>JANAVB010019798.1:7205322-7805322 GCA_029216955.1 Iris pallida | reverse complement strand
ATCTGCAACATGCATTCATTACTTAAGGAGTTACCAATTAATGTGGAATACTAGAGTGGTAAGTAAATGCTAGTTCAAGTTACTATTGTTTCACCTCCTTTGCAGTCAGATCTTCTAGAGCAACACGTAGGGTAGCCAACGTATGTGGATGTCTCGTATCTATCTTAGCCGGCCTCCACCTACACATCCTGGGCATCTGCTCATCATAATTTCGATTAAGAGTAGCCCTATTGAGCGTCGGAAAATGCTCATATATCCACGCCTGAAAATGTAAAATATAACAATGTTATCGTTATCGACATAATTTTATACAATTGTATAGACACAGTATGCTAGGGTTTGCTTACATGGAGCAGTGTTTGACAACCAGCTATCGTCTTCGACTCGACTCGAAAGTATTCCTCAAAAAACTTAAAGGAACTCCATAAGACTTCTTAAATTCCGGGATTGTGGTAAAAGTCTTGGACTCGACACCGAGACAATTGGCAACCAAATCCACCATCTCATCATACAGGTCGAAGTCGCCCTCGGAATAGTCCATCGACATTTGACGACCATCAACTCTAAGCCCTAAAATGTGGTGGACATCATCGAGGGTGATTGTCAACTCTCCGTCTGCGAGATGGAAGCTGTTAGTTTCTGGATGCCAGCGCTCCACAAATGCAGAAATCATTGCGTGGTCCAATATCTGATATGAGTATTTTGCCAAATACTGCAATCCGGTGGGGGTGATTTTTTGCTTCACACTCTCTTTCAACTCATTAAATCCCCACGTACTACACATCTTCGCATGGTTTATTACCCTCAACATGCGCGAGCTTTTCTGCGAATAAAAAAAACAAAGATCCAATATTACATATATCTATTATTTCGAATAGTTAATCTATATAATAGGTAAGTAACTTACCGGATCCTTCCATATTTCATAACAAATGTGGTTCTCGATTGAATTCAAAATTGAGCAACCAACTGGGCCCGCATCTTCCTCTTCCTCTTCCTCGGGTACTTGAGAAGGACCCGATCCAGCTTCCTCGGGTACTTGAGAAGGACCCGATCCAGCGTCATCTCTCATTCGGGCAATGGGTAAATCATCATCATCGGAGGAATCATCACGACGAGTCGCCGCCGCTTTCGCCAAACGCTTTGCAACACGTTTCGTTCCACGTGTTCTTGTTTCTGAGGCTGGTTCGGGTTCTCTAATTGATAGCCCTTTCTCGACATTTCTACCAGCTTCACGCGCCTTGCGATCCGATGCGGTGGGACGTTTTCTTTCGGGCCTGGCCTCAATATCCTTCTCCTTTGTCTTCTTTTCATGACTATTATTGAATATTAATTACATATTAAAATTTGAATTGGAAGAACTGTCTCAGGACATGTGTAACTAAAGACTGCCCACATTTCTGGCAGTACAACATGCACTTAGGACTGCCAGAAAAGAGGGCAGTCCTAACTCACATCATGTGTACGAAAGGACTGCCCACTTTTCTGGCAGTCCTAACTTTATGTTGGACTGCCAAAAATGTGGGCAGTCCCTTGTAACACATCTCATGCTAATGGACTGCCCATTTTTCTGGCAGTCCATCATAGAGTCAGGACTGCCAGAAGAATGGGCAGTCCTTCGCTACACATGTTATGCCAATGGACTGCTCATTCTTCTGGCAGTCCAACTTACAGTCTGGACTGCCAGAAGACTGGGCAGTCCTGGCCGACGCCAACTTTTGGCAAACACGTTCGCCTTGCGATCCGATGCAATGGAAATAACGAACGTAATTGATCCTGCTAGTTGTCTCAGATAATTTCTAGGGTTTTCGACAGAAATGGAGGAAGATTTCGCACCTTGTTTGCGAGGACGGTTTCGGGGCCATCGTTCTCCTTGGACGAGAGAAGAGGACGTGGGGAAGAAGAGGAAGATGATGAAGCTGCTCGCCGAGTGGTGGAGAATGGGGTCAGTGTTAGGGCTTAAGAGGAAGAAGAAGAGGGAAGTTAGGGTTCTTGAGGAAGAACGGGAAGTTTGTGTTCGGGGGGGGAGGGGGGGGGGGGGGGGGGGGGCGGGAGTACTTGGGACAGCCCTATGATCAAATAAATGGGCTGTCCTGAGTAAAACCCAAAAAAAATTGGGCTAGCCCCAATCCGGACTAGTCCCGATCAAAAAAGGCAGTGCCTTTATCAATTGCCTTTTCTTTTTCTTTTTTTGTTTCGTTTTAGGCGTCAACATGAAAATGTTTAGCTGGAAGTTTGCAATCTCAAGTTGATTGTGAACAAAGAATGATACAAGAAACCAATTTTATTCAAGAGGCTGCAACAAATTCAAATTCAGACAGAGTTGCGTAGGTACGAAGTACTTGTCAATCAATGTCAAATGGATTTAACCTCCTGGTCCTCAACCCTATTGTCTTGTTAAGACTTAAGAGCAACTCCAACCCTATTGTCTTGTTAAGTGTTGTGAGTCTTAGGTGGTTCCTATGTGGCATGAGCCACAAGACAATGTCTTGTTTATGTGGCAAAATTATATCTCAAAAGACAATGAGATAGAAAAACTCTCTCCAATGCAAAAAGTATTGAGGGGACAATAAAAAGTATTTTTTCCAACTTCCAAGGCAACTCCTCCACTTCTTCAACTTTTTTATAAATATTTCTATTCATAATTGATGATGTGGAGACAAAGTCATTGTGAAGTGCATTGTCTAGATCTAGACAACCAACTTCACATTGTCTTTGCCATGTCATTGCCATGTCAACTCCACACTTTATTTCACATTTGCATTGGAGAAGTACTTTTGGAAAAAATGGTTGTCATTCCTATGTGGTAACCATTTTTTTCAAACTCACAATAGGGTTGGAGATGCTCTAAGTGTTGTGAGTCTTAGGTGGCTCCTATGTGGCATGAGCCACAAGACATTGTCTTGTTTATGTGGCAAAATTATATCTCAAAAGACAATGAGATAGAAAAACTCTCCAATACAAAAGTATTGAGAAGACAATAAAGAGTATTTTTTTCAACTTCCAAGGCAACCTTTAAGACAACTACTAATCTTCTTTCCTTTTTCTAATATTTTTTATTTATAATTGATGACATGGAAGAGAAGACATTGTCAAGTGCATTGTCTAGAACAAGACAATCAACTTCACAATGTCTTCTTTAATTTTTGCCACATAAGTTTCACAATTGACTTAACAATTGTATTGGAGAAGAACTTTTGAATAAAATTTTGTCATTCCTATGTGACATTAACTTTTTTCCAAGGCCACAATAGGGTTGGAGATGCTCTAAACCTACAGACATTGTCACTGTGAGCACCCAATTTTCACCTGGTCCCTGCTCCTCTCGACACGGTGCCACCTGTCGTTCTCCCGGTCGCTGAAGTCTCACACTAGCAAGCTGAGATCGAAAAGCTTTCATGGGCCTTGCTAACCGTCTGTTCGAATTGTATCATAGGTCGGTTGTGGGCCGAATGTTTTTCGCGCATGGGCCAGCTGATTAGTTGCACTTTAACAACTTTTCGAGACATTCTAGAGTCAAATAACCATCACAGCTGAAGGATAGCAAACAAAATACCACATGGGTTTTCTCTTTAATTGCATCTCCACATCATAGTAGCGAAAACAACTATATGCAAGTCAAAAATAGTAACATTATTATTAGGTAACGACCAACAAGCAAGCAAAAAAAAAAAAAAATCCTCACTATGACATAATAGCCAACAATAGCTAAAACTATATCCAAAGATCAAAACCAACACCAAAATAATGGTCCAAAAAATCATGGCAAAATTAAGTCACTGCAAGTCACAAAAATCTGCTATGGCAAATTGGAATTTGATAATTGAAAAAGAAACTAGTCTAGCTGAATGAAATATTATCATAATTTCTCGTGGAAAAGAACTAAAATGGGTAATATTTTGCTCAAATCTTGTGCAGTTTCACAGATGCACAGGTTGGTCCTATTACTGAACTGTTTGACAAGATCAAGGTCAGACAGGCTTTGCAGATCCAACTAATGAGAACTGCATGAACAAATCAGGGCCGGACGGGATTTGCTGCTCCAGCAGGGCGGGGGGCTTGGCCGGGCCTGGCAGTATCATCCTGCAAAAGAAGGTCAATGGCATCATTGTGACTTCTCTTGTACAAGTACAATCCACAGTGATTCTTTTGTTAGAACAAAACAAAAGTAATTAAACAACAAACCAGGATTGATTTATAATCCAACCAAGTTCATCATAAATATATCGTTACTAATAAACTACATCAGCTTTGAAGCTGCCATAGCGTGGAGAAGCCTTCGAAATCATCACCAAGAGGAGCTAAAGAGTCCCAAAATATTTTTAAAAAATTAAAATTTTAAACTTATGCATGCATTCTAAGTTGTATGGATGCATGTTGTTTAATAAATAATATTTTTTGACTTTGATTCACTTGCATTTGCTCGTGCATACATATCTACTAGTAGTAAAAACACACCCAAAAAAAACAATTTAAGCAATCAACAAAATAATGTCTGTAAACTCTTTAAGGAGAAAGTGATTTTTAAATTGAGCCAATTTATGTCTACAAGCTAGCTTTCTAGGGGTGAAATGCCATGCTCAGAGAATGCCGATGATTAGATTTCATGTGGAGATTAAATCCCATAGAGAAAACAAAGATATAAAATAAAATAAAAAATGATGACAAGACAGTTTGTAAAATGCACCACAAAGTATATAAGATTAAAAGCCTCTTGTGCTTTTTAGAAGTGGAGATCAAATTTTAACATGTACCATCCTATGGCCAGGCTAAACAACACTAGTTGGCAAAATGACACAAGATGGTGCTGTAATATCAGGGAGCAATTCATTCCGAATCCAAAGGCAATATATGAAGCCACTGGGGGAGGTCCAAAATAAGCTCAAATGTATACTTTCAAGTGATTAAAACCCGACAGAATTTGCCACTTATAGAATGTCATTTAAAATAAAATTTCAAATATAGATTTAAATGTGTGTTTTAAAAACCGCTACGAACCAAGCCGTTCAACCAGTTAGACCATTAACCAGTTGCTTTTCTGGGTCGGTTTGACTAACCGGTCACAGTTCGTGGAATCTCTCAGTTCAACAAATTTGGTGGTGGTAAGATTTGAACATAAGCCTGCCGTATAGCAGACTAACATCTCAACCAACAAACCACATTTCCTTTGAAGTACAATTATATTCATCTACTCTACATATACAGTAACTGTATTGAAATTAGTGTCATTTTAGTGCATGCATACTTTTTGATACATATAAAATTAGTAGATCAATATATGATTTTGTATTGTGATTTCTATAATTCACCATATTGCAATGGTAGCTTTTAACTCAATAAAAATTTAGATGTAAATACGCAAGCCAAGACTGACTCTAAATTATAGTAAACTCTTTATTATTATTAGCAAAAATATTAAATGGTGAAGTAACTATTACAACTCTAGTAAGTGTTCTAACATTATTTAGAAAAAATATTAAATGGTGAAGTAACTATTACAACTCTAGTAAGTGTTCTAACATTATTTCTTTAGAAAAGATATTTGCTTGTACACCTCATCTAATCCACGCAAAATCTAAAATTAGTAGAATAGTACATTTTGAATATAACATATAAATATTATATATAACAAGACATCCACCTTCATGTTGCAAACTGGCAATATGCACGTCCATCAAATTTTAAATTATAAAATCATCTTAAAATTTATAAAAAAAATTCATATGTATTACAATATTTAAATTGTATTTCTTAAAATTGTTATAATCCATTATCAATTACCAATCATAATTTTAAATTATAGTAATAAATTTAAAAATAATTCTTACATCAGCGTCTTTGAACTGAACAATTCAACTGGTCCGACCGTTGAGCTTTGAGTTCCCCGGCTCAATGGTTGAACCGGTTTTAAAATGTTGATTTAAAGTAATCAAAACAATGAGAAAGAACACTATTAACATCCTTTTAACCACCATTGAAGCTTATAGTGATAGTTTTACAAAACGCCACAATAGGATCTTTCTTAAATATCATTTTTCAGATGACACAGTAATCACAGTTCTCTCTCAAAAAGGTAGGGTAAGCATATCCTACAGCTAGAAGTGAGAATTCTAACATGTCCCATCTTTAATGGCCACCTATAAAAAAACTAGCTGGCAAAGTGAAGCAGATGGCTACAATGTAAGGGACCATTTCAACCCAAAGGCACAATAAAGCCACAGGGGTTAGATGAGTCCCAAACTTGGATGATCTTAAGAGACAAAAAGCTAATGAATCGCCTAGATTGTCTTCTTGATCAAATATATGTTCAAACATTCTTGTGTATACTGAGTTGGGATTGGAGGTGAAGAATTAATCTCTGCAAGGAAGATGTGTACTTAAGCAACAAGGAGTTGAAAAAATTGTCCAAATTTTAGTTGTATGATGCTTTCAAAACACTGAAGTTGGGGACTATTCTCCCAAACGCAGAAAACATCAAATGCCAAAGGGCAGACAAGTCCCAGATTGCCAGTTAAAAAAAGCTCAAGCCAAACTGTTACAACTTACAAGAAAAGATCCTTGGCAAACAAAAAAGAAATTTAATCAGTACAGCTACAGAGTTAATCCGTTCAGGGGTGTAGTAATGAGAAAAGAAAAGGGGGTATGTAAAACCCGCAATATAGGTATTATTGGATTTTTGGAATTAATCGAATTTTAGTTGATTATTAGATTTTGGTTGCCTTAGAGTATCCCTAGTTAATTGGTTAGCTAGTTAGGTTTATAATTATTATTATTACTATTATTACTACTATTACTATTATTATAATTATTATTATTATTATTATTATTATTATTATTATCATTAGTCGGAATAGGAAAATTATTATTTTTAAAATTTATGGACTAGGATCTTTGATTGATTGTCCCGTCCCGATTCCGTGTCCGGGGCCCAACTCCGACCCCGAGTCCGTACCCAGATCCCGTCTTCCGACCCCGAGGCCGAACCTGACTTGGGTTCCGTCCCGAAGTCTTATGAAATCCATTAATGAATTTCTTATATATATATATATATATATATATATATATATATATATATATATACATACATATTATTAAAAGAATAAAAAAAAAATCCTCAACTCTCGTCCACACAACCCAGCACCCCTATTCTCGTTCTTTACACTCCACACCTCCGCATTTCTAGCACCATTACCACCGATATTTCCCATCCACTTCCCTAAAATAGCTACAACACAACCATCATCACCATCTCTTCCCTTTCCCCTCTAAAACCCTCTCGCCCGACCCCTCTCGCCGACCGCCGCGTCGACCCGCGATGCCACCAGCACCCCCGCGCCGGCCTTCCAGCACGGCCAGCAGCCCCGTCGGCCGTCCCCCGGCCGCGCGTCGCCTTCCGGCCCCCTCTGTGCGCCAGCGCGCCGTCCATGCCGCTTCCAGGCCGCACGAGCGCTTGTGCGCCGCTCCCCGCGCCTCCCTACGACCTCCCCGCGGTCGCCTCCGACCGTCGGCCCGATCCGAGCCCGCGGCCGTGCCCTAGATCGGCCGACCCGAGCTCCGCCGACCCCCTGCTTGCGCCCCGCCGGCCGCCCGGCCAGATCCGCCTCCCGGCGACCCCACAGCCCTGTGCTGCTGTTCTGCCCGTTCCCTCCTGAGCCCGCGCCCCGTGCGCCGCCCCCTCTCGGACCGCCAGCGGGCGTTCCCCGTCCGTCGCGCCTTCCAGCGCTGACCGCGAGCCGGGCTCGCTGTCCGCCCCTGTCTCGCGCGCTCCGTGCCTCCTGCGCGTTGTTCCGACGCCGCTCCCTGTGGACGCCCCGATCTCCTCCGCGTGCTTCTGGACCGTTCTGAGTTCGTCCGAGACGCACGGATTCTTTTTCCTATTTTTCTGCATCTGAGAGCGCTCTAGCCGAGCACCCAAGGTATAATTTTGTGTCCCCGTGTCCCTCCCGTAGATAGTCTGTGATGACGCGGTCCCGATCCCGTTTCGGGAATCGGTATTTTGAAATATTGTTGCTTTTGGGTGATACGTAGATTATCGGTTACGTCGCGGCCATTTTCTATTTTTGGATATATTGTGCTGTGGTTGGCTTTTGGGTTGGATATTCATTTTTGGGTTGGTAATTAGTGATCCCTGGTTTGGGATATTTATTTGTGTTGCAGATTAGCATCGTCCCAGGATTGGGTTGTCCCAGTTACAGAGGAGGTGCTGCCGAAATTTTCGGAAAGATTTTCAAAATAAAAGTATTTAATTAAATTTAGTAAATTGGTAAATAAAAATCTATTTTTCAAATCCGGTCCTTGAAAACGATTTACAAATTTTTGTTGGCTTTAAACGTGAATTTTTGTGAGTTGTATCCCATGTTAGGCGACGACCACATCGGTCGGATGAGCCTCGGCGAAACGCAAACGCTACAGGGTTTTCTGTACGTTGAGGCGTTAGCCAGCAACATGAGATTGCATGACCAAGTCTGAGACGCCCCATTTTCTATAATTTATATTTAAATTGTATTTTTCTTTAGAACTTGTTACTGGCCTTTAGTATTTTGGGTGTAGGGCCTCGGCCTTCTGTTTGGACCGCTTCACGGCACTCAGAGCTCGCCTCAACTTTTTAATTTAATTTATTTTGTAAGGACATAAGACCAGTTTTTCTTTATTTTCTGTGGCCCTGTAATTGTGTAGTGTAGATTTTCTACTTTCTTTTCTGGGTTGGTTGTTGGCGTAGCTAGGCGCATAATTAAAATGGGTACTAATTATTTTATATGAAAACTAATAAGGGTTTGTCACATTAAGTTAACGAATCAAGACTTCTGTGAATAATTAATAAGTTCATGTTTTCTCATTTAAAAGAAAAAGCCTAGTTTTATATATATATTTAAAATACAAAATTTTGCCAAATTAACCGGTAATTGCTATTTTTTTCCCAACTAATCAGTAACCGGTTTACTCAATTAAATGATAACCAATGTAGCTTGCGACGTTAGACGAATTTTCGGTAGATTAATTAATAACTTAAAAACTTGACTAGGGCCTGCTTCTAGAAATTGCAACTAGCACACATAGAATGTCTTCTTTATATTCTAAGTCAGGGTTCTCAACTGTAGGACTTCGATGGTGTGTTGGACCTTCCTCCCCAGTACCGACGTCCTGTTCCAGTCATTAAACAAAGGCAAGTTACGGTTATGTTATCTTATATTTTATTTAGTAATTGTCAAGTTGCATGTTTAAACCACATTGCTACACGGAACTCTCTCCTAGAGTTCAAATATTGATTGTTATTGATTGCGGGGATATTGGGGGAATAGTGTAGCGTTTATGACCAATACCCCTCATATTGCATATTGTTATTGTGCGAGCTTACCCCTCTCACACACGGGGATAAGCCGTATCGCGTCGCTAGGATGCTATTGTACAACCCAAGCCGGTCATAGACGTTTACCTATTCAAATCACATTGTTTCAAATATTGTATTGCTGGAAATTGCTGAAAAATATTGTTCAATTATTTTAACTGTTTAGCTTGCACTTTTCTGTTATTATTTGAAATGTGAGGTGCATACTCGTACTTGCTCCCTCCTAACTGGAGACCAACATTTTTAGGTGACATTGAGGATGCTGAGCTATTGTACAATAGCTACTATGACCCGGTGCTTTACCCTGTGGTGTTACCAGAGTCCCCATTGGAGGATGCAGATCCTGAGGCCGATGAGCCGACCATTTAGCTAGTTGTTTTCCAGTTAGCAAGTTTTATTGTATTGGAGTTTGCAGATTTTGATTTCAGCATTTTATTTCAGTACTTTCATTTCCAGTTGTACTTTCAATTGTTGAATAAAAAGTTTTTTTTTAAAATATCCGTATATTCGAGTTGTGACAAATGTATAAATGTTGTTGTGAATACCTGCATATAGAATAACTTACTGCCGCCGTCTCACAACGGTGCAGGCTGGGCATGATCCAGTTCGACACAATAATTTGGGATCGGATCGTGACATGTTTTGAGTGGTGGTCCATGCAGGTCTGATCAACAACTTAGGAGAACATATCTAGAAACAATTAGAACACTAGAACATTAATTTGTCACAACATAGGACCGAAATATATTATAAATAAATATTTTTGTTTGTTATAGACTGGTAGGCTACTTTGCTTATGTTTTGTATCCTAAACCTTATCCAGCATAGGCCGATTGTATGGTGGTCTATTTTACTATCTACTTTAGTTTCTAGATTTTATATATCTTTTAGTGTCCCTTGGCTTTCAGAGGTTATTTTCCTCCATATCCTTATCATACTCCAGCATTCCTTAGCATCCATACTCTTTTGTTATTTATGGATTAGGATTAGATTTTTCCCAATCTCCTTCTTCAACAAACCTATTTCAAAATTTTCAATTAGTTGATCAAATCATACTTCTCTATCTTTATTTAGAATCTAGATCTATTTCACTATTTAGAGTTTCAAATTCTCCTTTAGCAAACTTGGTAAACTTTTATCTATCCAGAGTATTTTTACGACTAGTGTACCCAACCATTTCTCTTGACCTTATTTCCAATTGACTTTTTCAGAACCAATTTCGAACCGAATTCTTTTGGAACCATAAAGCCCAAGGTTAATTATTACCAAAAGAATTGGTTCAACTTAGCTTGTTCACGAATCTTCCAAGGGAATTATTTTCCAAAAATAATTCCAATATTGATTGATATTTCCTAAGTTACTCTAAGACCAAGAATATTTTCATTTATTGACTTCCTCCACTCAACTTGAAACCTTACTCTCTAAGAATTTCTTGATCAGTTCAAGGCCTAGAAAGCTTTTAAACTCAATGCTTGAGTATCATGAAGCACGATCGGTCAGAGAATTGATTCCATCCTAATATTGAATTTTCTTTAGCCATTGAAAAACTTTTTGAATTGTTGAATTATCCCTTTGAAATTCCCATGGACAAAGTTAAGAAAATATTCAGTGACCTAATATGGCTTCGCACATATGTGTCGCAACCATCTATTTGAATTATAGAAACTGCGAGTATACTGCAGCCAGTTGCGCACTGGCGGGACATAGACTCTAAGTTGAAGTGATTCAGGTGTTGATAGGTTTTTGGGTATTATTGAGACTACGTCCTAAATGCATCAAATTTGTCTCCTTTGTTGTTCAGCCAGAAATGGATAAAGTTGATAGACCACTCAGTAACCTATCATTATTCAAGTTATGGAGCCAAAATTTACTGCAGTCAGGTGCACTCTGGCGAGGCATAAATTTGAGGCAAAGTGACTTCAGATATATTTGGTTTCCGAATATTATTCAGATTATATCCATAACATGGTTGCCTTTTTAGCACCATCAAATTTTCTGATTTTTGCCGATTAGAGGATTTGCATTTCTAGCAATTGTCTCTATTTTCAGAAACATCTTATCATAACCAGAAAGAATAGTTTTTCTATGAAATTCTACTTGATTTTTTCTAGAACTTATCAGGACCATATCAATCTGTATTGCCTCAATTCCTTCCAAGGTTCAATTTTAGTATGTTGCATATATTTTGTGGATAGTTATATATTTTGCTGCTATATATAAAGCAGATTGATAGTTATATGCGGGAAAAACCTAGACAGTTACATACCAACCTTATTATATTATTCTGGTAAGAGCATCCTTAGAGGATTGGTATTCTTCTAATGAGATTAGATAGCTAAAGGGTAGAGAAGGTAGAAGAATACCTTGAGTAAGCTAGCCTTGAGGGAGTGGTATATCTAGCTTGTGACTTATTTGGAATAGAATCGTTAGTAGTGTTCGCTAGTGTCTAAACCTCATTCAAAAAAATGATGGTATTTGACGATTTTGAGTTTTATGCTTAAAGGAAGAGTTATTGAAGATAAAGGAAGACGTAGGTAGAGTTAGCGAGGAAAGTATAGGATTTGGTAATGTTCTCCCATGGAGAAAGTGAATTTGGATTATATATATATATACATATATAACATGTGAATATAATGATCAAGTAAAGGAACACTTGACGAGGATCAACTTTTATGATTATATGACTACTATACCTAGAAGGGACGGATATAGCCATGGAAGGATTAACACGAGCAATGGAATGATAGGTTCTAGAGAAGGAATAAGCATAGAGGAATTGAGATAAGACCATTGGCATACAACTTTGGAAAGGAGCAATTGAATTTGCAATTTCTACCAAACATTGGAGGCTCATATTGGTTATGGTAAGAACGATTGGGATTCTGTGGTATTTTACTAATGCGTTTGGATGAGAACGATTGATAGATGCATAGTTAAAGATTAAAATTGATTAATGATTGTAATTCTGTCAATTGATTTCAAGAATTGAAAATTCTCGAATATAGGTCATGGATCAACTTAAAGAATTCTCTAAGGATCTACTATGGCAAGGGAAGATTGTAATTTTGATGTAGTCAGTTTTGGAAGAATGGCTGACAATTGGAAGTTGATGTCTATAAAATGTTTTGATCGAGAGGCATACTTGAAATTAAAATACATTTGGCATACGAGTTACATACAACGACGGAAGAAAATTTGATTTAGGAGATTTATGATTCCAAATAGAGTAGTTCTAATACCTTGGCGGCTGCCTTAGTTTTTTGTAGATACTTAGAGTTCAACTAGTTTAGCAAGTTAGAAATTGAATTTTTGCATGGGGTATTAATAAGATTGTTATTTTGTAAGTTATTTTCCCCGCATATCCTATCTTTGATCCTTGAAATAGTGATACGATATTTTTCTATCCCCTTTGATTATCAGTCGGTCCAATGGAACTATCTTATCCGATTACATTCTAATCATAGATATATTATCCTAATCATCCTCGCCATCCTCCTATCATACAACTTGTTGAGTTCTCCTTAGTCATAAACCCTTATATTCCATTCCAATTTGATCTGGAATTTTTAGTCCCTAAACTCAGAAGATTTCATCATTTTTGCATTCTCAATAAACTGTTGACGTTCGTTTCTTTCTTGCCTTTTCTGTTTCACGAGACCTTATTTTCTCCTATTTTTTTATCATAATTGTACCTAGATTTTTTTTCTCGTGCCTAAAATGATTTTGATCACAACAACATTCCAACCCTATCTCAGATCATATCTAGATAATTCTGATCGTGCCGATATTTTAGCATTGTACCTAGTGATCATGCCTAGAATCCGATCGTGCCTGATGATTTAAATTCCATTTTTTGATCAAGGTTAAGTGAATTTGATCGTACCCCGGCCCTTATCCTTTAATTTCGAGGACGAAATTTTCTAAGGAGGAAAGGTTGTAAAATTCGCAATATAGGTATTATTGGATTTTTGGAATTAATCGAATTTTAGTTGATTATTAGATTTTGGTTGCCTTAGAGTATCCCTAGTTAATTGGTTAGCTAGTTAGGTTTATAATAATTATTATTACTATTATTACTACTATTACTATTATTATTATTATTATTATTATTATTATTATTATTATTATTATTATTATTATTATTTTATTATTAGTCGGAATAGGAAATTTATTATTTTTAAAATTTATGGACTAGGATCTTTAATTGATTGCCCCGTCCCGATTCCGTGTCTGGGGTCCAACTCCGACCCCGAGTCCGTACCCAGATCCTGTCTTCCGACCCCGAGCCCGAACCTGACTTGGGTTCCGTCCCGAAGTCTTATGAAATCCATTAATGAATTTCTTATATATATATATATATATATATATATATATATATATATATATACCCTTTTGTTAAAAGAATAACAAAAAAAAATTTCTCAACTCTCGTCCACACAACCCAACACCCCTATTCCCGTTCTTTACACCCCACTCCTCCCCATCTAGCACCACTACCACCTATATTTCCCATCCACTTCCCTAAAATAGCTACAACACAACCATCATCACCATCTCTTCCCTTTCCCCTGTAAAACCCTCTCGCCCGACCCCTCTCGCCGACCGCCGCGTCGAACCGCGATGCCACTAGCACCCCCGAGCCGGCCTTCCAGCACGGCCAGTAGCCCCGTCGGCCGTCCCCCGGCCGCACGTCGCCTTCCGGCCCCCTCTGTGCGCCACCGCGCCGTCAAGGCCGCACGAGCGCTTGTGCGCCGCTCCCCGCGCCTCCCTGCGACCTCCCTGCGGTCGCCTCCGACCGTCGACCCGATCCGAGCCCACGGCCGTGCCCTAGGCCGGCCGACCCGAGCCCCGCCGACCCCCTGCTTGCACCCCGCCAACCGCCCGGCCAGATCCGCCTCCCGGCGACCCCGCAGCCCTGTGCTGCTGTTCTGCCCGTTCCCTCCTGAGCCCGCACCCCGTGCGCCGCCCCTTCTCGGACCGCCAGCGGGCGTTCCCCGTCCGTCGCGCCTTCCAGCGCTGACCGCGAGCCGGGCTCGCTGTCCGCCCGTCTCGCGCGCTCCGTACCTCCTGCGCGTTGTTCCGGCGCCGCTCCCTGTGAACGCCCCGATCTCCTCCGCGTGCTTCTGGACCGTTCCGAGTTCGTCCGAGACGCACGGATTCTTTTTCCTATTTTTTTGCATCTGAGAGCTCTAGCCGAGAACCCGAGGTATAATTCTGTGTCCCCGTGTCCCTCCCGTAGATAGTCTGTGATGACGCGGTCCCGATCCCGTTTCGGGAATCGGTATTTTGAAATATTGTTGCTTTTGGGTGATACGTAGATTATCGGTTACGTCGCGACCATTTTCTATTTTTGGATATATTGTGCTGTGGTTGGCTTTTGGGTTGGATATTCATTTTTGGGTTGGTAATTAGTGATCCCTGGTTTGGGATATTTATTTGTGTTGCGGATTAGCATCGTCCCAGGATTGGGTTGTCCCAGTTACAGAGGAAGTGCTGCCGAAATTTTCGGAAAGGTTTTCAAAATAAAAGTATTTAATTAAATTTAGTAAATTAGTAAATAAAAATCTATTTTTCAAATCCGGTCCTTGAAAACGATTTACAAATTTTTGTTGGCTTTAAACGTGGATTTTTGTGAGTTGTATCCCCTGTTAGGCGACGACCACATCGGTCGGATGAGCCTCGGCGAAACGCAAACGCTACAGGGTTTCCTGTACGTTGAGGCGTTAGCCAGCAACATGAGATTGCATGACCAAATCTGAGACGCCCCATTTTCTATAATTTATATTTAAATTGTATTTTTCTTTAGAGCTTGTTACTGGCCTTTAGTATTTTTGGTGCAGGGCCTCGGCTTTCTGTTTGGACCGCTTCACGGCACTCAGAGCTCGCCTCAACTTTTTAATTTAATTTATTTTGTAAGGGCATAAGTCCAGTTTTCCTTTATTTTCTGTGGCACTGTAATTGTGTAGTGTAGATTTTCTACTTTCTTTTCTGGGTTGGTTGTTGGCGTAGTTAGGCGCATAATTAAAATGGGTACTAATTATTTTATATGAAAACTAATAAGGGTTTGTCACATTAAGTTAACGAATCAAGACTTCTGTGAATAATTAATAAGTTCATGTTTTCTCATTTAAAAGAAAAAGCCTAGTTTTATATATATATTTAAAATACAAAGTTTTGCCAAATTAACCGGTAATTGCTATTTTTTTTCAACTAATCAGTAACCGGTTTATTCAATTAAATGATAACCAATGTAGCTTGTGACGTTACACGAATTTTCGGTAGATTAATTAATAACTTAAAAACTTGACTAGGGCCTGCTTCTAGAAATTGCAACTAGCACACCTAGAATGTCTTCTTTATATTCTAAGTCAGGGTTCTCAACTGTAGGACTTCGATGGTGTGTTGGACCTTCCTCCCCAGTACCGACGTCCTGTTCCAGTCATTAAACAAAGACAAGTTACGGTTATGTTATCTTATATTTTATTTAGTAATTGTCAATTTGCATGTTTAAACCACATTGCTACACAGAACTCTCTCCTAGAGTTCAAATATTGATTGTTATTGATTGCGGAGATATTGGGGGAATAGTGTAGCGTTTATGACCAATACCCCTCATATTGCATATTGTTATTGTGCGAGCTTACCCCTCTCACACACGGGGATAAGCCGTATCGCGTCGCTATGATGCTATTGTACAACCCAAGCCGGTCATAGACGTTTACCTATTCAAATCACATTGTTTCAAATATTGTATTGCTGAAAATTGCTGAAAAATATTGTTCAAGTATTTCAACTGTTTAGCTTGCACTTTTCTGTTATTATTTGAAATGTGAGGTGCATACTCGTACTTGCTCCCTCCTGACTGGAGACCAACACTTTTAGGTGACATTGAGGATGCTGAGCTATTGTACAATAGCTAATATGACCCGGTGCTTTACCCTGTGGTGTTACCAGAGTCCCCATTGGAGGATGCAGATCCTGAGGCCGATGAGCCGACCATTTAGCTAGTTGTTTTCCAGTTAGCTAGTTTTATTGTATTGGAGTTTGCAGATTTTGATTTCAGCATTTTATTTCAGTACTTTCATTTCCAGTTGTACTTTCAATTGTTGAATAAAAAAAAATTTAAAATATCCGTATATTCGAGTTGTGACAAATGTATAAATGTTGTTGTGAATACCTGCATATAGAACAGCTTACTGCCGCCGTCTCACAACGGTGCAGGCTGGGCATGATCCGGTTCGACCCAATAATTTGGGATCGGGTCGTGACAGGGTATGGGGGATTTCAAATTGTAACGGCATTTTTCCTAATTTTCTTGAAATGAAAGAGAGGTTATTATCATTTATCCTTTATCGATTGTCATAAAGTTTGATGCAAGAAAAACTTCAAAATTTCACCTCTCAAAAATATAATATTCCGTTAATTCACCTAGAGTCGTACAAAAGGACCACCCAATATCAGTAACAAACATTATTTGCTCTCCCTAACATAGACTAACTGCCTGCTAACAAAATTGAATTTCAAATTCAATATGATGGAAGATGCTTGACCGCAGACCACACCGAGCATCTGCAATGAGATAATTGAAGCAAGCCAAATTCATCTTGAAGCTATCTCAACTCAAAGTTCCATACAAAAATATACACAAGGAAAGACCTTCACCACAATTCAATATATAATTCCAAAGGAGAACAAATGAACACAAGCAGGAGCCAGTAACAAATAAAACATCAGTTATTGAACCAAAAATGCTGCATTGCAGATTGATTTCCGCTTTTGTTGACACGTCCATTGTAAAGAAGTAACCAATGGTCGCAACGCCTTGCAAAAGCGAGAACAAAATTTTCTGATAGAAAATATCATGTAAATAATAATTCCCAAGGAAAACAAATGAACACAACAAAGAGCCAATAGCCAATAAAATATCAGCTACTCAACCAGAAATGATGCATTGCAGATTGATTTCTGCTTTTGTTGACACGTCCATTGAAAAAAGTAAATGGCCACAACGCCTTGCAAAAGCAACAAAATTTTCTGATACAAAATATCATGTAAGGCTGTGTATGATTGAGCTTTTTTTTTCCACGAAAAATATTCCCATCCCAAATTTATCACCAATTGTAGAGTTTGATAGTGTATATTTTCCATGGAATTATTTTCCAAAATCTATCATTTCCCATATTTTCCTCCAAAATGGTGGAAAATAAAACTGGCCCAGCCCATAGGAAAATATCAATTTCCATGAAAATTAACTATTTTCAATGGAAAATAACGACAATCAAACACCAAAATTAATTCCGTGGAATTTTTTCCATGAAATTTTTTTCCTAGTAAATTAATTCCAGGGAATTAATTTCTTTTCCACATAATTTCCACCTTGTAATCAAACGCACCCTAAATAATATTTATAAATGAACACGGCCAAGGGAGGCTCTAATAAATAAAACATCAGCTACTGAACCAGAAATGACACATCGCAGATTTCCACTTTTGTTGACACGTCCATCGAAAAAAAGTAAATGGCACAATGCCTTGCAAAAGCAAGAACACATTTTTCTTATAGAAAATATCATGTACAAAATAAATTCTTAGTATGCAAAATTTGACAATAAATTTGTCTTTCTAGTGTATTGTCTGAACAGAGGCAACCCCAAATTTAGGAAATTAGGTTTTCTGTTTTCTTGTTTTCTTGCTATACATTGTAAAAATCGGAAGAAATAAATGAACGTTGCCACTAGCAAAAAATCAGCTACTTGACTAAAAGCGTGGGTCATAAACTAATTTCTGGTTTTGTTGGCTCGTCCATTGTAAAATGGTAACCAGTGGTTGGAACGCCTTGCAAAAGCTAGGTTATAACTTTCTGATAGAAAATGTTCCCACTACCTAACAAATTGTTATCATGCAAAATTTTGGCAATAAAATATAAACTTTGGAAAACCAAATTTAGGGATATACACTTTTTTGTCCTTGTTTTCTTGATATTGTTGTCCTTTATAGAACCTCAACATGCAAATGCAACCTATACAATACAATAATAGGCATCACTGTTACATGAACATGTGCACGTAAATTGAGCCACTTCCAATGATGGCTGACAACCATCACAATAGGCATGAATTAAGGGAATTAAAACCCTATTGAAACAATTTCAAGCCCAACTTCTTTTCTTCCAACAACTCAATTTTCCTACAATTTCTACCAATATTTCTCGACCACTACTTGATCAATTTATGAAGATTTAACCAATTTTAGCCGCTATACAAGCAAAATTGGCAATCATTATGAGATATGCAGCTCACCTCCCCTCATGTAGCATCTCAAATACATTTTGAAATACCTCATATATATTTGTTCATGCTTCAAGAAGCGTACGAAGGAAAAGGCTAGAGATGGACAAATGCCAAATGTTTGGCTTATCCTACTAGTATTACAAACAACAAAAGAGTTGACAGATGTGTAAAAGAAATATGCCAATCTCATATACATATATTGAATATACAATTGATTTTCCTTTCTACATATTTTCCATTGCATGTCTAATTCATCTCATACTTCATAAATCATTCCAAGATAACATGGCTTTATCCCATTCACTTCATAAAAGAAACAGGTCAATCAAACACATTTTATCAAGCAAGATTAGCATATAATCCAGTGTCATCTTGATGTGCCTTTAATACTCAATCAATTCATCACTGACAATGTTAGAAAAATCGCTAGGCAGAGTCGGTGAGGCAGAGGCCCGCCTAGCGCCTAGGCCGCCTAGGCACTGCCTTTTTTTTCTTCTTTTATGAAAATTTTAAAAAAATTGAAATTTGAAATTTGGTATTTCAATGTTCTAAAATCCAAATCCTATCTTAAAACCCAAACAAATATCCACAATACAACTTAGAATAAAAAAAATCAAAAAAAAAATCAAAAAATAAAAAATAATCAGCTGCCTAGGCCCATCTAGCCGCCTAGACCACCGCCTAGGGGTTTTTTTGGTGCGGTGGGCAGGCACCTAGCCCGATTTTTAGAACACTCATCACTGATTTGCTGAAGATTCTTTATCTGCAGTTTGTAACTAATCTTATGCATAAACTTAGAAACTACATATCAGACCTATGATTGACATTTTGTAAAAGAAACATATTCTTACAAATGGAAAAAAAACAGTAGCTACAACAAATATCATAAAATGAATTAAATGCACACAAAATATTGATAGTACATTGACAAAACATTGACAAATATGTAAAACATGTTATTGGCACAACTTTTATCCACAATACTACAAACTAAATTATATGAAGTTCACTTTCATTGAAAGCATCAAATAAGAAGACTTTAGATGAACAAAGTAAAAGGACTAAAGAAAGAAAGAAAGTATTACCCTGCGCCTGAAGCGTTGAGGAGGCTCACGGTTCCTCCTGGCTTCACGAGAACGGACCCTAACAACATGAGAGTGGATCGCACAAGAAACACAATACTGCACCTTTGCGTAGAGCTTGGGAAGAGTGTATCCTGAAAAATAGAACAAATGAAATCAATAAAAAAAGTAAAAGGAAAGAAACAATAACATAAAATATACTGAAGAAGGGGGATACCATCATAGACACAAGCCTCCTGAACATCCCTCACGGCTGCTTGTTCAACAATGTTCCTCACAAGAAACCTCTTGATAGCCTTATCCTGTTATAAGATCATGAGAAACATAAACTTTAACGTGCAGATTATGTCCTAAGAAGCATGGACACTCCAAAAATAGGTTCTGTGTATGTATCACATCGTAGGATATACATATCAGACATGACCTGGATATATCCCAGTGCCTTTATATTGTTGTGTGACTGTCATGTCCACGCAACATACATTCTGAGACTTTGAGATCACCACAGCTTTCCCGAAAATTCAATTCAACATCATTCCAGCTTAAGGACTCTTAAGAAACTTCAAAGAATTTGTTTTTTCTAACAGGAAAAGAAACAAAAATATCCATTTAAAAGGGCAGTGAGCCGATACTTGGTCTAGGAACTCGAAACCAGGTGGCTACTTTTCATTTAAATTCCTTGAACTTTGTTCAATGGTCACTTTAACTCTCTGACCCTTTTTTCGTTCACAATGATACCTTAACCATTTCTTATGCAATTTCAATCTCCTATCCCCTCCCTATTAGTCCACCGTCAGACTTAAAATATTTAGGAAAATTCTACCACTAAAGATCCAAAAAAATTACCCACTACCATTAAAGATTAAAAAAAAAATATGACGCCATGATACCCTAGATTACCATAACCACGTTCTTCCTCCTTCCTCCTGAGCCCTAACCCAACCACCCATAGTTACCAGGTACACCTAAACCCCCATCAAACCCGTACAAGGTACGAGTCCAGTTCGGTGTACATTTTCGATCTGGATCCCTATGGTACTGAATTCAGACCGCTAAATTTGGCAATCCGAATCAATTGTTGAAATCTCATTTGTTTTTGCAATAGATTCTTTCAACAAAAAAAAGAAATTGAAAAAAATTGAGATTCCTTGTTAACTGGGGTTCCACAGCTACACATTTCTCATAAAATTTGACTTGGTAGTTTGGTACCAATGTTGATTCTTTGTTGCTTATGAGCCACTTCTTCCTTTTGCAAGTTGCTCATGCATAGAAGAGAATGAGCTTATAAGATTCAACGATGCTTTTGTTGCTTTCTATGAAAGTGAGCTTATAAGATTCAATGATGCTTTTGTTGCATTTCTCATGAAATTTGACTTGGTAGTTCGGTAACATTGTTGAAAGTTCTAAGTTGTTTCTCATTGTGTTTTATAGTTAATTTACATGTTTTGATTGTATCATTTTATTCACAATGTCGTGTTCCAAGTTAATGTATGACTAAGAAAATCAAATTTTGTATCTTATTGGATGGATTATTGGATGGAGTAAAGTAATGAGTTTGAATTTTCTTATGTTCTTTATGAGGTTTTCTTTCTATAAATGACAAAATTATCTAGCCAACTTTGAACAAGTAACTAGTATCATTCGAATAAGGATTTTAAAGTGTACCAGAAACCGAATTAGCGAACCAAATCAAGCTACCTCCTTTGTACGCAAAACAAGTAGGGTACCATTTTCTCGAACCCGTACGCACCACATTTTAGGTTAAATATGACACCACAATCTTCTTTGTCCTTAATCCCTAAAACACCACTATCATCTTCTTCCTCATCCGACCTCTTTTCATCCCTGATCTAAGACACATGCCCCTGAGCAATCACCCCTCCTCACAGTGCTGACCAGGCATCCACCACCCTCCACTTGTGTTGAGGAAGAAAACCGATTGGGTATAATAGTCATGTTTATCCTTTCCCATTGAAAACTTCTTCAATCTCAGTGTTTTTCTAAATGATTAAAAACAGTTTAAGATATAGCAAGGGCACATCTACAATAAAGATCAGAGAACAGCTTCTAATGCGACTCCGAGTAATTAGATCGATGAAATCTAGGGTTTTGTTGGTTCCGAGAATAAAAATATGATCCTTACCTGTCAATTAAGTAATACGCCCTTCAAAAGCCCCAAACATATTCAGATCAGTAAAAAAAAAAAAAAATCCTCCTTTTATACGAAACCACCAGAATCATATCATCGATGAACAAAAGAAATGGCGGGAGAGAAGGAAAGAGAGATGAGATGGGACCTTGGGGCAGCACTTGCCGCAGTTGGAGCACCGGATGAAGTTGACGTGGCCGCGGCCGTGCTTGTTCCGACCGCCATTCCTGCGCTTGAAGGTCTGCAGCACGAATCAAACCGAGAGGAACATCGTAAATCATAATCAGACAAAGAAAATATAGAATTCTAGGGTTAGGATTTCCTACCATTCCGCCGCTGCTGGCTGAACTTCTAGTAGTGTTTTTTTTTTTCCTTTCTTTTCTAGGGTTTGGTCAGAAAAAAGTAGTCGCTAGAGGGAAATTTAAGAGTTGAAGCTCTAGCCTCTACTATTCTATTTTCGGGTGTTTTACATATAACACCCTTATAGATGTGTTTATCACAGGGGTGCAACTCTGGACTGACTAAACCCGTCGCCCGAGTCCGATCGGATAAACCCGTTAATGGATTGGATTATGATTGAAGATATTTGGGTTCAGGCTCGGATTTGGGTTAAAATATTTGAACCCGGTCAAAAATCTGGTTGGACTTGGGTTTCTGTGTCATGTTATTTGAAAAATCTGAAGGGCCACATGCCTCCACACTAATCACTTGACTAGTGGTAGTGGTCATATATATATATATATATATATATATATATATATATAGTCTACATGTACGTGCTTTGCACGTATTTTAATTAGAATATCATAAGGTCAACTGTTATGTTTTTTTTTCAGATGACTATTCATGTGTGTGTGTGTTTTACAATGCAAGAGTTTCGAAGTACGAATTTATTTATTTTTTTAATTTTCTATTGAGAATAATAACCTTTGAAAAATGGTAAGGGCAAAAAAAATTTATTATCATTGGAACATGAAGAGTTGTATGTAAAAAGGAAACTTCATAGCATGCAAACTTTATTGCTTTGACTATAAACATAAATGACATGCAAGTCTTTATAAAATATTTGAGGGTATTTTAGGAATTCAAAAGTTTCACCACAAGTTTTTATATTATATATATATATATATATATATATATATATATATATATATATATATATATATATATAAAGTCTAATCCTAAATTTCTCCACCCAAACTCTTCAACTCCTTATCGTAAATCTTATTTCAGTTTGTATTTTGTAATGATCAAAACTTCATTGCTATTTGATTATGTGTTTAATATTACTTTTGTTTAAAATTATTTTAAATATAAAATAATTATATTAGAGCCCCATAAATCCAATGGACCCGACCCAACCCAATCCTCCGGACTTGGACTTCATATGTTGAACCCGAGGTAAGGCTAGGCTTGAGCCCGGCCTTGGCTTATGATTCATTGGGTTGGGCTCGGGTTGACCTCAAGTCCGACCCAATCCGTCCGAGTTGCACCCCTAGTTTATCAGTTGGCTTAGGCTCCGTTTAAGTTGCAACTTATAAGTTTGAGAGAATGCAGTTTCAATATATCTTTTTCTCACAAATTATTTGCATCAAGATTTTTCAGATATAAGTCTCCAAAATTCATGCCTATTCTTAATAGAGAAATTTTGAGTCGCATCCCACTTGATTTACCCAAATTTAAGGTGCACCCCACTGCTTTACCATAATGTAAGAATCCTCCCATTTTTGACGGAAATCGTCCATAGCTGACGGTCAAAGGATTTGATCGATAATTTTTGACGAAAATACCCTTGTCTTCTCACAAACCCAAACCCAAACCAGTCCCGCCGCTGTCGCGCTCCTGCCCCCGCCCCGACGCCACTGCGCCGCTGCCACCGCCGATGTCGCGTCCATCACCACCACCACCACCATCATCACCACCACCTTCACTATTACCACCACCAGACTCCAGAATCGTCAGACATAGGCATATAGAAGAGGATACGTCGACTCGGATCCACCACATATAGGCCTCGTTTGGTACCAGCTCTCTCCACCATACTAGGGTGTGTGTGTATATATATATATAACAAATTGCAAATTATTTCTTCCCATTGCGAAGAAACCAAAATCTGGAAATTAATTAGATAAATAAATACCTAGAACGAAGAGAATAGATAATGGTTGACAGCATAAACTATAATCAAGATAATGGTCGACAGTATAAACTATAATCAAGAAACTAAGAATGAAGAGAATCAGATGGGAAGAAATACTAAGTTTCAAAGAACTTAAAGCTATATATAAACCCACAAGATCTAACAAAGTTCTGAGTCCAGTAAACAAGCCTATAAAATATAAAAGTGAAATAACAAGGTATATATAATTGTTCTACCCTCTATGTTGCACAGCACCGATTTCGAAACCAATTTTTGAAGTATCCGTGCGTCCTACTCCACCGCCCTAAAACAGAGCTACATCAATAAAGGTTGAGCAAAGCACACGTTTTAATGCATCAAAAAGAATCATGAAAGAGGGGAAAAAAACCTTTCATCTTCCAAACAACTATTTCATCTTCCAAACAACTACACGACTCCCATCGTGGGCCAACCATTGGTCTCGAATACCCTTCTTCCTCCAACACGGACTTGCAACAATGGAAACGTCCATAGACTTCAACTACGATCTCTTGATCTGCATTCATAATACAAATGCAGACTACAAATTTTGTATCAAAACACTTATTACATGCACAAGAGATTTCAGTGAAACTTTTCATCGTGGGCCAACCATTGGTCTCGAATACCCTTCTTCCTCCAACACGGACTTGCAACAATGGAAACGTCCATTTAATATATGTTCCCATGCACAAGAGATTTCAGTGAAACTTCATTTTTTGCATCTCAATAGTCAGTACGAACTATAACTGTTCCCATGCATCTTGCTTGTTACAAGGTAGTACTGTCCGTCCATTTAATATATGAACAATAAGATGGGTAACCCTCCAGCCACTTTGAAGAAGGGACTAGAAAAAACTTTCAAGAACCAAGGTTCCAGTTACCAAAGGCAGAATCTCACTATAAGCATGCTGATTTAGAATAACCGTGGTCCATATCTTCTAATACAAAAATAGACTTTGTACTATTATATGTAGGTTATCAAATAACAAACAAAAATACTAGAAAAAAGAATCTCTTTATCCAACGGTCCTCACTCTATAGAGTTCCCATCGGACTGCACTGTAGGTAAAGTGTCTTCTCGGATGCCTTCAGCATCATGGTCTCTGAAAATTGGAACAGGTTTCATGCACGGACGTCTTTGTCCGAGCTCCATGCTGGGGCTTTTGCAGCACCGCCTTCACCAACCAAACCAACTCCACTTTCCACACCAAGTAGAGGGTCTGCTTCACTTTCCCTAACCTGAAAAGTCAAACGGTGATAATATAAATAGACACTCGGTGCAACAAATATGGCGATAAGGATGATAATATATGATCTTCGGCAACGACATCGTTAGCATGGCATACCCTAAAGACCATCCAAGAAGCCAATTTACAATTTACCAGTAACGACTAATATATTTACTACACAACAGTTGGCCAATTCTCAAGTGCACTTGAGCATTTTCTGCAAATTCAGAGGGAGAACTGATCATCACTGAACAACCTTAATATGGCTGTTACCTTTCCCACATAACAGTGTTCACACTATTATTCAATACAGGTATTTTCATTTGGTTGGGGGGGTTGGTTTGGTGAAGTTTACTGTATTTATAGGAAAGAGGACATTTTTTACGAATTTACAGAAAGAGGGGTGAGACGACATCAGAGATGGCGCCAGAGGCCCCCCCCCCCGGCACCATCTATGATGTCGCCAGGCCATCCTCCCCTTTTTTTCCCTTCCCTCTTTCAAATGCTAATTATCCTCCCCTTTATTTATCCATATCCTCTTTCTTTTTCCCCAATACTTACTTTCTCTCCCCTATGTACTTTTTTCCATGTCATTATTTGTTTTCCTAGATTTCTCACGGCTTGTTGGAGTGCAAGTAGATGTATATAAGAGGGTAAGCGTGGGAGAACATGATACATTCACATAGAGGAACAAGAACTGAAGAGCTAAGAGTGGGAGAAGATGAATGCTGCAAACGATGGTCGTATTCCCGGCGGACCGACGACTGAAAGAGAGGAACAAGAACGGAAAAATCACATATCTCGATTGGTGTTTACCGGAGAGGTAATTTTCCAAAAGTTCATATTTATTCGTTATTTTATTTTATATTAAATTAGAGTTAATTTTTGTCATTCGTTTTATTTGTAGTTATTTGATTATAAGCCGGATGTACGGTTGCGTGAACGTGGACAATGGCGTAGCGCTACAAACTACGCCACATGGGAGATAAATACATATCAAAAGGACTTAGTTAACGTATTTGGTTTTGGATATGTAGATGAGCTTCGATTCTTGTTGCACGACAGAGATTTAATATTTTCTCTAGTAGAACGTTGGTGGCCCCAACGCAACACTTTTCAATTGCCGGTAGGAAAGATGACCGTAACTCTACTGGATGTAGCCAACATTTTAGGGTTACCTATTACAGGTAAAATAATTGTTAAATATTAATTTGGGACGAAATTTTATATAGAAATCTAATTTAAAATTACAGGTGAGCCTATATTTTTTGATAATCAACCAAGCGCTGCTACTACAATTATACGTTATCTCGGTATTGATCCTGTCACGCCCCGACCCGGAATCACCCGAATCATCGTCCTCGCAGGGGGCGTGATGCCGCACGAGCCTGGAGTTGCGCTCGTGCAAGGCAAGATGACAAGTTCTCAAATGGTTATCTTTTGATTTGATATTAACAACGAAAGGAAAACAGAGTATACGAAACAATTCTCTTTATTGATATCCGAAACTGAGATTTCAATGGCTTTCGATAGCCTAACAATATATGCCAGATTGGCTACAACACTCAGGTTCTCTCTTGCCCACAAAGGATTTCACCGTTCCATACATCATGCCTTCTATATCTCGGCCGCATCAATCCAGCTGCGTAGTCCGAGCATCAATGCGATAGCACGCTTCAATGCGCTTCGGCATTCCAAGCCTTAACGCGTTCAAGCAACACTTCGCCGCGAGTTCAATCCATTCCCTGCACCCTGCATGAAGCTGGTGGGGAATCAGTACGTTCGTCCTCGCATGTACTGAAGCAAAGATCATCTTTCGAAACCGACATTGTAATGTTTATGTTGAATCATGCAACTTAGCTTATTATCTTGCTATGTTCTCCTTAGGGTCAATTTCATGGCATCTTTGAAAGCATAAAGCATGTTATCATATCAGCATGTTATCGAATTGAATAGGCAAGCAAACAAGCAATCTCGTGTTTGATTCGTGGCGCGACTTCTTACCAAGTCGACGCACTTGCCCTTGCACCGACGCAAGGTGAATACGCCGTATTCCTTCCCTGTCATGTTATATGTGCATCTCTAAGCAGGATCTCTATGCGGGACGCATACGCGCCTACACTTTCAACCCATCGTTCCTTAACTATATGAGGGCCGTTGGCGTATCCGCGCCGGAATGGACTAAAGGAGTTTCTTTCTTTTCTCTCCTTCTTTTCTCAATATTTGGTCGGGCTGCCCGGCGTTTCACGGGTTGGGTCACATCCCAACAACCGAAACGTTCCCGCTGCATACCATCATTTGCGGCTTTTCCCATCTTGTTTAAGGATGTGCGCCTACAAAGATTATTCGAATCCCTCCTAGGCCAAAGCGGTTCCGGGGCGCTCTGGCATTTAACCGTTTGGGGGAAACACCCGTGCACGGGCGATATCACATTTTATCTCGAGCCCATTCCAATCGACCATGCAACGCCCTATCATTCAAGTAATCAAATTCAAACAACCAAACATAGTCTTGAGTCCGAGACTCAGACTTATCATCTCACGTCTCTTCCGTTAACTTTCTGTGTTCTTACATTTCATACTTCGTTTCAATGATTCAATGGCATCGTGCCTCAACTCAATGCTCGTCAACCGAACGACCCGAAGGTCTCGAACACCTTTCGAGGCACCATGTCATATTCGACAGTTCCGCCACATTCATGCCACAACTGTATTCTCTTGCAACGAAGCCATCTTTTATTATCCCGTGCACGTAGGCACGTTTCGACCGTATCCCCATGTTCTATAACTTAGCATTCAATATTCGGGGCTTGAGCGCTAGGGCGCTCGCCTATTGTCTTTCAATGTTCTAGCCATTCTAACCCGTGCACAAAGGCACGGTATGGTTCGTGCACTAAGGCACTCGCCGATTACAGTTATCCCATGTTCTTGCGGCTTGCGCACCGAGGCGCTTGCCTTTGCGATATCCAATGTTCCATAGCGACTCGTGCATTTGATGCACGTTTCATTTCAATTGTTCTAACTTATTGTTCGACTCACACTATGATTTATCTCCGATCGGGCCACGCCCGTGGCGTCGATAGGTTAACTTTTAGCATACAATGATATATTTGACTTATCGAATGAAGGAGTAAAAAGAAGTCAATCCTCCCACCTTGAGTCGATACGCCTTCGTCGTTTCGCCGAGCCGATGCGGCTCGATTTCTTAACTTTGTTGCACGGCCACTCTCCTGACTTAGCCATTCGAGCACTTCGTGCTTCATTGAATCATACGTCCGATTTGCCTTAGCGTGCCCAAGTTTCATCCCGTCGCAAGGCGACGATTTGATTTCGCGGACCCCTTACTAAATATTGCAAAAGATCGACCTCTAATATTTTCCCGTCAAAGTATAACCTGCACACGAAACCAACTAAAATCAATACTTGCATCGATTCGGACTTGCGCCTTGGTCGATTCGATTTCTTAGAATCTTCGAGCCGATTCAACGCACTCATCCTTCGGGGCAATACGGTGCTTCGCATCGATTCAACTCGATGCATTCTTTCGGGGCAAGGCAACTCTTCGCATCAACTTAGTTTGATGCATTGCTCGGGACAACTTAACTCTCGTATCGATACATTTCTTTCGGTCAACGCGACTCGCCGAGTCAATGTCTCAGCGTAATGCACCGTGCGGGGCGGGGTATTACAGATCCGCCCGAAGATACAAACACAAGATCCGACGTCACTATAAACTGGTTGCGCAGAAACTTCATGGATGTAGACCGTACAATTGACGGTCCAGTTAACGTAAACGAAGAGCGGGTATTTAACTTCACTTATTTATTAATGTATTTATATTGAGAATATGGAACTCATAGTACCGTACGTTTACAGATTATTTGTTGCACAAGGGCGTATCTACTCGCTCTATGTGGTTCAGTTCTCTTTCCGAACGCAACTGGATGTCGGATTACTGTTCGACTTCTTCCTTTTCTTGAAAATTTAGTTCAAGCGACACGCTATGCATGGTGGCCGCAGTCTTGGCTTACTTGTATGCTTCTCTGACAGAGTTTGTGACTGCGACCTCTTTACAAGATATGAACAAAAATTTAACTGGATGCATGTCACTCGTACAGGTATTTTATCATTCTAAAGAGTATTGATGTTACTTAATATAATCTAATTTTGTATTATTGTTTGTACTTAGATCTGGGCATATGAGCATTTTGCGATCGGTAGACCGGTGACTAGCATTAGCCATGAATTAGGTGTCTTTCCAGTAGGTAGACGTTAGACTACTGATGTGGTGGACCAGGCACATTGTGGACATCCAGTTGTCTCGATTTATCGAACCGAATTTGACTCTCTAACACATGACAAGGTAAAAATTAATATTATATTTGTGTTTAATTCTGCTTATGTATTGACTTTGACAATATCTCATATAGGTTACGTGGATGTCGTATATTATACGTGCCGATGCTCCCGACATCCAAAGGATGTCATATTCCAATAGTTATTATAACTTGGTCATCTTATATGATTATCGGACCATGTACCACCCTGCTGATCGTGTTCTTCGCCAGTTTGGTCTCGTACAAATTATTCCTAATGCGCCCGCCAATATAAGTCACAACAAAAGTGGACGGTTTTCTAGAATTCAACGTTATCTCCATGAATGGAACACGAGATCCGATCGATATAATATATTTTACATGCCATGACCTGTTCAATCCGCTGAAGATTGTAAGTTCAAATTCAATATCTTATTTAATTTCAAGTTTGTAATTGTCGACTTATATGTCAGGTTCAAACGATTCAGGGTTAGATGATATTACATACAGACGTTGGTATGGAGCACCACGTATAGGTAACAGAGCATACATATTTGAAGAGATATGGTTCACTAATAGAGCCGTGGATGACTGCAGTATGCGACGATTTATAGATAACATAAGTCAATTGGTAAGTATTATTTATTTGAACAACGTTGTGTTAGTTATCATTTATTAATTGATATATTTTCAAATTTAGCGTCCAGAAATGGTTCAAACGATTATCGATAGAGATTATGCTAGCACTTTCAATCTAGTACAACGTATTTTGGAAGGTATGGAACGAGATCTTAAGTATGGTCCTGCGCCCCATATGCCTCATGTATATATTCCTCCAGATTATCCAACTGGCAATGTTAGTCAGAGACAGAGCCGTAAGTCGTCTTATCATCCTGGCGAGGAGGCACCATATCATCCTCCGGAGGAGACATTTTATCATTCTGTAGATGAGGCGCCTTATGGAGAGGGGGCATCTTACCAACCTACCGGCGAGGGAACATCTGGTTATGCCGGCGAGAGCAACTCCCAACCTACTTTTACCAATTGGTTTGCGGAGATGGAACAATATACACAGTTGCTGTCGACTCCAAGCGCTCCTAGGCCAACTCAAGAGACCCAGCGGATTGTGACTCCAATTGAACATAACTTTACATGTTCAACCGGTAGTATGAACAATTCTAGGGGAATTATTATACTTGTGATCAATCAGCTTGTAATTGGAGAGTATATGCTAGACCCCTTGGCACAGGACAAATATTTTTCATTAGTACATTAGAAAGTCGACATTCTTGTTTAAGTGGACTAACAAGAGGATGTCATCCATTAGCTACTGCTACGTGGATTAAAAATAAAATTATTGAAATAATTAGAGATAATCAGTCTTATAGTCCATCGCAAGTAGTAAAGGATATCCGTAGAGAACATCGGATACAAATTTCTTATGCCAAAGCTTGAAAAGCTCGAGAGATGACATTAGCTGAAATAAACGGTAGTTATGCTGATGCCTATGCTAGTCTTGAAGAGTATGGTTTAAGAATTATGGAGACAAATCCAGGCAGTAGAGTCTGTATAAAAACCACTGAAGACAATGGCTTTGAAAGAATTTTTATTTGTTTCAAAGTATGTATTGATAGTTTTTTAGCAGGTTGTTTACCAGTTATTAGTATTGATGGTACATTTATTTCATCTAGATACCAAGGTACATTATTTATTGCTTGTGCTCATGATCCTAACTATCAGTTATATCCAATTGCTTATGTTGTTGCTGAAGGTGAGAATACTGATTCATGGACATGGTTTCTAAACTGTTTAAGAAATACTTTTGAAAGATATTTAGATTACTGGAGTAGATTTTCATTTATATCTGATAAACAAAAGGGACTGATAAATGCTATGCGTGCTATTTTTCCAAAATCACCACACTTCTTTTGTATTCAACACTTTAAACGGAATTTAAAATCTGTCACCCGGATTACAAAATTCTATCGAATGTTAAACTCTCTTGCTAGATCGTATAATAAAACAGATGCTGACTATAGATTTGAAATAATCAAAGCCGAAAACATTGACATGTTTAACTGGCTTATTGGGGTGAATGATAAAAATCGTAGTTTTGAACACTGGATAGCTGCTTATTCTTCTCATACTAGATTAGATATTCGCACTTCTAATCTTGCAGAATGTTTCAATAGCTGGGTTAAGAATCTACGTGACAAACCGATAACAATGCTACTTGATGGAATTAGAGCAAAGATTATAACGTTTCAGGAGAAGAATAGACTCCATGCTGAAAACCTAGAAATAGGATTTTGTCCAAGAATGATGAAATCAATGGCAAGTATAAATAGACAAAAACATTACTTGCAAATGTTACGCATTGATAGTTGCTTATTTGAAATGTTAGATTGTAAAACCAGCCGAACCTATGTAGTACGCTTGAACGAGAGCTATTGTTCTTGTTTAAGATGGTTTCATACACTTATGCCATGTATACATGCATGTTATGCTTGTAAGTCTTCCAACTACAATATTGAAATGTTTTATTCTTCAATATTTTCTACTGACAAGTTGAAAAGTGTGTATATGTCGTATATGGAACCAATTCCAGTACCGTACGAGCTTGAAGCTACTTTGACGCGAGGACCAATTGGAGTACCAGATGTTAGACGCAAAGCTGGAAGACCGAAGAAGAAGCGCATCCCTTCAAGCAATGAATCTACAAGAGATTTGCGTTGTAGTAACTGTCATGGAGTTGAACACAACATAAGAAAATGTACTAGTCAACCTATGTAGTAACTGATGCATTCAAGTTGATAAACAAAGATGTAATCAAATGACAAAAAGAATATGATTTATATTTTACATATTGAACACGAAAATAAATTTCGCTATTTTCTACCCAAATGTTTCCAAAGAGTTTTTCTAATACTGGTTGTACGCCTTGGACGCTCCGGTTCTGGGGCAACCACCGGTTCAGGGGAATCCTCCGGAGCTGGCCTTGGAGTCACAATCGTCTGGGATATCTGACTTGGCCTTGGAGTCACAATCCGCTGGGTCTCTTGAGTTGGCCTAGAAGCGCTTGGAGTCGACAGCAACTGTGTATATTGTTCCATCTCCGCAAACCAATTGGTAAAAGTAGGTTGGGAGCTGCTCTCGCCGGCATAACCAGGTGTTCCCTCGCCGGTAGGTTGGTAAGATGTCCCCTCTCCATAAGGCGCCTCATCTACAAAATGATAAAATGTCTCCTCCGGAGGATGATAGGGTGCCTCCTCGCCAGGATGATAAGACGACTTACCGTTCTGTCTCTGACTAACATTGCCAGTTGGATAATCTGGAGGAATATATACAGGAGGCATATGGGGCGCAGGACCATACTTAAGATCTCGTTCCATACCCTCCAAAATACGTTGTACTAGATTGAAAGTGCTAGCATAATCTCTATCGATAATCGCTTGAACCATTCTGGACGCTAAATTTGAAAATATATCAATTAATAAATGATAACTAACACAACGTTGTTCAAATAAATAATACTTACCAATTGACTTATGTTATCTATAAATCGTCGCATACTGCAGTCATCCACGGCTCTATTAGTGAACCGTATCTCTTCAAATGTGTATGCTCTGTTACCTATACGTGGTGCTCCATACCAACGTCTGCATGTAATATCACCTAACCCTGAATCGTTTGAACCTGACATATAAGTCGACAATTACAAACTTGAAATTAAATAAGATATTAAATTTGAACTTACAATCTTCAGCGGATTGAACAGGTCATGACATGTTCAATATATTATATCGATCAGATCTCGTGTTCCATTCATGGAGATAACGTCGAATTCTAGAAAGCCGTCCACTTTTGATGTGGCTTATATTGGCGGGCGCATTAGGAATAATTTGTACGAGACCAAACTGACGAAGAACACGATCAGCAGGGTGGTATATGGTCCGATAATCATATAAGATGACCAAGTTATAATGACTATTGGAATACGACATCCTTTGGATGTCGGGAGCATCGGCACGTATAATATATGGCATCCACGTAACCTATATGAGATATTGTCAAGTTAATACATAAGCAGAATTAAACACAAATATAATATTAATTTTTACCTCGTCATGTATTAGAGTCGAATTCGATTCGATAAATCGAGACAACCGGATGTCCACAATGTGCCTGGTCCACCACATCAGTAGTCCAACGTCTACCTACTGGAAAGACACCTAATTCGCGGCTAATGCTAGTCACCGGTCTACCGATCGCAAAATGTTCATATGCCCAGATCTAAGTACAAAAAATAATACAAAATTAGATTATATTAAGTAACGTCAATACTCTCTAGAATGATAAAATACATGTAGGAGTGACATGCATCCAGTTAAATTTTTGTTCATATCTTGTAAAGAGATCGCAGTCACAAACTCTGTCAGAGAAGCATACAAGTAAGCCAAGATTGCGGCTCCCTATGCATAGCGTGTGCTTGAACCAAATTTTCAAGAAAAGGAATAAGTCGAACAGTAATCCGACATTCAGTTGCGTTCGGAAAGAGAACTGAACCACATAGAGCGAGTAGATACGCCATTGTGCAACAAATAATCTGTAAACCTACGGTACTATGAGTTCCATATTCTCAATATAAATACATTAATAAATAAGTGAAATTAAATACCCGCTCTTCGTTTACGTTAACTGGACCGTCAATTGTACGGTCTAGATCCATGAAGTTTTCGCGCAACCAGTTTATAGTGACGTCGGATCTTCTGTTTGTATCTTCGGACGAATCAATACCGAGATAACGTATAATTGTAGTAGCAGCGCTTGGTTGATTATCAAAAAATATAGGCTCACCTGTAATTTTAAATTAGATTTCTATATAAAATTTCATCCCAAATTAATATTTAACAATTATTTTACCTGTAATTGGTAACCCTAAAATGTTGGCTACATCCAGTAGAGTTACGGTCATCTCTCCTACCGGCAATTGAAAAATATTGCGTTGGTGCCACCAACGTTCCACTAGAGAAAATATTAAATCTCTGTCATGCAACAAGAATCGAAGCCCATCTACATATCCAAAACCAAATACGTTAACTAAGCCCTTTTCATATGTATTTATCTCCCATGTGGCGTAGTTTGTAGCGCTACGCCATTGTCCACGTTCACGCAACCGTACATCCGGCTTATAATCAAATAACTACAAATGAAACGAATGACAAAAATTAACACTAATTTAATATACAATAAAATAACGAATAAAAATGAACTTTTGAAAAATTACCTCTCCGATAAACACCAATCGAGATATGTGATTTTTTTCGTTCTTGTTCCTCTCTTTCAGTCGTCGGCCCGCCGGAAATACGACCATCGTTTCCAGCATTCATCTTATTCCACTCTTAGCTCTTCAGTTCTTGTTACTCTATGTGAATGTATCATGTTCTCCCACTCTTACCCTCTTATATACATCTACTTGCACTCCAACAACCCGTGAGGAATCTAGAAAAACAAATAATGACATGGAGAAAAAGTACATAGAGGGGAGAGAAAGTAAGTATTGGGGGAAGAGAAAGAGGATATGGACAAATAAGGGGGGGAGGATAATTAGCATTTGAAAGAGGGAAGGAGAAAAAGGGGGGGGCATGGCCCGGCGACATCATAGATGGCGCCAGGGGGGCCCTCTGGCGCCATCTCTGATGTCGCCTCACCCCTCTTTCTGTAAATTCGTAAAAAATGTCCTCTTTCCTATAAATACAGTAAACTCCCCCCCCCCCCCCCCCCCCCCAAAAAAAAAAAAATGAAAATACCTGTATTCTATATGACAATGCAAGCAGTTCCTAAAGAAAGTACGATGATCCTTTTGACTTTCCAAGTATACAAACAACTGAAACCACATCATAGCTAAAATGGAACTTGGAACTATATAGTTAGTTTCATCACAGCTGTCTATATTACAGATGTGGATGGTGGTTGAGATGCTGGGTAATGTGGGTATATAACTCATAACTTCCGTGATGCTGTTAGCAGGGTGGGTTGGGTGTAGACACACATATACAGGGGTAGATAAGAAAGGGGGAAAAATACAGGATTTATTTTTCTTCTTTGGGATCATAAGAAAAAACAGAGCAGGTATCTTATCATGTAATGGTGTGCATGACATCGGATTGATCAAGATGTTGAAATGGTAACTTGCATCAGGATGAGCACCCAGTTGCAAGTCAAATAGAGGTTGACCCATGTTGGAGGGGTTAATCCCACTGCAGGTTGGAAATCTAGTAGTACAAAGTACAAACATCAAATAGCCAGATTTGTTGAGACAAAGATGAAGAGGATGGGTCTCACCATAAATAACTCCTAGACCTTGGGCTCTTTCCAACAATAGAAATTGTTATTCAAAGTTTCAAACCTAAAATATATTGGGTTATAGTTCTTGGGATGAACGGATCATTTTTCACTTGAGCCACAACCAGAGCCAAATTCGTAAGGAATCAAGAATATTGATCCACATAAAATATTTGTTGGTTAAGGATGAGAATTTCTTAGAGATGGATCCTTTTTCACTTGAGCCACAACCAGAGCCAAATTTGAAAGGAATCAAGAATATTGATCCAAGTAAAATATTTCTCGAGTAAGGATGAGACATTTGTTAGAGATGACAGTTGTACATATTTTAGATGTTTAGTCCCATATCGGCTGGAAGGAATGCCTCCCTACGGTAATTGGGTATATTACCCCTGGTTCAGGCCCCAATACATTCTCATTCATTCATTCCCCTTTTCACTAAACTCTGGTAACATTAAATTGTGACACTTATATCAATAATGCCAGAGATTAGTAGAATGCTAATAAACCAATAAGATCACATTGAAGCTTGTTATCACCATCACCATGTCCATGAATTCAAGTGATTGGGTGGCTGTCAACAGGTCATTATCACCGACCGAGGCTGATTCTAACAGTGTTACTGAACTAGGAAACTGCATGGCAGCGGCACCAGGGAAGGGTTTCTTCTAAGCTAACTTTGAAACTACCTAACTGCCTTTACGTGCATGAGTACTTGGGTGATTGGCCACCCTATCCGTATCATCACTAGCTTCAGACACAAATATGCTACAAACAAAATGCCAATACTTGTAAGCTTCTTAAATAACTTATCTAAGTTCATATATGATAATAATCTTTAGTTGAAATAGGGAGAGGCCAGAGTAGCAAGTCCCAGCTGTATTGCAATATAAATACTTCTCAGCATGATCAAAATATAAAACAAAAGGACACTTCATCAAAGAAATGGAAGTATGTAGCTGATTCTGATTAAGGAACATCACCCATGTGACACTACTATGCAGAATATTGGAAGGTCATCATCTATTGTACCTGAGATAACTGAGTAGATGCTTCATTTGCCTTTTGCTGGCTCTCGACTGAGCAATAGTACGAATACAGGATCATCCCAACTAATGCTACAAGAATTCCAAGGATATTTCTCCAGCTAAATGGATCATGAAGCAAAACATATCCAAATGCCAGAACCAAGCACGTTTTCAGGTGACCCAATACTTGATATGTAACAGGCGATGTCTTCCCAATTACGAGAAAAGTACTAAAGTTGACGGAGACAGATATCAAACAAGACAACACAATGAAAACCTGCAAAGAAAGTAGTTTCACCATGAAAGATATTAATTGGATTATACAAGAGGTATTAACATGGAATTTTCACTCACCAGGACTTGAGGCGTGTACTTGAAAAGAAAAACATTCTGGTTCGTAAGAAGCCCATCAAGAAATGGACCAATGATGAACAAAGTCAAAGCTTGATATGGGCAAGACTGATACAAAAGTTGGGTTGAAGAGACTTTAAACCTTTTCTGAATCGTATTAGTCATCTGAGAAAAAAACTGGTTAAGGGTTTAAAACATGAAATCCCAGACCGAATAAATAAATAAATCATGTAACGTGTCAGAGACTCAGAAGTTCTGCACCTAAACCAGCTCACATCATTACTCTACTAGTCATGTCTAACTCCTCACTAAATTGTTTTTCCTTTTTGGTTGGTAGTCTGGAACTATCCCATAGCCTCAAGGTTACTAGTTACTACTTTCTGTTAGTTACTCAACAATTTGATGACATCCATATAATAATATATCTCATTGCTTGTTATAAAGGATGCCACATAAGAAGTAAATTCCATTCACCAAGAACCAAGATAGCCACCATAAATTGGTTCAGCTATTCAGCCATTCATTCGCAGTTTACTACTCTAGACTACTATAGATAGATATATTACATCATCACTCTGTGACTTTCTAAGAAGAGTATTCCAGCAATTACTTTGGAATTAACATAAAGCGAAGTAAATGTCCATTCACCAAGAACCAAGATAGCCACCATAAATTGATTCAGCTATTCAGCCCTTCATTCGCAGTTTACTACTCTGGACTACTATATATAGATATATTACATCATTACTCTGACTTTCTAAGAAGAGTGTTCCAGCAATATATTTGGAATTAACATAAAGCCTAGCATAAAGAAATGAGAACTCTCTTTTGTGCCGACCACTTCAAATGTAAGCAACATTGGATAGACAAAAAAAGTGCTCAGAAGAAAAAATGCTATTAGATATATTTACTCATGATAACAAGTGCCTTATGTTTAACAATATTTTGTACTGCTTTTCCCACAGCAAAGGACACTTTTAAACGATTTCCTAAAGCAATTTGCTTTAGAAATTGCTTAAAAACTTTGTCCTTGGGAAAAATTTGTTCCTTAAATATTTTTGTTTAAAAAATTGTCTGTAGTTACTGCAGTATCACTTTGATGAAGCAACATCAAAATGCTCCCCATCCCCGTTCAAAGCCCACCAAAAAATTATCGTATGCATATGGAAGAAATGAAAGTGATTGAGGATACTATTTGAGCAATGCAGGTTGTAACAACAGCAAGCAGTGATAAGACAGATCCTAGAACATTGAGTTGCAGATCTGTCACAGTTGCAATGCCAACACCAATAAGAAGGATGGAAAGTGCGAACTGGATACTCCTACTGCAACAATTAGAAATAATATTAGTACCAAACCATCTATAAAAACCTAGAGCCACTTATAATCAACCTTCCAACTAAAAGATGTCAGTTTGAATGATTAATTCACAGTTGACTAGAAGTTTAAAACACTGCAGAACTTAACAGCACATATAGGTTTTTTTTCTACAAAAGATTTACTTCGCTCCTGTTAGGATACCATTTATACAGTTCCAAACACCTTCCCTTCAATTTCGACAAATGACTGCTCAGAATACATTCTATAGTAAACCATAATACTATAAAATATATAACAATTCCCAGAGATTAATTCCATGAAACGAAACATAACGTTTAACAGGATGTGAGAGTATAACCAAAAAAATAGAAGTCTTCTATTTTTGTCTTTCTGCTCTGGTGAATACAATGTTAAAACCTGACCTGAATTTCTTCCTGAAGAAAAGTGTTTCCAACAGAACAGTACAAGGAATTATTGCCAGTTTTGTCATCTGTAATGAGAAAAGATACAGAATTAAACCATCTTCAACAAAAGAGTACTATCCTCTGAAACAAGCAGACCTCATATTCCAAGGGGGGAAAACGTACTTAAATTACCAACAAGATTTATAACATTACCTAAGATACCATGACTCATGATATAAGGACATGCGAGCCCAATAACCACTTTGCAACAGTGTTATTCCAAGGTCAATGAGCATTCTATTTGGGGAATATACAAGACAGGTATGAATAAACAAAGAGGTAATCCAACATCTCCGCATTTTCCCCTTCATTTTCATTATAAGCTACATTAAGAATGACAGCTTCTCGGAGTACTTGTTAACAACTATTTATCCACTCTATGTATTCACCTCTCCCCTACCCTCATGATCCAATAACCTCTTCCTACCAGGAGCTACTCATTGCATAAGAACATGACATTTTCATTGATATTGCTTCATCTTTCCTTCCATTATTGTAGGTTATACAATTCTTCCCTCACTTTGACGTTTTGTTTGCCCATCATTTAGTTTAGCATTTCGTATTGCAGTACACCTTGTTTTCTTAAGCCCAAATTTTCAGCTAATCTTTTAAACCTTGAATGAACTTGCAGGTCCCATTGCTAATTCTAATTTCTATTTCATATATTATAAAAGAAAATTGTATGATTATATATGCATTGCAAGGGAGGTACACACTTACTGAGAATACTGAAGTAAAAAGGGAAAGGGAATGGGACCTGGTAGAACCCAACTGAGTTGAAACCCAAGCTCAAGTTCAGTAGACCTATAGAGATTCCATTAAGTACTCCAAATCCCATTACTGCCCTTGGATCGAAAGGTTTGTGCTCGAATAGCTTCATCCATAATGCCACATGAAGAGAGCAGAACGTAACAAGAAGATGCCAGCTTGTCAAAGTAGTGGCTGCAAAGCATGGTTGGACATAAAAGTTTGAAATTTATTGACTCCCTTCATGACAATGCACATGCAATGAAGAAGCTATAAAGATATATACATCCAAGCATATATGACATATAATAATCCATTTTGTTCAGTTTAGACAACAGTGACTAATAAATCTATCATAATACTATAAAATGTCAATACCAAATCAGCGCACTGGTAAGTGTTAAGTAGTGGCCGAAACAAAAAAAAGTAGGTATGGAACTTTGTTTAGGGGTCGGTTTCAGATAGGTCCGATGAGTTTCAGTTTCAGCAGTTGCAGTGGATTTGAATTGGTATAGTTTGGTAGTTCTAATGGTTTCGGACCCTCTGTTTCCAATCCAAAACCCATTGGTTTTGGCCCATACTTAAAACCTAGCAAGAAAGGTACTATGCCGTGAAAAACTAAGGTCCAACAAAAATTGCTGCAATGATTTCCTTCTTAGATTTCCTTCTTAAGATCCTACAAAAATTGCTGCAATGATTTCAGTATTTTAACATTTATATGAAAAAACGGCAATCGATCACCTCATGTTTTCACACTCCAGCTAATGTTATGTTAATTTCAACAAACAGTCACATATCAAACAAAACAAATAAGAATACAAACCAACAAAAGAAGCTAATATACTGACAAATTCCTCAAATACAAACAAAATTCACGTACTAAAGAAAATGTCAATACCAAATCGGGACGATGATGAGTGTTAGTGGAAAACCAAGATCCAAGACTTTGCTACATAACATCCAACAATTTGCTACACTAATTTTAGGTGTTATCAACATTTATACGAAAAGAATGGCAGACCATCACATCTTGATTTCTCGTACTCCAGCAAACTTTATATCAAAATAAAACAAAATTATAAAGCTAATATTCAGACAATTCCTCAAATACAAACAAAAATTCACATACTACATCAATTATATCAGAAAGTCCCATCCATCCCCATTCCAACAACATTCAAATTTAGACATAACAACCAAACCAAGCTAATATGACGCTAATCTCGACAAAGGCGATAATGGAACCAAATCATAAGTACATTACAAACAACAAAAACAAAAATTAATCAAGGGATTGCTCACCGAATGTGAACCCGAGGGTGCTGATGAGCGCCTTGTTGCAGATCACGATCGAGACCGAGGAGACTACCGACAGGCTCAGCGCGCCGACCGTCCCTAGCTGGAACCGCTGGCTCTCCCCCATTGCTCTCGCTCGCTCGCTCCTTCGAAACTGCACTCCAAACTCCTCAATCGAACATCATTCCTAGAAGAATCGCACTGTGGAGAGAGAGAGAGAGAGAGAGAGAGTGTTAGGGTTTCGAAAACCTAGATCTGAAGAAGAAGAAGAAGAAGAAGAAGAGAAGAGTGCACCTCTTCTTCTTTTTCTCGGGATCGAGGAATTTGGAGGTCTCCTTGGTAGTTTAAATCTGTGTTTTTTGGAGTATTTTAATTAGTTGGATTCTCTTGGAAGGAAATATGAGGGAGGAAGGAAGGAAGAGATCTGAGAAAAAAAGCAAGAAAGCTTCTTCTGTCGGTTATTATTACTATTATTATGTGTTTTAATTTTTATTTTATGGTAAATGTTGTTATGATTTTTTATTCTTGCAAAGTAATTTTGTAGGAATCTATATCTATATCTATAATATAAAGCACAGTGGATTTTTGGTCCGACCCATGTGCTTTGGTTCAACGATGATGAAAGGACTAAATTGCCCCTCTCTCTATCAGAGAGGAGGAGGTCCCATGTTGGGTGCGGAGCAACCGGTTGTTCCAACGGCACCTCCGCCTCCAGCTCCTCTTGTACCGCCCCTCCCTCCGCCGCCTCCGCTCCATCCTCGCCCACGCCGTCGTCGTCAGCCTCTTCCGTAACCCCTTCGTCGCAAGCAACCTCCTCCACCGTGCCGTCGACGCCGACCCTTCTTTCGCCACCTTCCTCTTCTCCGCCATGACCGACCCCAACCCCTTCTCCTTCAACACCGCCATCGCCATCTCCGCCGACCCACTCTCCATCTACTCCCAAATGCTCCGTCGCCGCGTCCCTCCCGACTTTCACACCTTCTCTTCCTTGCTCAACACCACCACACCCGCCGCCGCCGCCAGGTCGCTCCACGCACACGCCCTCCTCCTCAGATTTCGGCCCGACTCCTTCGTGCAGACCGTCCTGCTCACCGCCTACTCCTGACGCGGGTCCGCATACCACGCCCTGCGGGTGTTCGACGGAATGCCGCACAGGGACGTCGTCTCTTGGACCGTCGCCGTCTCGGGCCTCGCCGCCGTCGGACGCCCCGCGACGGCCCTGCGCGTCTTCGCCTCCATGAGGCCCCACGCCGCCCCGAACGTCGCCACCGTGGTCTTTGCCGTGTCCGCCATCGTGGTCTCTGGCGCTGGCCCGGTGCCTGCACGCCTACGTCGAGAAGGTCGGGTTCGGAGGCAGCGTCTCCGTCCGGAACTCCCTGGCGCTGGCCCGGTGCCTGTACGCCTACGTCGAGAAGGCCGGGTTCGTGTCCGTGCCATTATGGCATGGGTTATCCACTAGTCTATAATATAAAGCACAGTGGGTTTTTGGTCTGATCCATGTGCTTTGGTTCAACGATGATAAAGGACTAAACTGCCCTTATCTATAAGAGAGGAGGAGGTCCCATGTTGGGTGCGGAGCAACCGGTTGTTCCAACGGCACCCCCGCCTCCAGCCCCTCTTGCACCGCCCCTCCCTCCGCCGCCTCCGCTCCATCCTCGCTCACGCTGTCGTGCCGGCCTGTAGTGCCCCGAAATTTGTGATACGTATTTTATACGTGTTCGTATTTCTGACCCGTATTTCTCTTTTCTTTGATTAGTTAGTTGTGGTTTATTTTCATATTTAGCGTTTTGGTTTAATTGTCATTTATCGTTCATGGATTTATTCTGATTAATGGAGCTTGGTTTATTGAGTATTTCATGGTTCATCATGGCATTGCATTGGCTTGGATTGGTTCGGTTTAGTGGGTTTGGCTTGGTTGGGTTTTATGTGAACCAACCCACTCCTACCTACCACCACCACTCATATTTATTACCTATTCTTCTTCTCTCTCTTCATTAATCTCTTCTTCTTCTTCCATTTACTCCCTTCACCTACCAGAGAGAGAAGAGAGAGGTCTAGGCAAGTGCAACTTGCTTCATGGAGGAACTTAAATTTTATTACTTTATTCTCTTCCTTACAGTATTTTAACTTACTTTAGTACTTGACATTTTCACTTTCCATGGCTAGATTCTTCTAGATCTAAGTTTACTTTAATTTTCGAATTTCTTGGGTTTTAATCTACTTAATCCTGTTATTTCTGAGTTTTGATGGTTCCATGTTGTAGAGCATTTCATTCTGCCCCATTTTGACCTATGGAAGTTCGGATTTGGACTCCGGATGAAAGTTTCATGGAGCTTGGAGCATGGACTCTTGGCGTTCTTCTTCTCGGAAGCTTGGAGAAGAAGAACAGTGCTAGACTTGACCGCATGAATACTTCATGCGGCAAGTGATTCCGAGCCGCATGAGCCTTCATACGACAGTCCTGGCCGCAGGGGCTTGACTTGACCGCATGAACATTTCATGCGGCAAGTGCTCTCTCAGCCGCATGAACTTTTCCCCGCGAGCCGCATAGACCAGTTACTCGTTGGCCGCATAAGGACTCGAGTCCTCTCAGCCGCATGACTGTCTGGATCCCCTGGCCGTATAGGCCCTGATCCTCGAGCCGCATGAGAACCCCCAGACCCAGCCGCATGGACTTCTTAGTCCGGGCCGCATGACCCTGATTAATCCCAGCCGCATATGCATCTTTTATTTTCCGGAGCCGCATGGGCTTCTACTAAGCCGCATGCGCCTGACCCAGATCCAGTCGCATGGACTTCTCTTCCGCTAGCCGCATGAGACTCACCTAATTGAGCCGCATGTGTCTTATCCTCCCCTGGCCGCATAGGCCTGAGCCGTATGACTTTCTAATAGCTCTGTGTACTGTAATTTATCATTATTTGCCCATGTTTTATAATTCCTTATTGTATATTTTTACGCCCATTTTATATCCTTACGCCTTTTGTCCTGAACTTGAAAATCATGAATTCATATGATATGTTTGGAATTGATAATTGAACATAACGTGATAGTGACCCGTAGTGGTGCACTCTTGACATGATAACCTGGCATGACCTGATAGTGGCCCGTCGTGGCGTACTCCTGACTAGCACACTTGATATGATAAACCTGACATGATTATCTCGAATAGCTGTTGCGACGGCTACCTGACATGACATGACCTGTATAATTAAATCCTGACACCGTGGTTGTTTGCATTGATTGTGCCTGTATAAACTACGAGTCCGGTTGTGTCTTGCATCATGTCTAGGGCATGATCCCTGAGTACCACGGTCAGGGATCCATACTGAATCTGGCTAGGTTAATGACTAGATTGATCAATTAGTTCATGGAGAATTTCCCAGTTACCTGTTGCCCCTTTGGTCCCGGCCTTATATATATATATACATGGGATTTGTTGCTATCCGTCGAGATGAGCACACTTCCAGCCCGCCGTCGAGCGTGGTACCTTAGGACACATGTATCTTACTACAGTGTGTCTGCTATATCCTGCTATCTTTTCCTTTTTTTGCTGGGATCACTCAGGTAGTAACAAACAGGTAACCGGACTTGGAATTCTCATTGCATCTTGCTAGTAACTAGGATTGTGATAACCCTAGTTAGTTAATGTAGAAAGCCGTAGGCAATGATTGGCCGTGATTGCTTGGATGGAGTCTAGTCCAGTATAGTATTGTCTAGAATTGATTAATTGTGAGATTGTACCAGAATGATTGAAAGATTGTCACTCCAAATTGTCACTATAATGATTGTCACTCCAGAATGTTACTTGGCCTGATTTTTTATATTTATCTTGCCGATAAATGGTGAGAGAAACCAAGTTCCGTTCAGACGAAGGGTTACAACCCCGGTCCTTGTTTGGTTTACGGGTTGTAACCTGGCTATCTGAATAGTCCCATGGTTGTCTCATTGTATATCATCCTGTCATGTTTTCTTTCCATATGTCTTGTCTTTTAGTGATTCTATACAAGATTGTCTTTTATAATTACCCATCATGCTTTTTCTTAAACTACTGCCTTTTATTATGTAATTTTACTCTTGTGCTAATTGCTGGTTTTAGTTCCTAAGTGAAGCCTCCTTTGTGGCACTTGCTCTTTCTGGGGTCTGACCCAGCTGGTTTTGTATGGCCAGATACCGGAGCAGCAGCAAAGGATCTACCTGCCTTCCAGCCCGATGGTGACCGCCAGGCGTAACCAGGGCAACGAGTGGGTTTCTTTTTGTTCTCCCACTTTATTATAAAATTATTCTTTTGAGGCATTTTGCCGCCGAGCCAGTGTTAGCTCGTGTACATTTTTACTTACTGTCTGCCTACGGGCTGTAACATGATTGGCAACTCGAGGTTGATCATGTATGACTTAACTCTTGCTAGTCCTTACATTTTGTACGACTAGCTTCATGATCATCTGGATATGTAATGTTTGGGACGCCTTACAATTGTATATTTTGTGATCTGATATCTTGTGATTATTACTAGTTGGTTGAGATTGAGACAATAGGATAATTTATGACCTTAAGAGACTGATGGCTTGTAGATAAACCCTCACATATCTAGACAGCCGTGACCGTATAGCGGTGTGGATTCCATTCCGTTATACGTAGCTGGCTATGTCCGTCCCCGCTCTCCAGTATTCTGGTTCAGGGGCGTGACATGGTTTAAGTGGTGGCCCATGCAGGTCTTGTCAATCAAGAAATGTGAGGGTTTACCGGATAGATGTCTCAATCTGTACTCGCCTTTGATCTCCACTCGTATCTTCTTATCTTCTTGGATCCCTAACTTGATAACATGCTTGCATCATTGTTCTATCCTGGTCCTTCCTTAATATTCCCGATGTCATTGCTTCAGTGGCATCATTCCTGTTGATCGGCCAGAAGGAGTTCGGCCGGCAGACCAGCAACAGCAAGAAGATCAAGATCAGTCCTCAGCAGCCGCCTCCCGAGCCATGCCTTCTGGAGAACCAGTACCTCCAGTCCAGCCAGTTCAGCCAGCAGGGTCAGAGGATGGAGTCTTGATAGGGCTCATCCGTGAGTTGCTTGCGTCTCAGGACCGTCGAGGTGATGCCTTGCAGCAAGCAGTACAAGAAGCTATGAGCGGAATTGGTCCTCGAGGGAACAGTGCGGTCAACAATTTCAAGCGCCTGAACCCTCCCTTCTTCGACGGCAGCGAGGATGCTATTGCTGCAGATGCTTGGCTACAGGATATTGAAGTTATCTTGGAGGCAGCCAGGACCCCTGAAGCAGAGAAGGTGGCTGTGGTGCGCCTGCAGTTACTAGATCTAGCCCACAGCTGGTGGACTATGCAAGCAGCGAGTTTGGGCACGCCTGTCATGTGGGCGGTATTCAGCGATATGTTCCAGACCAAGTACTTCGACGCAGTGGCTAGATATGACCTGCAGACCAGGTTTAGTAATCTCAGGCAGATGAACAGGACGGTCGACGGATATGCGGCCGAGTTTTCAAGGTTGAGTCGGTTTGCTTCCACCTTGGTGGCAACCGAGCTAGACAGAGCACAGCGATTTCAGCAGGGGCTCCACTTGGAGATCATATTGGCAGTAGAGCAGTTCGAGCACAGAACTTTTGATGCCGTCTTACGAGCAGCGAGGAGGCATGAGTACACTTCCCGAAGGATAGCGGACCGGACCGGAGGTCGAAAGCGGTCTCATGACCAGATGAACCAATCCTCAACACCGGCCCCAGCAGCTAGGGCCCTGACCATTGGAGCTACGAGGACAGATTCGGTTACCTCCTTACAGCATTCTGCCCCGACCTATCCCCAGCAGCAGAAGCAGAAGCGGCCTTTCGCAACCGATTGTTCTCATTGTGGGAAGCCCGGGCATGTTGTTACTGAGTGCCGCAGAGCACAGGGATTGTGCTTGGTTTGTGGTTCGCCGGACCACATGATAGGATCTTGTCCGTTCAGAAACAGATCATCGTCGACAGTAACTAGTCCCTCGGTTATGGTACCAGCACCAGCACCAGAACCAGCTCCAGTTCACCAACCACAGCAGTTCCCGTTCCCGGGTCCATTGCCGTCTCAGGCCCAGGCCTTCCAGCAACAGAGGCCTCAGCAGTTCGCCCTGGCTCAGGCCCAGATCCACAATCGGCAAAAAGGTATCTGTGTCCTATTGTCTTGCTTTCCGACCGTCGTCATACGGGATACATGTCATGTTTCATGTATCCTAATTACAACGGTATATCCCGGGCCCGAGCCATTTCCTAGATCATTCGAAAAGGTTGGTACCAATAGCCTTTAACCTTTTCGTATGGGGAAAGGCCCGTGTCCATGTTTGACCAAAGAGAGAGACCTCAAGCGCAAGGCTATCAGTTTAGTTCGTGTTGCTTGAGTTCATCGCTCCTTGGGAGAGTCAAACGTGGGAGTGTGAGGATGATATCCGATCACGTTATCCCAATCGGTTTGGCTCGTGAGGTGTAATATCTTCCTTATGCCTTGTACTTCGATTCCTTGCTTGCATGTATGATTGTATGATTGATTGATAGCGTAGATTGCTTGTAGTAGTATAGCTGTCCCGACATCTCTAGCCTCTTGATTAAATTCCGAGGACGGAATTCTTTTAAGGTGGGTAGGATGTAGTGCCCCGAAATTTGTGATACGTATTTTATACGTGTTCGTATTTCTGACCCGTATTTCTCTTTTCTTTGATTAGTTAGTTGTGGTTTATTTTCATATTTAGCGTTTTGGTTTAATTGTCATTTATCGTTCATGGATTTATTCTGATTAATGGAGCTTGGTTTATTGAGTATTTCATGGTTCATCATGGCATTGCATTGGCTTGGATTGGTTCGGTTTAGTGGGTTTGGCTTGGTTGGGTTTTATGTGAACCAATCCACTCCTACCTACCACCACCACTCATATTTATTACCTATTCTTCTTCTCTCTCTTCATTAATCTCTTCTTCTTCTTCCATTTACTCCTTTCACCTACCAGAGAGAGAAGAGAGAGGTCTAGGCAAGTGCAACTTGCTTCATGGAGGAACTTAAATTTTATTGCTTTATTCTCTTCCTTACAGCATTTTAACTTACTTTAGTACTTGACATTTTCACTTTCCATGGCTAGATTCTTCTAGATCTAAGTTTACTTTAATTTTCGAATTTCTTGGGTTTTGATCTACTTAATCCTGTTATTTCTGAGTTTTGATGGTTCCATGTTGTAGAGCATTTCATTCTGCCCCATTTTGACCTATGGAAGTTCGGATTTGGACTCCGGATGAAAGTTTCATGGAGCTTGGAGCATGGACTCTTGGCGTTCTTCTTCTCGGAAGCTTGGAGAAGAAGAACAGTGCTAGACTTGACCGCATGAATACTTTATGCGGCAAGTGATTCCGAGCCGCATGAGCCTTCATACGACAGTCCTGGCCGCAGGGGCTTGACTTGACCGCATGAACATTTCATGCGACAAGTGCTCTCTCAGCCGCATGAACTTTTCCCCGCGAGCCGCATAGACCAGTTACTCGCTGGCCGCATGAGGACTCGAGTCCTCTCAGCCGCATGACTGTCTGGATCCCCTGGCCGCATAGGCCCTGATCCTCGAGCCGCATGAGAACCCCCAGACCTAGCCGCATGGACTTCTTAGTCCGGGCCGCATGACCCTGATTAATCCCAGCCGCATATGCATCTTTTATTTTCTGGAGCCGCATGGGCTTCTACTAAGCCGCATGCGCCTGGCCCAGATCCAGCCGCATGGACTTCTCTTCCGCTAGCCGCATGAGACTCACCTAATTGAGCCGCATGTGTCTTATCCTCCCCTGGCCGCATAGGCCTGAGCCGTATGACTTTCTAATAGCTCTGTGTACTGTAATTTATATTTGCCCATGTTTTATAATTTCTTATTGTATATTTTTACGCCCATTTTATATCCTTACGTCTTTTGTCCTGAACTTGAAAATCATGAATTCATTTGATATGTTTGGAATTGATAATTGAACATGACGTGATAGTGACCCGTAGTGGTGCACTCTTGACATGATAACCTGGCATGACCTGATAGTGGCCCGTCGTGGCGTACTCCTGACTAGCACACTTGATATGATAAACCTGACATGATTATCTCGAATAGCTGTTGCGACGGCTACCTGACATGACATGACCTGTATAATTAAATCCTGACACCGTGGTTGTTTGCATTGATTGTGCCTGTATAAACTACGAGTCCGGTTGTGTCTTGCATCATGTCTAGGGCATGATCCCTGAGTACCACGGTCAGGGATCCATACTGAATCTGGCTAGGTTAATGACTAGATTGATCAATTAGTTCATGGAGAATTTCCCAGTTACCTGTTGCCCCTTTGGTCCCGTCCTTATATATATATACATGGGATTTGTTGCTATCCATCGAGATGAGCGCACTTCCAGTCCGCCGTCGAGCGTGGTACCTTATGTAAGCCCCTGATTTTCAAATTCATTTTTAATTAGTGCTAATTAATTTTTAATGTTAATTATAGCCTTAAATAATTATTAGGAATTTTTAGGAATTTTTTTAGAATTTTTATATGATTTTTAAATGAGTTTTATATATAAAAATATTAATTTGCAATTTTCTAAAATGTTTTAATTGACTTTTGCAATTAATTAGATTGTTTTAATATCGTTTTGCAAATCTAAATTTGTTATGTGCAAATTTTATTTGCACATTAGCTGTGCGGAATGGATTATGCAAATTCTATTTTGCATTTAGACTCTGCTAAGGACCTATTTGCAATTACCTAAATTACAAGGACCTAAGTGCTAATTTCCTACCCACCCCCCTGCCCGACGACCGACGGCTGACCGGCGACTGCCCCCGCCATTTCCGGCCAGCACACAGCTCCCCGACCGACCTTGAACCCCTATTTAAACTCCCCTCCTCTCCCCAGACTCAACCCTAACCCTAATCGACCACCACGACCACCGCAAACTCCCCTTCTTCCCCAACTTCCTAGTCGGAACCCAAACTCCGACGATCACCACCCCCACCCCTACACAAACCCTCACAGCAAACCACCACCACCCCTACGTTCACCTTGACGAGACGCGCCCAGCGCCACCGAAGCGCCGCGACGCCGACGTCTCAACCGCCGTCCAGCTCGTTCGAAACCCCCTCCCCAAATCGGACACGTGAGTAGCATGACTCAAACCGTGTCGTACGTGTCTCGAACCCACGCATGTGGTTCGCCAGGACACGGGGACCCTCGTCCCATACTCGGACTCGTAGATGGACGCTCGTGCGTGTCGTGCATAGCACGGACACACTGACTCTGTGTCCCAAACTGTCCGGACACAGGGTCGAGTTTTATTAATTTTTTTCATGTTATTTAATTCTAACCTAATAAAACTAACCTAACCTCTAACCCTAACACTGAGCTCGGGCTGACCCCCTGGCCAGCCCGACCCGATTAAACATCCCCCCCTGCGCGGCTCGAGTTCGAGCCCCTCCTTTCTGTCTTCTTTTCTTTTATGTTTCTTTTCTTTTTCTTTTTCTTTTTTTCAGTTTTATATATATATATTTATATATATATGTATATATATATATTAGTATATATATATATGTGTATATACTGTTTTTATTAACAGTATTTAATATATATGTATATATTTTATAGTTAGTAAATTCTATATATATATGTTTATATATACATTTTCCTATGTATATATATTATATATATATATATATATACACTATATTATTAAGTGTGTTCTTATATATATATATATATATATATATATATATATATATATATATATATATATATATATATATATATATATATATATATATATATATATATATATATATATATATACTTTATAAATTAAGTATTTTTCTCTTACGTATATATATGTACTTTTAAAACATATGTAGGTATATTTTCAATATGCATAAATTAGCCTTATTAAAATAATAATATTTATTTTAACTATTACCAAACTGTATTTTTATTGTATTTAAATTACTGCAACCATTTGGTGTCCAAGTCTAGCATGGGTATTTGGACTCAAATGTGTTTTCACACATTCAAGACCTGTACAAGTCATATTGGACTTGATTCATGGCCTTGGGTCCTGTATTTGAACTCTGGTTCAAATTATATACATGGACAAAATACGCAGATAATTAATTATTGTGTGCATTGCTGTTTTTGATTTTCTAAAAATACTTAAAGTATTGCTAAAATTATGGAAAAATAGTTTTTAGATACTTTGTTAAGTTAGCTAATTTAGTATAATTTTTGTAGTATTTAATTTACTGTTTTGCCACTAGTTTGGCATATGAAACCAAAACTCATTTTCTGTATACTTAGGAAAACTGATTTTTTATAAAATATTTGTACTGGATAATAAATTCCAGAAAAATTATAATAAATTTCTATGATTAATAAGGATCACTTTAGTACTTTACTTTAAGAAAAACTAGGCTTTTTGCCTATCTCTAAAAATTGTTAGAACACAATGATCTTTTGATTTATTTATTGATTAATTACGACTTGTAGCTTTTTGTGTTATTTGGAGTTTTAGTCGTGTTGAACCCCATCCCTCACTAGTATAAAGATCCTAGAAAGTTAGTTAACATAGTGTGTCACCCCACATTGGTCTCCTATGCCAAGTCATCATTTTGGCTAGGTGCCCAGTCACAAGTCGTGTTTCACAAATTAGTGTCCTAGTGTCTTAGCTTAGTGTAAAACTAAGTTGTTGCATTTACTTCTACAGTGACGAGCTACCAGACATCCATAGCATTGTTATCGCAGCTTGTTTTGTTTTGCTTTGCTAGAGGCAAGTACTTTCTACGAACTTTACATACTGCTATAAATCATAAAACTGTGAATCACCAACCATGTTAAATGCTGATCCTTGGGGTAGCAAGTTAGAACTTCACATGTTGTATACTTTCAGTTTCTACCATGTTTATACAGTATCTCATAAATCTCTCACATGCTTAAATAACGGGTTAAGGGGAAACTGCTAGTAGTGTACGTGATCATGACCCCCTTCTCCATATGTATTTACCGAGCACCGTTACATTCTATATGTATCTGTGTCGTATGTCTGGTCCCGCGTTTGTGTATGGATATACACCGATGCCGTTATGTGTACGTATGTGCACATCAGAAAATTGATATGTACCGCTGTACATCCTGATTACCTATTGACTGATCACTCACCTACTACAGTTTTAAACTTTAAAATGTATATCTATCGCCATGCTAAAACATACCTAAAACTGAATCAACATGATATGTCATTTCCTTTCCATCACATGATCAGTATTATATGTTTGTTAGATTTAGTACTTGCTCCCGTCCTGACAGGATAACGTTGTAGGTGTCCTTACTGAGGAGGAGTTACTCTGTGACACATACTATGGAGATACTGCCGAGGACCCGGCTCTGCTTTACGAGGATGTTCCTGCAGGGAACCTCGCCTAGTTGTCTTTTGTTTACTTAGACTTTTGAGAGTAGACATGTATTAGACTATATCATTTTGTAACTGGACATGTATCCAGTTTTACATTTCAGTTCACTTGTACTTGGACATTTTACTATATACGACGACTTTTATGTTTGGAGCATTTATGATTCTTCTTCACTTATAGAACTGTTAGCATATTTAGTCTTATCCTGTTGTCTTTAGAACAGCTTACTACGTTTTATCTCAACGTAGGCTGGGCATGACTCGGCCTGGCCCAACAATTTGGGTAGCGGGTCGTGACACCTTAGGACACATGTATCTTACTACAGTGTGTCTGCTATATCCTGCTATCTTTTCCTTTTTTTGCTGGGATCACTCAGGTAGTAACAAACAGGTAACCGGACTTGGAATTCTCATTGCATCTTGCTAGTAACTAGGATTGTGATAACCCTAGTTAGTTAATGTAGAAAGCCGTAGGCAATGATTGGCCGTGACTGCTTGGATGGAGTCTAGTCCAGTATAGTATTGTCTAGAATTGATTAATTGTGAGATTGTACCAGAATGATTGAAAGATTGTCACTCCAAATTGTCACTATAATGATTGTCACTCCAGAATGTTACTTGGCCTGATTTCTTATATTTATCTTGCCGATAAATGGTGAGAGAAACCAAGTTCCGTTCAGACGAAGGGTTACAACCCCGGTCCTTGTTTGGTTTACGGGTTGTAACCTGGCTATCTGAATAGTCCCATGGTTATCTCATTGTATATCATCCTGTCATGTTTTCTTTCCATATGTCCTGTCTTTTAGTGATTCTATACAAGATTGTCTTTTATAATTACCCATCATGCTTTTTCTTAAACTACTGCCTTTTATTATGTAATTTTACTCTTGTGCTAATTGCTGGTTTTAGTTCCTAAGTGAAGCCTCCTTTGTGGCACTTGCTCTTTCTGGGGTCTGACCCAGCTGGTTTTGTATGGCCAGATACCGGAGCAGCAGCAAAGGATCTACCTGCCTTCCAGCCCGATGGTGACCGCCAGGCGTAACCAGGGCAACGAGTGGGTTTCTTTTTGTTCTCCCACTTTATTGTAAAATTATTCTTTTGAGGCATTTTGCCGTCGAGCCAGTGTTAGCTCGTGTACATTTTTACTTACTGTCTGCCTACGGGCTGTAACATGATTGGCAACTCGAGGTTGATCATGTATGACTTAACTCTTGCTAGTCCTTAAATTTTGTACGACTAGCTTCATGATCATCTGGATATGTAATGTTTGGGACGCCTTACAATTGTATATTTTGTGATCTGATATCTTGTGATTATTACTAGTTGGTTGAGATTGAGACAATAGGATAATTTATGACCTTAAGAGACTGATGGCTTGTAGATAAACCCTCACATATCTAGACAGTCGTGACCGTATAGCGGTGTGGATTCCATTCCGTTATACGTAGCTGGCTATGTCCGTCCCCGCTCTCCAGTATTCTGGTTCAGGGGCGTGACACGGCCTCTTCCGCAACCCCTTCGTCGCAAGCAGCCTCCTCCACCGCGTCGCCGACGCCGACCCTTCCTTCGCCGCCTCCCTCTTCTCAGCCATGACCAACCCCAACCCCTTCTCCTTCAACACCGCCATCGCCATCTCCGCCGACCCACTCTCCATCTACTCCCAAATGCTCCGTCGCCGCGTCCCTTCCGACTCCCACACCTTCTCTTCCTTGCTCAACACCACCACCGCTGCCGCCGCCGCCACCAGGTCGCTCCACGCACACGTCCTCCTCCTTGGATTTCGGCCCGACCCTTTCGTGTAGACCATCATGTTCACCGCCTACTCCCCGACGCGGCTCCGTCGACCACGCCATGCGGGTGTTCGACGGAATGCCGCACAGGAATGTCGTCTCCTGGACCGCCGCCGTCTCGGGCCTTGTCGCCCTCGGATGCCCCGCTACGGCTCTGCGCGTCTTCGCCTCCATGAGGCCCCACGCCGCCCCGAACGCCGCCACCGTGGTCTTTGCCGTGTCCGCCTCCGCCGGGCTCATGTCCCTAGCGCTGGCCCGGTGCCTGCACGCCTACGTCGAGAAGGCCGAGTTCGGAGGCCGCGTCTCCGTCCAGAACTCCCTGACGCTGGTCCGGTGCCTGCACGCCTACGTCGAGAAGACCGGATACATGTCCGTGCCATTATGGCACAGGTTATCCACTAGTCTATTTACAAAACAAGACATTTCATTTTCCAGAATTGAATTATTTTGCAGGAAATTTTTAGGTAATTGTAGAATATCACTGTTACGGCCGTCTCCAACCAAGTGTGCATTGTGGAATCATATATCGATTTAATTTTGTAAAACATCCTTTTAAATGCACTATATTCTAATGGCTGTTGTGGTTTCGATGAGAGATATAAGGTCTTGGCTGGATGACGGAAGATAGTCACGAAAACGTATTATTCATTCTATTTATAATAACTAGTAAATGTATATGCTTTGCACGTATATTAATGTGTAATAAGAACATTATTCAATTATAGTCAATTATTTCTTCTAACTCATGTGGTTATAGTGGAGGTATTCTTCTTGTTTGCTTTTCCCATGATATAATGAGGCTTAGACGGCTCACTTTTGAGCCGTTTTGAAGCCTCATTATATAGTGGAAGATAGTGAAAGTTGGAGACAAAAGACATGTGACGTAGCTTGCACAAAAAGACGACATTCCTAAAATACGCTCGTCAACTGAAATAAAATAGTTACTTTAATATAACAATACATATAATACAATTTGATCCATATTTTTTATTATTATTGATTTAAATCTAATAAGGAATTTTGATTGATTTATTATTATCTTTTTACAAACAAAGTTCAAATATTTCGTTATCACTACTCACTAAGGGCCATTTGTTTGTCATCATTTTTGTTTTTTTATTGTCTACAAATCTTTAGAAAAATAGTTATTACAAAACTATGTTTGGTAAGTTCTTTTTTTTGGGAAACTACAAATAATTTTTTTAAAAGCAGCCAAACTGAAAAAAATGTTTAACTTGTTTTCATAAAAAAAATAATAAATAAATTTGGGATGGTATAGTATGTTTGCTTATGAAAAATAAATAAGTTTCTACTTCTGTTGCTTATTAAATATGTTTTTGCTATTATAAATTAAGTAATAACTAGATATGTCAAATATGTTTATTGTTTATAAATAAATAAAAAAACACATAAAGGAAAGTGATACCAAATATGACATAATTAAATTAAATATATTATTTGTGTAGTACCATGTCAGAAATTTTATTGTGTCCTGTCGATTCATGAGATGAAGAACAAAAAATTAAATTGCGAAAGCGTACCTGAATCCATTGTCTTTGCTTGACGGATCTTGAAGCACACGTCTCTTTATGGGGTTTGATCTTCCAACCCGCTACGGCCCTTAATAACAAAGATGAAATCCTTGTTCCTCTCTTTGTTGATGGGGATACAGAAGAGAATAGAGAAACCCTCTCTTTGGTGGTCGTATGAGTTGGAGACCATAACCCTAATGAATACACACACACACACACACATATATATATATATATATATATATATATATATATATATATATATATATATATATATATATATGTGTGTGTGTGTGTGTGTGTGTGTGTGTGTGTGTTGATATTTCTAATTTGGCCCCTCATCAATTTAGAATTATCTTCGGTATCTACACATTAATTCCATGACAATTATACCCTTAAGCCAATTTCCAAATAGATCACTTTAATTTGGCTTAATTATTTAGATAGTCCAAACACAATTAATTTTACATGTGTGGCCCCTTAATTATTGAATAATTCCAACAATCTCCCACTGGACCACATATGTAACCTTATAATTGTGTTAACCTTAGTGAGCTCATAAATTGCTATCTTAATCCTTAGGGTATATCCGGACAATCTCGTCCATTAACCATATCAACATAGGATCAAAGCGGCATTCGTCACATATAGCGTAACTAAACCATCAATGGTCACATATACCAATATAGCTAAACGACATAGATCAATCATGGATGCATAGCATGGTAATTACACGCAATGTGATCAATACATGTCTATTTCCAACTGGTCCTCCTTAACTTTAGTGAGATCAATACTTTAACATAATAAAAACAGAATGAACTGAATTTCCATATATCTGATCAGATAAATATCCAAAATACTTTAATACATAAATGTGTCCAAAACCAAATAGCACTCAAATACATAAAATACAAACTCCCACTGTATTACTATATTCTTAATTAAGATAACACCCACATGAGCAGTATGCTCATGAAAGACCCTGGGTGATAATACTTTTGTGAGCGGATCCGCTAACATGGAGTTTGTCCTAATGTGCTATATGGACACTATAACCATTCTGAATTTTTTTCTTCACAACTAGAAACTTTATGTCAATATCCTTTGACTTATACAAGTTTCTGTTGTTATTGGAATACAGTACTGCTGATTTATTGTCACACCATAATCTTATGTGGTCTTTCAACACCGTACTGTAGGCGCAGCCTTGTGACAATTTCGCAATCATATTCCCTGAATAGATACCCCACAGCATGTTTATAAACCTTACTTTCATGGTGGGAGAAATTATGAGTGCATGTTTGACACTCATCCAAAATATACCTCCATTAGTCAGCATAACCTGATGTGGATCTCCTGCTGTGTTGGCATCCAACAAAATCGGAGTCGGAATACCTTATGATCTCCAGAATTATCCGATCTCCTACAAAGAGCATATAATTTCTTGTTCTCTATTAATTACTTAAGTAGTTTGGCTGCTATCCAATGATCCATCCATATTTGCTTAAATATCTGCCTAACATCCTAATATGTACGCAATATCCTGACGCGTACATACTTGAGCATACATTAGACTCCCTACAACTGATCATGAAGGAAAAATCTATTGTATTTTCTTAATTTTAAGGCTAACCTTAGGGCACTTGTTTGAGACCGAATTTGTCTCTCCTTTAACGAGAGGTGTCACCTGGTTTGTATTAAATACTTTAATCAATATACAAAATCAGAAAATTATTCCTACTCCCACTGAACTTGTGATACACACAATCTTCAACAGTGTTCATCTCAAAACCAAACGAGATAATCACTTGAAGTACCTTTGACGAGAAGCTTACTTGAGTTCATAAATGGATTTTGTCAATTTGCAAACCATATTATTTGGATCTTTTGACACAAAGTTTTCTGGCTGCACCATATAAATAGTTTCGTCAATGTTACCATTGAAAAATGTCGTTTTGACATCCATTTGATGTAACTCAAGATCAAAATGTGCAACATGTGCTATGATTGTTTTAAAGGAGTTTTTCAAAGATACCGAAAAGAAAAACTCTTTAAAATCAATCCCAAAATTTGAGTAAAGTCACTAGTTACAAGACATATTTTATATCTCTCCACATGACCCTTCGAATCCTTCTTGGTTCTAAATGTCCATTTGCAACCAATGGATTTCATACCTTTTGGTAATGGGACAAGTTCTTAAACTTTATTGTCTTGCATGAACATATACTCTTTATTTATTGTATCAATCCACTTTGAGAACTGAAACTTTTCATGGCCTGACGGAAGTTGATTAGATCATCTTCCAGTATCCACAGTCTTCCTCACGTTACTAGAGAAATATGACAATATTATCCGAAATTATATTTTTCCTTTCTCAGGTGGACCATCTTAATATTATCGGTTCTTGAGGTTGTTGAGTTTGTTCCTTAGGAATAATTACCTTATCTTGAATGAGGTGTCGCTACGTTGTCGTTGTTAAGGTATCTCAACAACGACTTATAGAGGTAATTCGACATTGTCTTATTGAGGCTCCGTATTCACTTCTTGATCATGACAGGTACAGAATTATGCACATCGTCAAAAGTGATAGTAGGAATCGTAATTGATTTCTTCTCAAAGACAATGATCCTGATTTTATTTCTCTCCCAAACTCAACATCCTCAAAAACTATTACACTTCTCATCTCAAAATTTTCTTTTGTGTGGGATCGTATAATTATTAACCCCTTGATTTGTCAGCATAGCCAATAAAGTAGCTGCTTACAATTGAACTTTGGTCTATATTTTCTTTACACATTAATGTAGACATTAAAGTCTATAAAGTCAATAAAATCCAAATCTCATCAGACACAAGTCGTTCAACTCTATTTCTAGAGATGTGACCTAATCGCTTATGTCATAATGAGGCTAAAAAAAATATTGTTAATTTTGCGTTTAGTACCACATGACTTCACTTGCAAGATTTCATTATAAGATGCAATAGTTTCAACTGAATATAGGTTATCATAAACCTTAAGGGAACCGTTACCAATAATATTTAAATTTAAAGATTGACTAAACTTATTGTTTCCAAATGAACAATGATAACCAGATTTGTCCATTAAGGAAACTGAAACTAAATTTCGTCTAAAAGACGGTACAATAAAAGTGTCTATCAAATCCAAATAATAATCGGTTCCCAAAAATAACCTAAAATGTCATATTGCTTTCACTTCTACCGATTTGCCGTCACCCATATAGATGTATCTTTCACCATCAATTGGTTTCGGTAGCTCAGACAACCTTGTCTATAAACACTAATGTGGGTAGTAGCACTAGAATCTAACCACCACGTGTTTTTAGGTGCTAAATCTAAATTAACCTCAGAACAGACCAAATTTAGATATGTACTTTTCTTTATACGCCATGCGTGGTACTTTGTACATTTCTTCTTTATGTGTCCTGGCTTGTCACAAAAGAAATAACCCTTAGTTTTATATTATTGTTTCTTTTGATCTGGACCCTTGGCAGCTACTGTATTCATTTTCTTTTTGCCCTTAAAATTTATTCCACTAAGCATGGAAATTGAAATTCATGATTATGCTTTGATTACTTTATTTGAGTAATAATCTTATGAATATGCATTTATATAAAGTTTTGGACATGATTCAGTTTTGTAAAATTTAGTCAACATTCAATTTTTTGTGCTTTTTATGAATAGCAATAGTTGTCCAATATTCTAAGTAGACTCATTGAAACAAGATGTCGCCAAAGTGACCTCTCTTGCATAGATAGTCTACGAGAGATGTCGGATGTATTACCTCATTTATGTATCCTATGAGTCTTATCTTATATATAAGATCACATAAAAGTACATGTAACTTTGATGCTCAATAGCTAATTAATATATGACACTAAATCATGACTTGAGATCACTAGAGCAAACTATGAGTTTCCTTCTATGCTTCTCCGTGGATATTTCATATTCTAAAAATACCATTCTCAAACATTATATATATACGCAGGACCGGTTCTAGCCAAAGGCAGACCTAGGCAGACCTGACAACCGTCCAGGTCACAAAATTTTGAGAGGCAAAAAAAAAAAGGCGAGTTCACCACAATTACCCATTGTTTCAAATATATATATATATATATATATATATATATATATATATATATATATATATATAAAAACACTTTCAGCTATAACAAATGAAAACCATCACAAAAATAAATTTATTTTAAAATTTATTTTATACTATTTCATTATAGATTTGTCAAGAAACATGCAACGCACTTGCGGGAATAAGATGAGAAGATATGTACTACAAGAAAATAATACTGTAAGAATATGATACCATCACTTCTAAAAATGACAAGAAATATTGCATTAAAATTCCATTTCTTTACGTAAAAATGGGAGAAAAAATGACAAAAATAGTCTCATGTCGTTACAAACAAAAATAATACGTGTTAGAATAGTTCTTATTGTAAATTCAATTTTAAAAATAAATCTAAATTGGATGATCTTTTGGTGCTAGGGAGAGGGAAAAAAAGAAAAAGAACGTGCTCTCTTTTCACTATCAATTCAGAACTTCACTAGAAATTCCAGCAACTTTTCTGGATCTTCTTCTTTAAATATTATTTAGCTTTAGGTCTCATAATATTAAAAAATTAAGCTTTTTTTAATATTATATAATATCATGAAACTAAATAATCCAATTATTGTACTTGTCCGGTAGACCAGTAACATATGTATTGTCACTTGGGTTGAATGTCTCACCACTACCACTAGATTAGGGATCATTTATATATATATATATATATATATATATATATATATATATATATATATATATATATATATATTTTAAAATATGAATGCACCTCCACACCACATGTGTGTATATATATATATATATATATATATATATATATATATATATATATATATATATATATATATATATATATATATAATATACATGATGGCGGCAAGCAATCTAGGGTTTTTCTCTGCTAGCGGCGACAATGGAGGAATCGGGGGAACAGGCCCCCATTGGGATCCTGGCGCTCCGTCTACCTCCTCAGGATCGGGCAGGCCGCCCGACTTCCAGATACCAGTGGAGGGGGGACAACCACACGAAATGGGGGGCGGCTGGACTACAGTACAACGGAGGAGACGTTCGACCACGGGAACGAACACAAGGAACAAGGAGAGCGTGTATGGCAGCCTACCAGAGAGAAGACAAGGCCAACGGCAACCGGATCCTGGGCACGGAGGCGCCCGCCGTAACGACATGGGGAGGCACCCTTCTGCTAGAGGATCGGCATTAACCTGGAGGCGGATGGACACGGGCAAAACACCATTGGCAGACCATGCAGGGGAAACTGCTGCTCAAGGAGTCCAGAACGGGTCCAGTCCAAGTCGAGGGGGGAATCTAGCTCCAGTGCAGGAATATAATACCCGACAAAATCCAACAAGAACCAGCAGATCGTGGGCGGAGATATGCAAACCGTCAGGGAATCAATCAGAGGAGTTAATGGAGTATATTACACCAAAACAAGTCGAAGGAGGAAATCGAGCTATCTTTACCGCTGAGGAGATCAATGAAACAGTCGCATACTGGACTAACACGCTGATTCTATATGTGCTTGGTGACCGACCTTTCTATGGACAGATAAGAGCGTATGCCATGCGAGTTTGGCGACCCCGAGGTAGTATGGAATTTTTTGCACGTGAAGATGGGTTCTTCTTCGTCAAATTTGGGCTGGCAGAAGATGTAGAAACGATCATCCAGGGCGGACCATGGACTTTTGACGGGAGGCTGATCATTATAAAAAATTGGCAACCCAATCACAAGTGCGAACGAGAAGTATTGCACTCCATCCCAATCTGGATCCGTCTCCCAGGATTACCCATCCAATATTGGAACAAGTCCATGATGATGAAATTGGCCAGTTTGATAGGTCGTCCTATTAAAGCTGATGAAGCCACCCGGATGCGCTTTCGCCTACAATACGCTCGAATATTTGTTGAAATTGAAGCCGGGATCCAACTCCCATGAGAGATAGCATATGAAATCCCATCTGGAGAAGTATACTACCAAGCAGTCGACTATGAATGGGTTCCCCCGAGTTGTCACAATTGTAAACAGTTCGGCCACCTACCACAAACTTGCCAAGCACAAGAAGATCATCCGCAAACCAGTTCTGATCAAGTTCAAACCGGCAATAGCCAAGAGGACGAGGCTACTACACTTGGTCCTAATACCCCACGAGTTGGAGGAGACACTCAAAGCCAAGTTGTGATAACCGATACCACAGATGACTCCCAGGGGGCGATGATGGAGGGAGGCAACATGGATATCACAACAGAAAGGATGGTGTTTACAGAGCCTCTTTCCGATTCGACTATGCAGATGCTCACAGAGGAAGGGAATCAGAATCAGTCCGAGATCAACTTCGAAGCGATACGTGACACAGGCAGAGGAAAGGAGATAGTGGGCGGCGAACTCGTACTTTTCCATGCGAAAGGCATAGCGACGCCGAAGCGCAGATCCAATGGCTCAGGGAAAGGAACAAACTCCCAGGCGAAAGTCTATAATGTGCCAATCTTTTGCTCCAGCCGGAAACGACATGCCACGGCCAACATAAATGAAGAGAGGCCATCATATAATCACCAAGACCATACAAATCAAGATACAGAGAGTAGAGATGAGAATGGGATGCAACAGTTGCAACTCGTCGTCGACAACCCGACTTGGCGCAAGCATATCCAAGACGGTCCGTCACCACACAAAGGAGATCAAGAAGAACCGCTGTATCCTGCCCAAGGTACGAGCGGAGAAGAGATGCTGGGACACCAAACAGGTATTTAAATGTCTATTATAACATGGAATATCCGTGGAGTTTGTTCCATAGGTAGATGGAGGGAGGTTCGTAATCGTATGAAGCTTGAGCAATGTACTATCAGTGCCCTGCTAGAGACCAAAATCAAATCTGACATTATGCTAACCCGAAGGACTACGATCAATTGGAAGCAGACTAACAACTTGGCGACAAGTGACATGGCTCGCATATGGCTCCTCTGGGACAAGACGCATTGGGTGGGTCATGTCATCTGGACATCGGACCAACTCATTGCCGTATCCTTTACTCATCGGGGAGGGCTCCAGTTCATATTAGGGGTCGTATATGGACACAATGACAGGAAAAGAAGAGAGCGGCTGTGGGAAGAGATCGCTCACATTAGCTCTCAGGCAGAGTTCACTTATAAACTTCCTGCTATCTTCATGGGAGACTTCAACTCCATCTTGCACCAGTCTGAGAAAGTTGGAGGCAGAGTTGTACCGGAGTCGATACTCTATGATTTCAAAAGATGTCTTCTCCGAGCCGGGCTCAACCCCTTGGAGAGGAGCGGGCACAAATGGACTTAGAACAACAAGGCAACCTCGGGCAGAGTCATCTGCCAACTAGATCGGGCGGTCGGCAATAATCAGTGGTTCGAGACGTTCCCACATATTCCTGCTGTAGGTTTGGAGGCAGGCACAAGCGACCACTCACCGATCAAAATCACACTTATGGACGCCTCCCGCCGATATTCTCCGCCATTCAGATATAATAACGGCTGGGTACACGTTTAAGGCTATCATCAGGCGGTGATGAGGGGGCTCTGCTCGGAAGTTGTGGGAAATGCTCAGTTCAAATTCATCCACCGCCTAAAACTTGTGAAGTGGGAAATTAAATGTTGGGTTCGGGAGAGACCTAGCAATGAGTTAGCCGCGAAGAGACTGGAGCTCAATCAGACTCAAACTCAACTCCAAACAGATCTACTCAACGAGGAGCTTGCTAACAAAGAAAAGTCCCTGGTGGAACTGGTCAGTAAACTCCAGCTCCCTGAAGAGGTGGCAGCTGCCCAACGAGCAAAGTACGATTGGCTTCGGAAAGGGGACAAATGTACTCGATTCTTTTACGATATCATACGGATGAGACAACATCGTAATCGAATTCATCAACTCATCGACGGCCAAGGCAATGTCAGCTCGACGACCGAGAATATCCAAACCACGGCTGTCAGGTACTTTAATGATCTGTATCAACAATCTAATTATATATCAAACTTTTCTCCTCTTATTTGCAAGAAAATAGTCACACAAGCGGCCAATGATCTCCTCCTTGCACCAATTACTATGGAAGAAATTGAGAACATAGTGAAGAGGGCGAACCCTGACAAGGCACCAGGACCAGACGGATTTGGTAGCAAGTTCTACAAAATCTACTGGCAAGAGCTTAAGGCAGATGTTTTGGAGGTGGTGAGCGATTTTTTTACCACTGGGCGGCTACTGAAAGAATTAAATCACATATTCCTCACATTAGTACCTAAGAAGGAGGGGGCTACAGATTTATCAGATTTCCGCCCCATTGCCTGTTGTAACTTCCTCTACAAAGTTATAACAGGCATTATGTGTCACCGGATGGAGAGCTTGATGGCTGATCTCGTATCCAAGAACCAAGCTGCATTCATAAAAGGGAGATCGATCTCGAAAAATTCTCTACTTGCTCATGAATTTGTCAGAGACTTCAACAAGCCGGGAGGGAAAAAGACATGCATAAAACTTGACCTGCGAAAAGCATATGACACAGTTAATAGGGAATTCATTTGTGCCATTATGACTGCCATGGGATTCTCCGATCAATGGGTTGCTAGAATCCGCGAATGTATCACGACGGCCACATTCTCGGTACTCATTGAAGGTCAGCCACAGGGGTTCTTTCCCAGCAATAGGGGCCTCCGACAGGGCGACCCGTTTTCCCCGTACCTGTTCTCACTAGTGATGGAATTTTTCACCTGCTTGATCGATTCAGCTGTTGCATGGAACCAGATACAACCTCTTCATAAATCGATTCAGCCGCTAGTTAGTCATCTGATCTACGCGGACGATCTATTAGTTTTCATGCAACCAACCATGCAAGGCTTGAGGAAGATGGCGGAAATGATGGAAACTTTTGGCGACCTTACTGGACTCAGATTAAATAGAGACAAAAGTCGCATATATTTTAATCGGCTATGCCCGAATAAAGAAGAGCGGGCGAATGAATTAGGGATCAGCCAGGCGAAATTGTCGATAAAATACCTCGGCATTCCACTTACTACTAATTACTGTCGCCAAGAAGACTGCCACACGCTAGTGGATTACGTTCAGAAATGTATCGAGGGATGGCAAGCTCAGTGCCTTTCCTTCGGAGGAAGAATTGAGTTAGTAAGATCTGTTATACTCTCCATCATGAATTATTGGTTACAGGCCATCCAAGTCCCTGTAGCTACGCTACAACGCATAGAAAAATAGTGCACGGACTTTGTATGGCGCGGAGGAGTGCATGCCATAGCCTGGGACACCCTTTGCAGGCCAGAGGAGGAAGGGGGAGTGGGGCTCCGGCCTCTGACTCTTATCTGATCCGTTGCAGGAATGAAGATGGCGTGGAAACTCATACAGGGGAATTCACTATGGGCGGATTGGACAACCAGCAAATATCTTAGAGGCAGGAATTTCTGGGAGTATCAGCTGAACAACAATGAATCGGTGACCTTCAAACACATCATTCGCCAACGAAGCAACATCATTCCACATATCAGCCGTATAATGGCGAATGGCCAGGATACCGACTTGTGGCTCGACCCCTGGATAGGACAGCAAAGCTTACTACAAATTTTCGGACCACAATTTGATCGGGACGCAAGGAGAGGGGAGAAAGTAAGTCGCATCATCCGGCACGGAGTTTGGCGGCCTGAACTCTACCAGAGAACTCGGAGCATTGCAGCCATAGTTGAGCGGGTGCATATCGATCCATTGCTTGGAACCGACACATGGGTATGGACGGACACCCAGGACACCAGTTTCGACGCTGTCGCTATTGCTAGGAGGATCACCACTCCACAACAGCGGCCGGAGTGGGCGGACATTGTCTGGAGGAAGGACATTCCAAGGAAAATGCAGCTCACACTATATAAAGTTGCCATGAAGCGTCTTCTAACCAGAGACCGACTTCAGAGATTTGGAATACTTGTTGCGGACTCAACCTGTCTATTGTGTCAGTTCGAGGAGGAGACTAGAGACCACATGTTCTTCAATTGTGCCGTATCCAGAGAGATCTGGCAGGAGCAGCAACGTCGATTAGGCATACCACAAACTCAAATGCAAGATTTCGAGGAAGCTATGAAGTGTATTCGGGACCATCATGGAGCAGGAAGAAAAACAACTACATGGTTTAGAGAGGCCTGCGCCCGCTTGGCGTCAGCAGTTTGGCACATTTGGTGCGAAAGAAATAACAGAATTTTCCATGATACTAGAACATCGGTCATTGGCATTCTTCACAATGTCGACTCTGATATTAGAAGGATGGGAGTTAGTGATAATTACCCATAAAGTAGTAACATTGATTTGATTCTCTATTAATACAATTACCTGGTTCCAAATATATATATATATATATATATATATATATATATATATATATATATATATATATATATATATATATATATATATATTGTTGGAGTGGGTGGGGTTTCCAACCTATGTGGAGAAGATCCCGGAGTGCGACGAGCGCCGTTCGATGTCGAAGAAGCTCGGAAAGTAGGCAACGAGGAGTTGCTGCTGCTGCTGCTAACAAAGGGGGGGTTCTGGACTGGAGCCACCGAGTTCGGGCCGAACTCGGTCCCAGGCCGAGTTCTGGCCGAACTCGGTCTGGCTGTTCCAGAACCATTCTGGTTGCCCGTGTGAAACCCATGTTTTCGTAATTAATTAATATCAGTGTTTTTGTATTAAATATTAGTATTTCTAATATTATTATTATTATTATTATTATTATTATATTTTTGAGTGCAAATGATTTCGAAAATAATAACAACATGGCTTTTTGAGTTGAACCCAGACCCGAGTCCGAACCCAGACCCAGGCCTGAGCCAAACCCAATCCTTTTTCCTCTTTTCCTATTAAATCTAACTTGGTTTAATAGTTGTTTAATTATTAAAAAAATAATAAAATAAAAAAAAATTATATGTTAGCTGGTCCCGTAGGACCAGCACCCCCCAACTCATTCTTCACTTCCTACTTTTTCTCCCTGCCTTCACTCTTCACCACACGAGCACCCCCCACTCTTCCCTTTATTACTCACCACAACCTCCCCCACTCTCTGCTCACAGAGAACTCTCTCTTAAACTCATCTCTCTCTCCTCTTTCTCACAATCCCATCTACAGAGGAGAAGCTCCCAAACCCACTTCCTCTTCACCCCCCAAACCCCCACTCGCCCAACCGAGCCCTCTCCCTGAGCTGCATGCCGTGCCCCCTTCGGAGTTTCCCGGCCGACCACCCTCGGCCAACCGCTGACCCACTCCAGCGCGCCCCGCCGAGCTCCCCTCCGGCGACCCGCGTCAGCCCCGCCCCGTCAACGCCGCCTCTGGACTGCGCGACCCCCTCGCGGCCGAGCCCCCGACACCCCGTCGGCTCCCTCTCTGGCCGATCCCCCGCGGCCGTTCCCCCGCGCCCCTTGCGCGTTCTGGCCGCTGCCCTAGCTCGCTGCCCTTTGGCCGAGCACCCCTGCGCCCCCTTGCGCGTCTCCCTGGTCGGTTCTCTTTGGCCAGCACCCCCTGGCCGTGCCCTAGCTTCTGCGTTTTTCAGCGTTCTTCGACGACGCTGCTGTTCCAGCGCTGTTTCGGGATACGTTCGCTGTTCGGAGCTCTATATTCTTTCTATTATTCATCTGAGAGCTCTAGCCGAGCAATCTGAGGTATAACCCCTGTTCTGCTCATTTTATTATCAGTCGATGATGATAAATGGTCCCCGATTCCCTTTGGGAATTCGGTTTAGCGACGTCGTAATTTTTCGGGACTTTCGGAAAGGTCCTGTGAATTATTTTGGATTCCCGGAATATTTCGGGAATTGATTTTTGGTATGTTTTAGCTTTCCGGATTTTTCCGGTACCGTTCTGTGATTTGTGGAATTGGAATCGGACTTCCGAAATTATTTTGGGTCGTTCCGATTATTCTGTGGTTTGGTTGTGGATTTTATATATATATAAATTTGGATTTTTCCCTGGTTTGGGATTTGCAGGAAATTATCGGCGCCAATTCTCAGTTTTTGGGTTGACCAAAAACAGAGGAGATGCTGCCGGATTTTTTCGTAAATCCTAGATTATTTTAAAAATGAATTTAAAATGAATTTCGAAATTTTATTTAATATTTGGATTTGGGTGACGACCGTATCGGTCAATGGACCCGGCTAAGTGCAAACGAAACCGGCCCCGCCCGGACGTTGAGGCATTAGCCAAGTTGAGGATTGGACCATATCTGAGACTTATTAATTATATTTATTTTTATTTTTACTATTAAATTCTGTTTATATTTATTAATATTTCAGTTTAGGACTAACGGCGGTTTTGCCTTATGTCAATTTATGTAAATAAATTGTAATGAGCATAAGCCCAGCTGGCTGTGGTCTGTAACTGAGATTGATAGCTTAGGTTTCTGTTATTTCTGGTTTTTGCGAGTTTTTACTATTTAACGAATAAATTGAATAAAAGTATTTTCGTATAAAATTAATTAAGATTTTTCTCACCTAAAATTGACAAGTTTATTATTATTAATTAAAATCACGTATTTCTCACTAAATAAGAAAAATTAGCTTTATATTTATATACTATGAAAATACCAAGTTTTAATAATTAATCTGGCATCGACGAGTTTTCCGAATTCAAAAGTTAAAACGATCTTTTCCCTCGTATTAAATCAACGCACTAATAATCACGTTTTGCTTGTGTTAGCTAATTAAAAGATTTAAAATTAACTAGGGAACAGTTTAGAGATTGCAACTAGCTTAGTTAGTATTGACGATTCTTGGTTTCTGAGACAGCTTATCGAATGTAGGATTTCGAGGAAGAGTCTGAACTTCCATCCCAACGTATCAACCTTTCTAGTCCAGTCAAACATGAGGCAAGTACATTTCGTGTTAGTTTACAATTATTTAGTAATCGTTTTATTGCAAGTTTAAACCACGATGCAACACGAGCACTGACTGTAACTACTGTAACTATTGGGGACTGGGGGAATAGTGTAATGAGTATGACCATACTGTAACTTTACTGTAACAAATCCCATATCCTTTACTGTAACAAGCCCAAGCCGGTCATATTTAATTGCATATTCACATCACAGAACTGTAACTGTTTTAAAACTGTAACTGCTTAATTGTTGATTTCAAAACTGTTTAAAAGTGCATGATTCTATTATTATTTCAATTGTCAAATTAGCATGAATTGTACTTTGCTACCTCCTGACTGGAGACCCAACATTTTTAGGTATCACTGATGAGGCTTTGTTTCGCGATATTTCCAAGGTCCCAACTAGAAGACAAGGATTTCGAGACTGATGAGCTATTTGCCTAGAGTTTTCTTTTCTTCTTGATGTATGTAGAAAATGGTTCAAGTTGTATCTTTCATTTCATTGTAAAAGTTTAATAAAGTTTTAAATTTCCCGATGTTGAGTTGTGACAAATATAGTGTTGTTGTATGGTTACCTGCTACTGAACAGCTTACTGCCGCCGTCTCAACAACGGTGCAGGCTGGGCATGATCCGGTTCGACCCCTTTAGTTGGGATCGGGTCGTGACATGTTTTCAGTGGTGGCCCATGCAGGTCAGAACAACAACTTAGGAAAACATATTTAGAAACAATTAGAACACTTGAACATCAATTTGTCACAACATAGGACCGAAATATATTATAAATAAATATTTCTGTTTGATTATAGATTGGTAGGTTACCTTGCTTATGTGTGCATACTAAACCTTCCTGAGAATGGCCATTGACAAGACCAATCCTGCTGGTGATGAGGTGTTATCTCCGGATCATACCCCATCTCCTCAACCAAGTCCAGGGTTTATTCCCTCGCAGCTGATTGACCATCCCCATGATGCATCCAGTGAAGTTTTCACTACACTGGCGAATCCTATCTCTTCTCAAACTGAGTTGCATTTCCTTGGTGGAGTATCCATTCCTGTTGCTCCACCAGTACCAGCAAACACCTCCCAAATGGTTGCCCTATTTCAAGTAATCATGGAGTTCCAGAAAGCTCAAGATGAAGCCCAGCAGGAACAGATGAATATCACGAGAGAAGACATGAAGAACGTCAATGATGTAGCCTTAGCTATCTTAAACTAAGTTGGAGCAGAACCTCGTCCTAGGAGGGATACCCCTGAATCTAGAAGACATTTTTTGAGCCCTATTCGGCAGATATATCGTAAGAAGCTATTGGTTTGTGACTACTGTAAAAGGACTGGTCACCATGCCAATATTTGTCGTAAGAGATTGGGAAAATATTTGGGTATGTGGATCTGCTGAACATCGGGTAAAGGATTGCCCCTTATCTTTCCATCATACCGGAATACCTATCCCAGCAACACCTGTTAGGCCACAACCTAGGGACTCTCTTCCCATCCAGCAGACCTTACTTTCTACACCCACTGCAGGAAGGCATGATGCAGACTCGAGGATCATGGAAGATGAAGCAGTTGGAGACTGCTCGTACAAGAGCCAGAGCCATGAGGATTAATACCTAGAACTGCTGAGTAATAATATCTATTGTTATAAGAAGTTGAAACATGATGTCCTTAGAATAATCATGAGAGTCTTGCTGTAATTCTCCAACATGAATAAACTTCTTAGTTACACCTTTATGGTAGATATTTTCCTGATAGTTTTCCCGGATTACCCCAGATCTAGACATAGAGTTCACCATTGACCTAGTCCCCGGCTCTTTCCCTATTTCTAAAGGACGTTACAGAGTCAACCCGAAGGAGGCCAAGAAGATGAAGGACCAGATCAATGAAGGCTTTAGGATTTATTCAGGATGGAACTTCACCTTAGGGAACACCTATCTTGTTTTTGCCCAAGAAGGATAGAACAACGGATGTACATCGATTACCAGACACTAAAGAACAAGTACCCTCTGCCCGGATCGAGGATCTGTTTGATCTGTTTGTGTGGAGTTAGGGTGTTTCGAAGTTTGACTTAAGATCTGACTACCATCAAATCAAAGTCAGGAAGGAGGACATTTCCAAGACGGCGTTCAAACACCAAGTATGGGTAGTTTTCTTTGATCATGACGTTGGACTGACAAATGCTTCTGCTGTGTTCATGAATCTTATGAACAGAGTTTTTTCATGAGTATTTGAATCAGTTTATCTTCTCCATAGATAACATTCTGATATATTCGAAGACTGAAGAAGAGCATGAAGAATATCTGAGGAAAGTTCTGGAAACTTTGAAGAAGAAAAAGTTTTATGGTAAGTTATCTGAACGTGGATTTCTTTGACAAGGTGGATTTTTGGCCATGTTGTCAAGAGAAGAAATTTCGATGGAAGATAGCTGCTGTTGAAAAGTGGTATACCCCAAGTTCAATTCGGAAGTCTCTTGAACTTGGCTGGCTACTATCAGAAGTTCGTGAAGGATTTCGCCAAGATTGCTGAGCCGATGGCGAAGCTCACTTGGAAGAATGAAGAGTTCATCTGGACGAAAGATTGCCAGGCGGCATTGAGGAGCTGAAGAAGAGACTTACCACTATACCAATCCTTGCGCTACCTGCAGGAACCGGTGGTTTCTCAATTTACAGTAATGCCTCTGGAAAAGGACTGGGTTGCGTTCTTTAACAACACGGGAAAGTAATTGCTTACAAATCTAGGCAACTACAGACTCATGAGAAGAATTATCCCACACCTAATTTGGAATTTGCTGTAATTATCTTTACTTTGAAGCTATGGAAACATGATTTTTATGGAAAGGGAGTGAAAATATATACGGACTACAAAAGTCTGAAATATGTCTTCACTCAGAAAGAGCTGAATGTTAGACAAAGTAGATGGCTGAAGCTGATGAAGGATTTCAACATCGACCCGCTATACCACCCGGGTAGGACTAATGTGATCGCTGATACACTTAGTCGATATCCAGTGGCGATGTTCTTAACCAAGGAGTGGCACCTACTAGAAGACGCCGAGAAGCTTGGACTGGAGGTTATACTACCTGGAGATAGAAGGACGGAGCTGAATGCTGATTCAGTATTGATGAAATTCGAGGCTGATGGACAAAATCAAAAGGACGTAGTTTCAAAACGAGGCACTTTGCAGGCTTAGAGATCAAGTGTTGGCAGGAACACTTGAGGGTTTCTAAATCGATCAGCAGTGGAACTCTGAAGAATGGTACGAGACTTTGCGTATCGGCTGACAAACGGAGGAACGAGTTGATGAAAGAAATGCACCAGTCGCAGTATTCCATATATTCAGGAGCTAATAAGATGTATCGGAATATGCCTCCATTGATTGGTGCTATGGAATGAAGAAGGACAATTCCAGGTATGGAATTAGATGTGAATTTGTCAACATGAGGAATTTCGCAAGAGAACAACAAGTTTGTTGCAGCCGCTGGACAATTCGGAGTGGAAGTAGAAGCATATATGTAGCACCCATATTCTGAATACGTATTTTTGGTTAAGCCTGCATGTATCATGGACCTGTATTTTATTTTCTCAGATTTTGGCCTGTAATTGTATTTCTGGCTCGACTTGCAGATTTTGGGTTTTCTCGTGAAATAGGTTTTGACTTGGCTTGGTTTTATATTGTGGAGAGGGTTTGGTTTGGTTTGGTTTATCATGAGAGGAGCACTTTAACCTACACTCCACCCTCAACACAACACAACCCACCTCCATTAAATCCCACCTAACTTTTCTTTCTCCTCTTTATTTTTCATTTACTTCTCCATCTCCTTCTTCTTCCTTCCTCTACACAACTCACCAACACCCATAGACAAGTGCACCTTGTCACCACATGAGAACCACTTTTTATTTGTCCATTAGCTAGATTAGGCCATGGAGATTAACTTTAGAACTTGGCATTTTATGATTTGGAGTCTCCATTGTTCTAGATCTAAGTTCCTCTATTTTCGGATTTACACGGTTTTGATCTATTTTAGTTGAGATTTTGTGGGTTTTGATGCTTCCATGTGGAAGAGAATTCAATTTTACTCAAGTTAGAACTTTGAAAATCTAGATTTGGCTTTGATTTGACAAAGATATAAAAATTTGAATTCTTGGTATTCTTGGTGTTCTTCTCGGCCTAGAGTAGCAGCCTGCAGCCTGCGCTCTTTAGCGCAGTGCTGGACTGCGCATCCCCTCTCTCGACCTGCGCTCTTTAGCGCAGCGCCGACCGCGCAGCTTGCCTCTTGGCGAACTGCGCTCAACCCGAGTGCGCATGGATTCATGCGCAGTCTGCTCATGCGCAGTCCGTTCATGCGCAGTCTGCTCATGCGCAGTCCGTTCATGCGCAGTCTACTCATGCGCAGTTCGTCCCTACGCAATCTGACCCTGCGCCATCCATTCCTGCGCAACCTGATCCAGCGCAATCCATCTGCTGCGCCCTCCACCCCTGCGCAGTTGGTACCCTGCGCAGCTCACCCCTGCGCAGTTGGCTCCTGGCGCACTTGACTCCTGCGTAACCCGACCCCAGGGACCCTTGCACAATCTGTCCAATCATGGAGATTTGGTTTTATTTTTCCTTAAGCTTGGCTCTTCTATAGCCCTGTATATTGATATTTTATTAGATATTTTACGCCCATTTTATATCCTTACGCCTTTTGTCGTGAACTTGATTTTACTTAACATGTTTGGAATGACTATTGTACATGGCATGGTATGACAAGAAACTGGCATAACACGACAGTGACCCGTAGTGGTGCACTCCTGACATGACCAACCTGACATGATAGTGGCCCGTCGTGGCGCACTCCTGACAGGTACCCTGACATGATTTATCTTGATAACTTGATAGTGGCCCGTGGCGGCGCACTCCTGACTTGACTTGACTTGTAACTTGTAACTTGACTCGTATAATCAACTTGACACCGTGGGTGTTCCTGCTTGCTTGCTTGTGCAATCCACTTGTCTTGTCTTGCATCATGTCTAGGACGTGACTCCCTGGTTCCTACGGTCAGGGATTCATACTGAACATGGATTAGGCTAATGACTAGATCAAACTATAGTTCATGGAGAATTTCCAGTCACAGGCAATCTTGTTATCTGGGCGCTTTTAATTGGACTTGTAGCTTGCCGACGAGTAGAGCACATTTCCAGCACACCGTCGCGTGTTGCACCCTCTAAGTCACCTAAGGGTACATTTGTCTCCCGGACGATGTACCCACCTATACTCTCAACCCGCGGAAGGATAACTGGATAGTCTGCAGGGCTTGGGACTGAAAAATTCTCACTTGCATCTTGTTAGTAATTAGGCTTGTGATAACCCTAGTTAGTTAAAGTAGTAAGCCGTAGTACTTGCTTGGCCGTGATTGATTGGATGGAGTCTAGTCCCGCTTGTCTTGCCCTGATCCTGTACAAGGTTATGACATGACATGATTACTCGTACTTTACCTTAATCATGATTAATTGCAGGTCCTGATTTCTTGTATTTTATCTTGCCGATAAATGGTGGGAGAAACCAAGTTCCGTTCAGACGAAGGGTTACAACCCCGGTCCTTATTTGGTTTACGGGTTGTAACCTGGTTATCTGAAGAGTTCCATGGTTATCTCATCGTATATCACCTGCCAGGTTTCTTCTTAATAATTGTCTTTATTATGTAATTAGTTTCTTATGATCTAATATGTTGGCTTTTGTTCTTATTTCGTGGCCTCCTTTGTGGCACTTGCTCTTCTGGGGTTTGACCCAGCTGGTTTTGTGTGGCCAGATTTCGGAGCAGTACCCGAGGATCTACCGAACCTCCAGCCCGATGGTGGCAACTAGAAGGAACCCGGGCTACGAGTGGGTTTTCTATTTTGTTTCGCTCACTCTGTTGTAAAAATTATTCTTTTGAGGCGTTTAGCCGACGTGCACCTGTTAGCTCGATGCACTTTTACTTATTGTCTGCCTACGGGCTGTAAACATGATTAACAAATCCTAGGGTTGATCATGTATGACTTAACTCTTGCTAGTCCTAGCATTTTGTACGACTAGCTTCATGATCAGCTGATATGTAATATTTGGGACGCCTTTTATTGTATATTTGGTGGTCAAACATCTTGTGATTATATTAGTTGGTTGAGATTGAGACAATAGGATAATTTATGACCTTAAGAGACTGATGGCTTGTAGATAAACCCTCACATATCTAGACAGCCGTGACCGTATGGTGAGATGGATTCCATTTCATTATACGTAGCTGGCTATGTCTGCTCCCGCTCTCCAGTATTCTGGTTCTGGGACGTGACAATATAACATTGAACTTTGAGTAAGGATTGCCTTGTTCCCAAGGAGGGAAGGGCACCAATTGGATTATAGTGGACCGACTGACTAAGTCAGCACACTTTATTCCCTTCAAGGTTAGTTTATTCACCGAGAAGTTGGCAGCATTGTACGAGAGGCACCCCTACCGGATTTATGGAGTACAAACCGGGGACAATCAAAGAAGATAATCCAGACGCCTGAAGATATGTTAGATCTTGTGTTTTGGAAATTGGAGGGTCTTGGAGAAGATCATTTAAAATTTGTAGAGTTTCCTTACAACAACTACCAAGTTAGCATCGTCAATCAGTGGAGTTTGAAGAAGGAGATAGCGTCTTTTGTGAAGATTTCCTCCTACCAGAGGAACGATCAGTGTTAGCAGAGCAGGAAAGTTGAGCCAGGTACATCAGGTCATTTGAAGTTTTAAGACGAGTTGGAAGTAGCGTACCGGTTAGCTCTATCAGCTAATCTTGAGAGTGTGCAACGTCTTCTACGTATCACAGCTCCGACGCTACATTCCGGATCCGAGTCCCATATTGGATAATTCAGAGCTGAAGATTGGACTCAACCTTTCAGTGCCAGAGAAATCAGTTGCAAGCGTAGTCAGAGGTGAGAAGAAGATCAGAATTTGAGCCATCACTTAAACTCCTACTTCTTATCTTTTCGTTCTAAACTTGACTGATGCTGCTAAGTCAGCCTAGTTTTGCAAGCTATCTCTTTATCAAGCTTGATCATGACAGTATTTTATTGGGTGCACCCACTAATATATTGTCTAATCAGGACCGGTGCATGATGGTCTGATCAACCTCGTGTACTTTGGTTCGCTTTTGTATTTTTCTACATGGATGATATCATAAACCGTCTCATCCACGACTGCCTTGGAAATTCTTATTGTTGGACCTGAGTTACGAGTGTAGTACCCGTACCTGTTTGATTCTCCTACCCTGCCTTTTAAATTTCGAGGACGAAATTTTCTAAGGAGGGAAGATTGTGAAACCCATGTTTTCGTAATTAATTAATATCAGTGTTTTTATATTAAATATTAGTATTTCTAATATTATTATTATTATTATTATTATTATTATTATATTTTTGAGTGCAAATGATTTCGAAAATAATAACAACATGGCTTTTTGAGTTGAACCCAGACCCGAGTCCGAACCCAGACCTAGGCCTGAGCCAAACCCAATCCTTTTTCCTCTTTTCCTATTAAATCTAACTTGGTTTAATAGTTGTTTAATTATTAAAAAAAAAATTATATGTTAGCTGGTCCCGTAGGACCAGCACCCCCCAACTCATTCTTCACTTCCTACTTTTTCTCCCTGCATTCACTCTTCACCACACGAGCACCCCCCACTCTTCCCTTTATTACTCACCACAACCTCCCCCACTCTCTGCTCACAGAGAACTCTCTCTTAAACTCATCTCTCTATCCTCTTTCTCACAATCCCATCTACAGAGGAGAAGCTCCCAAACCCACTTCCTCTTCACCCCCCAAACCCCCACTCGCCCAACCGAGCCCTCTCCCTGAGCTGCACGCCGCGCCCCCTTCGGAGTTTCCCGGCCGACCACCCTCGGCCAACCGCTGACCCACTCCAGCGCGCCACGCCGAGCTCCCCTCCGGCGACCCGCGTCAGCCCCGCCCCGTCAACGCCGCCTCTGGACCGCGCGACCCCCTCGCGGCCGAGCCCCCGACACCCCGTCGGCTCCCTCTCTGGCCGATCCCCCGCGGCCGTTCCCCCGCGCCCCTTGCGCGTTCTGGCCGCTGCCTTAGCTCGCTGCCCTTTGGCCGAGCACCCCTGCGCCCCCTTGCGCGTCTACCTAGTCGGTTCTCTTTGGCCAGCACCCCCTGGCCGTGCCCTAGCTTCTGCGTTTTTCAGCGTTCTTCGACGACGCTGCTCTTCCAGCGCTGTTTCGGGATACGTTCGCTGTTCGGAGCTCTATATTCTTTCTATTATTCATCTGAGAGCTCTAGCCGAGCAATCCGAGGTATAACCCCTGTTCCGCTCATTTTATTATCAGTCGATGATGAGAAATGGTCCCCGATTCCCTTTGGGAATTCGGTTTTAGCGACGTCGTAATTTTTCGGGACTTTCGGAAAGGTCCTGTGAATTATTTTGGATTCCCGGAATATTTTGGGAATTGATTTTTGGTATGTTTTAGCTTTCCGGATTTTTCCGGTATCGTTCTGTGATTTGTGGAATTGGAATCGGACTTCCGAAATTATTTCTAGTCGTTCCGATTATTCTGTGGTTTGGTTGTGGATTTTATATATATATAAATTTGGATTTTTCCCTGGTTTGGGATTTGCAGAAAATTATCGGCGCCAATTCCCAGTTTTTGGGTTGACCAAAAACAGAGGAGATGCTGCCGGATTTTTCCGTAAATCCTAGATTATTTTAAAAATGAATTTAAAATAAATTTCGGAATTTTATTTAATATTTGGATTTGGGTGACGACCGTATCGGTCAATGGACCCGGCTAAGTGCAAACGAAACCGGCTCCGCCCGGACGTTGAGACATTAGCCAAGTTGAGGATTGGACCATATCTGAGACTTATGAATTATATTTATTTTTATTTTTACTATTAAATTCTGTTTATATTTATTAATATTTCAGTTTAGGACTAACGGCGGTTTTGCCTTATTTCAATTTATGTAAATAAATTATAATGGGCATAAGCCCAGCTGGCTGTGGTCTGTAACTGAGATTGATAGCTTAGGTTTCTGTTATTTCTGGTTTTTTGCGAGTTTTTACTATTTAACGAATAAATTGAATAAAAGTATTTTCGTATAAAATTAATTAAGATTTTTCTCACCTAAAATTGACAAGTTTATTATTATTAATTAAAATCATGTATTTCTCACTAAATAAGAAAAATTAGCTTTATATTTATATACTATAAAAATACCAAGTTTTAATAATTAATCTGGCATCGACGAGTTTTCCGAATTCAAAAGTTAAAACGATCTTTTCCCTCGTATTAAATCAACGCACTAATAATCACGTTTTGCTTGTGTTAGCTAATTAAAAGATTTACAATTAACTAGGGAACAGTTTAGAGATTACAACTAGCTTAGTTAGCATTGACGATTCTTGGTTTCTGAGACAGCTTATCGAATGTAGGATTTCGAGGAAGAGTCTGAACTTCCATCCCGACGTATCAACCTTTCTAGTCCAGTCAAACATGAGGCAAGTACATTTCGTGTTAGTTTACAATTATTTAGTAATCGTTTTATTGCAAGTTTAAACCACGATGCAACACGAGCACTGACTGTAACTACTGTAACTATTGGGGACTGGGGGAATAGTGTAATGAGTATGACCATACTGTAACTTTACTGTAACAAATCCCATATCCTTTACTGTAACAAGCCCAAGCCGGTCATATTTCATTGCCTATTCACATCACAGAACTATAACTGTTTTAAAACTGTAACTGCTTAATTGTTGATTTCAAAACTGTTTAAAAGTGCATGATTTTATTATTATTTCAATTGTCAAATTAGCATGAATTGTACTTTGCTCTCTCCTGACTGGAGACCCAACATTTTTAGGTATCACTGATGAGGCTTTGTTCCGCGATATTTCCAAGGTCCCAACTAGAAGACAAGGATTTCGAGACTGATGAGCTGTTTGCCTAGAGTTTTCTTTTCTTCTTGATGTATGTAGAAAATAGTTCAAGTTGTATCTTTCATTTCATTGTAAAAGTTTAATAAAGTTTTAAATTTTCCGATGTTGAGTTGTGACAAATATAGTGTTGTTGTATGGTTACCTGCTACTGAACAGCTTACTGCCGCCGTCTCAACAACGGTGCAGGATGGGCATAATCCGGTTCGACCCATTTAGTTGGGATCGGGTCGTGACAGCCCGACATAGAGTTCTGGCCGAACTCTGTGTCGTCGGGGCTGAGCGGAAATCTGGGGTGATTTTTCACCATTGGATCTAACCAAACGGTCCAGGTTTGTTGCGGGATTAGGGAGTTAAGTTGAAATTTTCAAACCCTAATCAAGTGTAACATCATTGTAGACAACACAAGAAAAGAGAGAGGAAGGAGGCAAGAGTGTCATTGCAATTTTGGGAGAGAAGACGGAGGATTGAAGGTCTTTTTCGGAGGAGAATCGGATTCGGGTAATCTCAACTCGTCGTTCTTGTTCTTCGTAGCCTTGTAATCATTGTTCTTGCTTTCAAGTGTTGTGGGGATCCGATTTGGATCGGAAGAAGTTTGTAGAGGGTGTAATTCTTCTATTTCATTAGTGGAGGCTTCTCAGGGTTGGACTCCGATCGTCCCGTGGTTTTTTCCGCAAGGATTTTCCACGTCAAAAATTCTCTGTGTCTGCGTGGTTTATTTTTGGTGTTTTTGGTTCGTACGTTGTTTGCTCGGTTATCTCGCAGGTACTCTTTAGTTTGGAAAAATGTTTTCGCGTTTCTTTCCCAACATATATATGGATCTTATTGTTGGTGAGCTTGTTGTAGGTGCCGACCAAGAAGCGTGAAACCTTAGGAGGATCTGGTAGCCATGTATGTAGACATTCTTTTTCATAATCTTACAGCTGTCGTTGGCCATTGGTCGTGGTAGCTAGTGAAAGGGACTCAGGACCGCCCTGAGGTAAGCTGGACAAGCCTTGGAGCTTGGACAACCCTTTTCTGCTAGGGCCATCCTCCAAGTTTAGTCTAATCCCACCAAAGGTTAGGATCACGAATGACCATCAGAACTAGCTAACAATAATGATCAAGAGACAACCAAAATTCCCTCTGGGTCGGCCCTGAAGGGACCCCAAACTTAATATATACTTGCTGAAGTTTTATGCTGTAATATTAACATCTCGTCTCATTTGACACTTCAGAATAATGGTAATTCATATGATAATTGCATGGATATTAAATTCTTGCTGATCGACCTCTTTTTTCTTGTATATACAAATATACAATAGAATTTCATTAGAAAGAACAAAATACATTTAGGTCTGTTGTTGCAATGTGCTATAATAGCTGCAAAATGTTACGCATTCTTTATTAAATTCTCAACGTAGTTTTAGCCTTGTAGTAGTTATATGATCGATTGGTTAAATATGATATTGTAATTAGAATTGTTTCCCTTCGAAAGTTTGTCCAAACTGCCACCCGGCTGGCGCGACATCGTAGCTAGTGACGGTTCTGCCGTCGCTGGTGGTGACCGCAAAGGAAAGGCTCTGGCCGTTGAGATCTCCGTTGCTCTGCCAGTTTTGGCCCCAGTTATGCATCATCTTCTGCCACCCAGTCCTCGACCCTTTGATATATACTTTGTGCACGTCGCCGGCGCCTGCAACGTTCGTGACGAGCACCAGGTTGAAGTAGGAGTGCCCGTTGATAGTGAACCTGATCCCGTCTTTCTTCGAACACTTAACCCTGCAAGGATATATAATTATGACTGCAGATTTTTAGACCTTTTGATATGTACATATATGTGCTTGTTCATTGCACAATGCTGACCTCCTGAAGGCTACTGGCACAATTCCGGCCTTATATTTTGCGATTTGGAGGAACGAAGATTTTGCAAGGTCAAAATGTTGGGAAGGGAGATTGCAACACCCGTTGTTGTCGTTGGGAGGGCAGAAGTTGGTGGCGGTGACCACGATTGTTCGGGGGAGGCACCACTGAGCGTCGTCGATGCATCGCAGCTCGTAACACGAGCCGCAAGCTAGTCCGTTGTTGAACAGCGCAGAGCTGAGTGCGGCGGTGTTCACGCCATAGCCCTGCCCGTACAAGTTTCCGTAACCGCAAGCGCCTCCTAGTAAGTTGTCAAAGAAAAACCATTATTCTGTAACTTCTTGTCAAATTCTAAGTCAGTTCAAGTATATTTCACAAAATCCTAACTTATTTTTTCTAACAGTAGTTTAACTTAAATTTATACTTCTTTCGTCTATGACTACTATATTTTCATTTTTTATACAGTTAAATTCCTGTGTTTCAAGATGCAACTCTGAAGTCTGAACTCTGAAGACATACTCAAACTCCTATATTGATAATTAAAAGATTGAAAAATTCAAATCCATAGGTAAAGCTACATATATATAGCAAGCAACTCAAGAACCAAAGTTGCGAGTTCATAAATCGTATGTAAAGTCTGGTAATTTTGAGTTCATAACTCAACTTCAACTCCAAGGATAATTTTTTCATCCGTGGCCATGGCAGTTGATTATAGAGGAATAATAATAATGCAAGAGTTCTTTGAAATAGCATGCATCACGTTATCTTAAAAAATAATGCTATTTGTCCCTCCAAATTATTCCTTCAAGCCATTCCTCTTTACGTGGCAGCTGAAGTGACATGTTGATGTGGCTGCTGAAGTGATATGTTGATATGGCAGCTGAAGTGACATGTTGATGTGGCAGCTGACATGACATATTAAAAATTAAATTAACATTAAAATTAAAATTAAAATTAAAATTAATATTAAAATTAACAATAATATTAACATTGAAATTAATATTAACACTAATAATAATATTAATATTAACATTAAAATTAACATTAACATTAACATTAGGTAATTAATTTTTTTGAGTTAAAATTTAGCATGTCAGCAGCCATGTTAGATGATATATAATATTATTTAACATGTCACGTCAGCTGCCACATAAGGAGGGATGATATGGAGGGATAATTTGGTACGAATAGCATTACTATATCTTAAATAGAGACATGGTGCAATGAAGGAGGATTAGATGATAAGTGAGACAAGATCATATTTTTCTGAAACCGCCAGTGAGTTACAGAATGGGAGAATAGTTCTTAACCTTTAAATTACTTGAAACCTGCATAAACAGAAGCAAAACGGTGCAAATTAAAGTCTAAACTCACCCATGGTTCCCGAGTCGCCGTCGTAGAATGTGGCGTGGGCAAGGTTCCAACCATGAGACTCTCCACGAGCTCCCGCCAGGGAGCAGATAGAAGAGAAGGTCAGGAAGAGGAGCAGAGAAATGTAGCAATTTGGTGCAGCCATTCTGTTTATTTTGGGTTTTGGTGTACGTACTGTTGGAGGCATGCAAACGAGAAGTCGAACGTTCATATATATATATATAGAGACTCATCTAAGAAATAAGGACAGGAGGAGAGAATTCATATACCAAAGGCAGCAGGCTCAACGTATAGAGAGATTCCTGTTGTTAAACCACATATAGTCTTCCAAATATAAGAATCAAAGGTTTTGTTGTAAAGAGGAAATTAAATTGGACCCTTCTTAAGAAAGGGACTGGAAATTAGAGTTGGCTGCATCCTTCAGAAAGTACTTGGTCAATGATTCTTCCCAGGTTTAGTATACTGTGATCATCGCCATCGGTCTCTTCCTTTTTTAATAATTTTGTCCTGTTAAGTGCACAAACTACTAAACGCATAATTTTCAATCTCTGTTTGTTGATTAAGTTTTTCGCAATAATTAACAAGGTAAGGATCATTGTAATTATCAAAACACGTCAAAAAGAATAATGGTGGAAACAATATCCATATATTTCTTAACACAAGACTTGTAGATATCATAATGGTATGATTTTAATTCTGTCTTGATTTTTTCAAAGGTCGATAGAGAAAAACTTTTGTCTATTTGTGAACAATTTCTATTACAACTTTTGTTTAAGTGTATAAATACAATAAAAAATTCTTTGCACAAATGGGATTATGGAAAAGTGTGACGGTGGATATCGGTTCGACGTGTGAGCCCTTTACTCAGTTGAAATCGAACATGAGAAGACGCGACTCCGAGACTTTCTCGATACTCAAGACGTTGTTGAACAAAGTGCACTCAAAATGAAAGCTCTAATCTCTCTCCTCTCTCCGCTCCCTTGACATTAAAAAAGACGTATTTATAGTCAAAAGTGGACGTGTAACACGTCGGTTCCGCAATAAGCTACTTCTAGCCGCAGGAAGCACTCGACGCCAGTCATGTCCTTTTCTCACACATGGAGCATAGAAACTAGCCGTGTGGCTGACTGCATTTATAATAAACATTATGTCAAATCATGCGACCAATCATTGGCATTTGTGATAGATATTAACTCTAATTATCAGACGTCAGTGCTTTAATGATAGACTTAATGTCCGATCACGCAGCCCGTCTGTTGCACGCGGCTGACGAGACATCTCAAAGAACGAGATTTTTTTAGGTTTTTTCTAGGGACACCACATATTTTACTGGGGACGTCATTTTACTAGGGGATAGTCCAAGTTTGAAGAACTTTTACTGGGAACATTTCAAAAATTACTTGGGGCTATCCAAAACTTAGAATTTTTCCCTCCTCTTTCCTCCTTCAGCCGCTGCCTCCTTCCTCCTCCTCCGCCTCCAGCCGCCGCCTCCTTCCTCCTCCTCCTTCTCTCTCCTCTCTCCTCCTCCTCCTCCTCCTTCCTCCAGCGGATGTGGGTGCGGACCAGGGTGGCGCCGACGAGGGGATGGCGCGGACGACGACGGCCTCTCCTTCCTCCTCGTCCTCCTCCTTCCTCCTTCTCGCTCGACGACGACGGCCACTCCTTCCCGCAGCGGAACATCTTCGACGGCCTCTCCTTCCCGCAGCGGACCAGGTTCCACAGCTGCTGCTGCTGGGTGGCGCCGACGAGGGGATGACGCGGACGACGACGGCCTCTCCTTCCTCCTCCTCCTCCTTCCTCCTTCTCGCTCGACGACGACGGCCTCTCCTTCCCGCAGCGGAACATCTTCGACGGCCTCTCCTTCGATCCCGCAGCGGACCAGGTTCCACAGCTGCTGCTGCTGCTTCTTCTTATTCTCCGAGGACTGCCAACATGCTGGCAGTCCTAGTACTGCCAGCAAGTTGGCAGTCCTAACATATGTTAGGACTGCCATATGTTAGGACTGCCAACTTGCTGGCAGTACTAGGACTGCCAGCATGTTGGCAGTCCTACTGGCTGAAAAAAATTGGACTAGTCCTAAGTAAAAAAATGGATGACAAACTTGTAATTTTTTTAAAATATTTTTGGACTAGTCCCAAATAAAAAATGTAGTACCCTTAGAAAAAATCTTTTTTTATGGGACTGCACATGTCCCTCCTTAATCATACCGACACGCGCATGCCACCTTGTTAGGAAGTTCCAGCGCCTGGAGTAGTCTGCTTTGTTAGTATGCTTTCCACCTTGTTTTTATGGATCTACATGTCTCAACCAAAATGAATGAAGAAGTATTTTCAGGAGTATCAGTACCTTATTGAGATGTTTGTTTTGGACCAGTCATTGTTGATTTGATTTCTTTGTTATTCACGAACAATGCAGTTGTATTCTTCAATTGCATCTCCACTTTAAATACTACCATCTTAATAACATCTTCCACGATCGGTTTAGACTTGGATAGAAGATACTCTTGAAAAGAATGATCAACACACAAACACAGACACGCACGCATTTACTACAAGTCGGGTGCGGACCAGCAGGGGCGGCCCTGTCCAGGACAGGCCGGACGATGGCCCAGGACCCTCTAACGGAAGGGGACACCAACATGAAACTATCTATAATAGAAGTATGTATCACGTGCTTTTTTTTAAGAAAAAAATATTGTGGAGTAGTGGTTATAATGCTAGACTTATATTTAAGAGGTCCTTGTTTCAAATCTTACTTACAACAAAATTTTATTTTATTTATAATTTTTTTTATATTATGTAGTGGGTCCATTTTGGAAGTTTCGTCACGGACCCCCAACCGCTCAGGGCCAGGCATGCCTGGGTTGGTGTGAATTAAATTAATTAATAAATAGGTTTTAGGCTTTACTAAATCTAAATAAATATCAATTAATTTCAAAAGAACACATTTGCATCCATGACAAGAAGAGAATGAGAATGGGAGTGAGGATGAGGAGGAGCTCATCCCCCATAACCCACCTCCTCTCCAACTGCCAAAGCATGAGAGAGCTGAAGCAAGCCCAGGCCCACCTCGCCAAGACCAATCTCCTCTCCCACCCCCCGCTCCTCTCCAAGCTCATCACCCTCTCCTCCCTCTCCCCATTCTCAGACCTCCACCACTCCCTCTCCCTCTTCGACTCCCTCTCCCTCTCCACCACCCACCCCCTCCCGCCGTCCCTCTACGCCGTCCTCATCCGGGCCCACTCCTCCTCCATCTTCCCCCTCCGCTCCCTCCTCCTCTACAACCGCATGTGCCGCCTCTCCCTCCCCGTCTCCCGCTTCGCCTTCCCCTTCGTACTCAAGGCCTGCGCCAAGGTCCCCGCCGTCGACCCCGACGCCGACCCCCTCCCCGTCCTCCGCAAGGGCCTCGAGCTCCACTCCCGCCTCTTCCGCCTCGGTCTCGACCGCGACGTCTACGTGCTCAACTCCCTCATCACGATGTACTCCAACTGCGGCAGGCCCGCCGTCGCACGCAAGGTGTTCGACGAAATGTCCGACAGGACCGCCGTCACGTGGAACGCGATGGCGGCCGGCTACGACAGGAACAGGGATTTCGGCTCGGGCAACGAGATCAGAGCCCGAATGCCGGCCAAGAACGTGTCGTCTTGGAATAGTATGATTACGCGGCACGTCAGGCTGGGAGACATCGCGGCCGCGAGGGACTTGTTCGATACAATGCCGGAGAGGGACTCGATTTCTTGGAATTCGATGATCGCGGGGTACGCTAGGTTTAAGAAGTACGAGTGTGCTATCGAGATGTTTAAGAGGATGGTGGGGAGTAGGTTTAGGCCGACGGAGTTGACCATTGTTTCGGTTCTCGGAGCTTGTGCGGAGACCGGGTCTATGGAGATCGGCAGGGAGATTCATGATTACTTGAGGGATAATAACTTCACGGTCGACGGGTTTGTGGGTAACGCGCTTTTAGACATGTATGCCAAGTCGGGGGACTTGAAAATGGCTCGACGAGTGTTTGATGAGATGGGTTGGAAGCACGTGACCTCTTGGAATTCGATGATTGTGGCTTTGGCAGTTCACGGACACTGCGACGAGTCCTTGAAGTTGTTCTCTAAATTGGACCAGGAGCCGAACAGCGTTACTTTTCTTGGGGTATTGCTTGCTTGTAGCCATATGGGCTTGGTGGAAGAAGGGAGGGAGTTCTTTCGGAGAATGGTCGAGGATTATAAGATTGAGCCCAATATAAAGCATTATGGGTGCATGGTGGATATGTTTAGTAGAACGGGGATGGTTGATGAGGCTTTTAAGATGATTAAGGAGATGCCTATGAAGGCTAACTCGGTGATATGGACGACGTTCCTTGGGGCTTGTAAACTTTGTGGGGATGTAGAGTTGGCAGAGACTGCATTTCGAGAGCTTGGTGAAATCGGGTCATTGACGGATGAAGACTATGTTGTGATGTCAAACATTTATTCGGAGGCTGAGAGATGGGAGGATGCGGCAAGGTTGAGATGTGGGACTAGTGGTCAAAGTATATGGAAGCAACCTGGTTCCAGTCAAATTGTATTAAGCTAAAAGTTTATAGGATAGAATGATGATCAATGATCTAATGTTTTGAGATTGAGCCATCAACTTTAACATAGGCAAAGTTGGTCTGCTGAACCAGTTCCGAGATCATAATGGAATTGGAGGCTCAAGTTTTCCCTCTTGCTTTGAGAAAATGGATGCAATAAGAGAGCCTGCACTAATTATAAGGAAACAAGATACCAGGAAGGTATCAAATGAAAAGAGCTCCCCCGTGCCCCAAAATAACCGTCATTATTCCTTTCTTGCTGTCCAGATGACATGTCCATAAATCTGTCAAGCTGGTCATAAAGTAGTGAAAGACTCGAGCTTGTTCGCTATTTGAAGTTGTTGTTATAGAGCCATTGGATTTTGCTAGAGTGGAATAAAGAAATTTGGTTTGATGTTACCTAAAGAGTATTTGGAGATCCAGGGGAACATTTGGAGTTTCGGTCAGAAGGGAAAATTGCAATAGATCGTGCCATTTGGACCGTTTTCCTTGGTAAGAGCTAACTTCTAAATTGAGAACTCTCCGCAGAGAATTGGCAAACCGCACAACTAATGTCAACTGGAGTTCATTCATTGTAGTTTAACGCTGTACTGCATGTTGATGGTGATATGACCAGTAACATGTCTGCAAGACGTATGAACTAACAGGTATACAAATGCATTTCAGTTTTGAGTATGCTCACTAAAAAACCTCAGGAGGATCTTGTAGTCATGTTGACATCTTTTTCCATAATCTTGCAGCTGTCGTTGCCATTGGTCGTGGTAGTGAAAGGGACCCCAAGCTTAATATCTTGCTGAAGTTTTCTGCTTCACGTTTACATGTGGATATATTTCTGACAACATCGTAAGACACTAAAGCAGATAATTGTAGTTGCACATTAGAATCATTGTCTCATTTGACCACATAATAACTTCTGAGTATGGTAATCATATGTTAATTGCATGGATATTGGATAAACTGTAAATTCTTTCTGACCTCTTTTTTCTTGTCTTTTCTTTTTTTCTTTTTTTGAAATAAAAAAGAATCTCTATGCTGTACAATATATAGAATATCATTCCAGATGATTTACTGGGGTTGCTTTGTTGGATAACAAACATGTGCTCTTGAATTGCATCCTCTTGGTCTTATTCTCATTGGAACTAGGACAGGATTTCATTAGAAAGAACAATGGGACACTTGATCATCAAAGATATGAATCATTCATCTATATGTCTCTTGTACAATATGCACGAAGTTTAGGCCGGCATCCATCTAGTAGCATCCTTTCCTCTCAAAAAATAAAATAAAAATATCCTAGACTCGTAATAGCTTCTTTCCTCTTTGCACACATATACCAACACCACCAACATCTCATGCATCTTTTAGCCAAAAGTTCAAATGGAGCTCTCTCTTGTGTAGCTTTACCTTAACCTTAACCTTAACCTTATAGACTTATAGTTATATGATCGATTGGTTAATATATTGTAATTAGAATTGTTTCCCTTCGAAAGTTTGTCCAAACTGCCACCCAGCTGGCGCGACATCGTAGCTAGTGACGGTTCTGCCATCACTGGTGGTGACCGCAAAGGAAAGACTCTGGCCGTTGAGATCTCCATTGCTCTGCCAGTTTTGGCCCCAGTTATGCATCATCTGCTGCCACCCAGTCTTCGACCCTTTGATATATACTTTGTGCACATCGCCAGCGCCTGCAACATTCGTGATAAGCACCAGGTTGAAGTAGCAGTGTCCGTTGATAGTGAACCTGATCCCATCTTTCTTTGAACACTTAACCCTGCAAGGATAATGACTGCAGTTTTTTAGACCTTTTGATGTGTGCATGTTTTATTGTCTAAATTTATTTGGAAGGTTCTCTGGAAAAAAAAAAAATATCCTTAGACAACTTTTCTGTATAATGCTAACCTCTGGAAGGCTACTGGCACAATTCCAGCCTTATATTTTGCAATTTGGAGAAATGCAGATTTTGCAAGGTCAAAATGTTGAGAAGGAAGATTGCAACATCCATTGTTGTCGTTGGGAGGGCAGAAGTTGGTGGCGGTAACCACAATTGTGTTGGGGAGGCACCACTGACGGTCATTGATGCATCTCAGCTGGTAACATGAGCCGCAAGCTAGCCCGTTATTGAACAATGCAGAGCTGAGTGCAGCGGTGTTTATGCCATAGCCCTGGCCATACAAATTTCCATACCCGCAAGCCCCACCTAGTTGTCAAAGAAAACCATAATTCTGTAAGTTCTTGTCTAAGTATGTTTTTTAATTTTGTCCAAGTTAATTCAAGTAATTTTCACAAAATCCTAACTTATTTTTCTAACAATTTAACTTAAATATATACTTATTTTTCTAACAAGTTAATTCAAGATGCAACTTTGAAATCTGAAGACATACTCAAACCCCTATATTGATAATTAAAAGATTGACAAATTCAAATTCACAGGTAAACCTAAAGATAGCAACTCAAGAACCAAACTTCGGAGTTCGTAACCAGAAACTCAAGAACCAAACTTCGGAGTTCGTAACCAGACTCCTAATCATATGTAAAGTCTGCTAATTTTGATTTCACAACTTTTGGTAAGATAATTATTTCACCCATCACCAGTTGATTCTAAACAAATATATCCAAGGCAAGGGTGCTTCAAAATAGGAGTATGATTCTATCTTAAATAATAAATAGGAATATGTACAATGAACACAGGATTAGATGATAAGTGGGACACTATCACTTTTCTGAAGCCACCGGTAGATTATTGGATGAGAGAATAGTTCTTAACCTTTAAATGACTTGCAACCTTCATAATCAGATGAAGAACAGTTCATGTTTAAACTCACCCATGGTTCCTGAGTCACCATCGTAGAATGTGGCATGGCCAAGGTGCCAACCATGGGACTTTCCACGAGCTCTTGCTGGTGAGTAGATTGAAGAGAAGGTCAGGAAGAGAAGAAGAGAAATGTAGCACTTTGGAGTAGCCATTCTGTTTGTTTTGGTTGGTGTGTTGGAGGCAAACAGAAGGAGAACGTTCATATAAACTCTTCTAAGGAATAAGGACAAAAATGATATAATATTCTACAGTAAGCTAAACCATGCTGGTATAAGGATTCCTATTGTTAACCACATATAGTCGTCCAAATATAAGAATCAAATGTTTTATTGTAAACAGGAAAATTACACCCTTCTTAGAAAGGGACTATAAAAGTTGGCTGCCGCCTTCAGAAAGTAATTAGCCAATGATTCTATCCATGTTATTAAGGCAGTAAAGATATTAGTTTACAAAGCAATTGAAGTTTGAACTCCCTCCATAGCAGAGAAATTAACCCACTTACTGTCAAAGTGGACTATGAGGGGTAGATCTGTGGGGCAGAAAGGGAGGTTACTGATAATACGACGAATGATAAAAATAGTTAACATATAGACACCAAGATGACTGAAATTTATAGTTTTATTGATGAGTTGCAAGCTTGTTTGCCGCAATTAGAAGTTTCCAAAGTTGTGGACTAGATGCACTTGATGTATCTTTTATCATCACCGAATCCCCTCGATGTACTTGAAATATCTTTCATCATCACCAATCCTTTCGCCCAAAATTCAATTAGAGCAAATGCCAATAAAGAGAGGAAAAAAAATAGCAGTCCGAGTCGTTCGTAGTTTTAATTTTTGATGTGATTCATCTGTTGGGAACGAAACACGGAAACCGTTTAGCCAAACGAAGAGACTGTGAAAGAATCGAAGAAAAACACACAAAACCAGCTTACCAAAATCACACAGAAAAGCGAAACGCAAACACAAACAATTTTTGACGTGAAAAACACTTGCGGAAAATCCACGGAACGATTCGAGTCTAACCTTGAAAAAACTTTCACTATTGAATTAGAAGATTACACACTCTATAAACTTCTCAACCGATCCAACCGGATTATGGCAACTACTCAAAGTAAAAAAAAAACATATTCCAAAAAGTTACCGAAGAACGGAGATGACGAGAACAATCACCCGAAACGATCTCCCTTCGAAGTAGCAACCAATCCCTCTCTCTTCTTTGAAAGTTGCAAACTTGAAAACTCTCTCCCTTTGATCTCTCTCTGGTAGATTATGATAGGGATTAGGGTTAGGAACAACATATTTAAAAAAGTCCTCTAATTTTGCAATCATCTAGACCGTTGATTTAGGTCCAACGGTGTTAGTAAAACACCAATTTTTTGCTTCAGCTCTGACACCGGTATACCGACGGTCAGTGTTCTAAATTTCGGTCTAGGCGGTCTCTGGCCGCACCGATAACCCCCTAGGCGGCCGCCTAGGCCGAAATTTTTTCAAAAAAATTCAAAATTTTTTTTTTGACTTTTTGAACTTACCTCGGCCGCCGCCACCGCCGACGTCGTCTCCCGCTACCGCCGGCGTCGTCTCCCGCCGTCGTCGCCGAGTCGTCTCCCGCCGTCGCCGCCGCGTCGTCTTCCGCTGCTGTTGCTGCTGCTGCTGCTGCTGGAGTATGGAGAGGGGAGAGGAGAGAGATGGAGGGAGGGCAGACTCTCCTCTCCCCCGTTTTATTTAGGTCATGAATGAACAAAAAAAATTCATACAAAAAAGTATGGAAGAGAATTCGAACTCAGAACCTATGTGAAAATGACTTATACACACATGAGCTTTTATGTTTTTTTTGTTACACATAAGTTATATATAACTGTACTTAACATATATTTAGGAAAAAAAATATTCAACCTAGGCGGCGACTAGGCGGCCTAGGCGCTTGTCGGCCCTCCGGCGCACCGGCTCCGTCTAGCGAAATTTAGAATATTGCCGACGGTATGCCAACGATATATCGAAAAATCGGTGTCTGCGAGTCAAAAATTTTCTGGAACAATTTGGACCATTCTTAGTGTACCGGCAGTATACTGTGGGGTACCGTCGGTATACCGCTGATATTGGCTGTCGTTTTTCAATGTTTTGACACGTGCTGAAATTCGCCTCCTTTCTCACATTCGAATTTCCGAGCTTCTCCGACGGATGGCACTCATCGTACTTCGGAGTATTCTCCACATAGGTTCGAAATCCTATCCAACATCAACAAATATCTCCCTTTCCAACTAGGTGGAGGAGCTCGCTATTCCGACGATTCTCCTGCAGTACTCAAAATTTTTCCTTGATATAACCTTTTTGAGCATATCTGCTCCATTGTCCTCCGTGTAAACCTTCTCAAACGTCGCATCCTTCGCCTCAAGCACCTCTCGTATCCAGTAATACCGAGTTGCAATATGTTTGGATCGATTATGAAATGTCGGATTCTTTCCAAGATGAATTGCAATCTGGCTATCGCAAAACAAAACATATTATTCTTGTTGAACCCCATTTTCTGCAGAATTTTTTCCCATCCATAACAACTCCTTGCAAGCTACTGTTGCTGCAATGAACCGTGCCTCTGTTGTAAACAAGGCAACACACATATGCAACCGTGACTACCACGAAACTGTTCCACCAGCAAACCATGACATAGCCCGAAGTTGATCCCCTAGTATCCATCTCTAGTCATATCATCGTCGGTATATCCAACCAGCTTCGACTCGTTACTCCCGAATGAAAGTTTCCAATCAGCAGTGTCCTGAAGATAACGAAGAATCTACCTGACCGCACTCCAACTTATCCTTCCCGAATTCGAGAGAGACTTGCTAACCATACTAACTGCATGAGCAATATTTGGCCTTGTACACACCATGACATACATAATACTCCCCATAGCTGAAACATATGAAACTTTTTTCATATCTTTCTTTTCGTTCTCGGTTGATGGACACTGCACCGCAGTGAGCTTAAAGTGAGTTGCAAGTGGGGTGCTAACTTTCTTTGACCCGTCCATCCCAAAACGCTAAAGTATTCGATGAATATACTTCTTTTGGGACAACCACAACAACTTGGACTCTCACAGCTTCCCCATGTCGTATTTCTTCTTCTTCTCTCTCTTCCAAATGAAACAATTTCGCTTGATGTGACCCTTCTTGCCATAATGGTAGCACTCAAAGTTATCGTATCGACTTTTGGACTTGTCTCTGATCTTGTCTCTCCCACTGTCCGGGCCCCTCAGTTTTCAAGATTTTTCCCCATTTTTGTATATATTTTTATTTTTATTATTTTATCATCCTTTTTTTATTCTTTTTTCGGGAATATTTTTGTATTCACCAAACATGGGAATATAATTTTCCAAGGAATTTGATTTCCGAAAATATAGAATTCCCGGATATATAGTATTCCATGTACCATACGCTCCCCTAAGGTACATTTGTTCACTCGCTTGTCAAACACCTAGTATGTTGGTTGTGGAATAAGAAATAGGTTTGCACACTCTTTATCATGCATTAGTTTCATTGGTACCATGGCTTGTACTGAAATTTTGGGGGCCCTGTGTGAAAAAGGGCCTGTAAAAGTACTAAAAATAAAGCTACAAATCAATTGCATCGAAATATAAATGTCATAAGTAAATTAAAATTCTTGATACAGTATAGTGTTAAGTAAGATGCACAATGTGTATACAGTAAGTATGTGAGCCAATATATATTGAAAAGATTGGATTCAAAATGTGTATACAGTAATAATATCTAGGGAAATGTTTGGTTTACAACCAAACTTTTACAACCTGTTTACAACTTACACCCATTTGCTGACATGTGGGCCAGGCCACCACCTGGCCCACATGTCAGGAAATGGGTGAGTGATTGTAAGAAGGTTGTAAAAGTTTGGTTGTAACTGTAGCATTGCTCTAATATCTATCAGCAAAATGCCAATCGGCCATCAAGTGAAAATTTTCGCACCAAGGTCAAAATTATAGAATGATTCTGAAACGGTCAAATTGGCCAAATCACATGAGATAGTAGCAATTGTAGTTAGTATAGTGAGAAGCTGCGAAAGCACAAGGGCAATGTAAAAAAAAATAGAGAAAACGGAATATTTCAATTTTCCTGTAAAACATCATAAAAACCAAATTAACCAGAAGCTCACCGAATTCCCATATACAGCCCGAAATTACAATTTCCCACAAGAGAACAAATCTTTCAACTTAACACACAGTAAGGTCAAAGAGCAAGTATAACCAACAATTTGGTCATTTGGAAATTTTATTTAGAAGCTAATCCTTGTAGCCAGGTTGGTATGTCTATCATCCACCAATTATCTGTCTATATTTTGTGACAACGGTTTCCACTCACAGCTACCATGACTAGGAATTTGACACAATATGGAGGACTGATGTCTGGTCTAGCTGATCATAGAATAACCATCAATTCTTTAATAGATGCTCCATAGTCAAATCCATTACGATGGGGGAAACCTTGGATTATTACGATGATGTTCTACTTACCAGTTTACCACCAGGTCTAGGTTTATCTAAACATTTCATAAGTTGGTGCAGGCCCCTCTGACTTTTCAATTCTGGTAATGTCCTTAGAGAAAGTCAATATTTTGGTCTAGACCCCTCTATACAAGTTAACATAGTTCGCCCTGCATAAAAACTGCATGTCTTATCTAAAAACTGTATGCCACAATTAAAAAGATCAGCACCATTCAAGCAACACACCAGACTGAAACCCACAACACTGGAAAAGTAATATTATCACCAATTCAACCTAACATAATGTAGTGCCCCGTCCCGCAAAGTCAATCGGAGGAATCGAAACGCCGACGGATTTCGGACTTAGCCTTGCAACGGCTGCTCGAAGGCTCGCTCGGTCGAGGCGACTCCTCGCTCAGGTGGGGTAATTTCGGTGAACTCGCCTCATCTTAGCCTTCACTTAATAACTCGCATGTTTTTAACTTGCACATGTTAGACTTGTTAATAAAAGAGACGCATCCACATAGCTAAGGGAATAATCCCGAACCGTCGGAATGTCTTAGAACATGGAAAATGGTCCCACGGTCTGCTTAGAAGTCGGCTCAGCGTGCTTTCAAATGACACTCGATCCTTCGTTCCCGTGACTTGGGAGAAGGAAGTTGGCTTAAGTTGCCAAGTTGCCACGACACTCGAATTAGCCTAAGTCATAGGCGTCGTCCGCATGAATGCTTAATAAAGCATGCACGGTCCCGTCGTTTTGCCCCAACGCTTGTATTAGCCTAAGTCATAGGCGTCGTCCGCATGAATGCTTGATAAAGCATGCACGGTCCCGTCGTCCAAGACTTGGCATAGCCTTCGTACGTCTCGTGAGTTAAAGTCGTATTGTACGGCTTGTTGGCTTAAGTCTAGGCACCCGAGAACTTGGTTGTTCAAGTCGACCCCGTGCATAGCACGTTCCCTCGACGCGGAGCTCGGCGTAGCCTTTGCTCATCGAGTCGCTGCCCGAATAAGTTAGACAAGAGTTATGTTGGGCTATCGAAGCCATTTCTAGCACTGTCCCGCTCTATCTGCGGTTGTCAAGTCGCGTAGTCTCTTGAGAACAAGGCTCGTCGTATAAAGTATATGACTTGAGCGATAGCGTCGCCTATAGAACCAGGTCTGTCTAAGGCACGAGCCACGGTCGGTTTAGTAAAAAACATGCCACGGACAAAGGAAGTCCACGCGACTGGTTGTCGCCGAGATCGATCCCGCTACTTGGGAGTCTCGTTAAGTCTTGATAAGTCCCGCACACGAGATTGGTCCCGTTACTTGGGAGTCTCGCTATGTCTCGGAAGGAAACACACGAGATCGGTCCCGCTACTTGGGAGTCTCGACAGATAGAAGGAAAGCATGGTCATGTTAAGGAAGGATTTGATAGATCGAGTTGAGTATGCATGGTCATTGGACAACTTGTCGACAAGGTTAGGTCTTCTCGAGTGATCGCCGGGGCACCGGGATCACGTCGGCCCGGGAGAAGCGAGTGAGGCTCAAGTAGGATGCTGGATAACCGCATGGGAGACTTCGGCGCCTCCGGGCTAGCTACCCGTGTAGGGACGAGCCGATATCTCCGAGCCGAGATCCAAGATAGCTTGACATTGCTAGTGACCACTCATGTAGATGGGTCGGCAGAGTAGCAGCAAAATCGCGTGTATGCCTTTGGATTTGGTCTAGAACTTGAATGTATGTTTAGTCGGTAACACAATGTCTGGGCCTAAGATTGGGCTGCAGCATAGGCACCGTGCTTGGCACGATACTTGGCGTTGGGATGTTCATGAAGTCGACACTATGTTTGACAAGTCTTGTCTAAGTTGGGTTATGAGTCGAGCAGGAAGGCCGCAAGGCGGTAACATGGATAAATCTTGATAAGTATGCGAGGCACGGCCTCAATCTTGATGAACGAACAAGTCTAAGCAAGGTCCTAAGGCACAATCAAGTCTAGCGGCACGACCAGCACGAGTCGTCCCCTTGACGTCGTTGGCACGAGAATTGATCTAGAGGCACTTGAGTTTAATGAAAGTCTTGGCACGGCCGAGTTCGCATAAGTTGCTCCTCGGCGAAGCACTGTCTCGAACATACGTTTAAAGTTACGAATAGAGTATGGCACAACCCTGCCGTCCTGAGTCAAAGTTCGGTCAAATACATAAGCGATGAGGCACTGCCTCGATCGAAATACACGTTGGCATTATAGCACGACCATGTCGTTGCACATCGAGTTGGTCAGACGTCTTAGTCTTAAAACTGATCCTAAGGCAAGACTAGCAAGACAATCGAAAGGGACTTGTAATGCACAAAGTAAATGAACGTGTCGGTTTTGTATGGGTGGGCGAGGAGCTCACTCCACCAGTACAGTTGAGTACTGACACCAACACAGTCTTCATGTGCAGGCACAGGTAGAAGCTCGTGGCGCGGAGCTCGCTTGGATGCGTCGAGGCACGGAGTTCCTTGGCGAGTCGAAGCGTGCGGCCGCGTGAACTCAAGACTTATACAGGACATAATGTATGGACATCGCCTTCCGAAGCTTCCGCTGGCTCAAGCATTGTATCGAGAGATGAGAGAGAGCAGAGTGACTTGTAAAATGAGAAAAAAATGAGCACGAGAGACTTGTAATCATGGCCTTGCGCCTATTGTAATCTTGATTGTTCAATATCAATAAAGAGTTCTTTTGATTAACTTGTGTTTTGCCTTTAAAAATTTTCGCTGCATGTTCAATGTTTCTGCTTGGGACTTCTGTGCGACGACCGCGTCGCCGCCGCTCAAATCGGCCGTTATGAAACTGCCTTGCACGAGTGCAATCTAGGCTCGTGCGGCATCACGCCTTAGCGAGGACGATCGCTCCTACGGGAGCGGGACGTGACACATAAGGACAGACTAGGCAAGCATTAACAAATAGACAATGGGGAAGTTTGATGGTTAAAACCCTTATAACTGACAAGAAATTAACACAAATAGACAAACCGAACAGCTAACTTTGCTCAGAGATTACACAAATAGGACTTGAAGTTAACTAACAAAATCTTTGTTCTCTTCTTTCAATCCCATGCATTCCGCTTCCTTTCACTATCCACAAGCCCATTAAGGAGAAGACTAGCGGGTGCTAAGAAGCTACCTCAGCATAGGCGTAACATTTTCAATGGCTCTTCCCCCCATCTTTGTAATCATCTGATCAAATGATGATCAAGCCATATTGTCCTCAGAATTGTTTCCCCTCGAAGGTTTGTCCAAATTGCCAACCTGGGGTTGCAACGTTGTAGCTAGTGATGGTCCTGCCGTCGCTAGTGGTGACTTGGAAGGAGAGGCTCTGGCCACGCAAGTCTGCGTTGCTCTGCCAATTCTGGCCCCAGTTTCGGGCCATGGGCATCCACCAGGTCTTTGACCCTTTGATGTATACTTTGGCCACTTCGCCACAGCCTCCTACGTTGGTCACCAGCACCAGGTTAAAGTAATTAAACCCGTTAACTGTGAACCTTATCCCTCCATTCTTCGCACATTGTACTCTGCAAGATGAATGGTGGGAAATATGTCAGATAAGTTATGAAGATGAGTTATCCGATTGATCTTTGGAGTTCTGTACATATTCACTAGATCTATGTTTAATGCTTGAGTCAACCAAATTAAGTAGTAGTAGTAGTCTCAGTTGTTCTTTGACACCATTAAACTGAACATTGTAAATAGCTACTGATTGTTTTTTCCCCAGAGACAGAGAAAGGTAAATACTCCAACCAGGATACCTACGCGGGGTACTCAACCAATTAAAGCCACAAGTTTTGATGTATACATTTAACATAATTATTGTATAAGTGAATAAACGAATACAATATTTGTTTTCATTAGTTTATAAAATAAAAACATCATTTAAACTATGCATGTCAAATCAGTGGTTGGAATTACAACAGGCACAATATTAATGCTCACCTCCTGAAGGCAACAGGCACAATACCAGCTCGGAACTGTGCAATTTGAAGGAATGCTGGTTCAGCCAAATCAAAGTGCTGGAGTGGAGGATTGCACCAGCCCCCATTGTCATTCGGTTGCCCATAGTTTGGAGGGCAGAAGTTTGTTGCAGTGATCACAATCGAGTGTGGTAGGCACCATTGGGGGTCGTTTACACATCTTAGCTCGAAGCATGCACCACAAGAGATGCCACCGTTGAACAGTGCGGTGCTGAGCGCACCAGTATTGGTGCCGTAGCCCTGGCTGTATAAATTTCCGTACCCGCAGGCCCCTCCTAAAAGAAAATAAGTGGAAAACATTTTTCAGTTTTTCTTTTCTTTTCTTTTTTCAGCAGACTATCATTCAATGTGTGGATACATAAATAACAATGCTTGCGTTGCTCTAGCAGACAGACAGACCGGCGTGGTGCATGCGGGGCGTGGACCTTATCACCGGGCCATCTGTCAGGCAGACATGCACTGTTGTGTGTGTGGAACAGATTTTTCGACATAAATATGTAAGTTCTCTTCAATGCTGGTGTGCATATCTTATATGTTGAACCTTGTACCTGTGCATAATTCATATCAGATTACGAATTGTTCTGTATGCAGACTCACCCATGGTCCCAGACGCGTCGCTGCCACCATAGAATGTGGCGTGCCCATTTTGCCAGCCATCGTCAGCCTGAGCTCTCAGAATTAAACTGTACGAAGCGAACATCAGAAGGACCATGGAAATGCAGCGGTCTGGAATTGCCATTGATTGTAGTAGACTTGGTGCTTGAGTGGAGAATACAAAGAAGAGCATACAAAGAGCTTTTGGTTGCTGCGTTGGGAATAGAGAGGATGGATGATTTATACAGGTTGTATATGAAGAGCGAGAGATCCTTTTGATTGCTTTTGAAGTGGACAACATGGCGCTTCTCTTTATTCAAGCAGGCAACAGGTCCAAAATGGGATCGCCATATGTTCAACAGAACAGCTTCATTTTGTTCCGAAATCATTATCAATGTTAACTAGTAAATATCATTGACTTGGCAATCTATTGGCACTAGCAAGTTGAGTAAAATCTGCATCGAACTTGTTGTTGAGTGTATCGGAGCTATTGGCTTGGATGTTGAAGATGAAGATGATGGCGATGACTGGATCACAAAAGTTCAGTTGAAGTACTTGTCGTCGTCGTTGTAGGTGAATATGTGACCATGCACAATTGGTTCTTCTATTTGGCTTTCTGTTCGCGCATGGTTTTAGCATTTGCGGTGCCCGGGCCACACGTGTTGTTGCTGTATGCGAATGACAATTTTTTCGGCTGTCATATTCCAGATATTTTCCTCCCCATGGCTCTTGTGTTTGGTCATTTTCGACTGTCGATAATATTGTGGACTTGCACTAGGGGCCTGCTTAGTTGCTTGCAAGTGTAAAAGTGTGAGAGTGCCACCACCGTTCGCCTCCGTGTCCGATCCCGACTCCGATGCTCCAATTCCTCATCGACGTCCCTATGGTCTCCTACAGCATTTTCGCTCACTTCATCTCCAAAAAGATGAAGTGAAAATGAATGAAAATAAGAAAAAAAAAAAATCTGAAGTCTTTGGAGTTTTCGCTCACTTCATCTAGTTGAGCTGAACTATCGTTGCCTTTGGTTAACTGTAATTGAAAATACATATAATATTTTTTTGTATTAATTCAACCACATCCAATATTTGATTTGGTGTAAATGATAGAATTGGTACAATAAATGTTGTATCATTTTTTTAAAACACAGTACTACAAATAAAGAGATACATGTAAAGAGTATCATTAAGGAGGTGGCAGTTGATATTCATGGAGTATAGTATATGATTTATCAATCGAAAATAGATCTGTTGAATTTCTTTCTGGGAGCATGATTCCCAAGTTTTTCAAGTTTGGGCAGCTGGATGTTTAATAACGAGTTGGTGCTGATGTTCGTGATACACTTTTTGTAGGAAGCCCGGCTATCCTTAAATACGCCTTTACACATTTATATTGTCATTTGTATCTTGTATGAAGAAAGTAGGATCTTAATTATTTTATTTAAGCAAAGAAAGAAAATTCAGATTGTGGGTTGCTAACACCACCTGCTCTCCTAGTTTTGTAGATTATATACTTTTAACTTTTAGTTATTAATCGATATGTAACCTTTGTCTTAATTTACTTCGCGTCTTTCTTTCCTTTCAATTGTGTCATTATACTTGAAAGAATTATGTACAAGGTTATGAGCCAAAATTAAAGTCTCATGACTCTCATACATTTGGCAGCAACACATGTAAAGTGAGAGATTTACAATTTGGGCATGGTTGGCAAGTTCTTGGTGTGAGCTTACTTAGCTCCATGCAGGATCTGGATTGATAAATCGAGTTTGTGTCGGTTTACTACTCGTTAGAATCTGTATAACAAGAAAAGGACAATTTGGATCCTCTCCTCTAGAAAATTCTCATAGTAGAACACTTGGCAAAAAGCCAAAAATCTCCACTTGTGTCCTTTGTGTCCAACTTTGCCTTAAAAACAAATTTGACAAGATATCTAGAAAGGCCATTTAAAAATGAGGAGAAAAATAAGATAAACCAAATTGTTTACATATTCAAACAATTTTTTCAATATTGTTTACTTTAATCAAAATATGTCCAAGAGTCTACATAAAATTGATTTCCATAGGCTCCATCTTAGGTTTAGTGATTTATTTGGTTGGCTACGAGACTACAAAAATAAGCATAATATGTTGCTAATTTAGTCGAAAAGGTCGCTAAATGAATTTAGTAATTAATGACATAGGCGACGAAAAAAGAGAGTCGCAAAATAGATAATCGAAGATCTGAGCTACATGGCCGGACGTCATGGTAGCTAGAAAAGAAAAACGTCACCGAACACGTTGCAATATTAGCATCGAGAATGCAACAAAACCGGTACGTTGCAATAGCGTCTAATTTTAGCAAGTTTTTCCCGACGTTGCTAAACATCACTAGGTGTCGCTAGATATTCAGCGACATCTAATATCAGATAGCAAGCGACATCTTAAAACACCAAAAGAAATATAAGATTTTTTCTTTTTCTTTCTGATATAGCATATTACAATAGTTATTTCACAATCCACGAAGAAAATAAACTACTTTCACCAGACGCAGAGATATACAATCCACAATGTAATTTACAAACCACAATGTAATAGACTGATACATAGCCAACTCACAATATAATAGTCTGATAAATAATAAACTCAAAGAAAATAACAAACCAACTCACAAAAAAAAAAAATCCACAAATCTAAGATATACAATCATAAGTTTTAAAAAACATGACAACCACAATTTCATGTTATAGTAGTTTGATACATAAAATCACAAATACAATTAGGGGATTAAGTTTTAAAAACCATGACAAACACAGTGTCAATACCACAATTTCAAAAAAAAAATTGTATTTGGAAAGATAATTCTAGAAATAAAAAAGAAGACGGCTATTATTATTATTATTATTATTATTATTTGAACAATTATTGATATGCTCGAGGCCGTGTCTACAAGCTAGCTATGACATGTAATAAACTTGTGCCTCTTGTCTCGGACTTGGATCCACCGGCTATTTGGATGTGAGAAAGTGTGGAAACATGTAAAATTTATCCTTCCCATGTGTACGGAATTTCATGCATTTTTTATTCTACAAAATAGATATTGATGTTCCGAATTGAACTTTAGTATTCAACAAAATGATTTCCTACATTCTTAATATAGAAATTTTGAGACCCATGCTATAGCTTCTATGGTTGGAACAGCGTAAAATTCTAATTGAATCTTACTAGCCTAATAAATAGACTCATATACTGAATATAGAATCTAGAAATTGGGATGAGCTATACTATTGATGCTCTAATTAGCAACAAGAGTGATGAAGCCAGTTAGGTTACGTTTGGTTCACTGTAATGTAATTGTAATTATAAGGAATTGAGTTTGTAATATAATAGAATTATAATTACATTACTATATTTGGTTGAAACATGTAATCAAACCATGTAATGTAATGTCACATTCATATATTTGGTTTACAATATAATTTAATCGAGTTTCTAATTTAATATTTTTTAAATACACATAAAAAAAGTAGATCAATAAAAATTTAAAAATTAAAATTTTGAATTTAAAAAATTAAATTGAAAATAAATAAAGGGAAAAAAATTGTTTTGTCCTACTAAAAAAAAGACAAAAAACGACAAAATAAAAATAAAAATGACAAACAAACAAATCGAAAAAAATAACCAACAACGAAAAAAGCGATAAGAAATAAAAAGCGAAAAAATTCAAAAATGACAAAAAAGGGGGGGAAAAAAAAATCAAAAGTGACAAAAAATGATTAAAAAAAACCAAAAAAGGACAAAAAATGCAAAAAAAAACTAAAAACAAAAAAAGACTAAAAACAAAAGACAAGGAGCAAAACGACCAAAAATGACAAAAACCGAGTCCCGACCAAGACGAAAAAAGTACCAAAAAGGATCAAAAACGACAAAAAAAGACCAAAAACAAGAAATGATGAAAAATGACAAAAACGATAAAAAACAAAACGATAAAAAAATAACAAAAATCAACCCAAAATGATAAAAAAGAGCAAAAATGACAAAACGACGAAAGCGAAAAAGGACTCAAAACAAGAATGGAACAAAACGAACAAAAAATGACAAAACATGTATTAAAAAAACTTACAAAAACGACCAAAAAGACAAAAAAAAACGAACAAAAAAAAAATCAAATACGAACAGAAATGACAAAAAAGATAAAAAAGGACAAAAAAAGCCAAAATAATGCATAAACTATAAAAAATGATTTAAAAAGTCGAAAAATGACCCAGAATGAGAAAATGACAAAAAATGAGCAACGACGACAAAAAACGACCAAAAACGTGTAAAAGCGATAAAAAAAAGTGCAATAAAAAAAGTGCAAAAAGGACAAAAACGAAAAAAATGTACAAAATCGACCAAAAATGATAAGAAAGTGGAAAAAGGCAACAAAAGTGCAAAATCGACCAAAAATGATAACAAACGTACATAATCGATCAAAAGATAAAAAATGTAAAAAAACAGCCAAAAACGATAAAAATATGGAAAAACAGCCAAAAGCAACCAAAAACGATAAAAAGTACAAAAATAGTCTAAAACGAACAAAATCGAGAAAAAAAATTTGATAAAAACGTGCAAAAATGGCCAAAAATGTGCAAAAACGACCAAAATAATAAAAAATGTGTACAAATGGTCAAAAACGTACAAAATTGACCAAAAAGATAAAAAAAGTGAAAAAATATACAAAATCGACAAAAAACGATAAAAAAAGTTCAAAAATGCCAAAAGGGGGCAACTACGTACAAAAACGACCAAAACCGATAAAAAAAAGGTGCAAAAAGCAACCAAAAACGGCCAAGAACATGCAAAAACGACAAAAAAAGAAGAGGGAAAAAAAAACTCAAAACCAGCAAAAAGGACTAAAAAACGATCAAAAACGACAAAAAAATGACCAAAAACGAACAAAACGGCCAAATTATAGCAATACCAATATTCCGCTTAAGTTATAATGTAATCGTTACATAAGTTTTATGATGTAATTGAGTTTTAAAAAATTGATGTAATATAATCAAACTTATAATTGCAATTATATTACTTCTATTTTTTTTGTCCAACCAAATATTCAAATTAAATTGACAATAATTACATTATGTTGTCCAATCCTTTAAACCAAATGAGTCCTTAATTTGTTGCGGTGCAAGTATTGTAGACAGCGGGCAACAATTTCATGTGCTAATACAATGTACTGACACCCCCCACAATAACTTCAGTACTCATGTTCCTTGTTAGCAATCACCCGAATAAAACGCGTATTATACGCGAATTTTTCCGTATCTTACATAAACGTATAATACTTACGTTCTTTTGAAACTTTTGAATTTGTACGCAAATTTTAAGCATGTGACGTTTTAAACGCGTACCGTACGATTTTTAAAAAAATTGACCAAAAAAAATGTGACCAAGAAATCCAACAGTCTAAACTTTCTTGACTCTTGCTGCTATTAGATATTAAGACTGACACAATTCTTAAAAATTATCAAAAGAAAAGAAGAAAAAGTGTCACAGTAACCAAAAAAAGAAATCCAAGAGTCTTTGCACATATTGCTTGCAACAATCAAAGAAAAATCTTTCGGTTTTCCATCATCCAACCTTTTCTTATTCTCACATTGAACCCTTGTTTATGAAGGAGTAGAGGTGGGTGGGCCCTATATATATGCCAAATTTTTAGTGCCGAATTGGTTCATATGAAACGTACTAAACACGAATTAAATCTGATCCAAATATTTTTCGTTAGACGAATTTTTGATCGAATTTTTGACCGTACTTTACTTATATTGTGCCGATTTATACTCGTATTTTTGTCGTTCCGAAATTTTTTCGCTTGCCGAATTGCTAACAAGGCTCATGTTCTCATCACTTGTATAAGTCAATAAAACCTTAAACTAACCGTTTTTATTAATTAAATAATATAAATGATAACTATTAAAAAATTAAAATTGTTTGTGGTTCAAGGCAAGGATAACTAGTTTTAGATAAAGTAAAGGCATTTATGATGTATTTTATATCGTTTCCGACAAAAGGGGGTGACAATAAAGTTGATCATTTAGTCCCGCATCGGATAGGAGATGAGATTATAAGGTGTAAATAATTGAGACCGATTCACCTTATATGATTTTTTTTAAACATATTGACAATTTCATAGCCTAACTTCAGTTTGGGTCACACCGTGTTTTCCAACAAAGTGTATAATCGGATTATACGAGCCGCTCTTTTCTCAAGGTGGAGTAGAAGCATCCTTTATAAGGTGGTCTGAAGGCAGATCAGACCTAAGGTTAGAGACAACTACACGAATTGGCTTCAAAGGTGGGTCCGACGCATCCAAGATGGAGTAAGATGTTGTGGTTGACACACAATGATTGTGAAACCCGCATTTTTGATTTATTGGATTAATTAGATTTAATTGCATTTTTTTGTTAAATTACTGAATTTTCTTTTGTCGCAATATTTAAATATACACTTTGCTAAATTAAATCATTATTATATTTATTATTATTATATTGTGCGTTCGAAATTATTTTCAAAATAAAAAAAATTTGTTTTTGGTTGCTGACCTGACCCGAGCCTGGACCCAGTTTGAACCCGTTCCCAATTAGGGGCCCTAAACTATTATTTCGGTGTATGTACATATTTGTGTATATGATTTGGGTTTTGGATTTTTCCTAAGCTACCCGAACCTACCCGACTCGATCCGCTGGAGAACATTTCTTTCCTCACGATTTGGTCTCCCCATTCCCAGCTTACTCTCCTTCTTCCTCTCCCCTACTTTCCCTCTTCTCCTTTCATTTCCTCCCCCTCTTTCTCCCCACTTCTTCTTAACTTCCTCACTCCATTCCCTTCCTCACCCCACACTCCTCCTCCAGAACCCCTTCTCCGGAGCCCTACTCGAGCCAGCCTGGCCACCCTGGGCCGAGCCTCCCCGCCGCCCGACGCCCGACGCCAGCTTCCCGTGCTCCACCGCACCCGACCCGGCCTCCCCGCGGTCACCCCCAACTCCGGCCGACCCCGATCTTCCCGTCCAGCCGCGCCCCCGCGGCTGTGCCCTAGCCGCGCCCCCTTTGCCCCGATCCCGCTCGGCCGCCGCCCGAGCGCTCCTCGGCATCCACCCCAGCCGGCCGCCCCTCTCGGCCGGTGTAGTGCCCCGTCCCGCTCAGTCAATCGGAGGAATCGAAACGCCGACGGCGTTCGGCCTTAGCCTTACAACGGCTGCTGGAAGACATCGCTCGGTCGAGGCGACCGCTCGCTCAGGTGGGGTAGTTTCGGTGAACTTGCCTCATCTTTGCCTTCACATAATAAATCGTATTTTTAACTTGCACAAGTAGGCTTAATAATAAAAGCTACGAATCCACATAGCTAAGGGAATAATCCCGATAGACCGAATCGAGTTAGAACATGGAAAACGTTCCACGGTCGGCTTAGAGTTGGTACATGTCGTGCTTTGAAAATGACACTCGATCCTTCGTCCCGTGGCTTGGGAGAAGGAAAGTTGGTCTTTGACACAAAGTTATGAAATAGCCTAAGTCATAGGCGTCGCCTGCGTGAATGCTTGTTAAAGCATGCACGTTTCCATAATGCAAGGCTTGGCATAGCCTTTGCTCGTCCCTTGAGTCAAGTTATAGGCTCGATTAAGTTAGGCAAAGTTACGCCGATCGACCTAAGTCATTTCTAGTGCTGTCCCGCTCTTTTTGCGGTTGTCAAGTTAAATAGTCCCACGATCCCAAGGCCCGTCATATGAAGTATGACTTGGGCGATAGCTTCGCGTATATCGGAAGTCGGTTTGAGACACGATGGCACGGTCCTAGAGTTTTAAGGCACGGGCCACGGTTGATTTATTGAGTTTGGAAAGTGTTGTGAATAGTTGTTCTTGAGTTGAGTAAAATGATAGGGCAAGAAAGAAGTATGCTCGCGGCTACATGTCGGCGAGGCCTCGCGGCTACATGTCGGCGAGGTGGTCTCATAAGAAAGAAGTATGCTCGCGGCTACATGTCGGCGAGGCGGTCGCATAAGAAAGAAATATTGATCTTGGCCCTGAAAGAAATGGTAACACTAGAGGTAGCATGATTGTGTGAGACGTCAGTTTGTGTTGAGTCTTGCATGGTCATTGGACAACTTGTCGACGAAGTGAGAGTTTCCCCGCACGGCAACCCGAGGCCTCGGGACCGCTGCGGGCATTGGGAAACAAACAACTTGTCGACAAGGTGAGAGTTTCCCCGCACGACAACCCGAGGCCACAGGATCGATGCGGGCATTGGAAAACAATTAATTTAGCTGTGCTTTTGGCACGGGTTAGGCGGGGACTTGCAGCGGGGCTAGCTACCTTGCGCTGAAAGGGGCGTCCGTCTAACAAAAGCTAAGAGGAGTCCACGATGGCTCTAGGAGTCAGTGACCAAATCATATAGATGAGTCGGCATGGCGGAAATCCGCGTGGGTGCCTTTGGATTGAGTTGAGTTGTTGAATATGGGTACAAGTTAGAATACAAATGTTTGGACTTAAGAATGAATACAACATAGGCGACGTGCTTCGGCACGAGATGTGGCATCGAGTCTTGAGTTGTCGGCGTATAAGTTTGCATAAGTTGGTTGAGTCGTTTGAGTTTAAGTCGGGAAACCGCCGCAAGGCAAAGTTGGTTGAGTGACACTAACATTCACAAGTCTTGATTGGGTCAGTTGGTGGTCAAAGTAGCAAGGGCCGCGAGGCGGCGATATGGTTAAGTCTCACTGAATTGCGAGGCATGGCCTCAATATGGATTTCGTAGCACGGTCACATGGAAAAGGAGTCTATCGTGTAGCTGCGTCTCTGATTTTGGCCGTAAGGCAAACACGACTCGATAGGTTAACGTTGTTGGCACGAGAAGTGGTCTAGGGACAAAGTATGAGTTAACGTTGACATTGCAAGCACGGGATGATTCCGATACACAAGTTGCGCTAAGGCGCCGGTCCTAAAACTGATCCTAAGGCAAGAGTAGAAAGACAATCATAAAAGGGACTATGTTGCACAAAGTAAAGTAAACGTGTTGGTTTTGTATGGGTGGGCGAGGAGCGCATTCCACCAGTACAGTTGAGTACTGACACCCACATAGTTTACATGTGCAGGCACAGGTAGAAGCTCGTGGCGCGGAGCTCGCTTGGATACGTCGAGGCACGGAGTTCCTTGGCGATTCGAAGCGTGCGGCCGCATGGAGAAAAGACTTATACGGGACATAATGTATGGACATCGCCTTCCGAAGCTTCCGCTGGATCAAGACTTGTAATTGAGAGATGAGAGAGAGCTGAGTGAACTTGTAAAATGTGAGAAGAGTGAGCTTGAGTGATTGTAATATTGGCCTTGCGCCCCCAATGTAACCTTTGTTCAATATCAATAAAGAGCTTCTTTTGAGTAACTTGTGTTTTGTTCTAAAATTCCGCTGCTATAATTCAATGTCTCTGCTTGGGACTTCTGTGCGACGACCCCGTCGCAGCCGCTGAAATCGGCCGTTATGGAACCCGCCTTGCACGAGCGCAATCTAGGCTCGTACGGCATCACGCCTTAGCGAGGAGGATCGCTCCTACGGGAGCGGGGCGTGACATAATGGTATCAAAGCACGGCTTTACGTCCTTGGACTATCGATTGAATTCTTTAACTCGTCATTTCCGCAAACTCTGTTGCTTCCGCAAGTTGATATCGTTGGTCCGCTCTCTCTCAATTGTCCCACGGGATGTCCATACAATAAGTCTAACTATTTTGCAAAACATAGGAGGACAGTTTTTGGATAAGAAACAAAAGATGGTTTGCGTAAGCACGGTTGGCTAAGTCGGGCTGGGCATATACACCAAAGTTGTGTCGACCTTAGAAAAGTCGAGTACGGGAATTGAACAGCGTCGGACGAGAATGAGTTGAACTCGATTGAGTAAAGTGAGTCGACTATCGATAGGGGTGCTATCGAGCGACGATAACGTCGATGAGATATAGATGAGCGTGCTTGGAATCTGAGGAATGGTTCGAACGAAAAATTTGAAGAAGTCGATTTTGATTCAAATGATAAGTTGAGGATTTGTTGAATGACTTTATCCCTGAGTGGTGTATGCGATAGCCTCAGGGATGTCGATCGATTGATAAATGAATGATGTGAATTGAGGAAATACGTTGGTCGATGACTTAAGATAAACGGATGAACGATACGTGAATTTGGTTTGGGGAAAATCGATGTTGTGAATGATTCGAGGGATGATGATCGAACTTGAATTTGAATGTCGAGGAGATTATCCAGTCGGACGATAGCATCATTCGCACGACTCGAAATTTGGTTGCAAAAGGAAGATCGTCAGGTTACGCATATCGTCGATGGTATTGAGGCGTATCAAAGATCGATATACGATAACTCGGGGGTACTCTGACTCGGCAAAAGACGATCGTACAAGTGTTATTGTTCGGTTGGATGCTATGCTTAGGATTTTGATCGAGATGAATGTTGGATGAAAATGATTATGTTTTGATGGTTAGCGGATAACCACAACGTCGATAATCTTGTCTTGCGCGAGTGCAACTCTAGCCTCGCACATGTATTGCGTCGGATTTGGGGCAATCGTTCTGCGTGAACGTTGACATGGTGATTCATGTCGCGGGAATGATCGAACTCGAAAAATCAGGACGCGGCAACGTTGATTGTCTCGACTTGTTGGCTTGACGCAAAGGTGAATTCGAGGATTTGTAGGACTTACGATTGATGATTGAATAAACTTGAGGATGGAGTAAGTCCAATCCGCGCATCGAGAATGAATTAGTCTAGACACAAAACAGGAGTTACGTCCCGATGAGAATGATTATCTCACGGGAGTGTGCATGGTGATTCGTGCCCACCGTGGATAATCTGACTCGCGTGAGATCGGGGCACAACGTATTGTTAAGTCAGATGACCTCGTGATCGAATACGTGAATTGGGATGAATGACTTAGGAAATCTGAAATGTGAATTATGGTTTAGAGATGAATCGTGTCTTAGCGTGCTTAACTTGGAAGGATTGATATGCGGATTATGTCGAACGTGTTCAAAGAGATAGTCTATGCAAGATGGTTTGTTGAACGAGCGATATTGATACGTCGTGAAATTTGGTTGAACATAAGTTGAAGTAGGATGGCTTTGCTGAATGACTCAGACCCCATGCGACGAATGTTGAGATGTGCGTAGGGAATCGATGCTCGATGTTTAGAAATCGGAGTGATGCGAGCTTGGGTAGAAAACCCGTACTATCAACTTGGTTTGACCTTAGGATGGGGTCAGTGTTGATATTGTTGTTTGGGAACTATGATTCCAATGCTGACGAATAACCTTAGCCAAAAGACATAGCCTAGTAGTTAGGCAGACATCCGAGTGCAAAGTGGTAGGAATTACGGAGGCACCACTCGTGAGTCTCGGTTGACATGCACGTATATCATGGGCGCCCGAATATGTGCACGATCCGACTCGAGTGGTGATGGTGGATTCTCTATCACAAGGCTTGGTTAAAATGCATGTATTTTGGGGACGCCTAAGATATGTGCACGATTCATACTAAGTGATACGTTGAATCAAGTGAGACTTGAGGAACGGGGAAGTGTCGAGGATTTGATACCGTAAGCTTGGAAGAAAGGATTGAGGGTAGCACGAGCGTGGTTCGGATTTGAGGGAACGCATAGGAGGAGTGTGCGCGAGAGTCGTTGAACGTTCGAGTAGTAAGTTAAGGAGTAAGTACTCAGTTAGTTTCGAGGACGAAACTTTTTCTGAGTGGTGTATGATGTAGTACCCCGTCCCGCTCAGTCAATCGGAGGAATCGAAACGCCGACGGCGTTCGGCCTTAGCCTTACAACGGCTGCTGGAAGACATCGCTCGGTCGAGGTGACCGCTCACTCAGGTGGGGTAGTTTCGGTGAACTTGCCTCATCTTTGCCTTCACATAATAAATCGTGTTTTCAACTTGCACAAGTAGGCTTAATAATAAAAGCTACGAATCCACATAGCTAAGGGAATAATCCCGATGGACCGAATCGAGTTAGAACATGGAAAATGTCCCACAGTCGGCTTAGAGTTGGTGCACGTCGTGCTTTGAAAATGACACTCGATCCTTCGTCCCATGGCTTGGGAGAAGGAAAGTTGGTCTTTGACACAAAGTTATAAAATAGCCTAAGTCACAGGCGTCGCCTGCGTGAATGCTTGTTAAAGCATGCACGTTTCCATAATACAAGGCTTGGCATAGCCTTTGCTCGTCCCTTGAGTCAAGTTATAGGCTCGATTAAGTTAGGCAAAGTTACGCCGATCGACCTAAGTCATTTCTAGTGCTGTCTCGCTCTTTCTGCGGTTGTCAAGTTAAATAGTCCCACGATCCCAAGGCCCGTCATATGAAGTATGACTTGGGCGATAGCGTCGCGTATATCGGAAGTCGGTTTGAGACACGATGGCACGGTCCTAGAGTTTTAAGGCACGGGCCACGGTTGATTTATTGAGTTTGGAAAGTGTTGTGAATAGTTGTTCTTGAGTTGAGTAAAATGATAGGGCAAGAAAGAAGTATGCTCGCGGCTACATGTCGACGAGGCCTCGCGGCTACATGTCGGCGAGGCGGTCTCATAAGAAAGAAGTATGCTCGCGGCTACATGTCGGCGAGGCGATCGCATAAGAAAGAAATATTGATCTTGGCCCTGAAAGAAATGGTAACACTAGAGGTAGCATGATTGTGTGAGACGTCAGTTTGTGTCGAGTCTTGCATGGTCATTGGACAACTTATCGACGAAGTGAGAGTTTCCCCGCACGGCAACCCGAGGCCTCGGGACCGCTGCGGGCATTGGGAAACAAACAACTTGTCGACAAGGTGAGAGTTTCCCCGCACGACAACCCGAGGCCACGGGACCGATGCGGGCATTGGGAAACAATTAATTTAGCTGTGCTTTTGGCACGGGTTAGGCGGAGACTTGCAGCGGGGCTAGCTACCTTGCGCTGAAAGGGGCGCCCGTCTAACAAAAGCTAAGAGGAGTCCACGATGGCTCTAGGAGTCAGTGACCAAATCATATAGATGAGTCGGCATGGCAGAAATCCGCGTGGGTGCCTTTGGATTGAGTTGAGTTGTTGAATGTGGGTACAAGTTAGAATACAAATGTTTGGACTTAAGAATGAATACAACATAGGCGACGTGCTTCGGCACGAGATGTGGCATCGAGTCTTGAGTTGTCGGCGTATAAGTTTGCATAAGTTGGTTGAGTCGTTTGAGTTTAAGTCGAGAAACTGCCGCAAGGCAAAGTTGGTTGAGTGACACTAACATTCACAAGTCTTGATTGGGTCAGTTGGTGGTCAAAGTAGCAAGGGCCGCGAGGCGGCGATATGGTTAAGTCTCACTGAATTACGAGGCATGGCCTCAATATGGATTTCGTAGCATGGTCACATGGAAAAGGAGTCTATCGTGTAGCTGCGTCTCTGATTTTGGCCGTAAGGCAAACACGACTCAATAGGTTAATGTTGTTGGCAAGAGAAGTGGTCTAGGGACAAAGTATGAGTTAACGTTGACATTGCAAGCACGGGATGGTTCCGATACACAAGTTGCGCTAAGGCGCTGGTCCTAAAACTGATCCTAAGGCAAGAGTAGAAAGACAATCATAAAGGGGACTATGTTGCACAAAGTAAAGTAAACGTGTTGGTTTTGTATGGGTGGGCGAGGAGCTCATTCCACCAGTACAGTTGAGTACTGACACCCACATAGTTTACATGTGCAGGCACAGGTAGAAGTTCGTGGCGCAGAGCTCGCTTGGATGCGTCGAGGCATGGAGTTCCTTGGCGATTTGAAGCGTGCGGCCGCATGGAGAAAAGACTTATACGGGACATAATGTATGGACATCGCCTTCCGAAGCTTTCGCTGGATCAAGACTTGTAATTGAGAGATGAGAGAGAGCTGAGTGAACTTGTAAAATGTGAGAAGAGTGAGCTTGAGTGATTGTAATATTGGCCTTGCGCCCCAAATGTAACCTTTGTTCAATATCAATAAAGAGCTTCTTTTGAGTAACTTGTGTTTTGTTCTAAAATTTCGCTGCTATAATTCAATGTCTCTGCTTGGGACTTCTGTGCGACGACCTCGTCGCAGCCGCTGAAATTGGCCGTTATGGAATTCGCCTTGCACGAGCGCAATCTAGGCTCGTGCGGCATCACGCCTTAGCGAGGACGATCGCTCCTACGGGAGCGGAGCGTGACAGCCGGTGCTCAGCCGCCGACCAGTGCCCTAGGCCAACCCTCATCTGGCCAGCTCCCCACTTTCGCTCCCAGCTGACGTGTTCCGAGAAGTTTTTCGGATTCCGCTGTCCGGTTCGTTCCCAGGCGTTCTCGTGCTTTCCGCGGTCCCGAATCCCGCTGTCCAGCGCAGCCGTGCCCCGGCGAGCCGCTGTCCCGAGCCGATCCACTGTCTGCGTGTTCCTTTTTATCTATTATTATCATCTGAGAGCTCTAGCCGAGCAACCCAAGGTATAATTCCTTTGTCCCGTTCCATTTTCGGTAGTCGATGATGAGAATTGGTCCCCGATTCCCTCCCGGGAATTCGGTTTTGGGTCGACGTAGTGATTTTGGATTTTTTTTCGGAGACGTTTCTGTGATGTTTTTATGGTTGGTTTGGATATTCGGAATTTCGTGATTTCGGATTAGGCTTCGGAAATGTTTTCTGTTAATATATATATTTTTTCTATATAAATGTGTTTTTTCTGGTTTGGGATATGTGTTGGGTGTTATGACACATTTTCCCAGTTTTGGGTTATCCCGAATATAGAGGGAATGCTGCCCAAATTTTTATAAAAACTTTATAAATAAATTTCAAATCAGTTTTCGGAAATAATTTATTAATTGAATTTTTGGGCGACGATCGTACCGGTCCATGGGCCCTAGCAAAATGCAAACGAAACCGGTCAGGCCGGACGTTGAGGCATTAGCTAAAAATAGTGACGATTGGACTAAGTCTGAGACGCATTTAATTATTATCTTTAATTTATAATTATTATTTTAGTTCGGGTACTGCTGTTAAGTATTTTGGTGCAGGGCTTCGGCCTGCTGAATGGACCGCTTCCCGGTGTTCAGGATTCACCCGAGTTTATTATTTTTCCTAAAAATTCATTTATGTAAATAAATGTAAGGACATAAGCCCAGATTTCTATTTGGTTAGCTGTGCCCCTGTATTGTGTAGTCTAGGTTTTTTATTTCTTTCTGGGTTGGTTTCCATATTTGGACGCGTAAATTATAATTAGGATATTAAGTATTTTGTATAAAATTAATAAAGATTTTTCCAAGTTAATTAAATGAATAAAATATTAGCAAGATAACAAATTCATGTTTTATCACTAGAAGAAAAGTAGTTTATATATATTACAAAAATACAAAGTTTTCCTAAGTTAAACTGTAATTGCTATTTTTTCCAATTAACTGAATTAACCGGTTTAACAAACTAATTGACAACGCACGTAGCTTGTGACGTAAAGCGTTACAGTAGGTAATAAAAAAAACTTATAATCTGACTAGGACATTACTACTAGAGATTGTAACTAGCACACCTAGAATGGCTACAATATTGGTTCTAAGTCAAGTTCTCCAACTGTAGGATCTCGGAGACGAACCTAACATCTTCCCGGAACCAACATCATTTCCAGTCATAAACAAAGGCAAGTACGGTTGTGTTTATTGAGCAATTTAATTAGTAATTGTTATCTGCATGCTTAAACCATATTGTTACACGGAACTCTCTCCTAGAGTATTGATTGATATTGATTGATTGCGGAATATTGGGGGAGTAGTGTAGTGTCTATGACCAATACCCCAAATAGTATAATGATTATATTAGCTTACCCCTCTTACACGCGGGGATAAGCCATATCGTATCGCTAGGATACAATTGTACAACCCAAGCCGGTCATAGTCATTATCTACTCAAATCACATTGTTTTCTATCGTGTAGAATTGTTGGAAAATATTATTTTAAAACTGTTTAATATTGCAAATTTTTAATTATTAGTTGAATTGTTTAATTTTCATAATTGTACTTTGCTCCCTCCTGACTGGAGACAACATTTTTAGGGGATTTTGAGGATGCTGAGCTATTGTACAATAGCTATTATGACCTGGTTCTGTATCCTGTGGTGTTGCCAGAGTCCCCATTGGAGGACGCAGGACCTGAGGCCGTCGAGCCGAACGCTTAGCTAGATATTTTTCTGTTTCCAGTTTTGTGGTTTTGGAGTTTTGTTAATTTGAATTCAGCATTCATTTCAGTTCTTTTACTTTCCAGTTGTATTTATTCAAATGTTGAATAAAGTTTTAAATTTCCGAATATTCAGTTGTGACAAATGTATAGATGTTGTTGTGATTACCTACTAATGGAACAACTTACTGCCACCGTCTCACAACGGTGCAGGCTGGGCATGATCCGGTTCGACCCAATTATTTGGGATCGGGTCGTGACATGTTTTGAGTGGTGGCCCATGCAGGTCATAAAACAACAACTTAGGAAAACATACCTAGAAACAATTAGAACACTAGAACATTGATTTGTCACAACATAGGTTCGAATTATATATATAAATATTTTTGTTTGATTATAGATTGGTAGGATACCTTGCTTATGTTTATATCCTAAACCTTCCAGAGTATGGCCAAAGGGAAGACTACCCGTTCCGGCCCTGCTGAAGATGAGGTGTCATCTACTAATCACACCCCACCTCCTCAAGCACGCTGGGACCCACCTCCCTTGCAGCTGACTGACCGTCCCCATGCTGCACAAGCACCCCGTCCCGTTTACGCTACTACAGCGCAAACGGCAGAACCGGCACTTCCCCGGACTGAGCCGCAGTCCCCTGCGGTAGTGCCCGCACCAGCTGTCCCACCAGTGCCCGTGGATCCTATCGATCTAGTGGGCATGCTACGAGGAGTGCTTGAAGCACAGAGAGCCCAAGCAGAAGCTCATCGAGAACAGACTGCAGCCCAAGCTGAAGCCCATCGCGAGCAGATTGCGATCATGAGAGAAGACATGGAGAATGCCCACAACGTGGCTATGGCTGCCCTCGAGAGAGGAGCAACAACTTCATTGGAGCCACGACCTGCCAAGGTAAACATAAATTCAGGAGTTAAGTTATATATCATTAAGGCCATTCTTTTGATTAAAGGCGTATTATTACATGAATGTCGGATATATAGAGAGTTTCAAGACGCAAGGCCCTCGACCTTTCAAAGGAACCAAAGGAATCATCTATGCCGACGAATGGCTAGACAGCATGGAGCGTCTCTTGAGCGTCGCTCGACTCCCAGAGGACCTCAAGACCGAAGCAGTAGGACTCCAGCTGCAAGATATGGCAAGCACCTGGTATCGGAATGAACCCCGACGCCAGGACAAGCAGCTTGACTGGGACACCTTTAAGAGGCTGTTCCGCAGGAAGTTCTTTCCAACATCAGAGATGCGGAAGATGGAAAGACAGTTCCAGGACCTGAAGCAAGGGAACATGACGGTTGGAGAGTATACGGCAGAGTTCGACCGACTTAGCCGCTTTACCCAGAACTTGGTTGCTGACCCCAAGGATCGTGCTGAAAGATTCAGGTATGGACTAAGGGAAGAAATTCGTACCCCTGTGATCGCAGGTGGCGCCAAAATATATGAGAAGATTCTGATACGAGCTCAGGACGTGGAGAAGAGCCAGCCTTCTCGTTAAAAAAGGGAGTATCCTGGAACTAGCAAATTCCAGGGTAACCAGAAGAGGCCCAACAACAACAACAGGCCTTCGCACCACCAGCAGTAACACCATCAAGCAAGAACCAGTGACAGGACGCCTCAGAAGCAGATCCCAGTCTGCAATTTCTGCAAGAGGCCAGGACATCAGGCGATCATCTGCAGGAAGAGGCTAGGACACTGTCTAGTCTGTGGGTCTGCCATGCACCAAGTGAGGGACTGCCCCACAGCATCCAACCGGACCGGAGCAACTCAGCAAAGAGCTCCTCTACCCACTCAGCAACAACGGTTCGGACAACACCAGCAGAAGACCGGGCGAGCTTTTGCCCTAGCAGCAGACGAGCAAGAACCAGAGCAGGAACCCACCGCTGATGTCATCACATATTCCATTTATGTGTTTTCACATCCTGCTCTAGCATTATTTGATTCGGGTGCATCTCACAGTTTTATATCATCAAAGTTTTTTCGGTACACCACCTAGATACGGGACTTAGCAAGATGATTAGTCGAGTTATGACCGATGGTGGACCCATACCCATCACCGAGGCTTGTAACTGTCCCATAACTATCTCAGGCCATAAGTTCTTAACATCCTTACTTGTGATGCCCTTGCCCAACTATGATGTAGTCCTAGGGATGGACTGGTTAAGTGAGCAGCATGCACTGATAGATTGTCACAGAGGATGTGTAATCTTCAGCCCACCAGGAGAACCGGAGTTTGAAATCTCTCGAGCTTCGGAAGACATGAAGAGTGTTACCTACTCCTATATCACCGAAGAACCCGGGCCTCCTCACCCTATTATAGCGGAATTCATGGACGTCTTTCCAGATAGTCTTCCAGGATTGTCGCTAGATCGAGGTGTAGAATTCTTCATCGACTAGTACCTGGCTCTTCTCCTATTTCTTGGGGATGCTACAGAGTCAACCCTAAGGAGGCAAAGGAGATGAAGGACCAGATTGACAAACTGAAGGCACAAGGATTTATCAGGGACGATACTTCACCCTGGGGAGCACCAGTTTTGTTCGTGCCCAAGAAGGATGGAACCGTGTGGATGTGCATGGATTACCGGGCGCTGAACAACATTACCATCAAGAACAAGTACCCTATGCTCCGGATCAACGACCTGTTTGATCAACTGAGTGGAGCTAAGGTATTTTCGAAGATAGATCTCAGATCAGGCTACCACCAAATTAAGGTCAGGAAGGAGGATATCCCGAAAATGGCATTCAACACCAAATATGGTCAGTATAAATTTTTGGTCATGCCGTTTGGACTGACGAATGTTCCTGCAGTATCCATGAACCTTATGAACAAGGTCTTCCATGAATATTTGGATCAGTTTGTGGTTGTCTTCATCGACGATATTCTGATCTACTCGAAGACTGAAGAAGAGCATGAAGAGCACCTGAGGAAAGTTCTGGGAATTTTAAGGAAGGAGAAGCTCTAGGGTAAGCTATCTAAATGTGAATTCTTCTTAGACAAAGTAGATTTTCTTGGCCATATTGTCACATGAGAAGGAATTTTGGTGGATCCAATGAAGATAGCTGCTATTGAGAAGTGGACTACACTAAATTCAGTTACAGAAATCAGAAGCTTTTTGGGTTTAGCTGGCTACTACCGGAAGTTTGTGAAGGATTTCTCCAGGATTGCTGAACCAATGACGAAGCTCACTAGGAAGAACGATGAATTTATTTGGTCTGAAGCTTGCCAATCAGCATTTGAGGAATTGAAGAAGAGGCTTACTACGGCGCCGATACTTGCGCTACCCTCAGGTACCGGCGGGTTCTCAATTTATAGTGATGCTTCCGGTAAGGGATTGGCCTGCGTTCTTCAACAACACGGGAAAGTAATTGCTTACGCATCTAGGCAATTACGGACTCATGAGAAGAACTATCACACACATGATTTGGAGCTTGTAGCGGTGATATTTGCATTGAAGCTATGGAAGCACTACCTTTATGGAGAGAGAGTGGAAATATTTACAGACCACAAAAGTCTTAAATATGTTTTCACTCAGAAGGAGCTGAACATGCGACAGAGACGATGGCTGGAACTGATGAAGGATTTCGACATCAACCTGCAGTATCATTCGGGTAAGGCTAATGTTGTTGCAGATGCACTTAGTCGATACCCGATGGCAATGTTCTTGACCAAGGAGCGTCATTTGCTGGAGGACATGGAAAAGCTTGGACTGGAGATTGTACTGCCCGAAGAAGAAATGAAGAAACTGGAAAGAGAAGCCATTGTACCAGGAGCTGATTCAACAATGATGCAGTTGCAAGTGCGTTCAAGTCTAATGGACAGAGTCAAGGAGGCACAATTCCAAGATAAGACGTTTTGCAAACTCAGAGATCAAGTGCTGGCAGGAACACTTGAAGGATTCTTTATCGCCAGTGACGGAGCATTGAAGAATGGTACGAGGCTGTGTGTACCATCTGGCAAACTAAGAAATGAGCTGATGCAAGAAGCGTACCAGTCACAGTATTCCATACATCCTGGAGCTAACAAAATGTATCGAAATATGCGTACCATTGTTTGGTGGTATGAAATGTGTAATGCCCCGCTCCGCACGGTGCATTATGCTGAGTCGTTGACTCGAAGAGTTACGTTGACCCGATAACGTATCGATGCGAATCGACACGAAGTGTTAAGTTGTCCCGAGCAACGCATCGAACTAAGTCGATACGAAGAGTTGCCTTGTCCCAAAGAATGCATCGAGTGAATCGATGCGAAGCGCCGCATTGCCTCGAAGGATAAGTGCGTTGAGACGGCTCAAAGATTCTAAGAAATCGAATCGACCAAGGCACAAGTCTGAATCGATGCAAGTATTGATTTTAGTTGGTTTTATATACAGGCTATACGTTTACGCTGAAATGTTAGAGGTCGATCTTTTGCCTTATTCAGTAAGGGGTCCGCGAAAGCAAATCGTCGCCTTACGACGGACGGAAGCATTGGCACGCTAAGGCAAATCAGACGTATAATTCAATAAGCACGAAGTACTCGAATGGCTAAGTCAGGAGAGTGGCCGTGCAACAAAGTTATGAAATCGAGCCGCATCGGCTCGGCGAAACGACAAAGGCGTATCGACTCAAGGTGGGAGGATTGACTTCTTTTTACTCCTTCATTCGATAAGTCAAATATATTATTGTATGCTGAGTTAACCTATCAATGCCACGGGCATGGCTCGATAGAGAGATAAACGTAGTGCGTGTCGAACACTAGATAGAACAATTGAAATGAATCGTACGGTAAACGTACGAGTCGCTATGGAACATTGGATATCGCAAAGGCGAGTGCCTCGGTGTGCAAGCCGCAAGAACATAGGATAACTGTACTCGGTGAGTGCCTTAGTGCACGAACCATACCGTGCCTTCGCGCATGAGTTAGAACGGCTAGAACATTGAAAGACAATAGGCGAGTGCCCTAGCGCGCAAGCCACTGACATTGAATGCTAAGTCATAGAACATCAGAATACGGTCGAAACGTGCCTACGTGCACGGGATAATAAAAGATGGCTTCGTTGCGAAAAGAATACAGTTGTGGCATGAATGTAGCGGAACTGTCGGATATGACATAATGTCTCGAAAGGTGTTCGGGACCTTCGGGTCGTTCGGTTGACGAGCATTGAGTTGAGGCATGATGCCATTGAAACATTGAAACAAAGTATGAAACGTAAGAACATAGAAAGTTAACGGAAGAAACACGAGATGATAATGCGGCATGGTGCCCTTCGAAATGTTCACGGCCTTCGGGCGTTCGTTGAGAACATTCGGGCGTTGTGCCAATTGAAATAGAGATAAGTGAACTTGCTTGGTTGTATGAAATATAAGATTCGTTGCATGGTCAAATGGACTTAAAGATATAAAAGCCCATGCATGGGTATTCTCTCGAACGCGGCGCACCAGGACGCTGGGACCGTTCGGCCTAGGAGGAATTCGTTTTCGGTATTGTTGGCGCCACTTCGACCAGACGGGTAGCGACCTTATGGTGAATGTGTTAAGCAACTTGCTACGATTATTTCGATGGCCTCTGATGTTGGTTAGCAACCACACGGAGTTAACATCGTCTTATGTTTCGATTCGATAAATATAAGTCCATTCTAGCCCAAAAAGCTAGTGACCTTCATATAGATAAGGGCGATGGGTTTGGAAGTGCAAGGTATGCGTATATCCTGCATGGACAGATTCTGAATAGAGGGTACTTATAACATGACAGGGAAAAACGGATGGGCGTATTCAACTTGCGTCGGTACAAGGGCGAGTGCGTCGACTTAGTAAGAGTCGCTCCACGAATCAAACACGAGAATGCTTGCTTGCTTGCCTATTCAATTCGATAACATGCTTGCTATGATAACATGCTTTACGCTTTCGAATATGCCATGAAATTGACCCTAAGGAGAACATAGCAAGATCATAAGCTAAGTTGCATGATTCAACATAAATATTAAAATGTCGGTTTGGAAAAAAGATCTTTGCTTCAGTACATGCGAGGAAGAACGTACTGATCCCCCACCAGCTTCATGCAGGGTGCAGGGAATGGATTGCTCGCGGCGAAGCATTGCTTGAACGCGTTGAGGCTTGGAATGCCGAAGCGTATTGAAGCGTGCGATCGTATTGACGCTCGGACTCGCGACAGGATTGATGCGGCCGAGATATAGAAGGCATGATGTATGGAACGGTGAAATCCTTTGTGGGCAAGAGAGAACTTGAGTGTTGTAGCCAATCTGGCAAATTCTATTGGGCTATCGAAAGCCTTTGTAATCTGATTTCGAATATCAATAAAGAGATTTGTTTCGTATACTCTGTTTTTCTTTCGTTGTTAATGTTCAACTCAAAGATAACCATTTGAGAACTTGTCATCTTGCCTTGCACGAGCGCAACTCCAGGCTCGTGCGGCATCACGCCCCCTGCGAGGACGATGATTCGGGTGATTCCGGGTCGGGGTGTGACAAATTGCTATCAGAGCTCTAGGCTCAATTTCCTTTGGACGCTTACTTCATTTCAGTTCTAAAAGTTGCCCACCACCAATCGAAATCACTCTTGACTCTACTCGATGCTGCACTGGATGTTCCATACAATAAGTCTAATACAAATCATGTAATTTTGCCGCGTATTGTTTGGAAATTACATGGTGTTCGTTGGAAAAGTCGGAAAAGGTTTGTTGCTGCAAGTGCAACAAGTTGCGAGATGTGAATTCAAGGATTTGTTTCCGCGGATGCAACACATCGTGAATTGTAATTTGAGATATTCGTTGTTTACGACGAACGATACAAGAAATGTTGGTTGCATCTATACAATAAAAGTCGTGGAATATTGCTGCAGCAATTGCCGCGCGTTGATTGTAAATGATGCGTTGAAAAGGAAAATGAAAGTTGATATTGAATGTGTCGAACGGATTCACATATCGATTTCGATTGTGCGTTTGCGATGAAAAGCGATAAGTCAATATCGAATGTGTTGAAACGGATTTGAGCATTGACTTTGAATGTCGCAAATGAAATATTGCACGATGTGCAATGCGTATCGAGAATAAAATGTTGCACGAGGTGCGGTAAATATCGAAAATAAATCGTTGCACGATGTGCAATGCATATTGAAAGTAAAATGTTGCACGTGGTGCAACGCATGTCGAAAGTAAAATTTATTGCACATGGTGCAACATATATCAAAGTAATCGCTGCACGAAGTGCAACGGATATCGAGAATAAAGTTTTGCACAAGATGCAACGGAAGAAAACAAAAGTTATAAATCGAGAAACGAAATCGGTTCGGTTGCGCACCGAGCTTGTGTTGGCAAATGAATGCATTGGCCGAGTTGCGTCGGATTTTGATTAATCAGAGTTACGGTTACGATCAAGCATGATCACTGCAGAAATCGTGAGTCGGAAGAGATCGTTGGTTCGTAAAGAGTCCGTTGCGACGGAAGTAACTTGATTTCTGGGTGGTATATGACATACCACCGATGCAATGAATGGCTCGATTCCGAGTGGTATATGTAATACCATTTGTGCGATGAATTGCATCGACGTATTGCGAGAGTTGCGAAAGGTTTGTCCGCAACGAAATGGGATAGCACCGAGTCTCGAATGAGAATTTGTACGACGGCATGTTGTTGCAAGTGTTCTTCGATGATCGGTTAGAACGGTAAGGCGAGACTTGTAACATTGAATGATACGTCGATTAAAAAATTTATGTGTCGGTCGAATGACGGGAACTAGTGAAACGATTATGCCTTGAGGCAACAATCGGATCGACGGAATAGGAAACTCGAAATGTTGAAATCGAACCGCACGACTTGCGATCCCGATTGAAATGTTGGACGAGGCGAATCGAATCGTACGACTTGCGATTTCGATAAAGAATATTGGGCGATGCGAATTGTAATCGAATCGTATGATGTGCAATTTCGGTAAGAAAGTTGGTTGACGTGAGTAATCGTGCCTAATAAATAGTTGGTTACGTTACGGCAAAACTCATTTGAGTACGACTGAAAACACGCAAAACTTAGAGGGCGAGATCGTATGACTTGAGGGTTCGATGTTGGATAATCGGTAACTCAGTTACACGATCAAAGTATAGCGGGATGCGGTAAATCGGAGAACGAGTCTATGCGTATGGAGAAGTTCGTTGCAAACTTGGATGTATGCGATGCAAGTTAAGTTGACGTTGAAACGGATTCAAAGTTGACCCTTACGTTATCGAAATGGATACGGCGTATCGAGATCGATACGTAAGAAAACATAAGCGATGAGAGAATGCAAAATAGAGTGTGCCTAGTGCTATGGAATTTTGTAAGTAACGATACGAGAATGAAACGAACTGGTTGATCATGAACTTTGTGATTTATCAAAGACGAGACTATAAGTCATCGACGATTGTTCGATGCGTATGGCATCTCGTGTGTCGACCGCAAAAATAAGATAGTCTCAAACTCGATACGAGTAGATGTTTCGTAAATTGCAAAATCATCGACGGCCGTGTATGACTTTACTCGGAGGATAGTTGCGCATCAGTTGTGCCGATAGAAATGGTTTTGGTCCGGAATTGGATAGTCGCATAAAATCGTCGGAACATGATTTGGCTCCGAAATAAGATATAGCATGGTTCGTAGTAAACTGTCCTTCGGTGATGATCCACAATTATCGTGCGTAGCTTCGGGGCAGCTGACCCTAGAAGACTTGACCACCAAATCAAATTGAATGCTGCAGACCGTAAGATGACCCATGCGATATCGCATATGAGATTGCACCGATAATAAATATAACACGGTACATATTGACGATAAGTCTAGACGATCGAGAATTGTTGGAACAACTTTCGATTGAGAATGATATAGTTAGATTTGAGTATTCGTCGGATGAATGCTTGAATGGTTATGTTGGTCGACGATCAAACTAGAAATTCACCAACGAACTTGGTGATTCGGATAGGCGATTGCGAGATTCGTGCGATGCACGAGAGAGAACGATAAGGGAATGACTTATGAGTCATGTCATTAGATTCGAATTCACCTTACAATTGAGCTTGTGTGAATCAAAACTTACATTCAATGTTGCGAGACGGATAAGTTGGGAATTTGGCTAGTGAATTCCTACTCGTTTGGAAATCGAACGTAAGGCGCATCATAAAGACCTTCGTGTCAAGGCGATCGTTGTCTTGAGCACCGTCGCCTTGATGTAAACTTTGTGTCGGATAGATTGTGGCCTTTGTACAATGTCAATTTAAACTTGCGTCGGAAGGATTTGAGCACGGTGTCTAGGTAAGTCACCTAGCGGGCGTAGTCCTGAATGTTGATGCATTTGCAAGTCAACGAAGGAAATCGTAATCGAGATAAGTGCATAGCCAGACCTCAAAAATAGTTGGATAGTGTGACGCCGAACGCACGGCATTGCGGAGACTCGTTACGATCGGATGTGCGACGGCTTAACGCGACGCATAGAATTGATAGTCCCGATGAAACATACAAAGTAAGAAATGTGATTTTTAGATCGCATCGTGTGCCTTAACTTTTGTTGGCGAATCGCGTATGTATCAATATGCATGTGTGCTAGAATTGCAAGAACAAGTAATAGAGCCAAGTCCGATCGAGAATATGAGATGGCAAGCTATTGAGAATAAGAGTTACATGTTTGTGTTGTTCCGATATCTTACAACTGAGCTTGGATGAAATACGTATATTGGTGGGACGCCTAAAATATGTGTATGATTCCAAACTAAGTTGTACGATCCAAACGATAGTGAGACGAGATCGTGGAACGATCTAATGAAACCCTTAGAAATTTAGTATTAGTTTCGGTTCGGGACGAACCTTGTTTTGAGTGGTATATTCTGTAATGCCCCGCTCCGCACGGTGCATTATGCTGAGTCATTGACTCGAAGAGTTACGTTGACCCGATAACGTATCAATGCGAATCGACACGAAGTGTTAAGTTGTCCCGAGCAACGCATCGAACTAAGTCGATGCGAAGAGTTGCCTTGTCCCAAAGAATGCATCGAGTGAATCGATGCGAAGCACCGCGTTGCCTCGAAGGATAAGTGCGTTGAGACGGCTCGAAGATTCTAAGAAATCGAATCGACCAAGGTGCAAGTCCGAATCGATGCAAGTATTGATTTTAGTTGGTTTCATGTGCAGGCTATACGTTTACGCTGAAATGTTAGAGGTCGATCTTTTGCCTTATTCAGTAAGGGGTTCGCAAAAGCAAATCGTCGCCTTGCGACGGACGGAAGCGTTGGCACGCTAAGGCAAATCAGACATATAATTCAATAATCACGAAGTGCTCGAATGGCTAAGTCAGGAGAGTGGCCGTGCAACAAAGTTATGAAATCGAGCCGCATCGGCTCGACGAAACGATAAAGGCATATCGACTCAAGGTAGGAGGATTGACTTCTTTTTACTCCTTCATTCGATAAGTCAAATATATCATTGTATGCTGAGTTAACCTATCAACGCCACGGGCGTGGCTCGATAGAGAGATAAACGTAGTGCATGTCGAACACTAGATAGAACAATTGAAATGAATCGTATGGTAAACGTACGAGTCGCTATGGAACATTGGATATCGCAAAGGCGAGCGTCTCGGTGCGCAAGTCACAAGAACATGGGATAACTGTACTCGGCGAGTGCCTTAGTGCACGAACCATACCGTGCCTTCGTGCACGAGTTAGAACGGCTAGAACATTGAAAGACAATAGGCGAGCGCCCTAGCGCGCAAGCCACGGACATTGAATGCTAAGTCATAGAACATCGGAATACGGTCGAAACGTGCCTACGTGCACGGGATAATAAAAGATGGCTTCGTTGCGAAAAGAATACAGTTGTGGCATGAATGTGGCGGAACTGTCGGATATGACATAATGCCTCGAAAGGTGTTCGGGACCTTCGGGTCGTTCGGTTGACGAGCATTGAGTTGAGGCATGATGCCATTGAAACATTGAAACGAAGTATGAAACGTAAGAACATAGAAAGTTAACGGAAGAAACACGCGATGATAATGCGGCATGGTGCCCTTCGAAATGTTCACGGCCTTCGGGCGTTCGTTGAGAACATTCGGGCGTTGTGCCAATTGAAATAGAGATAAGCGAACTTGCTTGGTTGTATGAAATATAAGATTCGTTGCATGGTCAAATGGACTTAAAGATATAAAAGCCCGTGCATGGGTATTCCCTGGAACGCGACGTACCAGGGCGCTGGGACCGTTCGGCCTAGGAGGGATTTATTTTCGGTATTGTTGGTGCCACTTCGACCAGACGGGTAGCGACCTTATGGTGAATGTGTTAAGCAACTTGCTGCGATTATTTCGATGGCCTCTGATGTTGGTTAGCAACCACACGGAGTTAACATCGTCTTATGTTTCGTTTCGATAAATATAAGTCCATTCTAGCCCGAAAAGCTAGTGACCTTCATATAGATAAGGGCGATGGGTTTGGAAGTGCAAGGTATGCGTATATCCTGCATGGACGGATTCTGAATAGAGGGCACTTATAACATGACAGGGAAAAACGGATGGGCGTATTCACCTTGCGTCGGTGCAAGGGCGAGTGCGTCGACTTAGTAAGAGTCGCACCACGAATCAAACACGAGAATGCTTGCTTGCTTGCCTATTCAATTCGATAACATGCTTGCTATGATAACATGCTTTACGCTTTCGAATATGCCATGAAATTGACCCTAAGGAGAACATTGCAAGATCATAAGCTAAGTTGCATGATTCAACATAAATATTAAAATGTCGGTTTGGAAAGAAGATCTTTGCTTCAGTACATGTGAGGACGAACGTACTGTTCCTCCACCAGCTTCATGCAGGGTGCAGGAAATAGATTGCTTGCGGCGAAGCGTTGCTTGAACGCGTTGAGGCTTAGAATGTCGAAGCGTATTGAAGCGTGCGATCGCATTGACGCTCGGACTCGCGACAGGATTGATGCGGCCGAGATATAGAAGGCATGATGTATGTAACGGTGAAATCCTTTGTGGGCAAGAGAGAACTTGAGTGTTGTAGCCAATCTGGCAAATTCCGTTGGGCTATCGAAAGCCTTTGTAATCTGATTTCGAATATCAATAAAGTGATTTGTTTCGTATACTCTGTTTTTCTTTCGTTGTTAATGTTCAACTCAAAGATAACCATTTGAGAACTTGTCATCTTGCCTTGCACGAGCGCAACTCCAGGCTCGTGCGGCATCACGCCCCCTGCGAGGACGATAATTCAGGTGATTCCGGGTCGGGGCGTGACAGAATGAAGAAGGATGTATCCAGATTTGTGGCTAGATGCTTGATTTGTCAACAAGTGAAAGCTAGCAGGCAGAGACCAGCAGGACTGTTACAGCCGCTAGACATCCCGAAGTGGAAATGGGAGCACATAACGATGGACTTCGTGTCAGGACTGCCTCGATCCCAAGGAGGGAAGGATGCCATTTGGGTTATCGTGGACCGACTGACGAAGTCATCTCACTTTATCCCCTTCAAGGTTGGTCTATCCACCGAGAAGTTGGCAGCACTATACATGCGGCACATCTACCGGATTCATGGAGTTCCGGTAAGTATTGTGTCTGACAGAGATACTAGATTTACCTCTCACTTTTGGAAGAGTTTGTATGACAGTTTGGGAACACAACTGAAGTTCAGCACCGCCTACCATCCCCAGACTGACGGACAATCAGAGAGAACAATCCAGACGCTAGAAGACATGCTGAGATCCCGCGTCTTGGAATTTGGAGGGTCTTGGGAAGACCATTTGCACTTGGTAGAGTTCTCTTACAACAACAGATACCAAGCTAGCATCGGTATGACACCGTTCGAGGCACTCTATGGACGTCGTTGCCGCACTCCACTTGCTTGGGATGATGTCAGAGAACGAGTATTGCTTGGACCTGAGATGGTGACCGATGCAGCTGAGAAGGTAAAAATGATCAGAGACAAGCTCAGGATTGCCCAGGATAGACAGAAGCATTGGGCCGATAGCAGCCGACGGCCGTTGGAGTTCGAAGAAGGTGACAGTGTGTTTGTGAAGATCTCTCCTACCAGAGGAGCTATCCATTTCGGCAGAGCAGAAAAGCTAAGCCCCAGGTATATTGGTCATTTTGAAGTACTTAACAGGATTAGAGAAGTGGCTTATCGGGTGGCTCTACCCCCAAGTCTCGAAGGCGTCCACAACGTCTTTCACGTTTCGCAGCTGAGACACTATATCCCGGATCCGAGCCACATTCTGGACCATTCGGAGCTGGAAATTGGACCCAGCCTCACAGTGCCAGAGAAGCCAGTGGCAATATTGGACAGAGGAGAGAAGAGAACCAGGAACTCTGTGACACCGATAGTCAGAGTCATGTGGCGGCATAACTCACCAGGCGAGTCTACCTGGGAGCGAGAAGACAAAATACGGGAGCAGTATCTGTATCTGTTTGAGAATTGAGGTAACCCCTAACACTACCATTAATTTCGAGGACGAAATTTTCTCAGGCGGGAAGGTTGTGAAACCCGCATTTCTGATTTATTGGATTAATTAGATTTAATTGCATTTTTTTTGTTAAATTACTGAATTTTCTTTTGTCGCAATATTTAAATATACACTTTGCTAAATTAAATCATTATTATATTTATTATTATTATATTGTGGGTTCGAAATTATTTTCAAAATAAAAAAAATTGTTTTTGGTTGCTGACCTGACCCGAGCCCGGACCCATTTTGAACCCGTTCCCAATTAGGGCCCCTAAACTATTATTTCGGTGTATGTACATATTTGTGTATATGCTTTGGGTTTTGGATTTTTCCTAAGCTACCCGAACCTACCCGACTCGATCTACTGGAGAACATTTCTTTCCTCACGATTTGGTCTCCCCATTCCCAGCTCACTCTCCTTCTTCCTCTCCCCTACTTTCCCTCTCCTTCTTTCATTTCCTCCCCCTTTTTCTCCCCACTTCTTCTTAACTTCCTCACTCCATTCCCTTCCTCACCCCACACTCCCCCTCCAGAACCCCTTCTCCGGAGCCCTACTCAAGCCAGCCCGGCCACCCTAGGCCGAGCCTCCCCTTCGCCCGACGCCAGCTTCCCGTGCTCCACTGCACCCGACCCGGCCTCCCCGCGGTCACCCCCAACCCCGGTCGACCCCGATCTTACCGCCCAGTCGCGCTCCCTTTGCCCCGATCACGCTCGTCCGCTGCCCCGAGCACTCCTCGGCATCCACCCCAGCCGGCCGCCCCTCTCGGCCGGTGCTCAGCCGCCGACCAGTGCCCTAGGCCGACCCCCATCCGGCCAGCTCCCCACTTCCGCTCCCAGCTGTCGTGTCCCGAGAAGTTTTTTGGATTCCGCTGTCCGGTTCGTTCCCAGGCGTTCTCGTGCTTTCCGTGGTCCCGGATCCCGCTGTCCAGCGCAGCCGTGCCCCGACGAGGTGCTGTCCCGAGCCGATCCACTGTCTGCGTGTTCCTTTTTATCTATTATTATCATCTGAGAGCTCTAGTCGAGCAACCCAAGGTATAATTCCTTTGTCCCGTTCTACTTTCGGTAGTCGATGATGAGAATTGGTCCCCGATTCCCTCCCGGGAATTCGGTTTTGGGTCGACGTAGTGATTTCGAATTTTTTTTTCCGGAGACGTTTCTGTGATGTTTTTATGGTTGGTTTGGATATTCGAAATTTCAGGATTTTCGATTAGGCTTCGGAAATGTTTTCTGTTAATATATATATTTTTTCTATATAAATGTGTTTTTCCTGGTTTGGGATATGTGTTGGGTGCTATGACGCATTTTTCCAGTTTTGGGTTATCCCGAATATAGAGGGAATGCTGCCCAAATTTTTATAAAAACTTTATAAATGAATTTCAAATCAGTTTTCAGAAATAATTTATTAATTGGATTTTTGGGCGACGATCGTACCGGTCCATGGGTCCTAGCGAAATACAAACGAAACCGGTCAGGCCGGACGTTGAGACATTAGCTAAAAATAGTGACGATTGGACCAAGTCTGAGACGCATTTAATTATTATCTTTAATTTATAATTATTATTTTAGTTCGGGTACTGCTGTTAAGTATTTTGTTGCAAGGCTTCGGCCTGCTGAATGGACCGCTTTCCGGCGTTCAGGATTCACCCGAGTTTATTATTTTTCCTAAAAATTCATTTATGTAAATAAATGTAAGGGCATAAGCCCAGATTTCTATTTGGTTAGTTGTGCCCCTGTATTGTGTAGTCTAGGTTTTTATTTCTTTCTGGGTTGGTTTCCATATTTGGACGCGTAAATTATAATTAGGATATTAAGTATTTTGTATAAAATTAATAAAGATTTTTCCAAGTTAATTAAATGAATAAAATATTAGCAAGATAACAAATTCATGTTTTATCACTAGAAGAAAACTAGTTTATATATATATTACAAAAATACAAAGTTTTTCTAAGTTAAAATGTAATTGCTATTTTTCCCAATTAACTGAATTAACCGGTTTAACAAACTAATTGACAACGCACGTAGCTTACGACGTAAAGCGTTACAGTAGGTAATAAAAAAACTTAAAATCTGACTAGGACATTACTACTAGAGATTGTAACTAGCACGCCTAGAATGGCTACAATATTGGTTCTAGTCAAGTTCTCCGACTGTAGGATCTCGGAGACGAACCTAGCATCTTTCCGGAACCAACATCGTTTTCAGTCATAAACAAAGGCAAGTACGGTTGTGTTTATTGAGCAATTTAATTAGTAATTGTTATCTGCATGCTTAAACCACATTGTTACACGGAACTCTCTCCTAGAGTATTGATTGATATTGATTGATTGCGGGATATTGGGGGAGTAGTGTAGTATCTATGACCAATACCCCAAATAGTATAATGATTGTATTAACTTACCCCTCTTACACACGGGAATAAGCCATATCGTATCGCTAGGATACAATTGTACAACCCAAGCCGGTCATAGTCATTATCTACTCAAATCACATTATTTTCTATCGTGTAGAATTGTTGGAAAATATTATTTCAAAACTGTTTAATATTGCAAATTTTTAATTATTAGTTGAATTGTTTAATTTTCATAATTGTACTTTGCTCCCTCCTGACCGGAGACAATCTTTTTAGGGGATTTTGAGGATGCTGAGCTATTGTCAAATAACTATTATGATCCGGTTCTGTACCCTGTGGTGTTGCCAGAGTCCCCATTGGAGGATGCAGGACCTGAGGCCGTCGAGCCGAACGCTTAGCTAGATATTTTTCTGTTTCCAGTTTTGTTGTTTTGGAGTTTTGTTAATTTGAATTCAGCATTCATTTCAGTTCTTTTACTTTCCAGTTGTATTTATTCAAATGTTGAATAAAGTTTTAAATTCCCGAATATTCAATTATGACAAATGTATAGATGTTGTTGTGATTACCTGCTAATGGAACAGCTTACTGCCGCCGTCTCACAACGGTGAAGGCTGGGCATGATCCGGTTCGACCCAATTATTTGGGATCGGGTCGTGACAATGATGATGTGGATGAACGCGTCATTCTCATTCTTGGTCGAACGTGTAAGCCTCCTGAATTTAGGACTTATTTTTTTAATTTTCTAAATCAATTATTTTGAATAAATATTATTATTTGTTTATTATTTGATTAAATGCTCTTTACCGTGACTTGGATTTCTAGAGCATCAGGGATGCCAGTCTCTGAAAACTTCCTTCTTGAAGTTTGTAGTAACGAGATTATCTTCGTTTTGATATATTATGTTCCACTTAAACTTGTTCCCTTGTGCTCTTTTTGTATCGCGCAACTTCAGGTCAATTTAGAACATTTGATCGATTAAATAATTATTAATTGATTTTCCACTTTTATCTTTGATCATCGTTTGTACGTTGCCGTGACTTTTAATTTGAGAGCACAAGACCAGTCGTTTTTCCAGAACCAACTTCTCATGAATGATCTACTCGAGACGTTCTACACCCATGACCTTCGTGTCCCACTCAGACACTCCATTTTGTGCTTTATTTTCTTCGCACAACTTTTGGGTCAATTTAGGCCAATTAATTATCCACCGTAATTTATGACCTGACTTCCAATTTAATTTCGGGACCCGACACCGACCCAACCTAGTCGACCCAAAATATGGACATGACCCACACGAAGCCTACTACCCGTCCGACACTTGTATCCCATTTATTTGAGTCCCCATATGTTACTTATTTACCCATGATCATAAATACCGATATTAATTCAATTATTGCACCATGTCCAGTTTTGACCCGACCCGGCTCAACCGAACCCAACCCAAGCTCTATGTTACCCTTCATTAATATCCAGACACTAATTTTTCCCTACTAAATATTAAACACCTAGTGTTCATACTCAAAATATCCTATGTACAACCATTTGATTAAATAATTAGAGTATGACCTAATATTTAGCCACATTAAATCCTAGTCTTTGATTTACTCTCCATCCCATCTCAACCCTACATTCCCTCATGTCAACAAACACACAACACCACAACCCCCCAACCTCAAGTGGCCGACCTACATCTCTCTCTCTCTCTCTTTATTTTTCTCTCTAAATATCTCTTTCCCTCTCTCTAAATATCTCTCTCTTTCTATTATATAATATATATGCACACAAACTCTCTCTCTAAATCCTACACTCCACCTCCCCATCCCTTATGTACACAGCCGACAGCCCCTTCCCTCTCCCATTCTTTATTTTCTTCACTTCTTCTTCTTCACTTCTTCTTCTACATCATCAACACCATCACCATGGTCATCTCCACCATTACCACCGTCATTCCCATCACCACCACCACCATCGCACGACCTCCACCACCCTCACCGCTCGCCATGGCCGCACCTTCGTGCCACCTGTCACGACCCGTACCCAGTGTGAGGGCACGAGAAGTAACGAACGCCCAGCCTACGCCGCAGTGTCGGCGGTAGAACGCTGTCCTGAGTTACCATATCTAACACAATCTAACCAAGCTATGAATAGAGAGTAAATAATACGTAACTCAATCACAATACTAAGATGGAATAGAAGGATAATCTCAAGAAAGTCACAATAAAGGTATAGGTGTAAACCACCAGAAATATCTCAAGTACAACTCATAAAAGTCTCAAATAGAAAATACAAATAAAGTACTAAGTCTCAGCTAGACTATGGGCAAGTCCTCAGCGACTGTGGGATCCTCCTATGGGTCCACGTCGCCAGTGTCATTTAAGCCAATGCCATAATAAGTAGGACAATACTCCTCATCATCACCTGTAAAATTTTCAACATGCCCAGTCAGGACGGAACGAGCACATATCTCTCACAACAGTTCATATCAGGAATGGACATATAAAGCAAGCTATAGAAAATTATACATGAATCGCTGTAAAGAGAAATCAACAGGAAAGAAGATATAACTGAGGTATGAATATGGTAAATAAAGAGTATAACCTTCTACGTGAAACAGAGCATGAATTGGTTATGTAAACAGCTTGGGTTACACATGGATACAACTACGGAAAGAACATGGATAACAACTACTGGGGATAATGATCACATAACCAACTACACTCTCCCTGCCCCCAACCAATACACAAGGATCAAAGCATGTTATGTTATTGCACATGGATAACAACTACTGTATACATGGAGCTCATATGGTCATGAGTGTACATGAATAACATATGAGTGCACATGGATAAAAGTGAATACATGGAGTACATGATGAACATGATAAAGTACATGAAACATGACATACTCGATGTATCCGAGGGAATAACATCGCATGAAAAGATCCATAGGGTACCGATCCGTGTGAACGTCGTGTCAGCATCAAGTACACTAGTCTATAACAAGAGTACATGTCCAAAGAAGCATGAAAAGATCAGAGAATGTACTCGCCTGGCAATCCGAACTGCTGATGATGAAAAGTGACTGGACTGGAGTAATACGATCCTATTTAAAACAACCACATGTCATGAAAATATCATAAGAAAAGTCTTCCATGCAAATTCTACATGATTTGGGTCAATCTAAGTCAAAGTCAACCTTGGGTCAACTTTGGTCAACCAAGCTAGTCAAACTAGGTCAAAGTTGGTCAACTAGTCTACAAGTCCACTTTTAGGTCAATACTAGTCTTACATAACAATTGCCAATGCATCCTAATACCAAAATCCTACCATCTATTTAATACACTCAAAATTAGGATCCATCCTAACCTTCAACAACTCCTAAACTAATCAATAGGCTAAACTTGACACTTGACATCACGAATCCTAACTAAACTAACTTGGCATCCACTATTTCCTAACTATCTAGTCAACCTAAATCTAGTGATCCTATAATCAATCCAACACTAACCCATTACATGACAGTTATAGGAAATGCCTTTGGACCTAGCCTATGCTAAGACCAAACTTGAACAAAGCCTATTCTCATGATGAAATCTACTGAAATCACAAAGGTGTGGTCACATAGGGTCTGTGGGCTTAGTGAATCACAGCAATTACATTTGAAAACAAAAAAAGAACAAGGTTCAACTCCTGCAACTCAAAAACTGAAATTAAAGTAAACCTTATACTATAGGCCAACCACAATTTGATCCCAGCCCTCTACTATAACAAACTAACATGGTATCTCATATATAGGTTAAATTAGGGCTTGAATGTTTGGTTCATATCCAGACTTCACCTTCAAAACTAATGGGAAGGAATGCCAACAAAACTGAAAACTGAAAACAAAGAAAAAACTGAACTTCTTGATACCCAAACCAACTCAAATTCGATACAACCTATTCCAAGATGCAAACTGCTAGGTATCACTTAGATAGGGTCAATAGGGTCCTGCAGGTTGTGTCTAGGCAGATTAAACCTTGAAAAAAACTTATGGAACCAATGTTCAGATTACTGAACAGTAAACTGGGACATTCAAGAACCCGATACTTCAATGAAAACTCAATTCGATCACGGCCCTATCCTATTAAGCAACTAACCTGTAATCACCTATGTGGGTCAATTAGGAACTGTGGGTTTGTATAATACATGAATATATGTATATCAAATCGAAAGGAAAGGAAACTGAACTGGGATTCTAAGAACAACCGATACTTGCTAACCCAAATTTCGATCGCAGCCTTACCTCATTGTAAACCAGCAAGTATCACATACTTGTAATCAAATTGGATCTGTAGGTTCTGTTTATTGCAGGTTTATACATCAAAATACTGAAATCAAGAAAGAGGGAAGAACTAAAATAGGAAGATGAAACTGAAAACTGGGAATTGAACTTACTCGATACTCTATGAAAACCTGATTTCATTCACAGCCTTCACCTTGATGCCAAGCTACAATGTAAACTCCTAGATAGGTTTTATAGGATTTGTAGGTTGGTTTTGTACAGAAAATACCTTCGAAACAGATGGGAACAAGTCCAAGTTACTGAACAGAGAAACTGGAATTCTCAAGAAAACCCGATACACAATTCACAAACCTAACATGACTTAATCATACGAAAATCTACATAATACTCAAAGACAAAAGGTTGATAAGGTGTCAAGGGTCTGAACGTGGTCTGCAGGTGTCATCGTGTCCAAGAAAATAGGACACGAAGTGTCCTAAACACTCGTGAACCCAAAACTGAACCTAAACCTCATGCACGCGTGTCGCTCGTCCTAGGGCTCGACACAGGGCGAACTAGGACACGTGGTTACTCGTACACGTAGCCCAACTATAGGTCTACACGACCACGTGTCTTCACTGGACTCTCGCCATGTGTCCGTGTCGCACGAAGTGCGTATCGGACGCGCGTTCTTCACGCGCGCGCGACAGGCCGCGAGCGATGCCGTCTCGATTTCTCTCTCTACGCTCCACGAAATCCCACGAAACTTTACGAGTGTGTTGTCAGTCGTGGAGCCTAACTACCTACCAAAAATATCGGGTTGAATCGCCGTGTCCAAGGAGAAAGGACACAGCAGTAGCAGGACACGCGCGCGGTCCTCGTGCTGCGCGTGCGTGTCTTGTTTCGGACACGAAAACGTGTCGATTCAACCAAGAACCTAGGGCTTAGGAATCCACACCTATAGGGCTATAAATTCGTGAAATTAGATTACAAAATAAACGTGTTCGAAACCTAATAGGAATTTCATCGAACACCTATAACCCTAATCCGATACGTGTCCGATACCCTATCAAACGGACACGAAGCTTAACCAAACTTCATGGGTAGTTCTAGGGTACCTATATGCATGCTAATATGAAGAAAAACCAGAAGAAACTATGGTGTTTGGGTGTTTACCTATTGAGAGTTGAAGTATCAAAGAAACTGACTCCTCGATCGATGAGACGACCAGTTTCCACCGAGCAAACGCCTCCAACTCCTTGCTAACAATGCTTCAGCAAATTCTCCTCCTTCCCACGATCACAACGCACTTCGTTTGGGGTGAAACGGAGGTCGGATGAAAAAGTTAGGGTTTTGGAGAGCTGGAAACTAGGGTTTTGTGAAGGGGGTGTCTATTCCAATGCAATGCTTATATAGGGGATGGGGGCTTCCTGTTTTGGCCGGCCATAGGAGTCCTAATAGGGTCAAGGATGGTTCATGGGTCCCACTCCTCTATTTAAGTTGAGTTTAAGCTCAATTAACCAAAGGCTACAAAGGCCAATTAATTAATTAGCCTAAAAATAGCCAAATGGCTCCTAAATTAAACCAAAGCCTAAAAATAAAATCTAATTAGCTAGATACTCATCATAGGTCATGGTTGGTCTCTAATGTAGGTTTACGAAGTTAGACCAAAGGCTAAATCAATCACAAGTCAATAATATCTAGAAAATCACAAAATGACTAAAATGGCTAGAATGACTAAAATACCCTTATTTCAAAAAGTGGGTGTTACAAGTCTACCCTCCTTAAAATAATTTCGTCCTCGAAATTAAAATGATCCTACTCTTTCTAGGTCAATCCCCAACAATCATGGTCTCAAGAAAACTTATCTAAATCCTGCAGTTGAAAAGAATCATACAGGATTATGGCAGGCAATCAGTCTGGAGTCTCATCTAGCTACTAAAGTCATACTAGATCAAAAGTAGTCATAAGGTATCAAGCATACAAATATTATGGTAGGGTACAATAATCCTCAAGATAGGATAAAGTATGGGTCAAGAACTCACCTCTACTAGGTCTGGTAGCTGGAACTCTCTCTCCTGGAGGTAGGCCTCGTCTAGGGGCAAGTGTAGTAGGACAGTCTCGTATCTTGTGTGCAGCTGACCCACAAAATAGGCACAATCCTAGTCTCTTCCTACAGTCCTTCCATTCGTGCCTAAGCTTCTTGCAGAAGGCACAGGTAGACACTCGCTCAGCTGGTCTCTGCTGGACAGGAATCTGAACTGGATAGGCTGGTCTAGGCTGAAAGCCTGGGTACTCCTGAGGCTCTGGGTATAAACTGCTCCTTGCTCTCTTGGGACTAGGCTCCTCCCTTGAATGCATGTAATCCCACAACAGTTGGATACTGAGACTCTGCTCTCTCATAAGATCAGCCTGAAGTCTCTGTACCTCCCGCAAATCCTGAAGAAATCTGTGAATATGAGCTCCAACAGGAATGGCATGGGGTACCGCTCCAGGAGGCAAAGGAAGGCCCTCAGTCTCCGGCTGAACTGCAGTCCCCTCCTGAAGGACTGGGGATGGAGGGAAATTCTTCGGTGAGGCTGCTAACACCTCCTGAGCAATAGAAGGGGAAGTTACAATCTCGGTCTCATCCGAAATTGCGGCTGTGCACTGGGGACAAATTCTGGTCATGGGTGCCATTCTGGAAAAGATAAGGATGAATAATAAATCATTGGGCTGTAAGGCAGTATATCATCCTATATAAATACTAGTGATTATAAAAACAACTAAAATTAACCATAAATCATTAATATTCTAAGGATGATCAAAAATCGAAAGTTTAAAGCACGACTGTCAATAACACTGAAATCCAAGCACACTATATATACATATATCTATAGATATTTTAGTCTCGATATGATCTAAGTTGATCAAATCCAGGATGAATCGAGGTTTGGTCAAGATGGAGAACGAGGTCATTGAAGTCTAGGCACGAGTATCCAAGATTTGAAATCCATGTCACAATTGAATTAATTCAACTGAATAAGGTTCCAAACATTAGACGATAAGGGAATGACCAAGTCGACTGGTCGCGATCGTGGGTTTAGAATTCAACGCTATTGAAATCCTAAAGGATACCGTGAGGATATAGAATTAAGTCACTATCCTCCTTTTGATAAGGAAGCTAAACGTGATACTCTTGTGTCGACCTATTAAGTACAGTGCCTTGCCTTTCTGAAATATGTGAAAGACAAAAACAAAAGAGTTCAAAGACGATACTATTGAGTACAATACGTGGTTCATAGACGATGAAAATAGTTCAAGGAGAATTGCCAAACTGTCGTGGATGAGACAGATGCTCTAGAGTCTCATCCACGTAGAGTAATATATGAAGCGAACCAAGTGCACTAGGTTGATCAGACCATCATACACCGGTTCTGATTAGACAATATGTTAGTGGGTCGCGACCCAATAAAATATGTCATGATCAAGCTCAAAAAGAGATAAGCTTGCAAAACTAAGGCTAAATTAGCAACATAAGGTAGTCAAGTATAAGTAAGGGAGATAATGATGAAGAAGAAACAATACTCCAAGATCCTTAACTAAGCTGGTCAAGCAATCAAGATAAGGTACAACGTTAAGCATTTAAAGAACAAGAAGAACTCCATCCCATGTCGGATTGAAAGAATTGAGTCATGGTTGAATCTCGAATTTAAGTCAGAAAGTATTTTAGTATCATGGTGAGGGTACAGGAATAAAGAAAATCAAGTTAAAGCATGAAATAAATTTAATTAAGAATCTAGTGAAATAATCTAGGGACACAGTACTAAAGGCGAATATTGCTAAGGAACGATCAAATACATATAATTTGCTGAGTTTTGAGGACATTGGCTCCGACACGCTTTTCCGTGCAAATCGGATTCCAATATCCGGGTCAACGGACCAATCTGAGATCGGGTCATCGAAATCTAATTCCGGATATACCGTTGGGTTCGTATCGTTATTTTGGATTCGTGGACATAATTTTTTTTAGGTTTAGTGGACTAGTATTCTTGCACATTTTTTGGTGCAAAGCGGGTCCGACACGGACACCGTTTTGACCCAAAATTATCTTTTTGTCCCTATGTCCAAATTGGACTTATGGATATACTATCCTAGCTGATTTGACCATTCTGGACACGTTGGTAATGTTTGTTTTATCATCCGACAACATCTGTAGATTTTTACCCTATTATTATAATCTTTCTCCTTTTGTGGTATTTTGAGATCCATCGATTCCAGTGATTTCACAACCACTGAAATTGAATGTGTTGACCATATAGATGTTTGTAGAGACTAGCTTTGACCCAGTTTGATCATGGTTGACTGCTTTGACTGAACGTGGAAGTAGAGTCAATATTTGACCTAGGTTAGACTAGTTTTGACCCTGGTTGACCACAGTTGACTATTTTGACTAAAAGTCAAACGAAAGTCAACCGTGGCCTAAAATTGACTAGAAGTGGACCAGAGTTGACCAGTTGATCCAAAGTCAATTGTTAGTCGACGTTAGTCAAGTTTGACCTAGAGTTGACCTAGGATTGACCAGAGCTGACCAGTTGATCAAAAGTCAACTGTAAGTCAACCCTTGACTTAGATTGACCTAGTTTGACTTGCCTTGACCTAGTTTGACTTAGTATGACTTAATTTTACTTCCAAACCCTTATATTGATACAGTATTCCACCTATAGGTCCTCGAGGCACTGTTCTTGGACCAGTTGACATATTCTACCAAATCTCAGGCGAGTACATTCTCTGATAATATTTCTGTTTTATGATATCGTCTATGTTTCTTGTATTTAGTGTAGATATCCTTGTTCTCTTGACACATTGTTCACACGGATTGGTATTTCTCTGGATCCCGTCATGAGATGTTATTCCTCGCTTTTCTTGGTATATCTTGTGCAAGTCTTTCTTGTTTCTTGTGCAGGTTATAGACACGATTCCTGCGAAGGCTAGCTACCCTCTCAGAGAATCGCGCGTCATGATGTGTCATGGTTGGTTCCACTATACTAGTCGGGGGACGGGAAGTATTAGTGTAGATATGTGGTCAAAGCTATTGTGCACCCCTTGTGCACCTATTGATTGTGAGTGTTGATCATACACCCCACGTATGGTTAGCCAGGCCTGTTACTATTGTACAAGTTCCCAAGCCGGCCACGTATTGTAGCTAGTACTCACACACTTAGATAGATGATTCTTGATTCTTGTACATGCCATGATCAGTTTTACTTGCATTGTTCTAGCTCTAGATTTACAGCTTACCTTGCCATGATACTCACATGTACATTTCATAATTTCTTGTCTATTCTCTCTATTTACTGCTATATTTTTAATATCGTCTAATTAGAACTGTTATTTGAGATTTGTGCTCGTTCCATCCTGACTGGATATATTGACAAATTTTTAGGAGTAGTTGTGCCCTCAGTATTGGACTTCATGATGTTGCTAGCTGAGGTGGATCTCACTATTCTTCTATGTGAGTTGTCTGGTAGTTATCCTTAGTTAGTCTCGTTGTTCCTTCTTTATTTTCATGTCTTATGATCATGTAGATTCTAGTTGTTCTAGTGATATTGTTATTATTTTTTGTCTTATCTTCCTTAGTTTTCGTGATGTGACATGAGTGCATTTCTAGTTATGGATCTTTAGATGTTGTAGTTAGTTTAGGGTACTTGACAGCGCTCTACCGCCGATACTGCGGCGTAGGCTGGACGTGGCCCACGTATTCGTACCCGTATATCCGGGTGCGGGTCGTGATAGAACGGATCGAGATAGCAAGGGGACTTGGTTAACGAGAACGAGCAAGAGTAGCCGGAATGTACTTGGTTACTCAGTCATCGGAAACGAGCTAATGTGGATATTGTTGGAGAAGCTCTTTTCTCAATGTGGAGTAGGAGCATCTTATATAAGCTGGTTTAAAGACGGATCAAACCTAAGGTTAGAGGCCACTACACGAGTTGGCTTCAAAGGTGGGTCCTCCAAGATGGAGCAAGATGTTGTGGTTATCACCCAATGATGGTATGGATGAATGTGTCGGTTTAATTCTGTGGTTGAAAGGATCGAGATAGCAAGGGGATTCGGCTAGCGAGAACGAGCAAAGGTAGTCGGAATGTGCTTAGTTATTCGGCCAGTAAAAACGAGCTAAGGTGAAAATTGTTGGATTATATCTCGTTTCTAGTTGAGCCCACAAAAAGCGGTAACAATGGAGTCATTAATTTAGTCCTACATTAGATAGAAAATGAGATTATGAGATGTAGATAATTGGAACTAGTTCAGATCTTATAAAAAGAATCTCTTTTAAGACATGTGAGCCCAATCCAATATCTCATCTAATGGAATAACTTGGATTTGTGTCATACCATATTTCCAACAATTTAAATATGAATGTTTTTAGGAAAAAAATATAATTTTTTTGAGTAAACAGGCTAAGAATCAACCTAGAGAACCTGACTCGCGACCAACCAAATATTTACAACATGTCCAGTCCAAACTAGGGTACGTATGTATCAATCTACTTACAACTCCAAATTAGTAATGATTGTTAGGTAATAGTTGCTTTTTCTTTTTGCAAATCTGTAGACAAAATAAAAATAAAAATAAAGGTTACTAGTTTCAGGAAAATGAAAAGTTGCATACGCAGCATTGCATACTTCTACTGGTAACAGATCGGAGAAGTACGGATACAAAAAAGTTGCATACTCAGCACTGCATTTTTCTAGTGGTAAAATCTCTAAAACTAGCTTCGGAGAACAACAGAAGTTTCAGATCGGAGGAGTACAAATATATATAAGCTTATTTTGACGGCAATGACACACATGTGGCCCACAAGACACACACAATCTCTTATACAAAACACAAAGATTTTTGAATCTTAGGACTGACTGTGCCAAGATAAAAAGTGGTTGGGATTTAATCTTGGTGAATCAACGGTTGTGGGGTTTTATGGGGAAGAGCATTATTGGGAGTGGGATTTTATGAGGAAGAGCATTATTGGGAGTGAGATTTTATTGGAAATCCAAAGATGGGGATTTAATATTTTGATGGTTGGGATTTAATATTTTGATGGGGGCCTCATAATGGTTGTGGATGAGTTAAGAGTGGGATTTTATGAAAAATCCAAATAAAATTCACATCCAGCAGTGGTTGGGATTTAATATTTTGATGGGGGCCTCAAAATTATTATTGTTAGTTTAAAATTAGGAGTCCAAAATTTTGAGGAAGAATACCTTAAATGAACCATGTCCTATGGGTACTGATTATGACTAGTATTCTAATAAAACAACAAAGGACAGATCAATATATACACAATTCAATTTTCACCACAGCCGATGTGTAACTATAGCGTTTAGAAAGAAAAGCAGATTTTTGTGAAGGAGAAAACAGCAACAACAACAATGATGAGCAAAACAAGTGACTTCCAAAACCAATATTCATAAATAGCATATAGCCATACCATCTGAGGCCATCTCCAATGGTGATTTCTAAAATTGAGTTTGTATCCTACTTGGCATTTAACTTTGAGGAGATTTCTATTCTAGTTGTAAAAGTTTCTACACAAAAATTGTACAAAAAAAAAAAAAAAAAAATCTCTAATGGTTGTCTATTTCTATCCTGTGTCACAAAATAAAAAGATCAATTTATTGATATGGGATCCAATAATAACTGTAATGAGAGATGAAAAATTTTTATGAGAGTTTCTACATTTTGAAACGCTGATAGAATTTTTTTATCCTACATCATTGCCACCTAGGATAGAAATGATGATCACCATTGGGAGAAATTTTTTTTTTTTTCTAAAATGGATTTCTTTTATAGAAATAGGGAAGATAGGAACGCCCATTGAGGGGTGAGCAACGGTTCGGTTCGGTTCGGTTCAAACCGAACCGTATATATGAAAACCGAAATAACCGTAAATCGTATTTCTCAAAACCGAAAACTGAACTGTTTTTATAAAAATCGAACCGAATTAATTCCGTTCGATTTTTGGTCGGTACGATTTCATGGGCCAATGTGTCGGAACTTCAAATTTTTAGCAAAATAAGTCTGTTCAATTAACAATTTATTTTAAAATATGACATTATTGTATTTATGAATTATTATATTACATAGTGTGAAAAATGTTAGTATATATAGATTGCGAGTAGAGAGAGTGCTCAAACAAGTACCAACAGAAAATAAGAGAAGAGAGTACGCTCAGTTATGGGTTACAAAATATTAGTATATGTAGATTGAAGATAGTTTGATAAATTATTAAATCTAAATCAGTTTTCGGTTCGATTCGGTTATCCGGATCAAAAATTGAAAGCCGAACTATTAGTTTAAAATTTTAAATTTGCAAACCAAAAATCGAGCCAATAACGAAAAAACTAAAACGTTTGTCATATTTTGATTCGGTTCTATCCAATTTTCGATTTTCGATTTTCAATTGTTACATGCTCACCTCTACCCCCATTGGAGATGGCCAAAACAGAACATCCTTCGCTGAACCTCGATTGTTTAATTCTGCTGATTGTGCATGGAAAGTGACAAAATGACTGTGGTTATTAACCTAATGAGTCGACACATCGATCAGAAGGTCAAGGGGTCTTGTATGCGTTTCGGCTCTATAAATCGTACCAAGGAGTCCCACACTTTGGAGTCCGTACTGACAGCGGCACCCCCACAAAGTTGTACATTCATTGAATGCTGATGTAGGAGGATACGATACAAGTCACAGGAGAGGAGCCATCGAGACCGACACACAGCGCTGGAAATGTGGACACTCACGTACGGCTCTCTCGCAATTAAGTTCGGATAGAAATGACCTATTCCCAAATAAATGCTGCTGTCGATCACTTGACACTTGCCAAGTGGGACGTACTGGCGGAGGTTGAGGTGTTACTGTTACTGTTACTCTGTCTTTGTCGACGAGGGAGGAGGAAAATTATTCTTAGAGCATCTACAATCCTATTGTGAGCTTAGGAAAAATGGTTGTCACATAGGGATGACAAATTTTCATTTCAAAATTTTTTCTCCAATACAAATGTAGAATAAAACATGAAATTGACATGTCAATAACATGACAAAAAAAATGTGAAGTTGGTTGTCTAAATCTAGACAATGCACTTCACAATAACTTTGTCTCCATATCATCAATTATGAATAAAAATATTTATAAAAAAGTTGAAGAAGTGGAGGAGTTGCCTTGGAAGTTAAAAAAAAATACTTTTTATTGTTTACTCAATACTTTTGCATTGGAGAAAGTTTTTCTATCTCATTGTCTTTTGAGATATAGTTTTGCCACATAAACAAGACGCTTGTGGCTCATGCCACATAGGAGCCACATAAGACTCACAACACTTAACAGGACAATAGGGTTGGAGATGCTCTTACTCTGTCTTTGTCGATGAGCGAGGAGGAAAATTCTTCTTAGTCATTGTCAGGTGACTCATCATCTCGATCGGTCGCATTTATTATGAACGATGCATGTCGATAACTTTATTTACGTGTCGGTTAGCGAATCTATGATTCAACATGCATGCATGACATATATCTAAGGGTCTGTTTGGTTGCCTGCAACTGAATTGAATCTGACAATTTTTTGGATAACTCATCGAAACTCATCAGCGTTCAAGTGTTTGATAGCTTGCAATAAAAGTCCTTTTTTTTGAAGATGGGACTGGTCGCAGTTCTTGTCCCCCAATTTTTTTTACACTTTCACATTCAAAAAATAAATGAAGGAACTCTACCGGAAAAGAGAATGAGAGTTGAGTTGCAAAAAAACTTTTGCTGGATCTGATCGACACCATGTCTCGTCTACAGGAACTCCGGCATGCTTCGACCACGGCCGATGGGAGCAACATCTGGTCAGCCGTCGACCACTGGACTTCATCGGACGTAGACGGAGCTGTCGTTAGCCGCTGGAAAATCGTCTGGGTTGTCGTTGGCCGCGTGGGGAGAGGAGGAGGTGGCGGTGGGGAGAGAAGGCGGTAGAGAGAGGAGGAGGTGGCGGTGGAGGGAGGAGGAGGAGGTGGCGATGGAGAGAGGAGAGGAGTTTATTTTGGGGGAGAAGACCAGGAAAGAGAGAGAGAGAGAGTATAAGATATTTATATTAGATATTAGTTTAATTAATTTATTTTGGTGGTGGCGATGTAGAATAAATAAGGTAATTTTTTAGCTTAATTTATTTAATTTGTCTAATAAAAAATTTAATGTTATTTATATATCGTGGGTTTTTTTTGTGCGTGTGGAGGAGAGATTGTGGTAAATAATAATAATAATAATAATAATAATAATAATAATAATAATAATAATAATAATAATAATAATTATTATTATTATTATTATTATGGTAATTAATTTAATTATTGGTTACTATATTTCTAATCCCAACATTCACTTTCAACCACCATCTAAACAACCGAACTCCTTTTCTCTCCACTTTCAACTACTATCCAAACATCAAACTTATTTTTCTTCCACTTGCAAGAGACAAAAAGTACTACATCCAAACATATTTTAAAAAATAGCACTTGCTGCAAGTGTCCTGCAACTTATCATGATGTAAGTGCCACTTTCACACTTTCAAAGAGTTACATCTATATCCAAATAGCCCCTAAGCACTGAGTAAAGAGTTCTACTACATATATATATATATATATATATATATATATATATATATATATATATATATATATATATATATATATATATATATATATTTTTACATATATATATATATATATATATATATATATATATATATATATATATATATATATATAGAGAGAGAGAGAGAGAGAGAGAGAGAGAGAGAAAGAGAGAGAGAGAGAGAGGAGTATCATTTCTCTAAGTCGGATTGTGGCTATATAAGTCACCCAGCCGCTCGAGGGAGAATTCGAATCCAAGACCTATATATGCTTGGACGGTCCCCCGCACTAACACTAGACTATATATATATATATATATATATATATATATATATATATATATATATAGTAAGGACGAAGATCTCCATACATTTTGCATTTTCAAGCATCCCCCTATTTATACAGTTGGATGGTACTTTAAGTCATCTAATCTTAACCGTTGATTTACCAATGGTTGATATTAGATGACTTAAATCACATCCAATGGATGTGAACATGGGAATGCAAAAAGTGTGGGGATGCCTATCCTTCTCTCTCTCTCTCTCTCTCTCTATATATATATATATATATATATATATATATATATATATCTTATACAAAACACAAAGGTTTTTGAATCCTAGGGCTGACTGTGCCAAGATAAAGAGTGGTTGGGATTTAATCTTGGTGAATCAATGATTGTGGAATTTTATGGAGAAGAGCATTATTGGGAGTGGGGTTTTATGGGGAAGAACATTATTGGGAGTGAGGTTTTATGGGAAATCCAAAGATGGGTGTAGGCCTAAAAAAATGAAGTCACGCTGAGTTGATACAGTCTATCAGGAAAATGTCTAAAAGACACGCTGAGTTCTATCAGACCATTTTCTCAAATGTACGCAGAGTTTAAATGGTACTCAAAGACAGCTCATCATTTGTCAGAGTGTAATTATGACTGACAGCATGACAGTCAATAAACGTCTCCTCGTATGCCACGTATGCACAGGATTCAAGAGATCTCAGCCGACTATTGCGTGATTTTTGAAATCTTCTTCAACAAGATTCGGTTTTCATCAAGTTGGCGTGTCAAAAAAGGGCTTATCATCATTTAATGTGACTGACAAAGCAATCAATGTCAGAGATTTTGTGTCAGTCGAGGCACGTCAAATCAAGACAGCTGGCTGTTCTGACTCAAGTCTGCGTGCATTTTGAACTTCAGTGTTCCTGTCTCAAGTTTGCGTGTATTCTGAACTCCTTCTGACTCAAGTCTGCGTGCATTTTGAACTTCAGTGTTCCTGGCTCAAGTTTGCGTATATTTTGAGCCTAAGTCAGCGTGGATCATTTATCTCAACAGGGATTTCATCCTCAAACAGTTAGCGGATTATCATCTCAAATTATCAAATTGGAGTATGTGGCAGACATGCCACGGATCTCTCGTATGCGTGCTCCAGTAACTTGCACACGACTCATGCATGATCGCCATGTGTCTAACAGTTATGGGCCACGTCTAGTAACTGCTTATCAACCTTGCGTACGATTGAGTCCTGCGTGATTATCAACTATGCATAGGTTATGAAGACAGTTATCTTTTTAGTTATTTTTTACTCTATAAATAGAGTTCTTTTCTCATTTATTGTACAGATATACAGAATATCTAAATTGCTGTTGAATTCTTGAGAGCTTTTCTTCTTCGCATCGTCCAAGGGATAAAGCGATCGTCTTCTAGATCGGATTCCTACAGTTATATTTTCCCATAATCAAAATAAATAAAGTGAATTTATTTATGGAAAACAAATTGGCGACTCTGCTGTGAAAACCCATCTCCTCTTCTGAGATGACAACAACTCAATGCGACGCTTCGTCGGTCGGATCGACGAAGAAGGTGATGTCGATTCAGTTCAATCAACTCGCCTATGAAGAAATGTAGCGGGCTAAGGGTGGCAAGCACACTTCAGCCTCTATCACCACCGCCAAATCAAAGGGACGATCTGTCTACGTCCCTAAGAGTCTGTTGGCAACCAAAGATGGTGAAGTTTCTGCCACAGTGTCCATTACTAACACTGGCAAGAACTCCACTGCAGGCATGCATTCTCCTGTGTGCTCGAAGACGACATCATCTAAAAGATACGCTAACAGTGATGGCTCTTTAGCCAAATATATTTCCGTAGTCAATCAGTCCAAAAGTCACGCTGACAGCACTGGCTCTTTAGCCAAACCTGTTCTAGCGTGCATTTCCAAACCCAAAAATCATGCTAACAGCACTGGTTCTTTAACCAAGCCTGTTTCAGCGTGTATTCCGCACGCATCGTCCACCAAGTCAGCTCTCCCTGACTCAGCATGCGTACCAAAATCTGGCTTTTTAGCCAAGACTTCATATGCTGACAACACTGGCTCCTTAGCCAAATTGTTACCAGCATATTCTAAGAAGAATAGCTCTTTAGCTATTTCTTCCTCCTTGCCAAGTTCTGCTAGAACTGGGGGTAGTCTTGCTATGGCTCCTCCACAAATGGCTCACAAAGTCCCTTCGAATAGGAACAACTCTTTAGTTGTTTCTTCTGCTCCTGTAGTGTTTACTTCAGGAACAGCTTTGGCTGACAACTTTGTTAGTCAAAGGAAAGAAAATATTCTTTTGACTACTCTTCCTTCTGGACATTCTATGTCTCAAAACTTGAATAAGTCTAAAAAGAAATATTTCTTAATGTCTTCTTCTACGACTTCTTCAAATTGGGCACAGAATTCGTCTCTACAAAATGGTTTGTTACCAACTCCTAATCAAGGGGATGGTTCAACTCTTCCTTCTCTGCAAATATCTAGATCAATGGAAGAAAAACTTCAAGTATCAAAGACCAATGTTTTACCTCCAATAGATCTAAGAACGAAACTTAATCAATTCCGTTTGGGAAGCACTTCTGGTGTTAAGAAACCACACCAATCGGGAATGAAAGTAAGAGATCCGGATGCAGAATATGCCAAAAATTATGTTGCTCAGATTAATCACTCTTTATATAATCAAGAGTCGGTAAAATCCAAGGACAAGAAATATGTTCCTCATAAACAAAGATTGTTCTCAAATATACCTCAATCTTCACATACGAATTTGCGAGAACATCTTCAACAAAAGAGGAGGAATAATTCTCTGTCAAGTGATTATGACCATCATGATTGTGACTTCCAACCTAGGGTCATAATTCAATGCAGATGTCAAACTAAACGATAGTCTGTCTTTAATCGGATCCAGTGTGAACCTATGTCTGATGAAGATGAACCTCTTTTCGCTTCTATCAACATGACCTCTCGGGATACTGGGGGTAGAACTGATAGTCCAGATGGGGTATATAGAGGCACCAGAGCAAGAGTCCTGGCTTCTAATCAAAGAACTTCGGTTTCTGAAGACTATTCTGAATTCCTTGGAGAATCCAACTTCCCACCTCTTTCTACTGGGGGTAGTTCTCCTATAACTGATTTTGATACACAAAGCAATGATTCCGAACAAACAGTATCATCAACAATCCTTCGTATGGTCACAACTTATATGGTGGATGGGAATACTGAATTAAACAATGAACCTTCTTCTTCAATGACTCCCCAAGACCAAAGAATTGCTTCTTTGGAACAACAAATAAAATCTATGGCTGATACTATGAAATCAATGTACGAACTTATGGCAAACCAGCTGCAAAACCAACGGACTGTACCTGACGCCATACCAATTGACACTGGTGTAGGTCCAGTGCATGTTTCTCCAGCAGTACAATCCAATATCCCTGGACAAGCTCAACCAATTCCTAGCCATTCGGGAGCTGGGGGTAGCGCTTATAATGCTGTCCCTCCTCCTAACTATTCTCTACAAGCTACAACTCCACAATCTTCCGGAGTCGTTACTGAAGAATTGAGGAATCTCCGAACCCAATTTGAGGCATTCAAACAAAAAGATGGTTTACAAAGGTTAGGTATCAAGCAACCTTATCCAATAGAATGGAAGCAGGTATCATATCCTCCTAAATACAAGCCTCCTAATATCTCATTCTTTGATGGAACCACTTCTCCGAGTCAGTTTATCAATCATTTTGAAGTGATGATCGACCAGCTGCAACCAAGCGACGCCCTCCTTACTCGGGTATTTGTCGGATGTCTCCAGGGAACGGCTTATGAATGGTATAGAAGTCTCCCTGATGGGTGTATTACCTCATTTGTCGGCTTCAAACAAATGTTTCTTGAACGGTTCTATGAAGGGCTCAACGACATGACTATGTCTGCTCTTATAAGAATCAAACAGAAAAATAATAAAAGCACTGAAAGCTTCATTGAAAGATTTCGAAGAGAAGCTCTGAAGATGCCCCTCGGAACTTCCGATGCTGTCACTATCGACACTTGCAAGTCGAATCTCTTACCAATCATCAGCATGTGGACAGGATCCACTCAATTCCAAGATTGGCCTTCCTTCATCGTCAGTGCCAAAGCTGCCGAAGTCAGTGCCGAGACTTTCAAAGGTCTGGAGGTACACATGAATCCCAATGAATCAGGTCAAAATACTAGCAATAGTACGTGACCTAACAATCGTAAAGAAAAAGAGACTCTCGAAGTCAATCTCCAGAGCAAAAATCAAGAAGTAATATCTGCCCAAGCTACCCCAGCTCCAACAAATCAACAACCAAGAGCACCTCGTCCTAAAGAAGAATATTCTTTTGACGACGATGACGTCCTTGGTATCTTTGAATGTCTACTTAAAGGTAATAAAATACAATTACCTGAAATCAAGAAACCCGATGAAGCTGGTAAGATAGATCATCCTAAATACTGTCCGTACCATAGAATGTTGGGTCACACAGCTCGTACATGTTTTGTACTGAAAGAAAAAATCCAGGAAATGATTAAATCTGGAGCTGTCACTCTCACTCCGAAAGAAAAGACCGTCACCTCCAATGTTGTCTCTATGCAATTCAGAGATTTTCCTCCTCAACTCCTTGAAAGCGGGATCGTTCCTATTCCTAAGGCAACTCTTGAAATCGTGAATATTCTCCTCCACAGTCTGAAGGATTAGTTCCGATCACTATTGAAACAGGAGAAATCATATGGATTCATCCCGATCTAGTGGCAGATTTTGAATCTCCTCCCCTTTAAAAGATTACTTCCCTAAAATCTAAGAAGGCCGAAAAAACTAAGTCATGTCATATGACTTCTTTCGGATCTACTTCCGACACAGAACCGAAAAATAAAGTAGAAGCACTTGCTGGTGCTACTAGAACAGGAAAACATTATCTAAAGGATTATTCCAAGAGTCCTGAAGATACTCCTGATAGTCTTGAAGATACTCCTGATATCTCTCCAGCTGACAAAGATATTCCTGATGTTCCTCGGGAGGAAGAATCATCCACTGTACCTGTTCCTTCAACTACACCGGTTGTACCTATTCCTTCCAAGCCCACAGCACTTGAGAAAGGCAAACAACAAGTTCGCTTCGACAAACCAATCAGGAAGTCTCCTCCCCTTGGACTTCAGAAGCCTTATAACTTTGACATTTTAGCTCAACTCGCTAATACTCCAGCTAGAATGTCCCTCTTTGAACTTCTACGTCTTTCTAAAGAGACTCGGGAGACATTAAGTGAAGCACTTCTTCAGGCTGACTCTTGTCTCGCACAATTAAAGAAACCAGATGAAGAACCTGTTACTTGCTTACATTGCAATAGTGTATTGGAGATCATCCCAAATATCACCTTTACATAAGATGACATGTTATTGGAGGATAATCGACATGATCGGCCTCTCTACTACACCGGGTATATCGATACGATGAAGGTAGATCGTATTCTTATTGATCCAGGGTCTGCTTTAAGCATAATGCCAAGGAGTCTGCTAGATGAATTAAAAATCTCTCTTCACAAACTTTCCAAGACGGTTACTACTATATTGGAATTCAATCAAAGCCGAAGCGAGCCGTTGGGAAAGATTCATCTGAAACTTCAAATAGGCGATTTCAGATCCAAAGTCACTTTTTATGTGATCGAGATCGTGGGATCTTATAATCTTCTCCTGGGAAGACCCTTCCTTCATAAAAATAATGTGGTGCCTTCTACTCTTCATCAGTGCTTCAAATACATCGACAGCGATGGAAAAGTACAAAAGAAAGTTGCTGATATAAATCCTTTCCGTGGGGTTGAAGCTTATTTCAGTGATTCCCGGATGTACAAAGAGGAGTATACAAAAATAGTACAAGCTATGGAAAAAGAAGATCCGCAAAGTGAGACCTTGATAATTCCTGTTAAAGGTCAAACTACTCAGCAACAATCTCCGAAACCCTCTGGAGAAGGCCCCTTCATTATTCCAGTGAGCGGACGTATCTCTCCATTACCTCAATCATCTACCCAAGACACACTGATCATTCCTGTCAGTGGGCGTACCACATTTCCGGCATCTTCATCTATAAAACAGGACACTCTGGTAATCCCTGTTGGTGGGCGAACTACTCTTCCATCCCAAGCTTCAAGGGAGCTCACCTCTTCTGAGCCATTTGTGATCGATCTTAATCGAAACAAAACTCCTTCTCATTCTTCTTTTCCCCCTTTAGTCATTGATTTGGCTAAGATTTCTAAGGTTCAATCTCCTTCTAATATAAATACTACTACTTTTGAATTTAATGAAATGTCTCCGTCTTTGCAGTATATTGATGTTTGTAATCATGTTCATAGTTATTTGCATTTGTTAGATGACTTGAAAACAATAACCATAGGAGTTGTACAGACTTTTCATACAGAAGTATCCTTAGAATCAGTACGAGATTCATGTTTTCTAGTACCTAGCAGAAAACCAGGAGACATTCCAATATTCTTCTATAAAGGACCAAAAAACCCTATCAACCTTGAAGATGATGATAAAAATGATGATTCTGGAAGATTACAGTTGCGTCGTTACAGCCAGTAATCTAAAGATATTATCAAAAATATGGGCTATGACTTCAGAACTGGCCTCAGTAATGGGAAAGGAAGAAGAATGCCTGTTCGGATTCTTTCTTTAAAATATGGAAGGACAAAATGCGGATTGGGTTATATTGCTCCTACTTCCTTCATCAATATCATCCATGAAGATCCCGAATCTGACGAAGATAAAAGATCTGATTCTTCTAGTTCCCCCTCTTGGGATTCTGATACAAGTATCGGTGACTTCCACCGTAACATTCTGTCTTCCAACATGGTTTCCGCTGACGGTCCTGAAGAAAATGACGAAGACGAATTTGAAATCTCATCCGAATCAGAACAATGGGCCCAAAGGTTAGATAATCAAAGGGAATTTAGATTCGAGCAAAGAGAACCTCCGACTGAAGATAAACTTGTTCAAATAGATGTTGGTGAAGAAGGATCTCCCAAACCAATATTCATTAGTGAAAGTCTTTCAGAAACTGATAAACAAGACATGATCAAACTTATTCGCGAATACATCGACGTCTTCGCTTGGAGCTATGAAGATATGCCAGGACTTGATCCACAGATTGCAACTCACAAACTCAATATCATGCCAAATGCTAAACCGGTCAAGCAACAACAGCGACGATTCCGTCCAGACATTATGGATGCAATTGAAGTCGAAGTTAATAAACTCATAGCTTCTGGGTTTATCAGAGAGGAACAACACCCTGATTGGGTGGCTAATATAGTTTCTGTCCTTAAAAAGACTGGCAAGATCAGAGTATGCATAGACTATCGTGATCTCAATGCGGCATATCCTAAAGACGAGTTTCCTCTACCAATTACTGATGTTATGATCGATAATACCTGTGGTTTTGAGCGGATGTCATTCATGGATGGGTATTCTGGATATAATCAAATAAAAATGTTTCCAGATGACGAGAAACACACTTCCTTCAGAACACCGATCGGTACATACTGTTATACAGTGATGCCATTCGGTCTCAAGAATGCAGGAGCAACCTATCAACGTGCCATGAGCACTATATTCCGTGAACATTTACGAAAAACAGTCGAATGCTATGTTGATGATATTGCAGTCAAAAGTCGACAAAAGGAGGATCACATCCAAGATTTGAAAACTATATTTGATCTAATGCATCGGCATCAATTAAGGATGAACCCTACTAAGTCCTTCTTAGGCGTCTCTAGTGACAAATTTCTCGGCTTCGTCATTACCTCGAAAGGTATACACGTAGATCCCGAGAATATCAAAGCCATCCAAGAGATGCGTCCTCCACGCACCTTAAAAGAGCTACGAGGATTTCAAGGAAGGATCGCTTATATCAGGAGATTCATCTCTAATCTTTCAGGACGCTGCAGACCATTCAATAAACTTTTAAAAAAAGGTGTTTCTTTCGTCTGGACTGACGAATGTCAGAAAGCATTTGATGATATAAAACAATATCTGATGAACCCCCCAGTATTGGTACCTCCTATTTCAGGAATACCGTTTCTTCTATATACCCGAGCAACGAGTCATTCATTGGGTGCGCTGCTCGTTCAAAAGAATGGTCATGAACAAGCCATTTACTATCTCAGTCGTACCATGACCGGAGCTGAACCTCGATATTCACCGGTAGAAAAAGAATGTCTAGCCCTTATGTTCGCTGTACAAAAGACACGACATTATATCATTGGCCAGACCATTCATGTCATTTCCAGGATCAATTCTATACGAATCATGATGAAGAAACCAAGTGTTTTAAATTCTCGATTGGCTAATTGGGGAATTTTACTTGCTCAGTATGACATGCACTATATCCCTCAGAAATCGGTCAAAGGACAAGCTTTAGCTGATTTTCTGGCTGCTCATTCAATTCCAAAAAATTCAAAACTCTATGATGAAATCCCAGATGAAGTCTTAGACTCAAACCAAATTGCTGAAGAAGATCCTACTTGGCATCTATTCTTTGACGGAGCTTCAAGAATAGGTCCTAATGGTGTCGCTGGGGTTGGAATTATTCTTGTATCACCAGAAGATCTTGCTATCCAAAGAGCTTATTCTCTTGATCAACCATGTTCAAACAATGTAGCTGAGTACAATGCATTGCTTATTGGTCTTCAACTCGCCAAACATCTGAATATTCAACATTTAGAAGCTTATGGAGATTCTAAACTCATCGTCAATCAGATAAGAGGTACTTATGAAGTTCACCATCAAGATCTGGTTTCTTACCATAGATTGGCCATATCTATGGCTTCTTCATTTGAAGGATTCTTTATCGAGCATGTTAGGCGAGCATGTAACACAGAAGCTGATGCTCTTGCTAATCTTGCGACAATGTTAGCTATTCCGGTTAAACGTCAACAAATGATTGTTGTTTACAATCGAGAATTATTTCATCTTGAGAACAATCTAACTCTAGGACTTCTAGTTGATATTGAAGAGTCAACATCTCATGATATCAATACAACAAGAGGATTCGGTATTGATTTAGAGTTCAACAGATTAAATCGTAAATCATTTTCATCTTCATCTGATTCCAGTATGGAATTCATCTTCAGTAATTCAGCTGAGACTCAGAATACTGATAAGGATTGGAGACTTCCTTTCTTAGATTTTGTATTGTATGATATCCTTCCAGATAATCCGAGTGAGGCAGCATCTATCAGACGACGATCACTCAGATTTTATTACAATCATACTACAAAAACCTTATATCGTCGAGCTTATGATGGTTTACTTCTTCGATGTATTGCCGGTGATGAGGCCCAACAAATTATCCGCGAAGCACATGATGGAATTTGTGGAGCACATCAGCCTGGACCTAAACTTCAAGACCGTATTCGACGCATGGGTTATTATTGGCCTACTATGGTAAATGATGCTATTCAATATGCCCGTAAGTGTAAAGCTTGTCAAATCCATGCAAATTTTATCCATCAACCTTCAGAATTTCTATACCCAACAGCAGTATCATGGCCCTTCGAAGCTTGGGGCATGGATATTATCGGCCCAATCAATCCGCCGTCATCAAAAGGTCATCGATTTATTCTCGCAATAACCGATTATTTTTCTAAATGGGCTGAAGCTATTCCTTTATCTGAAGTCAAAACTTCCAATGTCATCAGTTTTATCAAGCATCATGTCATCTACAGATTTGGTGTTCCCCGACGCATTATTCATGATAATGGACTACAGTTTGCCAGCCAGAAGTTTACTCGATTATGTGACGATCATCGGATCAACAATTTGGCTTCTACCGCATATAATCCAGCTAACGGATTAGCAGAAGCTTTCAACAAAACCATCATCAAACTCTTAAAGAAGTTTGTTTCTGCCAACAAACGCAATTGGAGTGAGAAACTCGTTGAATATTTATGGGCTTACCGTACTACAGTTCGTAATGCCACCAGATGTACACCTTTCTCTCTGGTATATGGATGCGAAGCTGTTCTCCCATTAGAGATTCAAATTCCTTCTTTAAGGATAGCAATCGCTAATGAACTTACTACTGAGAATAATGATCGTCTTCGACTTCAAAAATTAGAAGCTCTAGATGAAAAGCGGTTATATGCTCAACAGAATATCGAATTCTATCAAGCTAGAATCTCAAGAGCTTTTAACAAGAAAGTCAGAGTTCGAGCATATCAAAAAGGGGAACTTGTTCTTACAGTCAGACGTCCGATGACTATAACACATATGAGTAAAGGCAAGTTCGATGCAAAATGGGAAGGTCCATTCATTGTGATTAAAGTATCTTCTAATGGGGCATATCAGCTTACCACCATGGATGGTAAAGTTACTATGATGCCCATTAATGGCAAATTCTTAAAGAAATATTATGCGTAATATTTTCATCTGTCGAGATTATTCTCCTATCATTTCGATATCTTTTATCCCCAGTGGAAATAGATATTCTAATTTGTATCATTTTCTTAGTGAGTTTGATATCTAGAAAATTACGTCCATATTACCTCTGAATTTTCTATCTCAGTATCATATTTTCTATATTATGAAAATGATATCTAGTCTTTTGATTTCCAAGTCCAAAGATCATGGAAAATCGAGTTCAAAGATATTTTTGTATCTGAATTCTATTTTTTCTAATCAGTATTAAACTAAAATTATCTTTGGTTTAATATCATCTGATAGAATTACAAAGTTCATTTGTATTTTCTATTCTATTGAAATATGTCATGTATTATTTGCCTCTGAACATATTTTCTATAGATACATCATTATCAAAACAACAAAGTCAAAAAATCAGATCAAAGTTCTTATTTTCTTCATTCAAGATCAAAGTGCTGATTACAAGTGAATGCCAAAAAATTCAAAATATGAGAAGCTTGAAAATTTTATTGAGTAGTAGGAGTTATTAACTCCTGAATACGATCAAGTACAGTGTTCATCTTCTCCTCATGAGTTTTACGGACTCGTTTTGCTGCCTCAACTGCGACTACTTGTTGATCAAAAATAGCAATAACAAAATGGCGACGGTTAGCTTCTTCTATCTGGTCGGCCTGCTGTCACCCTCATTTTTCGTATTTTCCCGTATTTCGTATTTATACTCGTATCTGGATTTTGGCATATATTTTTATTTTTCTCAGCTTATAGAATTTCGATATTTCTCGTATTTGGGTTTTTGGCTTGGCTCGATTTTATTGGGATAGTTTGGTTTGGTTCAGTTTTTGTGTTGGAACACCCTAGCCCTATACTACACCCTCAACCCACCACAACTCTCCCTCTTTATATCCCCACCAACCTCTCTCTCTCTCTCCTCATAACTTCCACTATTAATTTCCTTCTTCTTCTTCTTCTCCTTCCTCCACAACTCTCCTAACCCTAGGCAAGTGCATCTTGCCACTACATGAGGACCCTCTTTTCTTGGTTCATTTGCTAGATTAGGACATGGTGACAAACATTAGAACTTGGTGTTTTGAGATTTGAAGTCTCCTTTGCTCTAGATCTAAGTTATTTCTATTTTCGGATTTTGCATGGTTTGATCTCTTTAAGTTGGATTTTCATGGGTTTTGGTGTTTCCAAGTGGAAGAGCATTCAGTTTCACTCTAATTGGAACTTTGGAAATCTGGATTTGGAGTTCGGATGGCCAAGTTATGATGCTTTGAAGCCTTGGGTTCATCCATGGTGTTCTGCTGTTTGGAGAAGACAGTGAGCAGTGTGCAGAGCTGTTTAGCTTACGCACACTGAGCTGCGTGCGTGCGTGACTTTTCACCTACACTGTTTCCTTCAGCGTGCGTGACTTTTCACCTACGCTGCTCTCTCAGCGTGCGTGACTTTTCACCTACACTGTTTCCTTCAGCGTGCGTGACTTTTCACCTACGTTGCTCTCTCAGCGTGCGTGACTTTTCGTACGCTGCTCCCCTGATCCCTTGCTTAACCCATTGGCTCTTGGGATTGTGGTCTTATTTCTTTAAGCTTGGCTTTTCGTACGCTGCTCCCCTGATCCCTTGCATCATGTCTAGGATGGGACTCCTGAGTACCACGGTCAGGAGTACCTACTAAAATGGATTAAGGTTAATAACTAGAATAACTCAGTAGTCATGAAGAGATGACACAGCTACAGGCAATTCCGTTACCTGGGCGCTCTTGGGATCTGTAGCCTGCCGTCGAGTAGGGCACATTTCCAGCGTACCGTCGAGTGTTGCACCCTCTAAGTCACCTAAGGGTACATTGTCTTTTGGGTGATGTACCCACCTGAATTCAACCCTAATCTTTCGTCCTGGGTAGCCTAGATGGTCTGCAGGGCTTGTGGCTGTGGAACGATCTCACTGCATCTTATTAGTAATTAGGCCTGTGATAACCCTTGTTAGTTAAAGTAGTAAGCCGCAGTATCTGCTTGGCCGTGATTGATTGAATGAGGTATAACTAGTCTAGTCATGTCTTGATCCCATGTAAGATTGCTTCCTGTTTTGATTATTTGCATTACTTATCTTGCCGATAAATAGTGGGAAATCAAGTTCTGTTCAGATGAAGGGTTACAACCCCGGTCCTTGTTTGGTTTATGGGTTGTAACCTGGCTATCGGAATAGTTCCATGATTATCTCGTCGTATATCAGCCTGCCATGTTTTCATAAATTTTAGCTTAATATTATATCTTCTTGTGTTGATGCTGGCTTTTGTTCTTATTTCGTGGCCCCCTTGTGGCACTTGCTCTTTCTGGGGTTCACCCAGCTGGTTTTGTGTAGCCAGATTTCGGAGCAGCTCCCGAGGATCTACCAAGCTTCCAGCCCAATGGTGGCGACTAGAAGGAACCCGGGCTACGAGTGGGTTTCTATTTTGTTTCGCTCACTCTATTGTAAAAATTATTCTTTTGAGGCGTTTAGCCGATGAGCACCTGTTAGCTCGATGCACTTTACTTACTGTCTGCCTACGGGCTGTAAACATGATTAACAAATCCTAGGGTTGATCATGTACGACTAAACTCTTGCTAGTCCTAATATTTTGTAATGACTAGCTTCATGATCAGCTGAATATGTGATATTTGGGACGCCTTATTATTGCATATTTAATGATCATACATCTTGCGACCTTACTTACTTGCTTGTGATTGAGACATTAGGCTTGTTTATGACCATAAGAGACTGTTGGCTTGTAGTAAACCCTCATGTTTCTAGACAGCCGTGACCGTATATCGAGGTGGTCTTCTATTTCAATATACGTAGCTGGCTATGTCTGCCCCCGCTCTCCAGTATTCTGGTTCTGGGGCGTGACATAGTTTAAGTGGTGGCCCATGCAGGTCTTGTCAATCAAGAAATGTGAGGATTTACCGAATAGATGTCTCAATCAGTATTCGCCCTTGATCTCCGCCCGTATTTTCAAATCCCTAAAATTCTTGCCCTGATTACATGCTTGTATCGTTGATCTGTCCTGGTCCTTCCTTATTGTTTTCCTGTGTCGTCTTCCTCAGCGGCACTGTACCTGACCCTGCCAATCAGCGAGGTGGAGCACCTTCCGTGGACCAGCAGCAACCTGGAGATCAAGCCCAGCATTCCGGGGTAGCCTCCAGAGTGATTCCTACTGGAGGAGAGTCACCAGTTCGGCCCGTCCAGCCCGCAGAGCCAGATGATGGTACCTTAGTAGGCCTCATCAGAACCTTGATAGCTTCCCAGGATCGTCGAAGCGACGCCCTGTACCAGACAGTTCAAGATGCTTTGACCCGAGGCGGACATCCAGGGAACCAGGCGGCGAACAGCTTCAAACGCTTGAACCCTCCTTTCTTCGACGGCACCGAGGATGCGATTGCCGCGGATGCATGGCTTCAGGATACCGAGATGATTCTGGAAGCAGCTAGGACACCCGAGAATGAGAAGGTGGCGGTGGTACGCCTGCAGTTGTTGGACTTGGCTCGCAGTTGGTGGGCGGTGCAAGCCATGGGATTAATGGCACCCATTGCTTGGACAGTATTTAGGGAGAGATTCCAGACGAAGTACTTTGATGCTGTGGCTCGGTACGACCTGCAGACCAGATTTACCAACTTGAAGCAAGGAGACAGGACAGTCGACAGTTATACATCAGAGTTTTCTAGACTCAATAGGTTTGTGCCCACCTTGGTGGCGACCGAGTTTGATAGGGCCCAGCGGTTCCAGCAGGGGCTGTATTTGGAGATCTTGTTGGCAGTTGAGCAGTACGAGCACCAGACGTTCGATGCAGTCTTAAGAGCAGCTAGGAGGCATGAGTACACCTCCCAGAGGATCGTGGATAGGACCGGAAGTAGGAAGCGGTCCCACAGCCAGATGTACCAATCATCAGCTCCAGCCCAGGCAGCTAGGGGATTAACTATTGGGACTCCGAGGCGGGCGGCCTCAGTAACGTCGGTTCAGCATTCGACCCTGACGTACCCACAGCAGCAGAAGCAGACTTCCGCGATGGGATGTTCTCATTGCGGGAAGCCAGGGCATGTGGTGGCAGACTGTCGCAGGGCACAGGGATTGTACCTGGCTTGTGGAGCAGCAGATCATAGAATTGGAGCTTGCCCGAATAGGGGTGGTTCATCAGCATCCAACCCTTCTAGCTATTCGGTGAGAGGACCGGCCCCAGCACCAGTTCAGCAGCAGCAGTATCAGTCTTCGAGGCCCTTGCCGTCTCAGTCTCAGGCATTCTAGCAACAGCACCCCCAGCAGTATGCACCAGCCTAAGCTCAGACCCAGAATAGGCAGAGAGGTTTCCAGCAGAGGGGACCAGCAGCCAGAGGACAAGGTCAGGCCATGATGATGGCTATGGAAGAAGAAGTTGCACCAGGTGAGGTTGTGGCAGGTACTATTCTCGTCAACTCCTTTTCAGCTTCGGTATTATTTGATTCTGGTGCATCGCATTCATTCATGTCTGTACGATTCGCGACACGGATAGGATTGGAGCCCGAGTCATTATCAGTGAGGCTCAATATACTTACTGGTAATGGCCTTGTGGGAGTAGATCGAGTGTTTTTCTCGTGTCGGATCGTAGTTAGCGGTAGGGAGTTCCCCGCTAGATTCATAGAGTTTCCTATGGCAGACTATGATGTAGTCCTAGGCATGGATTGGTTGAGGAACCAGTATGCTAGGATAGACTGCCATGTTGGCAGAGTTGTCTTTAGTATCCCCGGCGAGCCAGAGTTTTCGTTTTCTAGAGGCACGGTGGAGCCATCTTCTCCAGCATTGCGGATGGCAGTAGCAGCAGTACGGTTACCCCGGATAGTTGAAGAGTTTCCAGATGTCTTTCCAAAGGAGCTTCCAGGGATGCCGTCAGAGCGGAAGATTGAGTTCACTATAGACTTAATTCCTGGGACAGCACCAGTGTCAGAGCGAGTCTACAGGATGGCGCCTTCAGAGTTGGAAATTTTGTACAAGATGATTGAAGAACTGAGGACCAAGGGATTCATCCGTGCAAGTGGATCGCCTTGGAGAGCCCCGATGCTTCTTGTAAAAAAAAGGATGGTACGTCCAGGCTATGTGTTGATTATCGTACCTTGAATTCAGTGACAATCAAGAACAGATACCCTCTTCCGAGGATAGATGACTTGTTTGATCAACTTAGAGGGGCTTCAGTGTTTTCGAAGATCGACTTGCGCTCAGGTTACCACCAGATCAGAGTCAGAGAGCAGGACATCCCGAAGACAGCATTCAGATCGAGGTATGGACATTGGGAGTTCCTTGTTATACCTTTTGGAGCAACCAATGCGCTGACCGTATTCATGGACCTCATAAATCGCATTTTTATGCCTTACTTGGATCAATTTGTGATCGTGTTCCTAGATGACATCCTGGTCTACAGCAAGAGTGAAGCAGAGCATGAGCAGCATCTCAGAGTCGTCCTCCAGACGCTTAGGGAGCATTAGTTGTACGCCAAGTTCAGTAAATGCGAGTTCTGGCTCGATCGTATTTCATACTTGGGTCACATCATTACCCGAGGAGGAGTGGAAGTGGATCCCCAGAAGATTATGGCTATCGAGTCATGGCCGGTACCCAGTTCAGTGGCAGAGGTTCGCAGCTTCCTTGGATTGGCCGGCTACTACCGGCGGTTCATTTCAGATTTTGCAAGGATTTTAGCGCCGATGATCCAGTTGACCCGCAAGGATGTGCCATTTGTTTGGACAGCAGAGTGTCAGGAATCATTTGAGAAGTTAAAGCGAGGTTTGATAACGGCTCCCATTCTCACCCTTCCAGATGGGACCGGAGGATTCACAGTTTATTACGACGCTTCAGGCAGAGGATTGGGGTGTGTCTTGATGCATCATGGGAAGGTAATATCTTATGTGTCATGCCAACTTCGTGATCATGAGAAGAATTACCCGACCCACGACTTGGAATTGGCGGCGGTAGTGTTTGCTTTGAAGTTGTGGAGACACTACTTGTACGGAGATAGAGTGGAGATCTTTACTGATCATAAGAGCCTGAAGTATGTTTTCACCCAGAAGGACCTTAATATGCGGCAGAGAAGATGGCTCGAGCTATTGGTGGATTATGATGTAGATTTGCAGTATCATCCCGTGAAGGCCAACGTTGTAGCAGATGCATTGAGCAGGAGAGCCGGAGTTTATCTCCTGACGGCACAACCAGAATTATTGGCAGATCTCCAGAAGATGGGAATTGAAGTGGTTCTTCCTACCAGTGTGGCGTTGATGGCCAGTCTACAGGTTCAGTCCAGCATAGTTGAGAGGATCCGGGTGGCGCAGTCAACAGATTCCAAGATCCAGCGACTCAGAGCAGAGTGTGAAGCAGGAAGAAGGCCAGAGTTATGTATCCATGAAGACGGTACACTTCGGCACGGCACTCGTCTTTATGTACCCAGTGGAGATATCAGACAGGAAGTCATGGCAGAAGCCCACAGTTCACAGTATTCTATTCATCCGGATGGTACGAAGATGTACCGTGATATTCGTCAGCATTTCTGGTAGAATGGCATGAAGAGGGAGATAGCCCGGTTTGTCTCTCGGTGTTTGGTTTGCCAACAGGTTAAAGCTGAACATCAGAGGCCCACTGGACTTCTTCAACCCTTACCGATCCCAGAATGGAAATGGGAGCATATAACCATGGATTTCGTGACCGGATTGCCCAGATCTCCGGCCGGCAGAGATGCTATTTGGGTAATTGTGGACAGGCTTACCAAGGTGGCATACTTTTTCCCATTCAGAGTTGGACAGTCGACGGTGCAGTTAGCTGAGATGTACCTCAGGCAGATCGTCAGGCTTCATGGTGTGCCAGTCAGCATCACCTCGGACAGGGATTCAAGATTCACATCACACTTTTGGCGCAGCTTGCAGAAGAGATTGGGGACTCACCTTCAGTTCAGCTCAGCTTATCACCCGCAGACGGATGGACAATCAGAGCGCACAATCCAGACTCTTGAAGATATGTTGAGATCCTGTACCCTTGACTTCGGTGGTTCATGGAAGAATCATCTGCACCTAGTGGAATTCTCGTACAACAACAGTTATCAGGCCTGTATCCAGATGGCACCTTTCGAGGCTCTTTATGGCAGGAAGTGTAGATCCCCGCTAGCATGGGACGATGTCGGAGAGAGGCAGATGCTCGGACCCGAATTGATTTCCCAGACGGTTGAAGTGGTCAGGAAGGTCAGAGATCACCTCCGAGTTGCCCAGGACCGCCAGCGCCATTGGGCCGATGCTCATCGACGTCCCTTAGAATTTGCTGTCGGTGACCATGTATTCCTTAGGATCTCGCCTAACTGCGGCGTCATTCGCTTCGGCGTGCGGGGAAAGCTTAGTCCTAAGTATATAGGGCCGTTCGATATTCTAGAGCGAGTAGGAGATGTATTCTATCGTCTCGCTCTTCCGCCGTCACTAAGTGAGGTGCATGATGTATTTCATGTGTCCCAATTACGACGGTATATTCCGGACCCGAGCCACGTCCTAGACTATTCAGAATTGGTTGTTGGTACCAACCTTTCGTATGAGGAGAGGCCCGTATCTATTTTGGACCGGAGGAAAAAGATACTCAAGAACAAGACTATTAAATTAGTCCGTGTTGCTTGGGGTCATCACTCTCTGGGTGAGTCAACGTGGGAGCGTAAGGACGACATCCGATCGCGATATCCCTACCTGTTTGACTCGTGAGGTATAATGTCTTTCTTATGCCTTACATTTTCCCTTCCTTGCTTGCATTGTATGATTGTATGATTGGACTGCTTAGTGTAGCTTGCCTGTGCTTAGTGTAGCTTGTCGTGGCAATCTCTAGCTCCTTGATTAAATTTCGAGGACGAAATTCTTTTAAGGTGGGTAGAGTTGTCACCCTCATTTCCCGTATTTTCCCGTATTTCATATTTATACTCGTACCTGGATTTTGGCATATATTTTTATTTTTCTCAGCTTGTAGAATTTTGATATTTCTCGTATTTGGGTTTTTGGCTTGGTTCGGTTTTATTGGGATGGTTTGGTTTGGTTCGGTTTTTGTGTTGGAACACCCTAGCTCTACACTACACCCTCAACCCACCACAACTCCCCCTCTTTATATCCCCACCAACCTCTCTCTCTCCTCATAACTTCTACCATTAATTTCCTTCTTCTTCTTCTTCTCCTTCCTCCACAACTCTCCTAACCCTAGGCAAGTGCATCTTGCCACTACATGAGGACCCTCTTTTCTTGGTTCATTTGCTAGATTAGGACATGGTGACAAACATTAGAACTTGGTGTTTTGAGATTTGAAGTCTCCTTTGCTCTAGATCTAAGTTATTTCTATTTTCGGATTTTGCATGGTTTGATCTCTTTAAGTTGGATTTTCATGGGTTTTGGTGTTTCCAAGTGGAAGAGCATTCAGTTTCACTCCAATTGGAACTTTGGAAATCTGGATTTGGAGTTCGGATGGCCAAGTTATGATGCTTTAAAGCCTTGGGTTCATCCATGGTGTTCTACTCTTTGGAGAAGACAGTGAGCAGTGTGCAGAGCTGTTTAGCTTACGCACACTGAGCTGCGTGCGTGCGTGACTTTTCACCTATACTGTTTCCTTCACGTGCATGACTTTTCACCTACGCTGCTCTCTCAGCGTGCGTGACTTTTCACCTACACTGTTTCCTTCAGCGTGCGAGACTTTTCACCTACGCTGCTCTCTCAGCGTGCGTGACTTTTCACCTACACTGTTTCCTTCAGCGTGCGTGACTTTTCACCTACGTTGCTCTCTCAGCGTGCGTGACTTTTCGTACGCTGCTCCCCTGACCCTTTGCTTAACCCATTGGCTCTTGGGGTTATGGTCTTATTTCTTTAAGCTTGGCTTTTCTTTGTCCTATATATTGATATTTTATTAGATATTTTACGCCCATTTTATATCCTTACGCTTTTTTGTCATGAACTTGATTTTGCTTAATATGTTTGGAATGACTATTGTACATGGCACGGTATAACCGGAACTTGTATAACACGACAGTGACCCATGGTGGTGCACTCCTGACATGACCAACCTGACATGATAGTGGCCCGTCGTGGCGCACTCCTGACAAGTACCCTGACATGATTTATCTTGATAATTTAACTTGACCTGCCTTGACACCATGGGTGGTTCTTTCTTGCTTGCTTGTTAAATCCACTTGTCCTGTCTTGCATCATGTCTAGGATGGGACTCCTGAGTACCATGGTCAGGAGTACCTACTAAAATGGATTAAGGTTAATAACTAGAATAACTCAGTAGTCATGAAGAGATGACACAACTACAGGCAATCCCGTTACCTGGGCGCTCTTGGGATCTGTAGCCTGCCGTCGAGTAGGGCACATTTCCAGCGCACCGTCGAGTGTTACACCCTCTAAGTCACCTAAGGGTACATTGTCTTTTGGGCGATGTACCCACCTGAATTCAACCCTAATCTTTCGTCCTGGGAAGCCTGGATGGTCTGCAGGGCTTGTGGCTGTGGAACGATCTCACTGCATCTTGTTAGTAATTAGGCCTGTGATAACCCTAGTTAGTTAAAGTAGTAAGCCGCAGTATCTGCTTGGCCGTGATTGATTGAATGAGGTATAACCAGTCTAGTCATGTCTTGATCCCATGCAAGATTGCTTCCTGTCTTGATTACTTGCATTACTTATCTTGCCGATAAATGGTGGGAAATCAAGTTCTGTTCAGATGAAGGGTTACAACCCCGGTCCTTGTTTGGTTTACGGGTAGTAACCTGGCTATCGAAATAGTTCCATGGTTATCTTGTCGTATATCACCCTGCCATGTTTTCATAAATTTTAGCTTAATATTATATCTTCTTGTGTTGATGCTGGCTTTTGTTCTTATTTCGTGGCCCCTTGTGGCACTTGCTCTTTCTGGGGTTGACCCAGCTGGTTTTGTGTGGCCAGATTTCGGAACAGCTCCCGAGGATCTACCAAGCTTCCAGCCCAATGGTGGCGACTAGAAGGAACCCGGGCTACGAGTGGGTTTCTATTTTGTTTCGCTCACTCTATTGTAAAAATTATTCTTTTGAGGCATTTAGCCGACGAGCACCTGTTAGCTCGATGCACTTTACTTACTGTCTGCCTACGGGCTGTAAACATGATTAACAAATCCTAGGGTTGATCATGTACGACTAAACTCTTGATAGTCCTAATATTTTGTAATGACTAGCTTCATGATCAGCTGAATATGTAATATTTGGGACGCCTTATTATTGTATATTTAATGATCATACATCTTGCGACCTTACTTACTTGCTTGTGATTGAGACATTAGGCTTGTTCATGACCATAAGAGACTGTTGGCTTGTAGTAAACCCTCATGTTTCTAGACAGCCGTGACCGTATATCGAGGTGGTCTTCCATTTCAATATACGTAGCTGGCTATGTCTGCCCCCGCTCTCCAGTATTCTGGTTCTGGGGCGTGACACCTGCATCTGTTCTCGCTCTTGTTGAAGAGTTTGATAGCGTGCAGCTTCAGTTGTACGAGCAGTGATAATCTCATATTGCTCTTTTTCCATGGATGTAATACGCTCCTGAAGACGAGCCAATTCCTCTTTCAACTTCTTAAGTTCTTCAGCTTTAGATCTTTCATCTTTCTCTAGATGTTCTACTCTCTGACAAGTTGTTAATATTTCTTCATTCTTCTCTATTAACTTCTCAGATGAAGAAGCAAGAAATTCTTCTAAAGCAGCTTGCTGAGCTTGGGCTTCATGTTCCAATTGAGCGATCTCAGCCATAGTCAAGGATTTAAAATCTTCCTTCTTGATCTCCCAGTATTTTTGGATAGTTGTCTCCAATTCATCTAGGAGATGTTCAAAGAAGATACATTGAGTTTCACAGCCAGCATGTCGCAGTGCCATAAGCAGGAAATTAATCACCGTTCGGAGTTCGGAGAAAGGCATTGTTTCGTCTTTCATAAATCGCCTGGAGTATGTATCCAGATATGAATAGATAATATCTGAATACATTGCCAGGGTCCTTGCCAATCCCGTTTCAAAACCGAGAGTTGTTGTCATTATTGAGGAAGAGGCCTGAATATTCTCTGTTCTGGGAATAGAAGTATGTGCTTTCGGAGAAGTCGGTAGATACGAATTTCCTTCATCAACATCAGTATGAACAGGCGGAGCATGAGTCGAGCTCATCGCTGCAGCAGTTCCTACTAGTCAAAGGAAAAATAATCAGCATATAAAGAAAAAGAAACAGTAAAAAAACAAAATTTGAAATAAAACTCTACCAGGTTGAGGTTCATATTCTATATGCTGGAGAAGTCTCGCATCTTCTCGCAGTCGGTCCATAATGGTGTCTGATACCTGCTTTCTATGACTACTTCCAGCTCCAGAATTACTGGGTACTAGAGTATTGTCAGGAGATTGAACAGGTTCAGAACCAAGCTCCAGTCTATTCTCTTTGATCTTGTCTTCATCATAATGAATGGAAGTATCAGGGTGCCAATCCTCTTCCTCTTCAGCTTCTTCTTCTTCCTCACAATGTTCTTCTTCAGACTCTCTTTGATCCTCAGTTTCATGATGAGTCTCGGATCCAGAATCTAAGATGTTTTCATCAACTCCTTGAGAGTGATGAATCCCAGGAACAGCAGCACCAATATCAGTAAGCTTAGGATCTTGAGCTTCAATCTCCATAGACTCAGCATTGACTGCAGGTTCAGTCTCTTCTGGAATATTGGTTTGAAGAATGATGTCTTTACAAACATTCTTCAATAATTCATCAGCAGCTGATAGCTCAGACGTTTGTACATCTTCATCGCCTCTGGCCGAAGGAATATTCTCTTCAACCTGAGTTTCTTCAACTGGATTAGTTTTCTCTACAGGTTGAAAAGATGAAGCTTCTGGTTGTTCCCTGATTTCTGTCCTAGCTGCTGATTCCTCTTCCGAATCTTCAATCTGATCATCCAATGCTTGAATGACACCCTCTTTCCCGTGCTCAAAAGGGATGCTAATATCCTCTCTCCTTATCTCTGGAGTAGTACCTAACCCAAGATCGAATGTGGGTTCTACAGCTACTCCACTAGTCGTTGGAGCGATCGCTTCCTGAAATCGAGTTGATTCTACCTCGATTGGTTCAGCGGAAGTTACTGGAATATGAATATGATCAGATTCTGTTCTGTCAGTAGAAACTGCTTCTTCGATTTCTGACAATATACCTCCGCTCATAATGGTTTCCAGAAGTTCATTACCCTTTAGTTTTTCGACAGTCCTCTTGACGAGTCTGGCTCTCAATTTCCTTTTTTATTAAAGGAGCATCATCTTCATCCGTCTCTTCATCTTTATCAGCAGCAACGTCTTCATCAACTGGGAGACCACCTAAAGATGAGGTGGCAGTTATTAAAACCCCTTTCTTCTTAGAAGTCTGAGACTTAATGCTCTTTTTAAAGACTGTCTCAGATTCATCACTCCGTTTCCTCTTCGAGATGGACACAAATATTGGAGGAAGAACTTCATCAGGGAAGTTTTGCTCTCGGGATAATTCATATAAAGGCTCAACTTCCGCAGTCTCATCCTCAGGTTTCGTAGTAAATTGTGACATAACAATCTTCTTCTTTGACCTCTTTGATGGGACTGGGTCGTCTTCTGCGACAAAGGTCTTCAAATGGAAACTTGGCATGAAAGTGCTCGATGAAACATAGAAACGGGCATATGTATAGAGCATTTTCGTCCCCGTCATGGAAAAAGGATTTGGCATAGAGAATTCAGCCTTTGTATCTCTGGCCGTGAAATATCTCCATGCCCGAGCACCATCAATAAGTCCTCCACGAGCAGAGAGTCAAGTGGTGGCATTCCCAACATGAAGTTGGTCATATCTGAATTGTCGAGCAAATCGGCTCGGTAGATATGGTTCTAAGTACGTCATTTCTTCATGACGATATACCAGGTGAGATGGCCGAATTCGCTGCAACCATTGAAAAGCTACATCATCTAGCCTATGCCTTTTCTCTCCATCTATCATATTCCGAGGCATGCTCTCATAACCTGGTGGCGGAGGGGCACATTGAATTGACCAATGTGACGCTCGGTTCAAAATATTTCTGCATTCTGGAAGAGTTTGAACTTTCCAGAAAGTTTCTCCAGCATATTTCTCTAAGAAGAGACTGCTGCTTCCTCCTGCTCCCGGAGGTATCAGACCGTCGTGATGAAGGAGAAGCCAACCATACAAATAAGTATATGGCATCTCTATTCTTGGGAAGGGATCAGTCATCTTCCTTTGATCAGACAACATAGTGGTTACAAAATTTCGAAGACCTGCATTCAGCCTGCAAGTCATTGCTGATAATAAATCTGTTTTGTAACCGTACATGAGGCGCACTGCTGCAAAAATGATGCCTCTATGTATCCTGTCCAAAGAGCAAGAGCCAGGAACAATAAATCTTCTTAGCCAGAGGGAGAGGAATCCAGCTAAATGGCCTTTCTTCGATAAAGTTTTTCCACTTTGTCTAACATATGACTTAAAAGTGGTTCCAGCTTTGAATTCATACCAATCTTCATTGATTGTAAAATCTTTGCAATCATATTTCTCCAGCAGATTGGTGATTTCACTTTCAGAGAGGGGCTTGAAGGAATTAATCTGATACTTCCTTTTCTCATTTATCTTCTTCTCATCTTTTTCACGATTCATGAATAGATAAGACATCCACTTCTGGATATGGCAGCCGGCTTCATCTTTATTATTTTTATAATAAAGAGTATATGTGCCGAAATGGCACATCATTTCTTCAAACAGATACACCATCTCCGGGTTTTTTTCCGATAGAAATTTCAGCTCTTCTGTTGTAGGTACATATTCTTCATATGGCAATGTGCCTGTGGGTAGATGCGAGATGTATTCCATCTCGTGAAGAGCAAAACCCATCTCCCCTTTGGGAGTCATAAAGGTTCCTGTCCGATAATTATATCTCTCAACCAAGGCCAGGAATAAAGATGGATTGGGTTTGAAGCCGTAAGAAGAATTGACGATTGCGTCATAATGATTTATCTGCTTGAAATCATTCTCATATTTATCCAGAACCCAGCGGACTAGAGTCTTCTACCTCATGTTCTCCTGATTCATTAAACCTATCATCCTCGGCGTTGAGTCAGTGGGATAAAATGCCTTATCATTCGCCATGAATTCATTTATGAAGACAGGTGTCCTGAATGGCATCAATATAGACGAGTCTTCTGGTGGCACACATCCTGGCTTCAAACCACGAAACCAAGATACATGATTCTCTGGAGCACTATAAAATCCATCTTTCTTATAGATAATTTGGCTCGCCTTTGCTTCTTGATTTTCTGTTAGATGCCATGACATTTTTCTCGGGTAACTAGCGTGCATGAATCGCATTATGGATAAACCCCTAGACACTTTCGGCCAGTACATGGCTTTCTTCGTATCACCTTCAAAATAGAAACAAACTTTCTCCCTGATTCCTTTGGGTTGTGATTTGTGTGCTATGGCGTCCCCAAACAGAAAGGCCGGTTTCTTATGAAGTACCAAATCAAGGCTCTGGAGTGGTTCACCATTTATCAGACAGAGCAGAGTTGTGTGGTCTTGATTCGTCAATAAAACCAATCTAGCTTCAGGATTGTCAAATTGAGGAAACTTTACATGAGACAAGTCATGTTTGAATGAAAAGCTCATATACCCTTCATATTCAGCCTCTTCACTTCGGATGTCCGCTACAGAAAAGAAAAGAAAAAGATCAGATATGTTTTGTCACGCAGACTTCAGAAAAATCTATGTCTATGAACTTTATGCGTGCTTAGCAGTATTCAAAGAAAATTTCATAAGGCACGCATAAATCAGACAGATACGCTGCCAGAATTACACAAAGATCAAATAATCACGCATGTGATTAATTCACGCAAAGTCTAGACAGATTAGAATGAAAGTCACGCACATTGCCAGAATCACACTGAAGTGAAAATGACAAAAATACGCTGACAAATCAAGACTAATCTATCCAGAGGATGACTCTCAGAAGTCTGCGTGAATAATTCAACATTGACATCTCTGCCAACATATGAAAAATCACGCAGAGTCATGAGAGCCATGCTCATTTACGTAAAACACAGAGCTTCGTAAACACGAAGATGTGAAGTATGGCCGACCCTAAAAAGGGGGCATACTTTATTAAATATCCTTTGCCCTAAGAAGGGGGGATATATTTTGAAAGTTCAGCATCATTTTTATTAAAATCCTAAAGAGATTTCTATGTGGAGTTCATCTTATTGAATTCGTATCCCCCATCATCAGCATGCTTACGTTGTATGGGGGATGAGTGACTTCACGACGAGGAAGTCGGTCCGTGGTGGCACGCAGGACGTTGCAGGGGCCTTACCCTTAGTCTGAGCATCAATCTTGGGAGCCATTGCTGAGAAAGAAGAAGGAGAAGATGGAGAAGACGACGAAGTTCTTTTGTGTGGGATTTCTCTCTCTAAAGCAAGTAAAGAAAAAAGAAAGTGGTGTATGGCCTTTTTATAGGCTCACAAAGAATTTCAAACGGCGAAGTCATCATTTGCCTCGAAAATAGGGTTTTTTATGGGATCCTAAACCGCATAGAATCCCAACGGCCCAATCATTTCGGAAAAAATCTCTCTCTGTATCATTTGAGCGTGACTAAATTTATTTTTTCGTCTCGATTTCAAAGTATTTCGAAACAATTTATCATTTTTTTCGAAAACTTTGAAGGGGGTTTTGTAGGCCTAAAAAAATGAAGTCACGCTGAGTTGATACAGTCTATCAGGAAAATGTCTAAAAGATACGCTGAGTTCTATCAGACCATTTTCTCAAATGTACGCAGAGTTTAAATGGTACTCAAAGACAGCTCATCATTTGTCAGAGTGTAATTATGACTGACAGTACGACAGTCAATAAACGTCTCCTCGTATGCCACGTATGCACAGGATTCAAGAGATCTCAGCCGACTATTACGTGATTTTTGAAATCTTCTTCAACAAGATTCGATTTTCATCAAGTTGGCGTGTCAAAAAAGGGCTTATTATCATTTAATGTGACTGACAAAGCAATCAATGTCAGAGATTTTGTGTCAGTCGAGGCACGTCGAATCAAGACAGCTGGCCGTTCTGACTCAAGTCTGCGTGCATTTTGAACTTCAGTGTTCCTGTCTCAAGTTTGCGTGTATTCTGAGCCTTCTACCTCAAGCTTGCGTGTATTCTGAACTCCTTCTGACTCAAGTCTGCGTGCATTTTGAACTTCAGTGTTCCTGGCTCAAGTTTGCGTATATTTTGAGCCTAAGTCAGCGTGGATCATTCATCTCAACAGGGATTTCATCCTTAAACAGTTAGCGGATTATCATATCAAATTATCAAATTGGAGTATGTGGCAGACATGCCACGGATCTCTCGTATGCGTGCCCCAGTAACTTGCACACGACTCATGCATGATCGCCATGTGTCCAACAGTTATGGGCCACGTCTAGTAACTGCTTATCAACCTTGCGTACGATTGAGTCCTGCGTGATTATTAACTATGAATAGGTTATGAAGACAGTTATCTTTTTAGTTATTTTTTACTCTATAAATAGAGTTCTTTTCTCATTCATTGTACAGATATACATAATATCTAAATTGCTGTTGAATTCTTGAGAGCTTTTCTTCTTCGCATCGTCCAAGGGATAAAGCGATCGTCTTCTAGATCGGATTCCTACAGTTGTATTTTCCCAGAATCAAAATAAATAAAGTGAATTTATTTATGGAAAACAATGGAAATTTAATATTTTGATGGTTGGGATTTAATATTTTGATGGGGGCCTCATAATGGTTGTGGATGAGCATTATTGAGAGTGGGGTTTTATGGAGAATCCAAATAAAATGGGTCCAAGATTTTGAGGGGGAATACCTTAAATGAACCATGCCCTATGGGCACGGATTATGACTAGTATATATATATATATATATATATATATATATATATATATATATACTAGTCATAAAATATATATATATATATATATATATATATATATATATATATATATATATATATTTTATGACTAGTATATATATATATATATATATATATATATATATATGACTAGTATATATATATATATATATATATATATATATATATATATATATATATATATATATATATATATATATATATATATATATATGAGGAGGGATCCGCATTCCCTCATTTTTTGCATCCCCAAATATTTCATGCTATCCACCGTTGGATGTTGTTTAAGTCATCTAATATTAACCATTGGTTTGAATGGTGTTGTTTTAGTCATCTAATCTTAACCATTGGTTTGAATGATGTTGTTTAAGTTATCTAATCTTAACCGTTGATTTGAACCATTCAAACCAACGGTTAAAATTAGATGACTTAAACTACATCCAACTGTGGATAACTTGGAGATGCTTGGGAATGAATAAAATCGGGGATGTGGATCCCTCCTCTCTCTATATATATATATATATATATATATATATATATATATATATATATATATATATATATATATATATATATATATATATATGTCTCACCACTACCACTAGGCTAGGGGTCATTGACATATATATATATATATATATATATTGTAGGAAATAATAATGCCTTATTCTTATTGATGGGGGCTAGTTATAATATATATAGTGTCTACATGATTGGACTTATGGGCCAGATTTACATTAGTTACAAATATAATCTCTAACACCCCCCTCAAGTTGGAGCATGCAAGTCACAAATGCCCAACTTCGAAAGTAAAGAATCAAATACATGCTTTCCAAGGGACTTGGTGAAGATGTCAGCCAGTTGAGAAGAAGTAGGAACTGTTGCCATGCTTAATAAGAACAGAAAAGAGAATGCTCAATTGTCCATAACAGTAAGCTATCAAGAGTAGAGTTTCTGCTTGTTGCTACTTGCTTAAATAAAGATTGTTCATTATCCCTTGATTTTTGCTATGAAATGACAGAGATGTATAAAGATGGCACATTGTGCAAAAGAGATGATATGGCTTGTCCATATAGAGAAAAGAGCAGAGCTACAGGCTCGATTACATGAAAAAGAAGAGATAAATATGTTTGCAAGTTGTTTGATTGATGTATGATTGTTTATATGATAGTTGCATTTGCATTGGTCTAGACGGCTTGTGCACAAGTGGTAGTCTCTCGACGATTCTGGGGGCACCCGGAGTCGATCGGCCTAGGAGAGAACATGACACATGGGGCTAGAAGTCCCCGCAGTAAGAGGGGGTGTCAGTCTATTAGTAATTGGGCAAAAAGTTTCGACCGCTAATATGGGTATTGCCCATGGATCACAAGAGTTATTGTCATGCTGCATATTGATAAGAGTCAAAAGAATGTTTTGCTAAAAGCTAACAATGCAGAGACGAACATGAAATGACAATATTGGTTTTATAATGTTTATGCTAATCCTTGTCTTGTGCAGGGATGGACGGTCGGCTATGGTAAGAATCACTGAAAAAGTGATACACATGTATTGCTTGAGTTTGCTATATGAATTGCTTGCAAAGATTAATCTGTTACCAAGAAGTGCTATGTTCCACTAAAGAAAAGATGTAATATCATGCTTGTAATCTGACCCTTAGAATGTCTTGAATCAAAGAAAAGAATGCTAAAGCTGTTGTCCCTAATGAAATGATATGCTCGTGAAACACGCTGCGCACTGCACAAATGAATAGTCATCGTGCTTGAATTGAATAGTCCCTTGTATGCTTAAAATAAAATGAAACAAATGTTGGCTTTCAAAGATGTGTTTTCAAAACGACATGTAAACAGACTCTATATGCATGAAATGTACATAGGTAAAAAGTAGCAAGATCACATCACAAGAAACGTTTTCTCACTAAATGAACAGTGACCGTTTCAGACAAATGTAGCTCTTTGTTCACAATTCACCAGTATGCTGATATACTGACCCACCATCAGTCTGCATGCAGGTGCACTATGCATCGAGAAGGATAGTCCGAAGCGATAGCCTGTGCCTCATCCTCAGGAGCCAAAAATTAGAAGAGATGCCAAGAGATGACATCTGTTGCAAGAATTGGTTTTGTATATAAAGTAAAATAATATATGGGAACATGATCATTGTAATCTGTAAAGTTTTAAGAGAATGTAACATTGTATCAGAGAGAATCGAGAGTTTGTAATATGTTCAAATGAAATCAATAAAGAGAATTGTTCCTTGTTACCATTGTGTTCAATGCATGTATTCTGAAATATGTCTGCTGCTGCTTCAATTATCTGCGATACGTTCCGCTGCGTATTATCAATCTTGTCTATCTTGTCTTACTTCAGGTCTTGGTCTTGTGCAAGCGCAACTTAGGCTTGCACGACATCACGCCTTAGCGAGGACGAACGGTCTCACAGAGTCCGAAGCGAGGATAAAAGTACTCTGCGGGATCGGGGCGTGACATCTAGGCTCCTGTAAGAATTGAGACAAGATATGCACAACATAGACTAAGTCAGGGCGAGTAAATGATAGATAAATCAACCTCCCAACCAGCCTCCGATAAGTCTCTGCATCCGCCATCTTTGGACTAGTCGATTCTGCCAGCTTGTGATTGGGCTCCATGGAAAAGCCAGCAGGTCGAGACCCCATCAAGCCATATTCTGAAATGATGTCCAAATCATACTTCCTTTGACACAAGGAAATTCCTTCTGCACTCCGAGGTACCTCTATGCCAAGAAAGTACTTCAACACACCAAGGTCCTTCAAGTGAAAGCAAGAACTAAGGTAATTTTTAAAAGCATCTAAAGCACCTGAGTCATTACCAGACACAATCATATCATCCACATAGATCAAAACATGCAACTCTACCTTCCCTTTAAAAAGAAAGAAAAGGGAATAATCGGAATAAGATTGAATAAATCCATAGGATATCAGTGAAGCAGCAAGCTTAGCAAACCAACAACGTGGTGCCTGTTTCAATCCATATAGAGACTTACGCAGGCGACACACTTTATTGGGTTCACTATGCGAAAAACCTGGCGGCAACTTCATATACACTTCTTCTGTCAGATATCCATGAAGAAAAGCATTGTGCACATCCATCTGATGCAAAGTCCAGCCTCTCACAGCTGCAACAGCCAAGAACGCCCTAACTGTAGGCATCGTAGCTACCGGGGCAAATGTCTCTGAATAGTCGATCCCCTCAACCTGATGATTACCGAACACAACCAGTCGTGCCTTTAAGCGCTCAACACTGCCGTCGGAGTTGTACTTTATTTTGTACACCCATCTACTTCCTAATATTTTCTTTCCAGGAGGCAAATCGACTAGACTCCATGTCTCATTATCTTTCAGAGCCTGTATTTCAGTTTGCATAGCCGTACGCCAGCCTGAATCTCGCGAGGCCTGGCGATATGAAGTAGGCTCAACGCCTACAGTGATAGCTGCAAGAAAATCTCTGTGTCCAACAGTAAATATGTCATAACTTAGAAATTGCGTTAGAGGATACGAAGTACCTGAGGAAGTGATGGAAACAGATGAACTGTGGTGAAGGGGGGACTTTTACTTCGAACAGCATTTGTCATAAAATCCTGTAATCGCACTAGCTGTGATTTCTTTCTCATTCCTCTTCCCAATACTACCTCGTCGGGCACCTCTGGCAACACTATATCTCATCAGTAGTATCCGCATCACCCCCGACAGACTCTCCTGTCAATATTTCTACAGCTACTTGTGCATCCTCGCCACTCGGTGTCGAACCGCCAGCAACCACGACGGCCTCAACAACCGTAGCCCGCATCATCCCAAAAGCCTCGATATCGTCTTCCGGCACCTCAACAGATGTATGACGTGTCGCAGAAGACATCTCGCTAGCAGAGACACACCCAAAAAATTCTTTTTCATAAAAAGTAACATCACGGGACACAAAAATTCACCAGTCTCCAAATCATACAGTTTCTATCCCTTTTTATCAAGTGGATACCCAACAAAGATACATTTTCTACTCCTGCTAGCAAATTTATTATGTCGGGATTTCAAATCATACACATAGCACAGACAACCAAAAATACGTAGATGATCATACGAAGGAGCCGAACCATATAAAACTTCATAAGGTGACTTAAAATGCAAGATACTAGAAGGCGTTCTATTGATCAAATAACATGCACTCAGAACACATTTCCCCCAAAAATCCACAGAAAGTGAACCCTGAAATCTCAATGCCCTGGCTATATTTAAAATATGTCGATATTTTCGTTCCACCCTTCCATTCTGTTGAGGCGTCCCAACACAGGATGTTTGGAACAATATACCTTGAGATAAAAAATAATCTCGTAAACAATTAAATTCAGTGCCATTGTCACTCCGCACACGACGGATATCAGCCCCAAACTGACGCTTCACCATAGCAATGAATTTAAGAAACATAGAATAAACAACACACTTATCCTTCAATAAAATAACCAAAATAGCTCTAGAAAAATCATCCACCAAAGTCAAAAAATATCGTGCCCCATTAGATGACGGAACATGATATGGTCCCAATAGATCACAGTGTATAAGTTCAAAGCATCTCAAAGCACGACTACTACTATCAGGAAAAGCATCACGAGTCTGTTTAGCTTGATGACAAATATCACAAGCCTTATGAGAAAACATACTACTACCAGAGAGAAAAGGTAAAGTCTGTATTACTTTATCTGAAGGATGCCCCAGTCTACTATACCAAACCTCGGAATCACTCTCACTGTATGCCAGGATCACCGAAGCCAAAGAAGCTGGAACCTCCTCCAAGAAGTAAAGTCCACCCCTTTGTTCACCTGCTCCAATCACCATCCTCGTACTTCGGTCCTGAACAAAACACAAATCAGGAGTAAATAACATATCACAATTTCTGGCACCAATCAATTGTGAGACAGAGATCAAATTGTAAGTCAATGTTGTAGTTCCCCGTCCCGCTCAGTCAATCGGAGGAATCGAAACGTCGACGGCGTTCGACCTTAGCCTTGCAACAGCTGCTGAAAGACATCGCTCGGTCAAGGCAACCGCTCGCTCAGGTGGGGTAGTTTCGGTGAACTTGCCTCATCTTTCCCTTCACATAATAAATCGCATGTTTTCAACTTGCACAAGTAGGCTTGATAATAAAAGAGACGAATCCACATAGCTAAGGGAATAATCCCGACGGATCAAAATGAGTTAGAACATAGAAAAAGGTCCAACGGTCGGTTTTGAGTTGGTGCACGGCGTGCTTTGAAAATGACACTCGATCCTTCGTCCCGGGGCTTGGAAGAAGGAAAGTTGGTTGAGTCGGCGAAGTTATGAACATAGCCTAAGTCATAGGCGTCGCCCGCATGAATGCTTCATAAAGCATGCACGGTCCTGTCGTCCAAGGCTTGGCATAGCCTTGGCTTGCCCCATGAGTCAAGTTGCATTGCACAGCTTGTGCCATAAGTCTAGGCACCCAAATGACTTGGTCGTTCAAAGTTGGACGCGTACATGGCACGTTCCATCAAGGCAAGGCTTGATGCGGCCTTCGCTCGTTAAGTTGTAGGCTTGAGTAAGTTAGGCAAAGTTATGCCGGTCGACCTAAGTTATTCCAAGCACTGTCCCGTTCATTCTGCGGTTGTCAAGTCAAATAGTCCCACGATCCCAAGGCCCGTCATATAAATTATGACTTGGGCGATAGCGTCGCGTAGATCGGAAGTCGGTTTAAGGCACGATGCACGGACCTAGTGTTAAGGTAGGAACCACGGTTGATTGAATGAGTTTTGGAGGAAGGACTATCAAATAGGCATTGAGTTGAATGAAATGATATGGTAACATGGAAAGAATGCTCGCGACCGTGGGTCATCGAGGGGTCTCAAATGTTAGAAAGAAAGCTCGCGACCGTGGGTCGTCGAGGGGTCTCAAATGATAGATGGTTTGATATTGGTTTTGAAAGAGATGGTAACATTGGAAGAGAAATGACTGTGTGAGACGTCAGTTGTGTCGAGTCTTGCATGGTCATTGGACAACTTGTCGATAAGGAGGAGTTTCCACGTGCGATAACCCTGGGCGCCATGGGACCACGGCGTTCCGGAGGAAAACACGGTATAGCCGTAGCTGGACTAACCGCTCGGGTCATTCGGGAACTTTCAGCGGGGCTAGCTACCTGTGCTGAAAGGGTCGCCGAATGGCAAGGCTATAGTCCAGAATAGCTTGTGATGTTAGTGACCAATTCATATAGATGGGTCGGCACGGGCGGAAATTCGCGTGTGTGCCTTTGGATTGAGTCAGTTGGATGTTTGTACAGTTAGAACACAAGGTTTGGTCCTAAGATTTGGCATCAACATAGACGACGTGCTACAGCACGAGATACGGCGTCGGTCTTAAGTTGTTGGCATATAAGTTGCATAAGTTGGTTTGAGTTGTCTTGAGTCTAAGTCGGGAAACGCCGCAAGGCAAAGTTGGTCAAGTGGCACTTAGCCCACAAGTCTTGGATTGGGTCGGATGATGAGTTAGTAGCAAAGGGCCGCAAGGCGGTGATACGATTGAGTCACATTAAATTATAAGGCACTGTATGATGGATTTGTAAGCACGGTCACACGAAAATGGAGCTTCATCGCGTAATTGCGTCTCTGATTATGGCCGTAAGGCAACCACGACTTGATAGGTTAACGTTGTTGAGTTAACATTGATGTTGCGAGCACGAGATAGTCTAAAGACACAAAATAAGCAAGGCGTCGGTCATAAAACTGATCCTAAGGCAAGACTAGAAAGACAATCGATAAGAAGTGACTAAGTTGCACAAAAGTTAATCAAACGTGTTGGGTTTGTATGGGTGGGCGAGGAGCTCATTCCACCAGTACAGTTGAGTACTGACACCCACATAGTTTATATGTGCAGGCACAGGTAGAAGCTCGTGGCGTGGAGCTCGCTTGGATGCGTCGAGGCACGGAGTTCCTTGGCGATTCGAAGCATGCGGCCGCATGGAGTAAAGACTTATACAGGACATAATGTATGGACATCGCCTTCCAAAGCTTCCGCTGGATCAAGACTTGTAATTGAAAGATGTGAGAGAGCTGAGTGAACTTGTAAATGTGAGAAGAGTGAGCTTGAGTGATTGTAATCTTGGCCTTACGCCCCCAATGTAATCGTTGTTTCAATATCAATAAAGAGCTTCTTTGAATAACTTGTGTTTTTGTTCTAAGTTCTGCTGCTATTATTCAATGTCTCTGCATGGGACTTCTGTGCGACGATCCCGTCGCAGCCGCTGAAATCGGTCGTTATGGAACCCACCTTGCACGAGCGCAATCTAGGCTCGTACGGCATCACGCCTTAGCGAGGACGATCACTCCTACGGGAGCGGGGCGTGACATAATGGTATCAGAGTAGGTCCAATCCGCATATCGAGAATAAATTAGTCTAGACGCAAAACAAGAGTTACGTTCCGATGAGGATAATTATCCCACGGAAGCGTACATGGTGATTCATGCCCACCGTGGATAATCTGACTCGTGTGAGATCGGGGCACAACGTATTGTTAAGTCAGACGACCTTGTGATCATTTGCGTGAATTGGGATAGATGACTTAGAGAGTATGGAATGCGAATTATGGTTTAGCGATGAATTGTGTCATAACGTGCTTGACTTGGAAAGATTGATAGGCGGATTACGTCGAACGTGTTCGAAGGGATAGACTATGCAAAACGGCTTGAGGAACGAGCGATATTGATATGTCGTAGAATTGGTCGAACGTGAATTATCGTAGGATGGCTTTGCTGAATGACTCAGACCCCATGCGAAATATTGGGATGTGTGTAGGTAATCTATGCTCGAAGTTTAGAAATCAGAGTGATACGAGATTGGGTTGAAAATCCCGTACTATCAACTTGGTTTGACCTTAGGATGGGGTCAGTGTTGATATCGTTGTTTGGGAACTATGATTCCAATACTGACGAAAAGATATAGCCTAGCAGTTAGGCAGACGTTTCGGTACGGAGCGATAGGAATGGTGAAGGCACCACTCATGAGGCTCGGTTGACATGCATGTATATCAAGGACGCTTGAATGCGTGCACGATCCGACTCGAGTGGCAATGGCGGGATTCGCTATCACGAGGCTTGGTTGAAATGCATGTATTTTGGGGACGCCTAAGATATGTGCACGATCCATACTAAGTGATACGTTGAATTCAAGTGAGACTTGAGGAACGGAGAAGTGTCGAAGATTTTGAGATCGTAAGTTTTGAAGAAAAGATTGAGGATAGCACGAGCGTGGCTCGGATTTGAGGGAACGCATAGGAGAAGTGTGCGCGAGAGTCGTCAAAAGTTTGAGTGGTAAGTCAAGGAGTAAGTACTCAGTTAGTTTCGAGGACAAAACTTTTTCTGAGTGGTGTATGATGTAGTGCCCCGTCCCGCTCAGTCAATCGGAGGAATCGAAACGCCGACGATGTTCGACCTTAGCCTTGCAACGGCTACTGGAAGACATCTCTCGGTCAAGGCGACCGCTCGCTCAGGTGGGGTAGTTTCGGTGAACTTGCCACATCTTTCCCTTCACATAATAAATTGCATGTTTTTAACTTGCACAAGTAGGCTTGATGTAATGTCCTACTCCGCACGAGGCATTTGGTTGGCTTGTTGGATGGGATCAGAATGTTGGACCGTGACTTATGTTGGAGATCATGAGAATCGAGACTGATGCAGTCTTTCTTAGCTGGCTAGACGAAATGGGTATTGGAATGTGGCTCGCTGGTGGAGCTACGCTTAGTGGGATTGGAGCAGGAAGACCGTTATATAAGGCAAGTGGAACTGTCCTCCTTCCTCCTTATTTCTGCATGCTTAATAAATGGAATAATGTGATGCTATGAATATGAATATGTTCCTAATGTTTCTTACCTTGAATATTGAATAATTGTGATGCGATGCTTTAGTTGCTAAATTGATAGAGATTCATATGCTGGAAATCATTGAATGAATAACACATGAACTTTGAATTGCTAAACGAATCACACTCGAACTGCTAATGTAACATGATGCCTGAGTTTGAATTGATAATGCCCCTTATGCTTAAGATCGATGAAATGAATGAATCACTTGAATAATGAGATGCTGCATAAATGATACATGAGAAAAGAATTGAATATGCTATTGTCCCTATGGAATGAATGAAATGATACAGGTCCCTTTGAAATGAAAGAATATTGTTGTTCCTCCTTAGAAGGAACAAATGAGAAATGTTGCAATGAAGCAATGAATGAGAATTGACGAGGCTTGGGATCGTTGAGATCACCAAATGAAATGATGGTAATATTGGGAATGAATAAGTCATTGAACATGACTTGAATGAGATGAATGATGATGCACTGTTGTCTTTACTTCAATATTTTACCATGTATTTTATGTTCACGATTGAGTTGGACACGCATTCGCATGGTCATAGGACAACTTATGCATAAGTAATGGGGATATGTTTTCTCGGACGGTACCCCGGGACGTTAGGGCGACCGATCCGGCCTAGAAGGAAACATTGGCGTGCCAGTAGGGGCACGGGTTTTGTGAGGCATCCTTTGGGGCTAGGTACCTTCTCTGGAGTCATCGCATTACCAATGAAGACCTATATGGCAATGTCCGTATGGTTAAACACCAGTAACCATGTAGTCAGGATGCATGCTAATAAATGTCTTATACAGGCAGAGTAAGTATATCTGCTAACCTGTATTTGATGCAGGTATGAGGGAGTCGGCCATCGGTAAGAAATCACTTAAGTATGATAATTCAATATATGTGTTGGTTTAACTTGCATGCTTACATTCCAAATAAGTAAATGGTGCTGTATGTAGCCTTTCAGTATGAGATCCTGCTTAACATGTTAAATTCAGTATGCTAGAAAGATGCCATGCTATAATCAATGTTCAAACACAACATACACGCTAAGGGATGCTTGAAGTGAGAACTGTTATAACATATTTAAGATGTTAATGTTAACGATGCCTCAATGATGCCTTTTCTTGATAACACCTAGTATGCCTCAATGATGCCTTTGTATGATAACACCAAGAATGCTAACATGATATATCCACATGAATGCTACCAAGAATATGTTTACATGCTTCACTCTGATTATTGCCCATGAACTGTAAACTGATGCTAGGCCCAAGTAGAAAGATCATTCTAATAAATGCTTGCTTAATTGATCACTTAAATGTTGGTTTATGCGAGTGGGTTGGATTCTGCTTGCCAGTACATAGATGATGTGCTGACCCACGTTTTGTGGGCAGGTGCTTGTACTTGGGATATTCTACACACGAAGATTGGCTTGACTGGTTCCGCGGCATCGAAGATTTGTTGGGCATACAGAAGCTCTCCTTATACAAGATGATGTCTTCTGTTTATAAAGGGCATAATGTATGGAACATTGTAATCAGTTGTACCAGTGAGCTTGTAAGCCAAGTCAGTGTATCGAGTTGTAATCCAATGTATCCAAGTATCAAATGTAAGCTGTATAGCATTGTTCAGTTGGCTTTCAATGTAAAGTGAGATGTGTTGTAAATATTGTGCTTCAATACAAGTCTTGTACTTTTCTTCGATTATCAATAAAGAGAATAAAGTTCTATATATTTCTGTGTGACTTCAAGTTGTCCTTTATCTCCGCTGCTATAAAGAAATAATGTATTTCTATTCAATGAGAAAGATTGTCTTCACTAACTTTAATTTGTCTGCTTCTGCCGCTGTAATGTGTTCCTATTTGAAGAATTATCACTTATGTACCATCTTTGCCTTGTACAAGTGCAATACCAGACTCACTACAACAAAAAACCCTTTTAATGACGCTCGACAGGGAGTTTTAATGACGGCTGATACATAAGCGTTATCAAGTTGAAAAATACCTTTTTTCTATGACGGTTTGGACTAATTTTGGGATTTTTATAACGTTTATAAAACAAAACGTCATTAATACTTTAGAGCGGTGGCAAACTTGTAATTTTTTCACTGTATAAAAGCTAAGTGGGTTGAGAGAAAATTCATTTCTCATCTATTTTCTAAGGAGCAGCATCTCTCCAAACCTCTTCTCCCCCAATTTCCTCAAGAGTTAGGTTAGGGTTTCTGATCGATGGATCTTAGCCGAGGTGCGATCTCGACCATATCGGAGGGGTCGTCGGAGGACCTGAAGCCGGTGATGGAGGTCAGCCTCCGCCAGCGCGGCGTCTGCATTCTGAGCGGGAGCGGCGCCGTGTCCGACGTCAGCCTCCGCCAGCCCGCCGCCGCGGGCGCGGTCGTGACGCTGCGCAGGAGGTTCGAGATTCTGTCGCTCTCGGGCTCGTTCCTGCCCCCGCCGGCCCCGCCGGGGGCCACGAGCCTCACCTCCTCCTCCTCCCAGCCTCCGAGGAAGGAATGGCGCGCCGTCTCCGTAAATTTCACCGATTTTGCCTTCCCTCAAATAGGAGTCTTTATATATATTTTTACACTAATTTGTCGTTTATTTTTTTCAGGATCCGGAACATCTCAAGCTTTATCAATCCGACGAGAGAACGATATACGAGGAGGGAGCAGGACCGGTCGGCGTGGACTTCTGCTCGATCGCTATCAACGGCGGAGGCGTGAGCGAGGAGATGCTGCAGCAGAGGCTGCAGGAGATCTTGAGGCAGCGGGAGGAGCTGCAACACGTCTTGATCGAGCTGCGGGCACAGGCAATCTCCCGCTCTGGCCTCCTCGACATGCAGAGCAGCTTTCGGTCGCAGATCAAGGAGCACGCCGACACCACTTCCAAGCTGAAGGTTCAACTTTTTGAACTCTTTCGTCGATGCTAGTGTCCGAGTTATGTTTACTTGGTACTTCTTGATTGCATGCTATGTACATTAGCCTATGTTGCTGGATATGAATACACGGATATGACGCGACATGGACTCAACATCATTTTTTGGCTCGTCCTGGCATATTTTGGATTGCCCATTTACGCTACACGGACACAGCACTGGTTTTCGGGGTGCGATGCTTCCTAGACATTAGTGTATGTTGGAATAGGTTCGCTATTGTGAATTTGTTGTCCTCGGACTTCTTTTAATTTGTAGGTGTTGAGTTGTCCATTACTAAATGTTTGAATCTGTTTTATGTGAGGACGTATACTTAATGTTTCATGCTATGTACATTAGTCTGTGTTGCCGGACATGAATAGGAAAGAAACCAGTTACTTCCATCTTGGGGGTCTCCTAAAGAAAGGGAAGTCTCTCATGGAAAAGCTTTTGAGTTCGGGTTCCTCATAACAAACTTGGTCGAAAACCCAAGTCTTGATGCTATGATGCGACATGGACTCAACATCATTTTTTGGCTCGTCCTGGTATATTTTGGACTGTCCATTTACACTACACGGACATAGCACTGGTTTTCGGGGTGCCGATGCTTCCTAGACATTAGTGCATGTTGAAGAGGTTTGCTGTTGTGAATTTATTGTCCTCGGATTTCTTTTACTTTGTAGGTGTTGATCTGTCCATTACTAAATGTTTGAATCTGTTTTATGTGAGGACATATACTTAATGTTTCATAGTAGATGTTGCAAAGATCACTCTTTTTAGCAGATATGCACAAAAATCCAAAAATTTATATCAAACTTATTTTTCCCATAACATCTTTGTTTATGTACCAGCATAAGAATAAAGAAGAGTTGCAAAATGCATTTTCAAATGCATCTTTAATAAAGGATTTTTTGTGTGTGCTTAAATTACACCAGGTGACATATACTTAATGTTCGGCGGTTGCCTTTTGCAGGTATATTTTTGCATAATGTTCGTCTTTCTGCAGTATCTAGCTACTTCTACAATTTTTTCACTTGTGAAGTGATTAGTTCTATAGCTCCAGTAGAGTGCATTCTCTGGCCTTTATGAATTTGTTCTTTTCTTATGAAAACTACTACATGTTTATCCATATTTGTTAATCTGAAGGTGGATATTACTACAGCAAGATCAAGTTCCCTCCTGAATATCCATTCAAGCCTCCAAGTATCAGGTACTGATATTTCCATAATGTAAATAGTAAATACTTTGGCAGACTATTAATAATTTATACTGAATATCCATTCAAGTCTAAGAATAACTATCAATCATGTCTTATTGTGTACTTTTTCTGGAGGTCAAAATTAAATAGTTTAGCCAGTAATCTTCATCAGTTTTTTTTTAAAATTATTAAATGCAGAGTTTTTAATGTAACCTAGAATTTATCTCGAGTAAATTATAGATCTTATATTTTCTGGTCCTGACTTTTTTTTAACTGTGGAATACAGCATTCAAACAAGCCTCTTGTCCTTTATGGTAAGTCTGTCATTACTCTGCTATCTATACACTATTTCTATCTTTTTAGATATGCAGCAGGAGAGAGTATAATTTTTTGAACGTTGACTTTGAATGGGCATGTGCGATACGTGTGGTTTATATAATTTCAGTATGTCAGATAGAAGGGAAAAAATTCTGGTGATTGTGATTGCATTTTTTCCCCAGATTTTTTGTTCTAAATTTTTTTTTCTTCGGATTTTTTGTGGTTGAATCTCTGGATATGGGAAGAGGATGGAGTAAGTGGCAGGTGATGCAAGTGCTCCTTCCCTAGCAAGATTTTTACTCATCCCTCTGAACCTCTCACTTTCTCCCTTGCATCCCTCTTAAGACATGAGGTGGTCTTTTGGTAATTTTTTTTTTTATCTTTTTCAGGGTTTTGCTACGTGATGCCGACAGTTTTGATGTGCTCAAAGTTGAAGCCAATGTACTAATAGTTTTGAGGGTCTACTTACTAGTAGTAGTTGTAAATATATGTATTTAGATGTCCTATTTTGAAACAATGTAATGAAGATGGTGATATATATTATGTATATATTTGTAAATAGATTAAATGGTACTCTATAACATTTAGATGTTTTTTTGTGAATATGGTTCAAAATGAATGTTTTGAAATTGAATTGAGCAACATTGAGCATTGATCTAAAATTTTTTGGAAAGTAATATATAAATGTGCAGAATTGAGCATTATAAATGTGCTGAATTGAGTCTATACAGATTATCTATTCATAACGCTTTCAAACTACGCTGAAAATAAGTGTAGCAGAAACTCATCATATTCATGACGTTTTTATTTATGACGCTTTTAAAAAACATTTATAACACCCGTTTTCATCACGCTTGCTTTGGAAAAAAAAGCGTCATGATTTGTCATTAATGACGGTTTTTAGCCGTCATTAAAGGGTATTTCTGTTGTAGTGACTTGTACGGCATCACGCCCAAGCGAGGACGATCGATTCCAAGAGATAAAATATGTGAATAAATGACTCTATGAATCGGGGCGTGACTAAGTGGTATCAGAGCACGGCTTTACGTCCTTGGTCTCTTCTTTGATTCGTTTCAAATCAAAGTTGCATCGATGACTAACCAAAGTTGCTTCCGCGATCACTCAACGTTGCTTCCGAGATTAAATCAAAGATTGCTTCCGCGATTATGCTGTTGTCGTTCTGTAATCATCCTTATGTTGTTCGTATTTGAAATTTCGTTGTCCCTCTTGGTTGCTTACTGGATATTCCATACAATAAGTCTATATACATTGTGATGCCCCTAAATGAATGATTGTTGTTGGTTTGGACACAAATAACCCAACAATGACTCGATGCCATAGTATGCTATATTGTGAATGCTGTTTGGAATGTGGGAATAAAGGAAATGGCTATGTATGCTGCAACAAGTTGAGAATTGCATGTGATGTTGGAAAAGAATTGGGAATAAAATAATTGATGGATGAGTTCAACAGAATTGGTGAATTGACTCATGTGTGCAGGCTACTGCTTTCGAGACCCTAAGAATGTTGGTTTGTGATATTGAGATACCGAAATGTTGGCTAAGTGTTGTGATCATCATAGATCACGAATGTCCGGAATAGATTGAGCTAGTTTTTGTTTAAGGATGGCTTCGTTTCTGAGTGGTATATTGCCTCTACCACCTCAGAACGAGATGTATGTTGACCCTTTCTATAGAATAGCAATAAGACTATCTGTGGGTATTGGGTAGCGTCGAGACTTAGCTGAAAGTCATGTGTTATTGCTAGATGACTCGAATGTCCCTTGACGGTGATGTTATATTGAGTAGCGAAATTGTCGAAAATTGTAACTGGTGGCTTGGTTAGAAATTGTTTAGTCGAGTGATGACTCAGACTAGTAAGACCGTTAGTATGCTATGGGTAAGTGGATTTGGCTAGAGAATGTTGTGGCTTAAAATATCTGAATATTGATTTCGAATGGTTGGATGCAAATTATGTGGCTAATACAATATTGGTTGCTAAGCTGAGAAGCTCTAGAAATGTTATCGGTGAACCAAAAGAATATTAGAAATCTGTGCTTTGGCTCTAAGGTGTAATAGATGTTAATCCATCTTGATCACCAAAGGATAGTCGTCGCCTATGTGCATATATGCTGAAGAATTTAATGAGATTAGAAAAGTAACAAGTAGCCACCTTTACTATTTGTGTTGCCTAGAGGATGGTTAAGTGATACATAAATTGTCGGATTGAAAGGAATGAATTACTCGACCCTTGCAATATGAGATTTAAGAATGTCCGTATAAGACGTTGATGACTGATGAAACGAATGGGATTGAGAAAATTGAAAATGTGTTGGATAATGTCGATATATGTGACTGTTGGTTAGGATATAGATAGTTGGCTTATGACTTGGTGGTGTGACTCTGTCATACAGATCGAATAGTATGATTCCATAAGTTATGATGAGACTATCGGAATCGTTGACCCTTGAATAGTTAACCTTGGTTTATGGGTTCGTGTGAGTATAAAGGAATTGGAATAGAAATTAAATTATTGGAATTTACTTGATGGATTATTAGAATGATGAGAATCGTATGTCGGATTGGGAATTGACCGTAATGTTGATAGATCGATCTTAGTCGATTATTGGGTAAGTCTAGAATGAGCCTCTGTGGGAATTATTTCCTTGAGGAAGACCCTGGATAGATAGACTTGACCCTAGCGACCAGTTGATGAATTACCAATTGCTGGCTTAGCCCAATTGGCGATTTATTATTTAGACTGACTTGATACCCATAGGTTTGGGTAGAGTTCCTTAGAACTGTCGGTTGCTTGTTGGCCCTAAGAAAAAAAAACTAGTATAACCCTAATTGCCGTCCACTCTAGGGAAGTCACCTGGATGATTAGGTATAGCTGTCGGTATAGCTAACCATTGAGACTGGACCGAATAATAGATGGCTGTGGGCGACCCATAGAATGACCTTGTGGCATTGAACGAGAGATGGTGATGAGTACGACCTAAGAGAAATATGTTATATGTATGCTTCAATATGAACCTTAGAGATGTCTGACCCTTGAGGATTATGTGTCGGCCTATAGCGGGACTAGAATTGTGGGATGAGACTTGAGTTTTATGTATCGGATAGTAAATTATTATATGAGATGGATTTGACTGCTCATGACGGAAATGTTGGATCGGTATCGATAGTTGGTGATGTGGGATCGTATCTTTTAGAAAAGATGAATTGCCTCGGTGAAAAATATTGTTGGATTTGGAAAGGAATATGATTGCATGTTGTGAACTCTCGATATGATTGGCTCTAAGATTAGACGCTTGATCGAATGCTAGAAATATTATGCTTGGATAGAGAGTTGTCTTTGATGTTAAGTGTTGTGGCCTGGAAGATAGTGATTGTGGCAAAGTGAATGAAGTAATAAAGTCAATTGAAAGGATGCTAAGTCGGATTTGGAAAAGAGAGTTGTATCGTGGCTGATCGAATCGCGCTATCATGGAAGTTGGCTGAAGTACATATGTTTTGGGGACGCCTAAAATATGTGTATGGATCCAGCCGAAGTGATAGGTTGCTACTGGGATAACATTATGGAAAGAATTTATCGCACTAGCACAGACTTTGGCTGAAATACATATGTTTTGGGAACGCCTGAAATATGTGTATGGATCCAAATGAAGTGATGTGTTGCGACCAAGATAGAATGCAAGAAAATGTTGGTGAATCAATGAGAAGTTGCAAGTATTTGGAAAAAGAGAAAGATGGATTGAGTCGTTGATGGATTAAAATGATACAGTTGGATAGCTATTTTGAAATGACCGATTGGGCTAAAATGAATATTGAATTGAAGCTAAATGAGTAACTCATTGTGATTAAGTGAATCTAGTAGATGAGTTGTTTTCTTAAGTTTCGAGGACGAAACTTTTTCTGAGTGGTATATTATGTAATGCCCCGCTCCGCACGAGGTATTTGGTTGGCTTGTTGGATGGGATCAGAATGTTGGACCGTGACTTATGTTGGAGATCATGAGAATCGAGACTGATGCAGTCTTTCTTAGCTGGCTAGACGAAATGGGTATTGGAATGTGGCTCGCTGGTGGAGCTACACTTAGTGGGATTGGAGCAGGAAGACCGTTATATAAGGCAAGTGGAACTGTCCTCCTTCCTCCTTATTCCTGCATGCTTAATAAATGGAATAATGTGATGCTATGAATATGGATATATCCCTAATATTTCTTACCTTGAATATTGAATAATTGTGATGCGATGCTTTAGTTGCTAAATTGATAGAGATTCATATGCTGGAAATCATTGAATGAATAACACATGAACTTTGAATTGCTAAACGAATCATACTCGAACTGCTAATGTAACATGATGCCTGAGTTTGAATTGATAATGTCCCTTATGCTTAAGATCGATGAAATGAATGAATCACTTGAATAATGAGATGCTGCATAAATGATACATGAGAAAAGAATTGAACATGCTATTGTCCCTATGGAATGAATGAAATGATACAGGTCCCTTTGAAATGAAAGAATACTGTTGTTCCTCCTTAGAAGGAACAAATGAGAAATGTTGCAATGAAGCAATGAATGAGAATTGATGAGGCTTGGGATCGTTGAGATCACCAAATGAAATGATGGTAATGTTGGGAATGAATAAGTCATTGAACATGACTTGAATGAGATGAATGATGGTGCACTGTTGTCTTTACTTCAATATTTTACCATGCATTTTATGTTCATGATTGAGTTGGACACGCATTCGCATGGTCATAGGACAACTTATGCATAAGTAATGGGGATATGTTTTCTCGGACGGTACCCCGGGACGTTAGGGCGACCGATCCGGCCTAGGAGGAAACGTTGGCGTGCCAGTAGGGGCACGGGTTTTGTGAGACATCCTTTGGGGCTAGCTACCTTCTCTGGAGTCATCGTATTACCAATGAAGACCTATATGGCAATGTCCGTATGGTTAAACACCAGTGACCATGTAGTCAGGATGCATGCTAATGAATGTCTTATGCAGGCAGAGTAAGTATATCTGCTAACCTGTAATTGATGCAGGTATGAGGGAGTCGGCCATCGGTAAAAAATCACTTAAGTGTGATAATTTAATATATGTGTTGGTTTAACTTGCATGCTTACATTCCAAATAAGTAAATGGTGCTGTATGTAGCCTTTCAGTATGAGATCCTGCTTAACATGTTAAATTCAGTATGCTAGAAAGATGCCATGCTATAATAAATGTTCAAACACAACATACACGCTAAGGGATGCTTGAAGTGAGAACTGTTATAACATGTTTAAGATGTTAATGTTAACAATGCCTCAATGATGCCTTTTCTTGATAACACCTAGTATGTCTCAATGATGCCTTTGTATGATAATACCAAGAATGCTAACATGATATGTCTACATGAATGCTACTAAGAATATGTTTACATACTTCACTCTGATTATTGCCCATGAACTGTAAACTGATGCTAGGCCCAAGTAGAAAGATCATTCTAATAAATGCTTGCTTAATTGATCACTTAAAAGTTGGTTTATGCGAGTGAGTTGGATTCTGCTTGCCAGTACATAGATGATGTGCTGACCCACGTTTTGTGGACAGGTGCTTGTGCTTGGGATATTCTACACACGAAGATTGGCTTGACTGGTTTCGCGGCATCGAAGATTTGTTGGACATACAGAAGCTCTCCTTATACAAGATGATGTCTTTTGTTTATAAAGGGCATAATGTATGGAACATTGTAATCAGTTGTACCAGTGAGATTGTAAGCCAAGTCAGTGTATCGAGTTGTAATCCAATGTATCCAAGTATCAAATGTAAGCTGTATAGCATTGTTCAGTTGGCTTTCAATGTAAAGTGAGATATGTTGTAAACATTGTGCTTCAATACAAGTCTTGTACTTTTCTTCGATTATCAATAAAGAGAATGAAGTTCTATATGTCTCTGTGTGACTTCAAGTTGTCCTTTATCTCTGCTGCTATAAAGAAATAATGTACTTCTATTCAATGAGAAAGATTGTCCTCACTAACTTCAATTTGTCTGCTTCTGCCGCTGCAATGTGTTCCTATTTGAAGAATTATCACTTATGTACCATCTTTGCCTTGTACAAGTGCAATACCAGACTTGTACGGCATCACGCCCAAGCGAGGACGATCGATTCCAAGAGATAAAATATGTGAATAAATGACTATGAATCGGGGAGTGACACTTGATAATAAAAGAGACGAATCCACATAGCTAAGGGAATAATCCCGACGGGTCGAAATGAGTTAGAACATGGAAAAAGGTCCAACGGTCGGTTTAGAGTTGGTGCACGGCGTGCTTTGAAAATGACACTCGGTCCTTCGTCCCGAGGCTTGGGAGAAGGAAAGTTGGTTGAGTCGGCGAAGTTATGAACATAGCCTAAGTCATAGGCGTCGCCCGCATGAATGCTTCATAAAGCATGCACGGTCCTGTCGTCCAAGGCTTGGCATAGCCTTGGCTTGCCCCCATGAGTCAAGTTGCGTTGCACAGCTTGTGCCATAAGTCTAGGCACCCAAATGACTTGGTCGTTCAAAGTTGGACGCGTGCATGGCACGTTCCATCGAGGCAAGGCTTGATGCGGCCTTCGTTCGTTAAGTTGTAGGCTTGAGTAAGTTAGGCAAAGTTATGCCGGTCGACCTAAGTTATTCCAAGCACTGTCCCGCTCATTCTGCGGTTGTCAAGTCAAATAGTCCCACGATCCCAAGGTCCGTCATATAAATTATGACTTGGGCGATAGTGTCGCGTAGATCGGAAGTCGGTTTGAGGCACGATGCACGGACCTAGTGTTAAGGCAGGAACCACGGTTGATTGAATGAGTTTTGGAGGAAGGACTATCAAATAGGCATTGAGTTGAATGAAATGATATGGTAACATGGAAAGAATGCTCGCGACCGTGGGTCGTCGAGGGGTCTCAAATGTTAGAAAGAAAGCTCGAGACCGTGGGTCGTCGAGGGGTCTCAAATGATAGATGGTTTGATATTGGTTTTGAAAGAGATGGTAACATTGGAAGAGGAATGACTGTGTGAGACGTCAGTTGTATCGAGTCTTGCATGGTCATTGGACAACTTGTCGACAAGGAGGAGTTTCCACGCGCGACAACCCTGGGCGCCATGGGACCGCGGCGTTCCGGAGGGAAACACGGTATAGCCGTAGCTGGACTAACCGCTCGGGTCATTCGAGAACTTTCAGCGGGGCTAGCTACCTGTGCTGAAAGGGTCGCCGAATGGCAAGGCTATAGTCCAGAATAGCTTGTGATGTTAGTGACCAATTCATATAGATGGGTCGGCACGGGCGAAAATCCGCGTGTGTGCCTTTGGATTGAGTCAGTTGGATGTGTGTACAGTTAGAACACAAGTTTTGGTCCTATGATTTGGCATCAACATAGGCGACGTGCTACGGCACGATATGCGGGGTCGGTCTTAAGTTGTTGGCATATAAGTTGCATAAGTTGGTTTGAGTTGTCTTGAGTCTAAGTCGGGAAACGCCGCAAGGCAAAGTTGGTCAAGTGGCACTTAGCCCACAAGTCTTGGATTGGGTCGGATGATGAGTTAATAGCAAAGGACCGCAAGGTGGCGATACGATTAAGTCACATTAAATTATGAGGCACTGTATGATGGATTTGTAAGCACGATCACACGGAAATAGAGCTTTATCGCGTAGTTGCGTCTCTGATTATGGCCGTAAGGCAACCACGACTTGATAGGTTAACGTTGTTGAGTTAACATTGATGTTGCGAGCACGGGATGGTCTAAAGACACAAAATAAGCAAGGCGTCGGTCATAAAACTGATCCTAAGGCAAGACTAGAAAGACATTCGATAAGAAGTGACTAAGTTACACAAAAGTAAATCAAACGTGTTGGGTTTGTATGGGTGGGCGAGGAGCTCATTCTACCAGTACAGTTGAGTACTGACACCCACATAGTTTATATGTGCAGGTACAGGTAGAAGCTCGTGGTGCGGAGCTCGCTTGGATGCGTCGAGGCACGGAGTTCCTTGGCGATTCGAAGGGTGCGGCCGCATGGTATAAAGACTTATACAGGACATAATGTATGGACATCGCCTTCCGAAGCTTCCGCTGAATCAAGACTTGTAATTGAGAGATGAGAGAGAGCTGAGTGAACTTGTAAATGTGAGAAGAGTGAGCTTGAGTGATTGTAATCTTGGCCTTGCGCCCCCAATGTAATCGTTGTTTCAATATCAATAAAGAGCATATTTGAATAACTTGTGTTTTTGTTCTAAGTTCTGCTGCTATTATTCAATGTCTCTGCATAGGACTTCTGTGCGACGACCCTGTCGCAGCCGCTGAAATCGGCCGTTATGGAACCCGCCTTGCACGAGCGCAATCTAGGCTCGTGCGGCATCACGCCTTAGCGAGGACGATCACTCCTACGGGAGCGGGGCGTAACAAATGTCGGAACATAAAGAACATCCGTCAACACTAATGAAGCAGTCAAAAATACTTTTGTTTGCCATTAAAATTGTTTGATTGAAAACTTTAATACAAACAGAACAGTGTTACAATGTAGGACTTAGATGTAGTCCTAGGAGTACACTTTTGTTTAAGCTGGGTCCTTAGTGCCAATGGAGCGAGTGGTAATGCGTTGACTCCGTTGACCGGCTGACGACGGTTATCGATTCTCTGAAGGAGTGGATTGCTCTGGGTGCTGAAGCTTGCTGAGAGGAGGAAGACGTTGAGTGTCTGTATCTGCCTCTCTGATGATTCCTTGTATGTTCGTTGTGGATTCTCTGTGTGTGTGTGTGTGAAGGAGAAGATCTCTCTATTTATAGTTTTGCAGGCTGGCTGCTCATGCGCGCATGTAGGATGCGCCGGTGTGTGGGGACGCCACGTGGAGGTTGCTGATGGAGGCGCGTAGATGATGCGTCCTGATTGAGGGGGAGAACTCTTCATACTGCTGTTGTGAGCCGGCACGTAGCAGAGGAGAAGATCTTTCTGTTGCTGAAATCTTGGACGAGTTGAGTCAAAGGACACGTGTCATCGACCAATGGCTCGAAGATCTCGGATTTGGGGGGGCAGTGATCTGGTGAGCTGCGCCTTGGATCTGGGCGCAGGAGGAGGCTGCGGTTCATAACCTTTAGGAGTTACAAATCATTTAGGGCGCATGGCTTTTGGGGCGCATGTAGGTGACCTTCCTTCTGTCTTTCGGGATCAGAGATCAGTCTGGGGCGCATGGCTTTTGAGGCGCATGCAAAGCTTCAACTGGAGACTCTTCTTCTGTCTTTCGGGATCAGTGAAGAGTCTGAGGCGCATGGCTTTTGAGGCACATGCTGGTTTGGACGCATGGCCGTAGAGGTGCATGGCAATTTGGACGCATGGCCATAGAGGCGCATGCGGATGGCCACGTGGCAGTAGCCGTCGGAATAGAGTCATGATGATGCTGACATTGCCGACGCTTCGTTCTCTAAAAAAGCTGTCACTGTTCAGACTTTGGAAGCGTGCTGCCAACTCTGGTGTCAGTTCAGCATTTAATGTTTGTGATGTTCGATGGACAGCTGAGTGGGCACATTGGTTGGTGTCCCACTCGGCATGGAGATGTGAGGGAGGGCGCATCCTCTGTGATGCGTCGGGTACTGTAGGGCGCGTCTGTGTGATGCGCCTGATGCTGGAGGGCGCGTCCGTGTGATACGCTGTTTAGCTGGCACATCCGACATGTCCATTAATGATGCGGCTGTCTCGCTCCTCGAGTGCTATAAATAGCCGTTTGGCTAAATTCGAGGCGTCCCGTTCATCCATTTAATGCAAATTTATTGCACAAAATTCGGAGAGTCATCCACTTGGCGCATGGGTTTGATTTGCCCGGCCTATAAATAGTGGCATGGAGAGAAGGTTTGCTCCTCATTCTCTCACGTACTTCCAATATGAACTTGGATATGTGGGTGCATTCTGTTGACGAAGTGCTTCCGAGGATGAAGATGAGATATCGTGTTGTCTTCGATGTACTTGAAGGTGACTGTTACATCCAAAAGACGGAGTCGAGGGCTTCTGAGGCAGGCGGAAGGTGCCTGTTGCATCCAAAGATAGGGATGTTCGGGCCTCGTCTTCGTTGTTCCGGAAGAATCGTAGATCGGAATGGTGATGCTAGGCTCTCTCTTCCTTCAAAGTGGGTGCCGCCCACTTTGATTGTGTTGAAAGCTCCTTGTGCCATGATTTCGATCACGGTCTTCCTTGGTCTTTGGAGGCTCTTTCGAAGCCTCCCCTGGCCACAGCATTTGCGGTGCTCTTCTCTTCCTTGGTTCCAGCCAGAGGGTTAAATGCTTTGCTTGGCGAAGCACTTATCAGGCGAGCCTGGCTGGAAGAGCGGTACATAACAGGGCTCTGCTCGGCCAGGTGAGCCTGGTTGGAAGAGTTGTACATCACTGAGCTGCTGAAGGGATGCACATAACTGAGCTGCTGGAGAGATGCACATCACTGAGCTGCTGAATAGATGGTAGGATGCGCCTGGCTGGAGGCGCATGACATCTGCTGCGCCTGGCTGACAGCGCATGGTGACTGCTGCCCCTATCGGAAGGCGCATGGTGGTTGCTGCGCCTATCTGGAAGGCGCATGGTGGCTGTTGGCTGTAGATCTAGGATCCTTCCTTTGTAGAAATTCTCTTTTGTACAATCTTTTCTTGACATGTAATAGACTTTTACATATATAAATAAAAAGTCCTTCTTCGAATGTCTATGGCTTATTCGATTAGCTGTCTGAGTTCTGGCGCATATAATGCCTGGCGCATGGGCTTTCTGGTTGTGAAATTCCATGCTTCTACAAGACCCCCTTCAAAGTTTTCAAAACTTTTGAATAAGTTTTGGAATACTTTGAATAAGAAGCATGGAGGTCAGGGCGCATGATTTTTGGGCGCATGCTTGTTCGGGCGCATGCTCCTTTCAGTTGATGATGATGACGCCTTGGTAACCCAAAAGATTGATGATGATCTTTTGGTTGTATCTGTTGTTATCTCCTCACGGAACCCAAAGCGACGGCTGAGATTACACGTCATCGGTTCACGCGTGCGACCAAGCCCTATAAATAGGTAAGGGTTGGAGAGAGAGAGAGTTCATCTGCTCTGTGTCTTTGCTTTCTTTAGAGTTTTTTCTTCAAAACCCTAACTTTTTCTTCTCTGAGAGAATGGCTCCCAAGACTCCTCGCGGTGGTGCCGGCAAGGAGAAGGAGAAAGCGAAGGAGCCGGCGAAAGTTGTCACGGCTGACGTTCCCCGACGGCCTGTCGAAGTTCGGCCGGAGGTGGTTGGTAAGTCTCATTTTTTTCGTACACCAACGCACATAGACCTTGGGTCTTTAATGATGTGTCGTGGTCTTTGTTCGCCAACGCGCATGGGTTTAGACCCTGATGATGCGTCGAGGCTGCTGACGCGCATGGGCTTAAACCCTGATGATGCGCCGAGGCTGCTGACGCGCATGGGCTTAAACCCTGATGATGCGCCGAGGCTGCTGACGCGCATGGGCTTAAACCCTGATGATGCGCCGAGGCTGCTGACGCGCATGGGCTTAGACCTTGATGATGCACCGAAGCTCTTCTTTCTCTTGTTGCTTCTAATATTTTTCTGATCTTTGCTAGTGTCAGTAGCGATCCCGCCTTTGAATGAAGTGTTCTTGGAGGCTGTCTTCAACCAGATGGGAGTAGAGTATGATGAGGAAGTAATAAACCCCGCTCAAGAGGCTCTTATGCTGGATCAGCCTCCCGAGAGAATGACCCAAATCTGTGAGCAGCAGTATGGGTTCCTCAAACGGATGATGGAACGTGGTGTTTTAAAATCTTCCACATCTGATAAATTGACCTTCTTGAAGCCTGAGTTCCTATTCGGAGACCGCCTCACTTCTACTGATGCGACGGTGTTGAAGGTCAAGGAGGACTGGTTCTTTACAGCGAATGGGGTGCATATGACTGTCAAGCAACTTGAACGTCAATGGCCTTTGACATCCTTCTGTCGCCTTGTTTCCCAGAGGAGGATGTCTTGGGATCTTACCCCTTCTCAGGGGGGAGCGGTGACTGGCGTCATCCAAATTGATTCTACCTTCGACCAAAGGGATACTTTGACCGCCACACGGTCTGGGTCTTCTTTCACTTGGCGGACTCTACGCCCCGGGAGCCTCTACAGTGACGTACCCATTGATACGTTTGCTTATAGTGCTTCGACCTTTACACATCGTATGTTTTTGATGGAACGCTCATACCCGAAAGGAGATTTTCGGGTAGAGGGTTGGTGCCATTACGTTTCCAAGTGGGATAAACTGACACTCTGGATCTTGTCACGGTTTCGGACCGAGCTTCGAGAGATTGGGTTGACTGCCGCGATCCGTGCTACCCAGGCGGGTGTTGATCTCAACAGGCACATGTTCCTCGTACTACTGGAGATGTTTGATGTCCATACCGGGACCTTTTTTACTCCGGTGGGGGAATTAGGATTCGCACTTCATGAGATGTACGAGGTGTCAAAACTCCCTTGGGGGTCGGAACCCTATGAAGAGTACTTTCCCACCAACGAGGAACTTCAAGTCCTGGGGGACAGGGCTGAGGAGATGACGGCCGTCTTTAAGGAAGTGGCGAGTCATCATTACTATATGCAGAGACGGGATAGGAACGGGACGCAGCCTCATGTGACCGCTTGGAGAGATTATGTCTTTAGACAAGACAAGGAGGATCCCTCACAATTTTCCACTCCACCGGCGCTCTCTCGTAGCGAAGTGTTGTCCGAAATGAGCAGGTTAGGGGAGAAAAATCCTCGAGGAAATGAGGACCAGCAGTCAGATGCACGCTCCTACAGCTGCTTCTGGTATCTTGCTTATCGGATGTCACCCAAGGCGGTGTTGGCGTCCTACCTGATGATATGGCTCCGGGATTGCGTGTTCGCGGGCGGATCCGGTGCCGTAGAGAGGGTAACCCGAAACTTAATCCTGCCAGCCGTGAAGCTGGTCTTCGGCCGACGTTTGGCTCTTCTCCCCGCAATGGTATGTAACCTGTAGCGAGGTTTGAGAGAGTTTGCTGGAAATATGATTCATGACAGAGGCCGAAACAATAACTTCCCGCGTGCCGAACTGCCGTTTCACTATTTGATGGGATGGCTGATTTTGCATCATCCCAGTGTGATGAGTCCAGGCTCGGAAGAAAATTATAAGGCTGGAGATGCACTCCTTCGTCGTTTCAATCGGAGGAGCTGGTCACATACTGGTGTCCCTGTTTGTAGAAAGGTTTTATCTCGTCTTCAGGGTTGGGAAATTACCAAAGTTGGTCCAATCTACTTGGGCTTTGAGGCCAACGAAGATCTAAGGGATCTGGGCGAAGGTACCACCACTCTGCCTCAATGGGGATTCCGCTGGTTGCAGAGTATCCGGCCGTCGCATCTAGTATACAGGAACAGGAATCAGTGCTACCTGGAACCATATTTGCCAAGCCGCTTTGCACGGTAATTTGGTTATGCCCAGATGATGTTGGATAACCCCAGTATTTCTCTGGGGTATATTGGAAGTTTGTTGGATGGTGCACGAGCTTGGCATTATTATAATGCCGGATGTACTGGGGCTCGTTTTACGTTGCCCGTCCCAGATCCGCGGCCGCCCATTCTTTACTCAGCCGCCAAATTTTACTGTGCTATGGCTGCTGCGCCCTCCGGATATGACAGGGAGACCAGTCTCATTGCAGGCACCCAGTTAGCGACGACCGGGAACATGCCGGTGAAGGCCCGATCGCATCGTCCGTCAGGGATAGGTCACCGGAGTGCCCCTTCCGTTTCTCAAGCAGAACCCTCGGGCGATCGATCAAAGCGATGTGCAGACGAAGGGATTGAATCTCCTGTACCGAAGAAGCAGAAGAAGGCGCCGTCGCCGACGGCGTCATCGGATTCAACGTCCGCAGAGGTAAAGGCGTCCCACATAATCTGATTTTGGTTCCACAATTTACGAGGCTTCATCTTCTCTTGTATGAACCGTTAAAAAGAAAACCTCGTACTCCAAAGTCGGATGGGAGCAGGCGAGAAGGGACTGCGGGCTCGTCTGGAGTGCGTATCCCACCGACCATGATGTCTCCCATGGAGGAAGATCCGGAGGATGCTGTTGACGTGGAGATTCCGGTATCCCCAGATTATGTCAGGAGGAAAACCGAGGGTGCAGCAGCTTCCGAGACGGCAAAGGCCAGAACGGAAGCTTCAAGTGCCGAAGGTTTAACAAGCACGTCGTTTCCTGGTAGTGAAGAAGAATGGAGTTCGTCGTCTTCCGATGACGTTGCTCCAGAGCTGCAAGAGCCTGTTGCGGAGGCAACAGAAGTAGTTGAGACAGAGGAGAGGGTTGAATCCCCTCTTCATCATGATGAGGGGAGGTCGGCTGCATTATTGCCGAGTCCTACCCCGGCTTCCATCGTGGAAGTTGAGGCGGCTACCACTCAGGAGGTAGCGACAGATTCTGTCCCTGTTGAGGGACTCGATGATGAGACCCGTCTGCCAGTCAAGACCGCTGCGACGGGTCAAGAGACAAGTGATAATCTCCCTATTCCGCCAAGGGAGGTACCAACTGTTGATAGGACGTTGGGGGTAGAAGAGGTGGCTGTTGACGTCGGAGGTTCCTCCGGGCTTGAGAAGGGTAAGGGTGTAGAACCCTCTGTAGCTCCTTCTACTTGGGGGACCATCTCGACGCCTGTGCCGGCTCTTTCTGTTGCTTCGGCTCCTCGGGCTAGAAGTCCAGCCTCTGTTGATGAAGAGCCCATTGATGCCGAGGTTCAAGCCTCGCTGGTTGAGGTTGGCGGATCTTCTTCCGGTCCACAAACTGCAGTAGCTCCTCCAACTCCTGCCATGATACCGCAGGTCCTGGCGGATGCAGATGAGTATGTGAAATTCCTCGTCGAGGGGGTGTACAAAATGTTTGCAGAAGGGTGTATCTGCTGTGATGGATGCCAATGGGAGTTTTGCGACGGCAAAAGCTCTGGCAATGCCCTGCATCGAGCTGATTCGTATTCATCAAGGCCACGACCATATGGCCGAAATTCTGGAGGCTTCAGTGATTAAACTGGATGAGCGGCTCGCGGAACTTCAACGCATCCAGCGAAACGACCTCTCTGTCCTGATAGATGCGGAGAAGGGGAAGCTGATTGCCGAGATCGAGTCTTCATACCAGGCCACCGTGGGCGTTTGGGAGCACGAAGTGGCTGAGACCGAGGCTGCGGTAGAGCAGTTGTCTCAGTCCATGAAGACGACGGTGGAAACTCGAGCTGCAGTGGAGGCTAATATCGCGGATATCGACACCCAGATGCGCCGCCTTGAAGACCAACGGGCCCGACTCCAGTTAGAGGTCGAGCGTGTCCGGGCTGAACATGCAGCATTCAAGAAGGATGAAGCGACTTTCACTCAGCGGACTCTTGCCTTGGCGCAGCAACGACAACAGCTTGATGAGAAGCATGCAAGTGATACTTCCGCTGGGTCCGTTGAATTGATGCGCCAGGAAGCAGAGCGACGAGTCCTGGCGACGGTGGAGGCCCGCGCAGTCGACTTAAAGCTTCGAGTCAGGGAGCTCTCAGCCCATCCTGGGGAGATTCAGGGACCATAGCTTTTTTCCCTTTTTCTTTTGTGTTCTTTTGCAACCCTAGCTGGGGGATGATGTAGCTTCTTGTACTCCTTTTTTTTGAAGAATAAAGAAGTCTACAACTTTTTTGTGATGTGTTCATCTTTTGTTGTCATGAACTTGATGATTTGTGTGGACCTATTATCTTTTGCGCACCTTGGTTTTCAGGTACAGATAATAAGTTTGACGGAACCATTATGTTTGCTCAGAGGTAATGTGGACATGGCAATCATTGGGTTCGAAATGATAGAATCTCCCTACTCAGAGGTATTATGGACGTGGTAGGAATGATCTTGGGGGATACGCTGAACAACTCAGAGGTTATATGGACGTGGAAGTTCTGCGATAAATGTACAATAACGCAGGGGTTGTTTGTACAAGATGTTTACTCAGAGGTAATGTGGACGTGGTAAACATGAAGGGTAGCGTAGGCTTACGAAGTGTAAGATTCTGCTTTGTAGGGTGTAGAGAGACAACTCAGAGGTAATATGGACGTGGTTATCTTTCTACTGGAAGATGCCACGGAACAGCTGGGTTCCGGAGGCGTATGAGTTTGTGGAAAGAGGTTGTTTGAGGAAGTACATATCTGGAGGATGCCAAGAATAGTACTTCTTTAGGAACTTGCCGTTGATGGGCATCATAAACAAGTCCCCATTGGGTTTGGCGAGGCGGTAAGCACCGTTTGAGTATACCGTCTCTATGATGAAAGGTCCTTCCCACTTGGGCTCGAACTTTCCTGGTGTCTTGTGGGTCAACACCATTGGTCTTCTGACTGCTAAAACCAGGTCGCCAACTTGGAAAGTCCTCTTTTTGACCTTTTTGTTGAAAGCCTGTGATATACGGGCTTGGTAGAGCTGCGTTGTTGAGCTAAGAGACGCTTTCGTCAAGTGCCTCCAGTTCCCGCAGACGACGACGTTGATTGTCCTCTTCTGTGAGTTCGTTTGTGATTGCTACGCGGAGCGAAGGTATCTGTATCTCGAGAGGCAGTACTGCTTCGCTCCCGTAGACTAGGGAGAATGGAGTGTTGCCTGTTGGGGTCCGTACCGTTGTACGGTAGGCCCAAAGGCATTCGCCAAGCTTTTCGTCCCAGTCGCGTTTGTTGGATGACACGACCTTTTTGAGCAGCCTAACGATAGTTTTGTTGAATGCCTCAGCCAATCCGTTTGTTGCCGGATTGTAGGCGGTTGAGGCCACGTTCTGAATGCGATTCTTGTCACAGAACCTGCTGAAAATGTGGCTGATAAACTGAGGACCATTGTCATGGATGATCCGCTGGGGTACTCCGAAACGGTAAATGACATGGTATTTGATAAAGCTGACCACCCTGGAGCTTTTTACTTCTGCTAGTGGAACTGCTTCCGCCCATTTGGAGAAGTAGTCGGTGATGGCCAGGATGCAACGGTGTTCTCTCGATAAAGGAGGGGTAATTGGCCCTACAATGTCCATGCCCCAGGCTTCGAAGGACCAGGAGGCGACTGTAGGATGTAGCGGCTCCGATGGTGTATGTATGAAGTCTGCATGAAGTTGGCACGCGTGGCACTTCTTGGCATATTCGACAGCATTGGCAACCATGGTTGGCCAGTAGTAGCCCATACGTCGCAGTCGATCTTGCAACTTAGGACCGGGTTGATGAGCTCCACAAGTTTCGTCATGAGCTTCTTGAAGAGCTTCGGCTGCTTCTTCGTTGGACAGGCATCGAAGGAGGAGCCCATCGAAGGAGCGTCGGTACAGCGTTTTGGTAGCTGTATCGTAGTAGAATCGAAGAGAGCGTCTTCTGACTGAGACGGCTTCCTTCGTGTCCTCTGGAAGGATTCCGTAGACAGCGAAGTCGATGAACGGGAACCTCCAGTCTCGGACATTAACACCAGTGTTTGTCGGCATGGCGTGAGCCACCTGCAAGCATAGGTTATTTCTGGGACAAATCAGATCTCGTCCTGTTACCGTGATATAGTGTTGAGTCCCAAAGGGCGCTGCTAATGAGGCTGCGAGGCCAGCCAGAGCATCGGCCTCCAAGTTTTGTAAACGGGAGACATGTTCAATGAAGAACCCGGTGAAGGTTGAAATGATGTTCAATGCGACTTCATGATAAGGGATTAAATCTTCATGGCGAACTTCGTATTGTCCCCGAACCTGGTTTACGACGAGTTTTGAGTCGCCGTAAGCTTCCAGATGGTCGACCCCCAGCTATTGTGCGAGCTGGAGTCCCATGACGAGTGCATTGTACTCGGCAACGTTGTTGGAGCACGGCTTCGAAAGAGAGTACGCACGCTGGATGACCAGCTGATCGGGGAAGACTAAGACTACCCCCACTCCTGCGATGATTTGGCCTTTGGGGCCTGTTCTCGAAGCACCGTCGAAGAACATCCGCCAAACGGAGCTTCCTTCGGTGACGTTGGATTCTTGGACCTCATCCGGGATGTCTTCATAGAGTTTTGAGGATTCTGGGATGGGGTGTGCAGCTAAAAAATCAGCCAGAGCTTGACCCTTAACAGCTTTTTGGGGCACAAACACCATGTTGTACGGTGTTAGCAAGATCGCCCATGTAGCCAGCCGAGAGTTCAATGATCCTGGCTTCGTCATGAGGACTCTGAGCGGATTGACTCGGGAAATGACATGAATTGTCTGACCCGAGACATAATGACGAGTCTTCTGGATGGCAAACACCAAAGCCAAGCACTCCTTTTCGACGGGGTTGTACCGGTGTTCGGCCCCGATGAGTGTTCGACTGAGGAAGTAGATTGCTTGCTCGTAGCCTGTATCGCTGTTTTGAGCGAACAGAGCGCCAAGAGAATGATCCATGGCACGGACGTAGAGGAGAAATGGTTTGCCGATGACTGGCGCTACTAGGACTGGTGGGCTCGTCAAGTAGGCTTTGATGTCGTCGAAAGCCTTCTGGCACTCCTCTGTCCAGATATAAGAGACTCCCTTCTTCATGAGCTGAGTGAAGGGTTGACATTTACCGGAAAGGTTTGCTATGAACCTCCGGATATATGCTAGACGTCGCTGTAGGCCTCGAAGTTCTCGAAGGTTCTTCGGAGGGTCCATGTTGAGGATGGCTTTGGTCTTCTCAGGATCAACATGAATGCCTTTCGCTGTGATGACGAAGCCCAAGAATTTGCCGCTAGAAACCCCCAGAAAGGATTTAGCGGGGTTCATTTTGAGTTGATGCGCCCGCATGAGATCGAAGACCGTCTTCAGGTCCTGTAGGTGATCTCTTTTGAGGCGGCTCTTGACTGCGATGTCGTCAACATAGCATTCGACTGTCTTGCGAAGATGTTGACGGAAGATGGTGCTCATAGCTCGCTGGTATGTCGCACCGGCGTTCTTCAAGTCGAAGGGCATTACTGTGTAGCAGAAAATACCCTTTGGAGTCCTGAATGACGTGTGTTTTGTGTCATCGGGGAACATCTTGATTTGATTGTAGCCTGAATACCCGTCCATGAAGGACATGCGCTCAAAGCCACATGTGTTGCCGATCATCACATCAGTGATTGGAAGCGGGAATTCGTCCTTCGGGCAAGCAGAGTTGAGATCCCTGAAGTCGATACAGACTCGTATCTTCCCGTTCTTCTTAGTGACAGGAACGATGTTGGCTACCCAATCCGGGTGTTGTTCTTCACGGATGAACCCGCTGGTCAAGAGTTTGTCTACCTCCTGATCGATGGCATTCATGATGTCCGGATGGAAGTGTCGCTGCTGTTGTTTGATAGGTTTGGCATCAGGTAAGATGTTCAACCTATGCATTGCGATCTGTGGGTCGAGTCCCGGCATGTCTTCATAGCTCCAGACGAAGACGTCGATATACTCTTTAGCCAGTTGGATTAAAGATTCTCGATCTTCTCCTTCTAGGCTTTTACTGATGAAGATGGGTTTGGAAGAAGACCCATCCCCGAGGTCGATCTGCTCGACTTCGTCTTCGGTGGGAGGTTTGCGTAACTCAAAACGAGATTCCCATTGTTCTCCTAGGTGTTGGGCCCAGGGTTCTTCTTCGAAGGGTTCCGGCGCTTGGTCTTCGCCTTCATCTTTTTGAGGTTGTGCTGACGTCATGTTAGCTGACAGCACTTTCCTGAAGACTGATCCGATGCTGGTATCGGAATCCCAAGTCGATGCTTCGGACGAGTGGGAATGTTCTACGTCTTCTGCATCTGAACTCTCTGGGGTTGATGGTGGCGTGACATAGCCTAACCCCCGTCGAGTCCGATTATTGTAGTCCTGTGGCTTTCTATTGGGCATCGAAAGTCGGACAGGAAGATGCCGACCCTTACCGTAGTTTAAGCCTTTGTTGCTTTTCAGGTCGTAGCCCATCTTTTGGATGATGTGCTTTGCCGCATCCGTGTACCGATAGACTTGTACTCTGCCGGTATCAGGTTCGGGCTCGATTGACGGGAGGTCCCGATGACGCTCGACTTTGCCCGAGATGATGGTGCCTTGGTCTCGGCTCCGTGGAGGGACTATGAAGACTCCTTGAGACGGGACTACTCGATTATGATGGACGGTCGTTATTTGTGTTTACAACGACCGTAGAGCGTTATCTAATGTATACATGGCATTTCAGTATGGAAGACAAGAATAATTAAAAGACACTCTATTATTGATAAAATACGAGATCTTATCCTGTGGGATTACATTGTCAAAGGAGGGTGCCTCTACGTCAGCCGAGATATAATCACCAAGCTCCTCGTCTGTAAGAACTGGGGGCGGACTAGGAGAGTCCAACACAGCTTTGGGGTCTGAGAGGGTTATATGAGCCTTCTCTGGCACCTTGGATGACTGCGGCGGCTTGCCCTTGAGACGCACCTTGAGAGGCGCCTCGGTTGCGCCTCCGGTGAGTGGTGCCTTCCCTTGTAATTTTGCCACCATGGGAGCCGATGTTTGAGGTGGCTTTCCCTTGAGGCGTATCTTCAGGGGTGCTTCGCGAGCCGGCGCTTTCCCTGATAGCTTGATGCTCATTAGAGGCGCCTTCTGGGGTGGTTTCCCCTTCAGTCGGATTTTCAAGGGGGCGTCGAGAGTCGTCTCAGGCTCCATGTCCGGCTCTGTTGCCGTCTCTGCCTCATCATCAGCGTCGTTGGCTTCCTCCTCGTCAATGGGCTTGTACAAGTCGGAATCGGTAAAGTAGGCTTCAATCCCTTTGAAAGGATCGATGTCTGCAAACTCCGTCCGGATGACGCCATTGGTGGATACATACTTCATGCACTGGTGGAGCGTGGAGGGCACTACCATGTACTCATGCAGCCATGGTCGACCGAGCAGGATGTTGTAGTTGACCTCGGCATCTACTACATAACAAGTCACCTCAGTTTTGACGATGCCAATGTGACACTTCAGTCGGATCTTGCCCAATGGCTCGCTCTTGCTAGCATTGAAGCCACTGATGGTTGTATTGGAGGGCGCCAGCATCGGGATCCCCAGCTTTGATAGCAGCGCCTTTGGAATGATGCTTAGGGAAGACCCAGGATCGATCTGAATCCGGCTCACCTTAACCGAGCCAACGTACCCTGTATAATACAGCGGTCGGTTATGTCGATGATGCTTGAGCAGCATGTCTTGTTGGGTGAAAGTTATGTTTGGGATAACTTCATCCACACAATGACAGTACGCACAAGTAGTTGGGAGGTCTTCAGGCTGCTTGACCTGACTGAGAAAGGATTCAGCGTCCTTCAGAGCTTCGCAGAGAGCTTCTCGGGAATCTTTAGAAAGACGCAGGAGTTCGAACAAAGACAGGCGCGCAGGTGTACTGGCTAATTGTGCCAGAATGTCAAAGTTGTGAGACTTGGACAGCCCCGAAGCATTCTCCTTCCGTAGAGGTCTGTCAAAACGGGCCTCCACCTGCTTCTGCTTATTGGCTGCTGAGGGCTTAGATGGACCCTCTTCAGGGATGGTGCTAGGAGGCACCACCTCGGCGGCGGCTTCGCCGGATTGGGAGCTCTGTTGTGCACGTGTTTGCACTGGAAGTGCCTCTTCTGTTGAAGAAGAGACTGTGCGGCAAGACTTGATCTTTCTGTCTTTTGATTTGGAGGTAGGGCGTACCTCCGATTGAGTCACCTCGGAGACGAGGTCGGGGTGAACCCAGAGGACCTCTCCTCGAGATGTGGTGAGCGGGGTGAGTCCACTCACATTGTCACGAGTAGGTGGTAAGTTTACCACCTCCATTGTCGCCTTAGGGATGGGGACGACGCCATCTTGTGTGGTAGTTGGCGGCAAGGTGCCGAACTGAAGCGAAACCAGATTGGTCGACATCGTCTTCTCTTCATAGTCGACGGAGATTACATCCGCATTGATCATGCGCTGGATGTAATTCTTGAGGATGTAGCAGTCCTTGGTCGGGTGTCCGACAAACCGATGGTAGTGACAGTACCTTGGGTTGTCCACTTTCCCAACTTTATCGGGCCGCTTTGGGTCCGGTAGCTTGATTTTGTCACCCTGCTTCAGTATCTCAAAAAGTTGCAGGGTGTCGTCATCATTGAATGAATAAACCTCCTTGGGTCTTGGTGCCAGTGGAGGTTTCTGAGTAGGCGCAGATGCGCCTTTTGAGGCATTAACAGTCAATGCCTGTTTCTCCTTTGCTTCTCGTCCGGAGCTGTTAGCTGCGGACTTTTTCCCCTTATCGTCAAAGGCGGGAAAGCTGACACACAGAAGACGTGCATTGGCCGCCTTCTTTTCTGTAGCTTCAGCTTCGATGATCAGGGAGCTCCAGTCAGGAGGGGGTGTAGAGTTGAGCCAGAGCTTTACTGCAGGCAGCATGTTCATGCTGCAAGCGGAGAGGAGCGCATGTTCTGGCATGCCTGGAGGTAGCCTGAAGCAAGTCTGTCGGAAGCGTTCGATGAACGCCCGAACCGTTTCCTTCTCCTTCTGACGTATCTCTATGAGAGACGCCATCGTCATGTCCTTCCCGCCGTCGTAGAAGCGGTCGAGGAAGAGGTGCGTCAGGTCGTCGAAGGACGATATGGAATTGTCGGGGAGGCTGCAGTACCAGTCATATGCTACTCCTTTCAGGGCCCCGACAAAGATACTGGTGAGGAGCGCGTCCTCCTTCGGAAGATGCCCCATCTGTGACTGGAAGTACGTTAGGTACCGTCGCGGAGAGTCCTTCCTGTCGTATGGGGTGAGTGTTTGTGGCTTATACTTTGGGGGATAAACCACCTTGTTCCACTCGAGGGGATAAGGCTGGGGAATGCCCATCTTCTGGCGTTCCTCTTGCCTGTTCTTGGACTCGAAGCGCTCCCGCAGGTCTTTGATCATTTCGACCACATCCTCCGTAGAGCTAGGAGTCGGGGAAGGAGGTACCATCTGGATTGGAGCGTTTGAGGGCTCTGAGGTCCGAGGTGCTTCTGTATCCGAGGGCACCCGTTGGAGGGGCACACTCGGCTCCCCATTAGCTCCTGGGTCAGGACCAGTTGAAGGTGTCATGATCAAGGCCGATCGTATCTCAAACACTGCTTGAGTCAGTGCTTGCATTGAGGCAGAGAGGGTTTTGAGTCCTCCCTCCAATGAGTCTATGCGCTGGACTATGTCCTGTAACGGCGCATCAGACTCGACATCATCCCCAGCCATGTATACTGTCCTGACACGGCCAGGAGTGGATGGATTGGTTGAGGCTTCGCTTTCGGCCTCACTCTCATACGGGGGAGTCACTTCTTCTGGTGTTGGGCCACCCCCAGCCACATTCTGGAGTTCATCTTCAACAGGCGCATCTGCAAGGGTCTGCTTGCCCTCGGCTCTGTCTTGAAGGACCTCTTCATTTCCAGAACTACCCCCGGCAGTGTCCTGGAGGACATCCTTATTTTGAGGGGCTTCAGGGAGAGTAATCTCGCCTTGATGATGGAGATCCGCCGCAGCTGTGCTTTGGACATCTTCGTCTTCGAAAGGAGGCTCAACAAGGGTCTGGCTACCCCCAGCTTCCTCCGAGGACTTCTTCCTCGACCGAGTGCCTTCAAACACTCCAGAGGTCGAGACAGCTGCCTTGGTTTTCCTCGGCTGGCTTTTGGATGAAGACGAAGAATTGCAGTCGTCTTCCGGATTGATGAGGAGTTGGAGACCACGTTGCATGAAGCGACCTTTGGCTCCTCTTCAGCTGACACCTTCACCCCAAGGCGACGTCGGAGAGGTGTCGATGATTGTAGTCGTTGGAAGACCGACTGTCTTGGTGGAACTGCCGTCTTGTAACAGTAGTTGATGGTGACCACCGTACAAGTATGCCCCGTAAAAGGTGCATCGTACTTGTTGGTCGACTCTCCTGACCGGCGCTTGTGAGTGATCACGTTGCGCAGGTCGTTGGAGGAGAGTGGTGCCTTCACACCCCCTTCAGACGTATGGCAAGGCCAAACGCCGGGGTGGTCAGGTGAGTGCTGCGCCCCCTGATCTAATACCAAGCAGGCATCACGATCAGTAGTGGAGGAACCACAACATTTGAAGTGACTTGAACGGACCTCAAACGCACAACCAGAGGAGGCGCGGGAGTTCAAGACCACTGAGTTTGCCTCTCTCGACTTGGTTGTGCACGCAGTAGATGCGCCCAAGCGAGATGAGGGCTTCGAAGATCGACTCGTTGTTGGTGCAGAAGCACTTGAGTCAACCCTGTACAGCTTGCCATCGGCAGCGCGCGTGATGACGAGCGCGTGCCTCTGGCCGGCTGCTGGCATAGCACGTTTGTGGCGCATGGCCCGTGCCGCCTTGGATTTCTTCGTACCAGCCCGCTGGGGCGTATAGTACTCAGCATCCAAATTCTCCTCGCCATTACAGCGAGTGAGTCTGTCAAAGACAGAGGCTTTTTGTGGCGCATCAGAGGTGATGTGCGGGGCATTGGCTGCGCCCCTGCTCCGTCGACGTATCTTTTTCGCCTGAGAGGGAGATGGCTGGGGAACATGGTCGGCAGCACGCTTCCCCAAGAGATGTGCTGCATCGGCGGGCGCACCTTGGTTGCTGAGAACGTCAGCAGGAAGGGAAGGCTGGATTGCTGCATCCCCTTCAGTGGTGGTGCCCGAGGCGTCGACCTTGCGCACCCAGGCCATGCGGATCTTCTTCGGCTTTGGTAGCCGCTTCGAAGGACTCGCACTTCCTTCAGAAATGAACTCCTCGTACGCCTGTTGATTGAGGCACACGACCAGCGTCTTGTGGGAGGAGCCCACCTTCACGTCGTCGACCTGTGACACGACTTTCTCGGAAGAGGAGAAAGAGGTCCCCAGCAGAGTCGCCAGCTTGTTTGCCATTAAAATTGTTTGATTGAAAACTTTAATACAAACAGAACAGTGTGACAATGTAGGACTTAGATGTAGTCCTAGGAGTACACTTTTGTTTAAGCTGGGTCCTTAGTGCCAATGGAGCGAGTGGTAATGCGTTGACTCCATTGACCGGCTGACGACGGTTATCGGTTCTCTGAAGGCGTGGATTGCTCTGGGTGCTGGAGCTTGCTGAGAGGAGGAAGACGTTGAGTGTCTGTATCTGCCTCTCTGATGATTCCTTGTATGTTCGTTGTGGATTCTCTGTGTGTGTGTGTAAAGGAGAAGATCCCTCTATTTATAGTTTTGCAGGCTGGCTGCTCATGCGCGTATGTAGGATGCGCCGGTGTGTGGAGACGCCACGTGGAGGTTGCTGATGGAGGCGCGTAGATGATGCACCCTGATTGAGGGGGAGAACTCTTCATACTGCTGTTGTGAGCCGGTACGTAGCAGAGGAGAAGATCTTTCTGTTGCTGAAATTTTGGACGAGTTGAGTCAAAGGACACGTGTCATCGACCCATGGCTCGAAGATCTCGAATTTGGAGGGGCAGTGATCTGGTGAGCTGCGCCTTGGATCTGGGCGCAGGAGGAGGCTGCAGTTCATAACCTTTAGGAGTTACAAATCATTTAGGGCACATGGCTTTTGGGGCGCATACAGGTGACCTTCCTTCTGTCTTTCGGGATCAGAGATCAGTCTGGGGCGCATGGCTTTTGAGGCGCATGCAAAGCTTCAACTGGAGACTCTCCTTCTGTCTTTCAGGATCAGTGAAGAGTCTGAGGCGCATGGCTTTTGAGGCGCATGCTGGTTTGGACGCATGGCCGTAGAGGCGCATGGCGATTTGGACGCATGGCCATAGAGGCGCATGCGGATGGCCACATGGCAGTAGCCGTCGGAATAGAGTCATGATGATGCTGACATTGCCGATGCTTCATTCTCTAAAAAAGCTGTCACTGTTCAAACTTTGGGAAGCGTGCTGCCAACTCTGGTGTCAGTTCAGTATTTAATGTTTGTGATGTTCGATGGACAGCTGAGTGGGCACATTGGTTGGTGTCCCACTCGGCATGGAGATGTGAGGGAGGGCGCATCCTCTGTGATGCGCCGGGTACTGTAGGGCGCGTCTGTGTGATGCGTCTGATGCTGGAGGGCGCGTCCGTGTGATGCGCTGTTTAGCTGGCGCATCCGACATGTCCATTAATGACGCGGCTGTCTCGCTCCTCGAGTGCTATAAATAGTCGTTTGGCTGAATTTGAGGCGTCCCGTTCATCCATTTAATACAAATTCATTACACAGAATTCGGAGAGTCATCCACTTGGCGCATGGGTTTGATTTGCCCGGCCTATAAATAGTGGCATGGAGAGAAGGTTTGCTCCTCATTCTCTCACGTACTTCCAACATGAACTTGGATATGTGGGTGCATTCTGTTGACGAAGTGCTCCCGAGGATGAAGATGAGACGTCGTGTTGTCTTCGATGCACTTGAAGGTGACTGTTACATCCAAAAGACGGAGTCGAGGGCTTCTGAGGCAGGCGGAAGGTGCCTGTTGCATCCAACGATAGGGATGTTCGGGCCTCGTCTCCGTTGTTCCGGAAGAACCGTAGATCGGAATAGTGATGCTAGGCTCTCTCTTCCTTCAAAGTGGGTGTCGCCCACTTTGATTGTGTTGAAAGCTCCTTGTGCCATGATTTCGATCACGGTCTTCCTTGGTCTTTGGAGGCTCTTTCGAAGCCTCCCCTGGCCACAGCATTTGCGGTGCTCTTCTCTTCCTTGGTTCCAGCCAGAGGGTTAAATGCTTTGCTTGGCGAAGCACTTATTAGGCGAGCCTGGCTGGAAGAGCGGCACATAACTGGGCTCTGCTCGGCCAGGTGAGCCTGGTTGGAAGAGTTGCACATCACTGAGCTGCTGAAGGGATGCACATAACTGAGCTGCTGGAGAGATGCACATCACTGAGCTGCTGAAGAGATGGTAGGATGCACCTGGCTGGAGGCGCATGACATCTGCTGCGCCTGGCTGACAGCGCATGGTGACTGATGCGCCTATCGGAAGGCACATGGTGGTTGCTGCGCCTATCTGGAAGGCGCATGGTGGCTGTTGGCTGTAGATCTAGGATCCTTCCTTTGTAGAAATTCTCCTTTGTACAATCTTTTCTAGACATGTAATAGACTTTTACATATATAAATAAAAAGTCCTTCTTCGAATGTCTATGGCTTATTCGATTAGCTGTCTGAGTTCTGGCGCATATAATGCCTGGCGCATGGGCTTTCTGGTTATGAAATTCCATGCTTCTACAACTTTGTCTCTCAGAACAGCCTCAATAGTGCTCCCATCAGGCAAAATCATAGAACAGACAGGGCCCTCAAAGCAATCAACTAAACAGTCACGAGAACCCGTCGCATGAAGAGTGGCCCCAGTATCGAATATCCAAGTGACAGAAGAATTCTTACCCATCAGACGATCAGTGTTTGAAGAACCAGGGTTGAAAGGATTGTCGTTACCCAGCAAGCTCATCAGTTTCTGCCATTGTTCACCTGAAAGTGGTGAAGGATACCCTCCATGCATCATATCCGCCGTACTCCCAGTAAGACCAGCAGAGACACCATGACCAGCAGCGATGACATGTTGAAGAACCCCTGCGCCACCAGCACCGCGTCCCCCGTCACGTCTCTGCTGTGGTGCCGGGCCTCTACCACCACCAGCACCACGTCCGCCCTCACGCCGAGGACGAGTCTCCCACCACTCTGGATAGCCAATCTTGGTAAAGCAAGTTGCAACATCATGACCTATTTTCTTGCAATGAGTACAGATCATACCTGATTTATCCCTGGAATCTGAAGTTCTACTATTAGAAGTAGTAGAAAGACGAGGTGAAGTAGTGACAGCCAGCGCCAATACCTCCTCAGTAACGGATTGGACCTGCGATTGTCTCAAATATCACAGCCAGCGCCAACACCTCCTCAGTAGCGGATTGGACCTGTGATTGTCTCATATCATCCTCCTCACGGACTGTCTGGTATGCCCGATCTAAACTTGTGTCACTCCCCGATCCCGATATACGTATTCTTTCATGAATTCTGTACATGGTATCCCGTATTTAGCATGTGCATAATTCTACTTATTATTATTTAATGGTTGCATGTAGCTTTTAAGTATGTCATTAGTGGAAGGGTTAGAGCATGTTTAGAGATTAGGGTTTTCTTAAGCCAACCCAACCCCTATTTATATTCTCTTCCTCACTCTCTCTCATCATTCACTCCTCCATTTATTTTCCTCAACCACCATCCTTAGGCAAGTACAACTTGCTCAAAAGTGGAGATTTATGCATATTTCATTCTAGATTTTTCTTTTGATATTATTTTTCTATATTGTTCTTCTCTTCATTCTCTACAAGTTTAGTTATTGGAGTTTTTGATTTTAATGGCTAGTTTTGTGTAGATCTAAGTTTCTAAAACTAGGATTTTATGTATTTACATGGTTTTGATCTATCAAACTTGGTTATTTTCGAAAACTAATGGTCCTAGGTTGTAGGAAATTCGATTCTACACAATTTTAACCTTTGAAAAGTTAGATTTCGACTTGTTTTGAGGAAGTTATGGCCAAAATAATATTTGAACATTTTCTATGTCATCTGCCCTGGTTTTGGCAGGGACGATGAATAGTACCGCATGAATAGTGCCGCAGCCGCATTGATGAATAGTACCATAGCCGCAGGAATGAATAGTATCACATGAATAGTGCCGCAGCCGCATAGATGAATAGTGCCACATAAATAGTGCCACAGCCGCATGGATGAATAGTACCGCAGCCGCAGGAATGAATAGTGTCGCATGAATAGTACCGCAGCAGCATGGATGAATAGTACCGCAGCCGCAGGAATGAATAGTACCGTATGAATAGTGCCGCAGCCGCATGGATGAATAGTACCGCAGCCGCAGGAATGGATAGTACTGTATGAATAGTACCGCAGCCGTATGGATGAATAGTACCACAGCCGTATGGATGAATAGTGCCGCATAAATAGTACCACAGCCGCATGGATGAATAATGCCGCATGAATAGTACCGCAGAAGGCTGTATAGTGCCGCAGAAGGCTGCATAGTGCCGCAGAAGGCCGCATAGTGCCGCAAAAGGCTGAATAGTGCAGCAGAATACCGCTTAGAGCCTATTTTTGGCTATTTTTGGCTATTTTATGTCCTATTTGGCTGAATTGTGGCCAGAATTTCCCCCAACTCCCAACATGAAAGTTGTAGATCTTTGTCTTGGCTTCAAGAATCTTCATGTCTCACTTTAACCAGAATTTATATGTGACTTTGGCACCTTGTGCACCTTTCTTCTTGTGCACCTTTTACCTTGCACATTGTCCGTGCGCCGTTAGGGCCACTTCATGACTTGCGAGCACTTCATACCCTAAGTACATAGTACCTTTTTGTTCTATTTCCTCTTGTGTCTTGGTCCTCATTCCTGATCTGACTCCTATGCGTATGCTGGATAATCCTATGTGTGTACTAAGGTATAATCTATGTGAGCATCGATGTGCTATCCTAAGTGCTAAGTGTTCCTATGTGATACCTGTCAGTACCTCCAAGAGTTCAGCATTTACATAGCAATTGGTCAGTAGCAATGATGTGGTATGTGGTGTGTTGCATTACACCAAGAAAGAGGTACATATGTATGACTCTATGAGCCAGTACGGATTCCTTCTTGGGGTACTCGTACAATGTACGACATCTAGGGGAGTGAGCATGTGACCACGACATGTGAACTCCGAGGATAACCTAGGGATTAACTAGGCAACTAACTTGGTAGATGCATTGGGTGGGAAGAATCCCGAGATCGTGCCATACTAGCCATCCCAGGCCCAGTCCTGACGTGTCGGGTTGGCCGCCACGGATATGGTTTCACTCGCCTATAGCGGATGGCTATATCCGACTCCTACGAGCTATGTGTTATATGTTTTAGCACGGTAACCCTCCGGAAGACCGGTGCATAATCAATGTGCTATATGTCTTATGGTTTGGCTTGCCCTGCTGGGTTGACACGATCTGAGGATTCCTTTTTAATCAGTATCGCGGGAATAACTCTGCCAAATATAGAAAGCCGCATGAATGAATGGCCACTTAAAAAATGACTTGACTGTGCCTTGTAACTTCCATTAGTAGCCGAGGGACATGGTCATAGTGCGTAGTCCAACCCATGTCCTTGTTTGGTTGTTGGGTTGGGCTATCGTGCTAGGACAGACTGTGGACCGAGGTTATGACCGTAAGTGTCACGACCCGCACCCTTATGAGGGACACGAGCACGTGGGTACGTCCAGCCTACGGCGCAGTATCGACGGTAGAACGCTGTATATAACGCCTGTAAATACTATGACTAACAGTATAAAGGTACCTGTACAGTATATACTCTCCGAATGGAGGTGACATATCAATACAGTCTCAATCACAGAATAAAACTAAGGTAGATAGCTCAGAAAGAGAACATATGATAGATGAAGAGTAAATAAGTCCAGAGTCCAATACAAGCCCAGATATATACAACATCACAGGGTCTCAAAATATAATGTAGAAGCTACAGTCTGATAAAGCTAGCTGGATCGCAGTCCAGTCAAACCTAGCTAATCTACACTACTCTGGAAGTACAAAATCTAGTGGCTCTACTATAAGGCCACGATCCAAGGCTACTCCATCTGACTCGAGCCCATAATAGGTCGAGCAGTCCGACTCAGAATCATCTGTAATATATCATAACGGTATCCTGTCAGAAAAATGAGCAAGTACAAATACTAACAGCAGTTCCATGTGAATTGACAAATTCTATAAGAGACAGTATAATGAACTACGAGACAAAGATATATGAAAACTTGGGAACCGTTCGGAAGCCGAGTTACAACCCTTAAACCAAAAAAGGACCAGGGTTGTAACCCTTTCTCCCGAGCAGAACTTAGTCTCCAATCAAGGTACAATGTAAAGGCATGTAGAGCATGTGAGTAACTGTATATCATACATGGTGAAAGAGTACTGAATGTAGAGCAGATCAGGATATATGATAAGATAAGTAAATATAAAATGTGCCTCGAATATTATAGCCTAATGTGATCGGTATGGGTCAAGAATCAGGCTTCCAGTCGACCGGCTACAAGTACGTGGACTCGGTCCGGCCGGGATGGTAAGCTATGGAGCAAGTAGTAGCACAGGTCAGGCTATACCCATCGTGAGGTGAGGGTATAGCTATGATACAAGTAGTAACTCATGGTGGGCATTGATCACACTATCTATAAAATTCCCCATTCCCCGAATAGTATACGGATTCGGACATAGCACGTCATGATGCGGGATTCCCTAAGAGGGGAGCAAGTCCTCTTCAGGAATCAGCATCAATATTGAAGGAACCCTAGAGGGGGGGTGAATAGGGTCAAGCTAACTAATCAAGCACTTAGCACAGACAAATTGGCAATTTAAAAATATAAGTGCAAGAGAAGAAGCAAACACAATACCGACACCCGATATATCCTGGTATCCTCCTAAGAGGCAGTCCAGTCCCGGAACTCTCTCCGGCTTTAATCCACTATTTGAGCAAATAGTTATATACGAGTTTGGATCCGAAGAACTCGCCAACTTCTTACACAAGAGCTTTAATCCGAAGGGCTCTCCGACTTCAACCGAGAGTTTGGATACGAAGACTCCCCAACTTCAACCGAGAGTTTGGATACGAAGACTCTCCAACTTCAACCTTTCACAATAGGTTTTGATCTCCTTATACAATAGGATGAAGATCTCACTTTTCAACTCAATAACTCTAACACAATTTGTAGATGGCAAATGAAGGCTTTGTAGAGTTGTATGTGGATAAGCTTTGGTGGTTTGAAAATTTTTAGGCTCAAAGCATCAACCTTGAATGAAGGGGTTCAAGGCTATTTATAACCAAAGCAAAGGAAAGTGCAATAATGCAACTTTCACAGGCTGACGGATCATCCGCCGAATTTCTGCGGAAATCCGCCGGATCATCCGCCTGAATAGTCCAACGGCTAAAAAAGAGCCGTTGGGATCAATCATTCGTAAAATCCAACCGTTGGAATGCAAACGGTCATATGACGAAAAATCTGCCGGAATTTTGCAGTTTTTCGCCGGATAATCCGAACACTCACAGAAGGTATTCTGTGAGACCATTCGGATCTTCCGTCGGATTTTCGCAGAGATCCGCCGGATTATCCGCCAGGATTCCGAAGATTGTCCTAGGATATATTCTACCCTAGCTTTCGATTTTGCCATCCATTTCTTGTGTTTACAATTATTCCTAAGACTCATTACAGACTCCAGATATACTATAGCAGGTGCAGGCTTCTTCAGAGTCTTGAAATGATGATGGCATGGCTTGGCTTCTTCCTTTGATAGGTGCTGGCTTTTTCCCTTGGCGGCAGCTGTCCAAAGATATCCAGTTTGTGAAAACTGAATACCTTTCGGGGGCTTCGCCCCCGGACCCCCGACGAGGGGCGCTGTCCCCCTCGACCCCCGTCCGCTGACCAGGCAGCGGAACCCCCGAGTGCGTGGCTCCAGAGATGTCGTCGGGTGGTTCAAAGAAATCTTGTGGGATCCGTCGTCTTTGGCCCACCATGATTTCTTCATTGCATATGTCCACATTGATCTTGCTTATTGCTTTTCTGCAAGTACATGTTAGACGAACAAAACAATATACATGTAGCAAGTATGATAAGTTAAAGCACATAAGGACAATGCTGAGTTTAAGTATAAGTGCTAAGATGATAGCATAAATGTTAGTGATATCATAATGATTAAACTTAATTGAATGACCACAATCAAAAACATAGTTTTGATTTTGGCAACTCAAGTAAGTTTAAGATAGATAAGCTCATATCACTAAGATGTAAGCCAATAGGCACATATCACCAAAGGTATAAGTATAAGTAGAAATGCTTTTAGCGATAGTATGAAGATTAGTGATAATAAAATGCTAAACTTAACAGATTAACCATATTCAAAAATATGATACAATCATTGGGCCAACAATCTCCCCCTTTTTGATTATGGCAAATCGGTTAAGTTTAGTATGGATACAATAGATGCAGAGATATAAGCAATATCACTAAAAGCATACTACTTATATTACTTATAAACACATACTTAAACTTACTTCTCCCCCTTTGTCATGATCAAAAAAAAATAGGCTCCCCCGTACTAAGAGATAAAAGAAAATTAATCTAAAGCATAGAAATCAGAGCATGGGGAAGTCATAGACAATCATGATAAAAAAAAAACTAATTGAGGAACAATAGGAGAAGTGTGTAAAGACAAGTGTATAAAACTACATACCAAATGTAGAGCATCAAATTTTAAAGGAAGCATGTCAAAACACAATATAGTTGGTAAAACAAATAAAATTGAAAACACTCAATAAAATAGTTTACCAACTTGAAATCCAAAAAAGAAACTCCAAAACATAATTTTATATGAATTAAAAACTCTAGTTTTGGAAGGAAGCGATATACCAATTGAAATAAGGATTTCAATCAAGGATTTCAATCAAAAGCCCATGAGGATAAGATAATTGCAAAGTAATTGATATAACAAAAATACCAAGTGAGATAGTTGAAAGATATAAACTTAATACCAATTGAAATATAAGCTTGAAACACTGATCAAAAAGCCATTTGAAAGAAAAATTGTCCACAAAAGAATAGTGGAACAAAATAAAGAAATGATCAATGAAAAATAGAGCAATTGATATAGACTAATCTCACTCTTTGCAAAATCTATATGCTTACCCAAGTTCATGCATTTGAACTCAAATACCTTATCATGCTATATGAATACCCTTTTTGGATAAACATGAAGGTAAAGGAGAAAAATACTTGAGAAGGAGAAATTCAGTCGACTTGAATGCTCCCCCTCAAAGTATTACCAATATAGATAAACATGTATTTTTGGTAAGTCCTCAATACGAAAAGCCAAATCAAATAAGCGTATTAGGAAAGCCAAAACAACGAAAGCACAATAGTCATCAAGATAATATATAAAAGTTAATATTTAAGAGGATGACTTATTTAATCCATATAAAAGAGAGATAAGTGATAAAGACAATAGCATATACTCTCACAAACCCTTCACAAATAAAAGTGTCATGACCTCATTCACTAAGATATGAAAAAAAAGAAAGTATGGGTCTATAATGAACTAGGTATACGACATATTTAAGGGTATAAATGAATTGAATCAATTAATTTGCTCCCCCTCAAAATATGCGTATCTAGTTCCAAAGCACTTATAGCATAAAATAGATAACTAAAAGATCTAGGGGTAAATCAACAATGGATTTCTCCCCCATGCTCGATGCATATAAGGCTACAAAATCGTCAAAAGACGAATAAAATCATCTTTAGTCAAGAAGAGATAACCAATTAATAGCCACTAAAGATGAGAAATCAAAAGAATATTCCAATAAAGCGCATATAATCAAAAGATGGCATACATTAGTCTATATAGAAGAATCTCATATTCAAATATGATAGATCAATGTATGTTATCCTTTGAGAAAATGTCATCATGAAAAAGAATAAAGTCAGTTAAGAACAATCATGATGATAGACAGAATATAGCTCAAAAATAGAATAAAAATGAAACTCAAACATCATGTCCATGATTATCTAATTAAGAAATAATCAACCAATTTATGCTTTGCATGGACTAGGTATGTTTTATCACATATGTACCCATCAACCGGGTAATATCCAAACTTTGCTACTTCTAAATGAAAGACCAATAAAGTTCAAATAGCAAAGGTCATATGTGATAAACCATGAGTAGTCAAAGTAGAGTAATAAATTAACTTGACATTTACAAAATTAGATAGTTTAGGACTACTCAATCATTAGGATCATTCATAAAGAAAACAAATGAATAAATATGATCTAATGAATCTCATCAAGAAAAAAATCACAAATCCAAAAAAATCTCACACATTAACATGGGAAAGAGTCAATCTCATTTAAATAATTACAAATTCAATCAAGGAGATGTAAAGATAATATGATAAAATTATGACTCAAAAGTGAGAGAAATTTAAGAGAGACTTGCTAATGACTAGTTATGGAAGAGAGTTAAAACAAGGAATCACAAATCTCTAAAAGAAAACAAGATTTAATAAAGAATTTTAGAACTAATTTTAGAGATCAAGCATATCACAAATCTTGTTTTTGTAAACTAGCATATATAGATTGAAGTATAGGAATATAGCTAGATGTGTGAAAGTGAGCCAAAATTATATAGCTTAATAATATATCACAAATAAGCAAACTATATAATCCAAATAAGATTGATGAGAGAAGCCATTAACAAGATAAATGTGCTCATTAATTCTTAAGTCACTAATACAAAAAAAATACTTGCTTAAGCATAGAGTTCACAATTAAGGGAATACATTTTGAATGATCAAAATGATTTATAGACTCTTTACTAAGCAAGGATAAGAGCATAAGATGATAAATAAAAGAATTAGACTCTTATCAAGTAAAGGACAAAAGAGATGTTCATAAAAATAATACATCTCTTTGCCAAGTATTGAGATTAATCCAAGATAATGAAATGATAGATTGATCTAGAGAATGCAAAATACAATAGCCACATTAAAATAAGCGTATTCTCTAGAAGTGGAAAGATCTCAACACAAAAGCTGAAACCATAGTAGCTAAATTCATGAGAAATATGATGTAACAATTACAAGTATTCTCATGTGCTACAAAAATATCATTGGGCAACAATAATTCAAAAAGAAGCATAACCCAAGGAATGAGCAAAGAAGGATCATTAAAAACAAGAAAGTTGATCGGATTATCCGTCGGATTTCAGCGGAAGTCCGACGGATGATCCGAACTTAGTGCTCACAAAGCTGCTGGAATTGATCAGATTATCCGTCGGATTTCAGCAGAAGTCCGTCGGATTATCCGACTCTCTATAAAATCAAATTCACAAAGAGCTTTCATAGTGCACCAAGAAAAGTAAAACAATATATAGACTAGAAAATGTGCAAAAAAAAAAAAGAAGGAGGTAAATATAAAAACAAAACAAAGCACAAAACCATGTGATTTTTAAAAGAACTTCCATAAATAGTCATGAACAAGACACTAATAAAAATTTTCTCTCAACATCCCAACTTAAAGGTATAAACCAAATAAATATCAAAAGTTAGAAATCATATATATATATGAAACTATAAATATCACGAATAGGCATACATGAAAAGATCAAAAATTAATTAAGAACATGTATCCATAATGCCAACCAAAAAGCCAAGAAGATATAATCAAGAATAAGGCTTTTAGGAAGAAGCTAATTGATTCAAGATGAAATACACAAATTTTGGTCAAAAGAATCAATAGCTAAAGAATATGAGATAGGCACAGGTTTGAAAGTAACAAGTGTAATTAAATACTCTTCAAATCAAAATAAAACTTTAGCTTAACTCATATGCCTACATAAAGGTATTTATACAAAAATAGATATCAATATAAGAGATACATAAACTATATGTAAATGAAAATTTTAATAAATATAGTCATGTATCCTTAATGAATATTTGAGAAACCATCACAAATTCAAAAGCATGTATAAATAAATTTTATTAGGCAAAGACGTAATTAATTCTCAAGAAGATAATCAAGATAAAGTATGAGAATCAATAATGAATATATTATGTAAATACAAGGTTAAAAAGAAAGTATAAGTGTATACTTATCAAGTGATAAGAAGCTTGTGCTAAACATATATATTCACAAATACCGATTTAAAGTAAATATTACATATTAAGGAGAAATCGGTAAGAAGTAACTATTCTCAAAAACTTTAAAGACGGAGAGTTAAAATCATATTAACTCAAATCAAAATCAAGCTCCTATGGACTAGAGTGATATGCATGCTTCATAATATAGAGATTAAGAATAACAAGCATGCATAAATTAAATGTGTCACACTTAATAGAAAATGAGTGATAAACTACAAGTGTGAACTAAACATTTAAGCTAAATAACTAGTCATGCTAGATAAGAAATAATAAGAAAATTAACTAAGCATGCTAGTATTATATCTCACATTGATTTATACAATAAGCAACTAAGGATATCAATATGAGCTAGTAGCAAAACATCAAGAAAAACATGCTAGATTCTACTAATATAAACCATTTAAAGAGAATCGTTTAGCATGTTACCAAAGTGGCTCTAGTGGCCACACTTGTGTTGGTGCAATTGCTTGAAAGATGACCTTTGAGCTTTGCAACCACCAACATGCTCATTGGTGCTATGTCCCGATAAAAGAAGCTCCACCTACAACATTAGGCGAAGACTTTGGTATCCAAATAAACTTGGATCCACATTTGTTAGCTTTAGGGACCCATATACTATTTACTCTAGCATTGGTAGAAAAACTCCTACGAATAGGACAAGTTAAGCTCATGTGTCCAATGCGAGAGCAATAGAAGCACCTAATACTAGTGTGTGCACATGTATCAGAATGAGCATGGTTATGAACATGTGACATACTAGAATGATGAGTATCTCTAGAGTGAGCATGAGAAGATTTGGTTTTAAGAATATTATGTTCTAATATCAAATCATCATGCATACAAGTAAGAGAATCAAATTTAACAATTAAAGCATTATTCTCTTTTTCAAATAAAGCAATTCTAGAAATAAAATCATCATTTTGTTTCTTTAAAGAGTTAATAGAAGAATCATGCAAATGATTAAGCTCATGTGTTTGCCTCTTAAGATCTTCTATTGATGAGGAAAGAGATTTGATTTTCAAAATTAAAGCCTCATTCAAACTCTTTAAAGAAACACAAGATGAGTTTTGAGAATCAAGTCTAGATAATAAAACATTGTTTTTATTTCTCAAAAACTCATTTGCTTCTTCTAAATGAATAACCTTTTCAGAAAGTTCTTCATTTGTAGAATGAAGGTTGTCAAGAATCTCTAAGGATTGTTTAGCCATGGCTTTCCACTTAGAGCATTTCTTGCATTTAGAAGAAACATGATTGTCTATGCTACTAGAAATAAAACCCTCTTTATCGGAGGATGAGGAATAGGTTGCCATAGAAAAATAACAAGGATCTACTCTAAGGATATTAAGCCTAACAATAGAGTCCTCGCTCTGATACCAATTGAAGGAACCCTAGAGGAGGGGTGAATAGGGTCAAGCTAACTAATCAAGCACTTAGCACAGGCAAATTAGCAATTTAAAAATATAAGTGCAAGAGAAGAAGCAAACACAATACCGACACCCGATATATCCTGGTATCCTCCTAAGAGGCAGTCCAGTTCCGGAACTCTCTCCGGCTTTAATCCACTATTTGAGCAAATAGTTACACACGAGTTTGGATCCGAAGAACTCGCCAACTTCTTACACAAGAGCTTTAATCCGAAGGGCTCTCCGACTTTAACTGAGAGTTTGGATACGAAGACTCCCCAACTTCAACCGAGAGTTTGGATATGAAGACTCTCCAACTTCAACCTTTCACAATAGGTTTTGATCTCCTTATACAATAGGATGAAGATCTCACTTTTCAACTCAATAACTCTAACACAATTTGTAGATGGCAAATGAAGGCTTTGTAGAGTTGTATGTGGATAAGCTTTGGTGGTTTGGAAATTTTTAGGCTCAAAGCATCAACCTTGAATGAAGGGGTTCAAGGCTATTTATAACCAAAGCAAAGGAATGTGCAATAATGCAACTTTCACAGGCTGACGGATCATCCGCCAAATTTTTGCGGAAATCCGCCGGATCATCTGCCTGAATAGTCCAACGGCTATAAAAAGAGCCGTTGGGATCAATCATTCGTAAAATCCAACTGTTGGAATGCAAACGGTCATATGACGGAAAATCCGTCGGAATTTCGCGGTTTTCTGCCGGATAATCCGAACACTCACAGAAGGTATTCTGTGAGACCATTCGGATCTTCCGCCGGATTTTCGCGGAGATCCGCCGGATTATCTGCCAGGATTCCGAAGATTGTCCTGGGATATATTCTACCCTAGCTTTCGATTTTGCCATCCATTTCTTGTGTTTACAATTATTCCTAAGACTCATTACAGACTCCAGATATACTATAGCAGGTGCAGGCTTCTTCAGAGTCTTGAAATGATGATGGCATGGCTTGGCTTCTTTCTTTGATAGGTGCTGACTTTTTCCCTTGGCGGCAGCTGTCCAAAGATATCCAGTTTGTGAAAACTGAATACCTTTCGGGGGCTTCGCCCCCGGACCCCCGACGAGGGGCGCTGCCCCCTTCGACCCCCGTCCGCTGACCGGACAGCGGAACCCCCGAGTGCGTGGCTCCAGAGATGTCGTCGGGTGGTTCAAAGAAATCTTGTGGGATCCGTCGTCTTTGGCCCACCATAATTTCTTCATTGCATATGTCCACATTGATCTTGCTTATTGCTTTTCTGCAAGTACATGTTAGGCGAACAAAACAATATACATGTAGCAAGTATGATAAGTTAAAGCACATAAGGACAATATTGAGTTTAAGTATAAGTGCTAAGGTGATAGCATAAATGTTAGTGATAGCATAAATGTTAGTGATATCATAATGATTAAACTTAATTGAATGACCACAATCAAAAACATAGTTTTGATTTTGGCAACTCAAGTAAGTTTAAGATAGATAAGCTCATATCACTAAGATGTAAGCCAATAGGCACATATCACCAAAGGTATAAGTATAAGTAGAAATGCTTTTAGCGATAGTATGAAGATTAGTGATAATAAAATGCTAAACTTAACAGATTAACCATATTCAAAAATATGATACAAGCATTGGGCCAACAAATACAAGTACAAGAATCAAGACCAAGCAAGTACAAGTATCCCAAGAAATCCAGGAATGACATCTCATGACAGGAATAGAACAATACTAATCCGTAAACTATCGTGACTGAGAATCAAGTAAGACACTACGACTGAATCAGATATAGCAAATATCAAGACAATGAAAACTATCAGTGAATATACTCGCCTGCTGTCCTGAGCTGTAGGGTATATCAATGCTCAGAGCGGTAATCAGAAACCTAAAGATGAGATACTGTATGTTAATTTAGGTTTATACAAGTTAAGAATGATTCACAATGAATGATATTCAATCTAGGTCAAACTAGGTCTCACTGAGTCACACTAAGTCCTGTCAAGTCAAATCAAGGTCAAATAAAGTTATATCAAGTCAATCTGAGTCAGACCAAGTCAACCCTAGGTCATACCAATCATCCCAAGTCAAAACAAGTCGAAGAAAGTCAAACGGGGTCAAGAGTTGGCCTACAGTTGACTTTTGGTCAACTGGTCAACCCTGGTCAACTCTGGTTTGGATTTGGTCAAATCTAGACAAAGTGTTGACTCACTCACAAACCCTCTCTAATTTGATTTCCTACATCACATTCTCCTTATTCTCCGTCTCCTTCTCCTTATTCTCCGTCTCCTTCTCCTTATTCTCCGTCTCCTTCTCCTTCTCCTTATTCCTAAACTGCTGCTGCTGCTCTACTTCCTACTGCTGCTGCTGCTCTACTTCCTACTGCTGCTGTTGCTATTTCTTATTCCTTCTTCTTCTACTTCTATTCCTCTCTTCCAAACTCTCATTTTTTTTCCTCTAAAATCACACACACACATCCATATCTATATATATAAACTCACAAACACATATACCTATCTACATATATATATATATATATAGACACTCACACACACTCTCATATCTATATATATAAATACATACACACACACACATATATAGAATATATATATACACATATATATATTTATCTCTAAAAAGGAAAACCCCTAATAAATCCTTAAACTAGGTTTTTGGAAAACCTATAAAAGCTATGGTCATTAAGTAGAGAATGGTCTCCTCCACATTTATTGTGAAGGAATAAATGCAAGAGAGAAAATTAATGAGGGTTAATGAGTATACCTAGAATTGGTTTCCTTGAGGAAGAAGAAGCTTCAAAAGAAAGAATGAAATGAAGAAAGAGAGAGAGTTTACTTTGGAGTGAAGTAAAGGGAGGGGGTTTGCCTATACATGGCCAGTCATGGAAGTCTTAATGGGTTTGGGTGGAGACCCATTAGACTGGGTTTGGTTTAACTCCAAATTGACTAATTAAGCCTCTAAATGACTAGTTAAGCCATGGAAATATTGGTTTATGGTTTCTAGCCTAGTTAGGATGGCATGTCGGCCAAGCCCAGCTAGTATGTGGGTCCCACTAGTGTCCAGACTACCCGGGTCTCCAACTTAAGTCCAAATTGGATAAAATTTAAACTAAAACAACCAAATCCCTAAAATCCTATAAAATCAAATAAAATTCCCAAAAATTATAAAACTTGGAAAAATGACGAAAATACCCCAAATTCGAAAACTGGGGGTAACAAATCTATCCACCTTAAAAGAATTTCGTCCTTGAAATTGAAGACAACAAGTTCAGGAAATCACAAACAGAAAGATAAAAGAAATAGATTTATACCTCATGGCGCAAAAAGATAAGGGAAACGCTCCCGCATGTCGTCCTCCCTCTTCCAGGTAGACTCACATGGAGAGTGATGTCTCCACGCAACGCGAACCAAGGGAATGACCTGGTTCCGGAGCACCTTCTCCCTGCGATCCAGAATCTCCACCGGCTGTTCTGGATAGCTGAGAGTAGGTCCCACCTGTATCGCTGAATGGTCCAATACATGGCTAGGATCTGCCACGTACCGCCTCAGCTGTGATACATGGAACACGTTGTGCACTCCCTCAAGCCTAGTAGGCAAGTCCAGTCGGTAGGCTACTGCACCGATCCTCTCTAAGATGGTGAAAGGTCCGATGTAGCGCGGACTGAGCTTCCTACCACCGCCAAAGCGAATAGTGCCACGTGTCGGGGATATCCTCAAAAACACCATGTCACCAACCTAGACACAAGACAAAACTTAGCACATAACTAACAAAAATCACAAACAAACACGACAAGAACTAAAACTAACATCGAACTCTAACGGTCGCCGGTGACTATCGGCCCAATGTCGCTGCCTATCCTGAGCCACCCGAAGTCTGTCTCTAATCATCCTGACCTTCTCGGCCGCATCCACAACCATCTCCGGCCCAAGAAGCGCCCGCTCGCCGACATCGTCCCAAGACAAAGGAGTACGGCATCTCCGTCCATATAGAGCCTCAAATGGTGACATCTCTATACTGGCCTGGTAGCTGTTGTTGTAAGCAAACTCTACCAGGTGAAGATGGTCCTCCCAAGAACCCCCGAGATCTAGCACACATGTGCAAAGCATATCCTCCAAAGTCTAGATGGTCCTCTCTGACTGCCCGTCTGTCTGAGGATGATAAGCAGTACTAAACTTGAGCGAGGTGCCCAAGCTAGCCTGCAAAATCCTCCAGAAGTGGGAAGTTAATCGGCTATCCCGATCTGAAACTATGCTCACCGAAACTCCATGCAATCTCACGATCTGACGAACATATAGCTCAGCCAGCCTCTCCGTAGACAAACCCACTTTGAAAGGCAAAAAGTGGGCCGATTTGGTTAATCTATCAACTATGACCCAAACCGCGTCCTTCCTTTCTGGCGATCGTGGAAGTCCAGATACAAAGTCCATGGTGATGTGCTCCTACTTCCACTCGGGAATGGGTAGCGGCTGTAGCAATCCACCTGGTCTCTGCCTCTCGACCTTCACCTGCTGACACACAAGACAACGAGATACAAACTGAGCTACCTCGCGCTTCATACCATACCACCATACGTGCTCTCTCAGGTCCCTATACATCTTGTTGGTCCCAGGATGCATAGAATACTGAGAGCGATGCGCCTCCTGAAGAACCTCCTCCCGAAGCTCTCCACGCGGAACGCTCAGCCTAGTACCGTGCCGCAATGACCCGTCTTCGGCTACAGAGAAATCGTCAAGCAAGCCCGTCCTCACCTGCTCTCTAATGCTCCTCAGGGAAACATCATCATACTGCGCTGACCTGACTCTATCCATCAGCTCAGACTGAATCTGCAAACCCCACATCTGGATCTCCACGCCCGGGATGATGACCTCGATACCCAAACTATCCAGGTCGGCCAACAAATGACGATCTGTCGTCAAGAACATAGCAACTGGATACCTGCTCAAGGCATCTGCAACTACGTTGGCCTTTCTCGGATGGTACTGCAAGGATATATCGAAGTCCTTCATCAGCTCTAACCACCGTCTCTGCCGCATGTTCAACTCCTTCTGAGTGAACACGTACTTCAAGCTCTTATGATCTGTGAAGATCTCAACTCGCTCTCCGTACTGGTAATGCTTCCATAACTTCAAAACAAAAATAACCGCGGCCAACTCCAGATCATGAGTAGGATAGTTCTTCTCATGAGGACGCAACTGCCTGGATGCATAGGCAATCACCTTCCCGTGCTGCTGAAGAACACACCCTAAACCCTTCCTCGAAGCATCGTTGAAGATCGAGAACCCACCTGACCCGGATGGCAAAGTCAAGATCAGAGCTGAAGTCAACCTCCTCTTCAGCTCATCGAATGTAGCCTGACACTCAACAGTCCAGACGAACTCCACGTCCTTTCTGGTGAGTCTAGTCATCGGCTCTGCAATCCGTGAGAAGTCCTAGACGAACTTTCGGTAATAGCCAGCCAAACCCAGAAAGCTCCGAACCTCGGCAACTGAACTGGGCGTAGACCAAGACTCCACTGCCGAAATCTTCCTCTGGTCCACTGAAATCCCGTGCTCGATCACAACATGACCTAAGAACTCCACCTGGTCCAAGAAGAACTCACACTTCGAAAGCTTTCCGTAGAGTTGCTCCCTCCTCAGAGTCTCTAACACAACTCTCAAGTGCTCCTCATGCTCCTTCTGCGTCTTCAAATAGATTAAGATATCGTCTATGAAGACTACCACGAACTTGTCAAGGTACTAATGGAATACCTTGTTCATCAAGTTCATGAACACCGCGGAAGCATTGGTCAACCTAAATGGCATCACTGTAAACTCGTACTGGCCGTACCGAGTCCAAAATGCCGTCTTGGGAATGTCATCCCGCCTCACCTTCAGCTGGTGATACCCGGAACTCAAGTCTATCTTCGAAAAGACCTTTGCCCCACTCAGCTGATCGAACAAGTCGTCGATCCTCGGCAAAGGGTACCTATTCTTGATAGTGAGGTTGTTGAGCGCCCGGTAATCAATGCACATGCGGGACGTACCGTCCTTCTTCGGCACAAAAAGGACTGGCGCTCCCCAGGACAAAGAACTGGATCTGATGAACCCCTTGTCCTGCAGCTCGTCAACTTGCTTCTTCAGCTCTATCAACTCACTGTTGTTCACCCTATATACATGCTGTGAAATGGGCTCGACGCCCGGCACCAAGTCTATAGAGAACTCAATGTCCCTGTCTGGCAGCATCCCCGGCAACTCCTTGGGAAAAATATCCGAGAACTTAGCTATCAACGGATGTGGCAAATCCTGCCCCGCCAACAAAGCTCCACAGAATCCAGCCTCCGGCTCCGCTGCTCCTCGAGCAAACTCGATCTCTGGCTCTCCCGGCGGCCTAAAAAGAACTCTGCCTCCTCTACAATCAATGCTAGCATGGTGCATGCTCAACCAGTCCATATCGAGTACCATATCGTACCTCGGTAGGGGTATTACGAGCAGACACGTACTCAAGTCCCGGCCTCTCAGAGTGACTCTCCGCCCCTTGCAAATATTATTAACCAGGATAATGCCTCCCCCGGTCATAATCTTGCAAGTTCTACCCATATATTCAGCAATAATATTATGTCTCAGAGCAAAAGAAACAGACACAAAACTATGGGTAGCCCCAGAATCAAACAAGGCGAAAGCAGGAAAGGAATCTAGGAGAACATGACCTGCTACAACATCTCCTACTGGCTCTACCTCCTTCTCTGCTGCCAAAGCGAACACCCTGCCCGCGGGTGCTCCCCTCTGGTGCTGAACAAAACGCTGCTGCTGGGTCTGACGTGGAGGACCCCTCTGCCGAACTGCTGGTCCTCTAGCCGGCTGCACCCTGTCCTGGCCTCCCTTGGCTGCCCGAGTAGGGCAGCCCTTCAGCTGGTGGTCAGTCCCTCCGTAGAATAGGCAAGCGCCTAACCTCCTCCGGCATACGTCTCTGCTGTGCCCCGTCTTTCTGTAGAAAGCACACTGCTGGGTCTGCCTCTGGCCCTGATCCTGATGTTGCTGGGCACGCGCCGGTGCCTGCTGAATCTGCAACAGAGGCTGCTGCTGCTGAAACGGCCTCTACTACTGCTGAATATGGAGATGCTTGGCCGGTCCCGCTCTGGAGCCCCCATAGTATCTCCGCTCCTCTTCGGCTTGAGGCCGAAGTCCTCCTCTGCAATTTGCGTATCCATCAATATCTGATCGAACATCGCGTCACGGCGACCCGAGGTGCGGGTGCGCACTGCATGAATAAGTCCCCTGCAAAACTTACGAGCCTTATGCCCCTCATCCTGGATCATATCGGGAGCAAACCTGCTAAGGCGGAAGAACTCAGCTGCATACTCGTCCACCGACGAGTTTCCCTGCACTAGACCCACGAACTGGCCCTCCAATGCTGTAAGAGCCACGTTCGGGAAGAACTTCTCCTTGAAGAGCCTTCAAAAGTTCTTCCATGTCAGCCCTCTCACCGACGCACGAGGATCCGTGCGGTACCATATCAGCGCAATGTCGAAGAATCGGCTGGCTGCGGCCGAAACCCAAAGTGCTCTAGGAAGCTCTGCCAGCTCCATACTCCGCTGCACATCCTCTAGCCAGTCGTCTGCATAAAGGATGCCCTATGTGCCTGTGAAGTCCCTGGAGCTCATCTTTCTAAAGTCTAATACTGTCCCCGGCCTGGACTGCTGCTGGTACGGCTGCTGGCCAGTAGGGCCCTGCACCGTATCCGGTGCCACTCTCTCCACTGCTGCCAGTGCAAGCTGATGCAATTTCTCTATACTCTGCCTCAGCATCTCAATCTGATGGTGTGATGCCTCCGACTGGCGCTGCGATGCCTCTGCCTGGGCTCGCTGTGTCTCCATCATCTGCTGAAGGAGAAGGAACATATGATGTGTATCCATCGGTATCGGTGGTGGTGGCGACAGCATCTCCGGAACGACAACTGAAATCCTCTGGGGTGGAGGTAGTATACCTCCCTGTGCAACTGCTGGGGTCTCCGGGATAGTGGAATCACTGGGGGCAGTCTCGTGAACCTCCTCCTCAGCCTGATCAGATCTCTCAGACAAGCTACTCGATCCAGTGGCCTACGGGTGCGTCTTCGTCATCCTGGAGACGAATTGAAACAAAGAGATCAATATGGCACATGAATAGATTTATCAAAGAAGGACAGTTAATTTAATACAAGGGAAGTAATCATGATAATCAAAAGATGGGAAATTTCCTAGGTGTGATTGAGAAACTCCTATCATGTCCTAGGTCCTACGTCCTAATTGCAGGCTCGTAATTAGTACTCTAAGTCGAGCACCATTACGAGATCGTACTAATTACGACACTGACCTGCATGGGCTACCACAAAAATGTGTCACGACCCGCACCCTTATGAGGGGCATGAGCACGTGGGTACGTCCAGCCTACGCCGCAGTATCGGCGATAGAACGCTGTATATAATGCATGTAAATACTATGACTAACAGTATAAAGGTACCTGTACAGTATATACTCTTCGAATGGAGGTAACATATCAATACAGTCTCAATCACAGAATAAAACTAAGGTAGATAGCTCAGAAAGAGAACATATGATAGATGAAGAGTAAATAAGTCCAGAGTCCAATACAAGCCCAGATATATACAACATCACAGGGTCTCAAAATATAATATAGAAGCTACAGTCTGATAAAGCTAGCTGGATCGCAGTCCAGTCAAACCTAGCTAATCTACACTACTCTGAAAGTACAAAATCTAGTGGCTCTACTATAAGGCCACGATCCAAGGCTACTCCATCTGACTCGAGCCCATAATAGGTCGAGCAGTCCGACTCAGAATCATCTGTAATATATCATAACGGTATCCTGTCAGGAAAATGAGCAAGTACAAGCACTAACAGCAGTTCCATGTGAATTGACAAATTCTATAAGAGACAGTATAATGAACTACGAGACAAAGATATATAAAAACTTGAGAACCGTTCGAAAGCCGAGTTACAACCCTTAAACCAAACAAGGACCGGAGTTGTAACCCTTCTTCCGAGCAGAACTTAGTCTCCAATCAAGGTACAATATAAAGGCATGTAGAGCATGTGAGTAACTGTATATCATGCACGGTGAGAGAGTACTGAATATAGAGCAGATCAGGATATACGATAAGATAAGTAAATATAAAATATGCCTCGAATATTATAGCCTAATGTGATCGGTATGGGTCAAAAATCAGGCTTCCAGCCGACTGGCTACAAGTACGTGGACTCGGTCCGGCCGGGATGGTAAGCTATGGAGGAAGTAGTAGCACATGTCAGGCTATATCCATCGTGAGGTGAGGGTATAGCTATGATACAAGTAGTAACTCAAGGTGGGCATTGATCACACTATCTATAAAATTCCCCATTCTCCGAATAGTATACGGATCCGGACATAGCACGTCATGACGTGGGATTCCCTAAGAGGGGAGCAAGTCCTCTTCAGGAATCGGCGTCAATACAAGTACAAGAATCAAGACCAAGCAAGTACAAGTATCCCAAGAAATTCAGAAATGACATCTCATGACAGGAATCCGACAATACTAATCCGTGAACTATCGTGACTGAGAATCAAGTAAGACACTACGACTGAATCGGATATAGCAAATATCAAGACAATGAAAACTATCAGTGAATGTACTCGCCTGCTGTCCTGAGCTGTAGGGTATATCAATGCTCAGAGCGGTAATCAGAAACCTAAAGATGAGATAATGTATGTTAATTTAGGTTTAAACAAGTTAAGAATGATTCACAATGAATGATATGCAATCTAGGTCAAACTAGGTCTCACTGAGTCACACTAAGTCCTGTCAAGTCAAATCTAGGTAAAATCAAGTTATATCAAGTCAATCTGAGTCAGACCAAGTCAAGCCTAGGTTATACCAGTCATCGCAAGTCAAAACAAGTCGAAAAAAGTCAAACGGGGTCAAGAGTTGGCCTACAGTTGACTTTTGGTTAACTGGTCAACCCTGGTCAACTCTGGTTTGGATTTGGTCAAATCTAGACAAAGTGTTGACCCACTCACAAACCCTCTCTAATTTGATTTCCTACGTCTCCTTCTCCTTATTCTCCGTCTCCTTCTCCTTCTCCTTATTCCTAAACTGCTGCTGCTGCTCTACTTCCTACTGTTGCTGCTGCTCTACTTCCTACTGCTGCTGTTGCTATTTCTTATTCCTTCTTCTTCTACTTCTATTCCTCTCTCCCAAACTCTCATTTTCTTCCTCTAAAATCACACACACACACATCCATATCTATATATATATATATAAACTCACAAACACATATACCCATCTACATATATATATATATAGACACTCACACACTCTCTCATATCTATATATATAAATACATACACACACACATATATATAGAATATTTATATACACATATATATATTTCTCTCTAAAAAGGAAAATCCCTAATAAATCCTTAAACTAGGTTTTTGGAAAACCTATAAAAGCTATGGTCATTAAGTAGAGAATGGTCTCCTCCACATTTATTGTGAAGGAATAAATGCAAGAGAGAAAACTAATGAGGGTTAATGAGCATACCTAGAATTGGTTTCCTTGAGGAAGAAGAAGCTTCAAAAGAAAGAATGAAATGAAGAGAGAGAGAGAGAGTTTACTTTGGAGTGAAGTAAAGGGAGGGGGTTTGCCTATACATGGCCAGCCATGGAAGTCTTAATGGGTTTGGATGGAGACCCATTAGACTGGGTTTGGTTTAACTCCAAATTGACTAATTAAGCCTCTAAATGACTAGTTAAGCCATGGAAGTATTGGTTTATGGTTTCTAGCCTAGTTATGATGGCATGTGGGCCAAGCCCAACTAGTATGTGGGTCCCACTAGTGTCCAGACTACCCGGATCTCCAACTTAAGTCCAAATTGGATAAAATTTAAACTAAAACAACCAAATCCCTAAAATCCTATAAAATCAAATAAAATTCTCAAAAATTATAAAACTTGGAAAAATGACGAAAATAGCCCAAATTCGAAAACTGGGGGTGACAAGAAGCTTTTATTATTACTAGTATTATTATTTTATTCATGGGTTTTATCTTACTTTTTTGTGCTCCCTTGTGGTACTTGCTATTCGGGGCTGACCCCGCTGGTTTTATTTGGCCAGATCTCGTAGCAGCGCCTGAGGATCCAAACTTCCTTCCCAACGTCAATGGTGTATACTAGGAGCATGGCTGACGGGGGACTCGGGTGGGTTTCTTCTCCACCACTCTAGTATCTTTACTTATGTTCTGGCGTTTAGCCATCGGCACCTGTTTAGCCGGCTAATCTGGATATTTTGTCTTTGCATAATTTGTAATTAAATGAGACTGCAGCTGAATACAATTATGTACCTATGACTCTCTGGGCTAGCTAACTTATAAAGCTAGATTCCCATGATCATTTTGATGAAGCGTTGGGGACGTCTTACTGCTTTATCTCATATGTTCATTAATTAATGTTTTCTTGCTTTGAATGATTGAGACATAGATGCTCTGTGAGACCATAGGAGACTTGATTGTAGCATGCACTCCCTTGTCTCTTGACAGCCACGATCGTCGTTTGACGTTTATATACCTCATATGGAGTAGCTGGCCTAGTCCGTCTCCGTATTTCGGTTCTGGGGTGTGACAAGGTTTTATTGGTGGCCCATGCAGGTCTGATTTTCAGACTTGTGGGGTATTATTATTATAGGAGTCTCAATCAAAACTTGTTCCCTTTGAATCTCTTGCCTCGATTTCTCTTCCCTCACCTTGATTGATAACTTGAATTGCATCCTCGAATCTTCCTCGTCCTGTCATTTGATATCATGTATCTTTCCCTATAGGGGTGCTTCGTTCTCAGTGGCTGGTGAGGCCAACATGGAGGAACGTCCAGTAGAGCATGGCTCGACGGGGCAGCAGCCGGAAAGAATACCTTCTCCTGACCAGATCCGAGTGGAAGTGATATCAGAGCCAGTGGAACCGCAGGTTCTAGAAACTCCTGCACCTCCAGCGGTGCCGGCAGCGATGACAGTGCCTGATGCTGCAGCACTCCTTGAGGTCATCCGGGGATTCCTGGCCACTCAGCAGCATCAGGTGGCAGTTCATCAACAACAGCAGACCCAGCAGCAGGAACAGAATGTGCTACTGAATCAAGGGTTACAATTAGCCCTTGAGAGAAGTGTCAGAAATGATTCGGGAGCGTCGGGAAGGTTTTGTCGACTTAACCCGAGATATTTTGATGGCACGGAGGATGCCATCACTGCAGATGCTTGGCTTCAGGATATCGATATTGACCGCAGCAAAGGTTCCAGCAGAAGAGAAGGTTGACCAGGTCAGACTGTTACTTCAGGATCTCGCCCGCGACTGGTGGGCATCGGAAGAGGTTGGAATGAGGCGTCCTGTTCCTTGGGATAGCTTCAGTACCAGATTCAAGGCCAAGTACTTTGGTGTGGTAGCGCGGTATGAGCTACAACAGAGGTTTATCTGTCTCAAGCAGGCTGGTAAGACGGTGGATGGATATGCAGCTGAGTTCTGCAGACTTAGTCGGTTTGCACCAACGATGGTAGCTATAGAGCCAGAGAAGGCGATGAGATTCCAGCAAGAACTTCATTTGGAGATTCTACAGCTAGTAGAAGGGCACGACTACCAGACTTTTGATGCCGTTTTAACGGCAGCTCGGAGGCATGAACTCACCCAACAAAGGTTGGTGACAAGACATGGGGGCCAGAAGAGATCCTATCCCTAGAGTAGGGACAGAGGAGCAGTGCAGCAAACATCAGCGCCAGCACTCGACATCCGTATTCATGAGTCAGGAGCGCCGCGGAGGACGGCGGTATCAGAAATAACAGCACCAGTTCGGCATCAGCAGCAGAGGAACCAGCAGCAGCGCCAGGAGGCGCCCATTGGATGTACTTACTGCGGTACGGGAGGGCACACTAGGGATGTGTGTCGTTCAGCTAACGGATTGTGCATGAGGTGTGGCAGTCCAGACCACATGATTGCCAATTGTCCTATGATGCAGAGGCCAGGAGGGCCAGTTCAGCAGTTTTCGACATTGACAGCTCCGGGGGCAGCACCGTACAGAGGACCAGCATTGGCCGTAAGGCCGCTAGCCCAGCGTCTACCGATGCAGGCTCAGATGTTTTGCCTGGCGCAGAACCAGGAAGGCCCGTAAAGGCCACAGCAACAGCATGGTCGAGGAAGGCAGCACCAGGGAGCTCAGCAAGGCCAGGGCCAGGCCTTCACCTTATCACTGGAGGATGCACTAGCTTCAGGCGATGTGGTTACAGGTAATATTTTTGTTACCTCTTTTCTTGCAGTAGCATTGTTTGATTCGGGGGCTACCCACTCTTTTATATCTGCACGATTTGTGACACGTATTAGATTGGAGTTCGAGGCATTGCCAGAGAGGATGAATATACTCACTGGTAATGGACTCGTAGGAGTTAGCAGAGTGTGCTTAGCGTGTCCGGTCATAGTGAGTGGGCGGTTATTGCCCGCATCTTTGATTGAGTTTCCTATGGGCAACTTTGACATTGTCCTAGGCATGGACTGGTTGAGAGATAGTCATGCGACGATAGATTGTCGGGAAGGTAGGGTAGTATTTAATGTACCTGGCATTGAGGAGTTCGTCTTTGTTCGATCATTGGAGGATCGACCCAAGGACATCGTTGCAGAAGCATTGGCAGAGCAGGAGCAGATACCAAGAGTGGTCAGAGAGTTTCTTGATGTATTTCCAGATGAGCTTCCAGGTTTACTACCGGTGAGAGATGTGGAGTTTTGTATTGAGTTGAATCCTGGGACGGAGCCTAAAGTCGGCAGAGTTTACAGGATGTCGCAGTCAGAGTTGGATAAGTTGCACCAGCATGAAGAAGAACAGAAGGCGAAGCAGTTTATCCGAGACAGCAAATCGCCCTGGGCAGCACCGGTGATTTTATTACCCAAGAAGGATGGATCGACGCGAATGTGCATTGACTACCGGCAGTTGAATGCAGTAACAGTGAAGAACAAGTATCCGTTACCTAGGATTGATGACTTGTTTGATCAATTGAGTAAGGCATGCGTCTTCTCTAAGATTGATCTTCGATCTGGATATTATCAAGTGAGGGTCCGGGAGCAGGACATGCCTAAGACAGCATTTAGATCGCGGTATGGACATTATGAGTTTCTGGTGATGCCATTTGGATTGACTAATGCCCCAGCCGTGTTCATGGACTTGATGAACCGCATCTTTCTACCCTATTTGGATAAGTTTGTAGTAGTGTTTATAGATGACATCCTCGTTTATTCCAGTAGTAAAGAAGAACATGAGAAACATCTTCGGACAGTTTTGCAGACCTTGAGGTAGCATCAACTTTATGCGAAGCTTAGTAAATATGAGTTTTGGTTGGATCATATTTCGTTTCTGGGACACATTATTTCTGGAGCAGGAGTGTCAGTAGATCCGAAGAAGGTTGAGGCAGTAGAGAATTGGCCAGTTCCGAAGACGGTAGCAGAAGTGCGTAGTTTTTTGGGATTAGCAGGTTATTACCGGAGGTTCGTGGCAGATTTTGCCAGAATTTCGGCACCCTTGACGCGTTTGACGCATAAGGATGTAGAGTTTGTTTGGTCAGCAGAATGTCATACATCATTTGAAGAGTTTAAGAAGAGATTAATCTCAGCCCCGATCTTGACACTTCCAGTAGGATCGGGAGGGTTTACAGTATATTGTGACGCATCCGGGAAGGGACTTGGGTGTGTATTGATGCAGCATGGTAAGGTGATAGCATATGCATCTCGACAGCTTCGGGACCATGAGAAGAACTATCCGACCCACGACCTGGAATTAGCAGCAGTAGTGTTTTCGCTTAAGTTATGGAGGCACTATTTATATGGGGATCGAGTGGAGATTTACACTGATCATAAGAGCTTAAAGTATGTATTTACCCAGAGGGACCTGAACATGAGACAGAGAAGATGGTTGGAATTACTGAAAGACTTTGATGTAAATCTTCTGTATCATCCTGGCAAGGCGAATGTGGTAGCAGATGCCTTGAGCAGGAGAGGTGGTGCATTCGTCTTAACCTCGCAGAGGCATATTTTGGAAGATCTTCAGGAGATGGAAATTGAAGTGATCTTGCCACAAGATACAGGAGTTATGGCCAGTTTGCATATTCAGTCTACTTTAGTAGAGAGGATCAGAGCAGCCCAGGCAGAGGATCCGCGGATCCAGAAGCTTCGATCAGAGTGTGAGTCAGGTCTCGGGAAGGAGTTAGTAATCCATGAGGATGGTACGCTTAGGTTCGAAAACCGTCTTTGTGTACCAGGTGGAGACCTTCGACATGAAGTTATGTCAGAGGCTCATAGTTCTCCTTATTCCATTCATTCCGGAGGCATAAAGATGTACCAAGATATGAAGCAGCACTTTTGGTGGAATGGCATGAAGAGGGAGATAACGAGGTTCGTATCCAGATGTTTGGTATGCCAGCAAGTGAAGGCAGAGCAGTAGAGACCAGCATGATTGTTACAGCCGCTTCCTATTCCGGAGGGGAAGTGGGAGCACATCACGATGGACTTTGTGACCGGTTTACCTAGATCTTCGATCGACAGAAATGCAGTTTTGGTAATCGTAGATCGGCTCACGAAGGTTGCACATTTTCTTTCTTTCAGAGAGGGCAGTCTACTGAGCAGCTGGCAGAAATGTATATGAAGCACATTGTGAGGCAGCATGGTGTTCCAGTCAGCATCGTATCAGATCGGAACACACGGTTCACCTCTCACTTTTGGCGGAGCTTGCATCAAAGTTTGTTACCAAGTTGAGGTTCAGCACAGCCTATCATCCACAGACGGATGGACAATCAGAGAGAACCATTCAGACCTTGGAAGATATATTACGGGCTTGTACTTTAGACTTCGGCGGAACTTGGGAAGATCATCTTCATCTCGTAGAGTTCTCTTACAATAATAGTTATCAGGCAAGTATACAGATGGCGCCGTTTGAAGCATTATATGGAAGGAAGTGCAGGTCCCCTCTGGCATGGGACGATGTGGGAGAACGGAAATTGTTGGGACCAGAGATGATCACGCAGACCGTGGAGACAGTCAAGTTGATCAGAGAGCGGCTTCGAGTCACGCAGGACAGACACCGACACTGGGTGGATCAACATCGTAGGCCTCTAGAGTTTGGTGTTGGTGACCAAGTTTTTCTGCAGATTTTGCCTACTCGGGGTGTCATTAGATTTGGAACCCGAGGAAAGCTTAGTCCAAGATTCGTTGGTCCTTTTGAGATTCTCGCTCGGGTAGGCGATATTGCTTATCGGCTTGCCCTTCCTCCCTCGCTATCTGGCGTACATGATGTGTTTCATGTATCTCAGTTGCGTGGGTATGTCCCGGATCCGAGTCATGTCCTCGATCATTCAGAGTTAGTCGTTGGTACCGACCTAACTTACGAGGAACAACCCGTGTCTATTTTGGACCGGCAAGAGAAGGTGCTCAAGAACCGGACTATTAGCCTTGTCCGTGTCGCTTGGGGCCATCACTCTCCGGGAGAGTCAACCTGGGAGCGCGAGGACGAGATTAGATCTCGGTATCCGCACTTGTTCGACTCAGAAGGTATGTTTCTCCTCATGCCTTGGTAATCTGTTTACATGCTTGTTTTGCACCATTTTAAAACATACGATCAATGACTGCTAATGATAGGTTGATTGCGTAGATTGTAATTGCACCTTGCTTGTCCGGATTCCTCTATTATTGTCCTGGCTGAAATTTTGAGGACAGAATTTTTCTAAGGAGGGTAGAGATGTCACTTCCCGATCCCGATATACGTATTCTTTCATGAATTCTGTACATGGTATCCCATATTTAGCATGTGCATAATTCTACTTATTATTATTTAATGGTTGCATGTAGCTTTTAAGCATGTCATTAGTGGAAGGGTTAGAGCATATTTAGAGATTAGGGTTTTCTTAAGCCAATCCAACCCCTATTTATATTCTCTTCCTCACTCTCTCTCATCATTCACTCCTCCATTTATTTTCCTCAACCACCATCCTTAGGCAAGTACAACTTGCTCAAAAGTGGAGTTTTTGATTTTAATGGCTAGTTTTGTGTAGATCTAAGTTTCTAAAACTAGGGTTTTATGTATTTACATAGTTTTGATCTATCAAACTTAGTTATTTTTGAAAACTAATGGTCCTAGGTTGTAGGAAATTCGATTCTACACAATTTTGACCTTTGAAAAGTTAGATTTCGACTTGTTTTGAGGAAGTTATGGCCAAAACAATATTTGGACATTTTCTATGTCATCTGCCCTGGTTTTGGCAGGGATGATGAATAGTGCCGCATGAATAGTGCCGCAGCCGTATGGATGAATAGTACCGTAGCCGCAGGAATGAATAGTGCTACATGAATAGTGCCGCAGCCGCATGGATGAATAGTACCGCAGCCGCATGGATGAATAGTACCGCAGCCGCAGGAATGAATAGTGCCGCATGAATAGTACCGCAGCCGCATGGATAAATAGTACCGCAGCCGCAGGAATGAATAGTGCCACATGAATAGTGTCGCAGCCGCATAGATGAATAGTATCGCAGCCGCAGGGATGAATAGTGCCGCATGAATAGTACCGCAGCCGTATGGATGAATAGTGCCGCAGAAAGCCGCATAGTATCGCAGAAGGCTATATAGTGCCGCAGAAGGCTGCATAGTGCCGCAGAAGGCCGCATAGTGCCGCAGAAGGCTGAATAGTGCCGCAGAATGCCGCATAGAGCATATTTTGGCTGTTTTATGTCCTATTTGGCTGAATTGTGGCCAGAATTTCCTCCAACTCCCAACATGAAAGTTGTAGATCTTTGTCTTGGCTTCAAGAATCTTTATGTCTCACTTTAACCAGAATTTATATGTAACTTTGGCACCTTGTGCACCTTTCTTCTTGTGCACCTTTTACCTTGCACATTGTCCGTGCGCCGTTAGGGCCACTTCATGACTTGCGAGCACTTCATACCCTAAGTACATAGTACCTTTTTGTTCTATTTCCTCTTGTGTCTTGGTCCTCATTCCTGATCTGACTCCTATGCGTATGCTGGATAATCCTATGTGTGTACTAAGGTACAATCTATGTGAGCATCGATGTGCTATCCTAAGTGCTAAGTGTTCCTATGTGATACCTGTCAGTACCTCCAAGAGTTCAGCATTTACATAGCAATTGGTCAGTAGCAATGATGTGGTATGTGGTGTGTTGCATTACACCAAGAAGGAGGTACATATGTATGACTCTATGAGCCAGTACGGATTCCTTCTTGGGGTACTCGTACAATGTACGACATCTAGGGGAGTGAGCATGTGACCACGACATGTGAACTCCGAGGATAACCTAGGGATTAACTAGGCAACTAACTTGGTAGATGCATTGGGTGGGAAGAATCCCGAGATCGTGCCATACTAGCCATCCCAGGCCCAGTCCTGACGTGTCGGGTTGGTCGCCACGGATATGATTTCACTCGCCTATAGCGGATGGCTATATCCGACTCCTACGAGCTATGTGTTATATGTTTTAGCACGGTAGCCCTCCGGAAGACCGGTGCATAATCAATGTGCTATATGTCTTATGGTTTGGCTTGCCCTGCTGGGTTGACACGATCTGAGGATTCCTTTTTAATCAGTATCGCGGGGATAACTCTGCCAAATATAGAAAGCCGCATGAATGAATGGCCGCTTGAAAAATGACTTGACTGTGCCTTGTAACTTCCATTAGTAGCCGAGGGACATGGACTGTCATAGTGCGTAGTCCAACCCATGTCCTTGTTTGGTTGTTGGGTTGGGCTATCGTGCTAGGACAGGCTGTGGACCGAGGTTACGACTGGAAGCTTTTATTATTACTAGTATTATTATTTTATTCATGGGTTTTATCTCACTCTTTTGTGCTTCCTTGTGGTACTTGCTATTCGGGGCTGACCCCGCTGGTTTTGTTTGGCCAGATCTCGTAGCAGCACCTGAGGATCCAAACTTCCTTTCCGACGTCAATGGTGCATACTAGGAGCATGGCTGGCGGGGGACTCGAGTGGGTTTCTTCTCCACCACTCTAGTATCTTCACTTATGTTCTGGCGTTTAGCCACCGGCACCTGTTTAGCCGACTAATCTGGATATTTTGTCTTTGCATAATTTGTAATTAAATGAGACTGCAGCTAAATACAATTATGTACCTATGACTCTCTGGGCTAGCTAACTTATAAAGCTAGATCCTCATGATCATTTTGATGAAGCGTCGGAGACGCCTTACTGCTTTATCTCATATGTTCATTAATTGATGTTTTCTTACTTTGAATGATTGAGACATAGATGCTCTGTGAGACCATAGGAGACTTGATTGTAGCATGCACCCCCTTGTCTCTTGACAGCCACGATCGTCGTATGACGTTTATATACCTCATATGGAGTAGCTGGCCTAGTCCGTCTCCGTATTTTGGTTCTGGGGCGTGACAACTTGGCTGAGGATCCTGAGCCAGAAGATTAGATCGGATATGATCATACAACTCAGCATTCAACCCATACATAAAGTCCTGAAAGTGGTCTTCATCCCTCGTAGCCTGTAGCTTTACAGCAAGTTCACCACGGGTACAAGTAGGCAACGGGAAATAAGCAGCTTGTTCATCCCATAAAGACTGCAAATTTTCAAAGTAGGTTTCCTCAGACATCGAAGCCGTTTGTTTACACTCAGCCAAAGCCACCTTAATTTGTTGCTTCCGAGTGCCATTGCTAACAACAAATGTTTTCTCCAAAAAGTTTCACAATGGATAAACCTCCTCAAAGTACGGCAAAGATTTTTTCAGAGACGGATCAATGGTATTAAGAACCCATTGAACCAATAGCACTTGCACACATCTCCAATCAAGCAATTTACTAGCATCATTAACAGGTTTAATTTCAGTACCTTCCAGAAAGGTGATCTTTCGCTTAGAGATCAGGAAGAGACGTATCGACCGAGACCACTCAGCATAGTTCGGTCCACGGAAAACAATAGGAGTAATGATATTTTCTGGTTGATCAGCAGAACTCAGAAAATATGGATCCTTCGGATTAGGATAATTTGGGTTGTGTGTACCGCCACCGCCAGTCGCGATGGAGTAGCTGGACGCAACATCATCAGACATCGCGGATGTCAGGTGTACAAAGAAAGTACAACTCCGACGAATAGGCCGCTGATGGACGGGGTCGACGGCGAATCGGCCGCTGCTGGACGGGGTTCACGGCGAACTTGCCACGATCACGGGCGCCGGATCTGGCGCGTAGGGGCGAGCGGCCGGATGTCGGGTGTACAAAATAAAGTACAACGCCGACGAATCGGCCGCTGATGGACGGGGTCGGCGGCGAATCGGCCGCTGCTAGACGGGGTCGACGGCGAATCGGTCGCTGCTGGACGGGGTCAGCGGCGAATGGGCCGCTGAATCGGCGAATCGGTGCGGATCGGGCGGAAACCTCCAACAGAATGGACGCGGATCGGACGGAAACCTCCAACAGAATGGACGCGGATCGGGCGTCGACGCGATCAGGCGCGGTCAGGCGGCCCGGTCAGACGCGGTGGGCGTCGGCGCGATCAGGCGCGCGGTGGGCGGCGCGGTCAGGCGCGATGGCCGTCGGCGCGATCAGGCGCACGGTGGACGTCGGCCCGATCAGGCGCGGTCAGGCGGCGGGCATAGGCATTATATATATATATATGTGTGTGTGTGTGTGCGCGTGTGTGTTGCACTCTCTCTCCAATGATTCTTTACTCTTGTGGCAGTTGTGAGACATGCGGTCCGACTGGTTGAGTCCGATTTGTTAGGAAATCGAATCCAAGTGAGAGCATTGGTAATAATAACCAATTTCAATATATATATAATGTGTGTGTGAGCGCGAGTCCGTTTGCACGGTGTGTGCGCGTCCGCGCGCGCTAATAAAATCTATTGATACGTTCATGAAGCATCCTTCACAAACTTAGCATTCGATGCTTCTGGTTAGTGATTCAGTCCCTTGTCGCTCGAGTCAACACCAAAAGCAATTGTTATCGAGAACGACAATGATAGCCTCAAATCCAAATTTTCAATAAAGAAAATGAAAATATATCTAATAACCCGAATAGAACTTCAACTAAGCTGAAAATAGCTAGCCGCTTCCTTTGCTAATTAAGTGAAATGAGCACATCCAAACGTTGTATCAAAGCCTGATCGAGCTCTAGCTAGTTAGCATTAATATTGAATTCATGCCTGTCGGCAACTGCATTCTCTACCATGATACCATCGGTGCACAAGGCCGGTCATCAGAGAGACGGATACAGACGTTATAGCTGGAACAGACTACCAAAATTTTGGAGCGACTAGAAATAGATTAATCTATATAAAAAAATCAAAAAAAAAAATTATATGAAAAAAAAATATAAATTTTTTCTTGGGAATTGGCTTCAGTCCACCCCAAGCCAACCTTGGATCCGCCCCTGCCGAGAGATGCGTGGCTCTCTGGTTTAGGCTTCAGTCCACCCCAAGCCTATGGAATAGGCTTCTTGGGAATAGGCTTCAGTCCACCCCAAGCCAATAATATCCTTACCTTTTAAAATAAAAGTAATATTATAAAAAATAACATTAATGGTAAAATAAGCAATGACACATGGTTACTTTTGTCATAACTTTTGTAATAAATGTTGGAAAAGAAGGAGGAAAAATCAATCACATGGATCTTGACTGGAACCATATTTCCACCAATTTTTTCCCTTGTCAGAAAATTGATTTCCAAGTTTGTAGCTACCGGACAAGGAAAAGAATAGCTTTTCTTTCTTGATTCCTCGAAGGGGCTCCAAGATGGATTTTTCTTCAACATGAGAGCCTTACACGTTGAAGCTGCCTTCCAGTGTGACTTATTTAATAGTAATTATGGTGTCGTATGCAGGAGTAACATAATTCAGATCGAGAGACAACATTTTAATAAAGAATGTTACAGAAAATGAGGAGCCTCTCATCAATAAGGCGGCTATCATCATTGCAGCATAATGTGACAGTTGTAATGTTTGCTATGTGCCAGATAATTCTCGCTTCACACATGAACGTCTGCCACGCTGGAAGACGTTACATAGAAAGAAGTCCAAGCACATCTGATCTTCCCTTCCAGCAGGATGTCATCCACGCTGTTCAAGCAAAATTCAGTCCATTCCAACAAGAACAGCACATTCAACCTTTTTCGAGATTTGTCTATAAATAATCTCGCTTTTTTGTGCAATCGATCTCATCAGCAACAAGACCTCGCACAACAATTTTTTCGCAATAGTACTCCGCAGTCCAGCGTTTGTGACCACTTAGAGCACTTAGCACTTTCCATTCTTGCATTGGATAGTCAACGGAGCAAAGTGATCACGTGCTGATCGAGTCTCCACCGTTATACTCTCCACATCTTTTTTTTCGTGCTTAAAATTCTTAGTGTAATTATATACTTTGTAATAGAAATTAATTTTTTTCCATACTATACACAAGTTATACAAGTTTTTTTTAATTTTTATTTTTAAAGATAATTGTTTCTCTTTTTTTTAGGAAAAATCATGCACTAAAAAAGAATCATACTTGGGATATGTGGGATCTCCCAGTAGGAAAAAAAAAAAACATGTCGGATATTGTCAATGGGTTTTCACAATCAAACACAAATCAGATGTTAGTATTGAAAGCTACAAGGCTCGGCTCATAGCAAAGGAATCATCCAGATGTGAAAAATGCATTATTGAATGAAAACCTGCAAAAGAGGTTTTTATGAGTCTGTTCCCAAAATTTGTTGCAAATGATGCAGGCTATTTTGAAAGTTTAAGGTATTAAGTTGCCAAACATGGATAGTTGAGAATATCAAGTTGAAATTTAGCTTTCTTTTACTAACAACTACAAAATCTACCAACTATACATATCTTACACTAATGAATACATATAACATGTTTGGATGATAGCATGGACGTGCAACCATACTCAACAAAGCAAATCATTCAAATACCTTAGCCAGCTCCCAACTACACAATCCACGTCCACACATTAATCATCTACTCCCAGCATTCTCTTCCTATATAAACCCCCACAACCCTCGGGAGCAATTAGCCACAAACACAAAGACTTACCAAGGCAAGTCTCCCTCTCTAACCAAACCAATGGCTCGCCAAGCTGCTCTGTGCTCCCTCCTCGCCTTCCTCCTGATTTCGTCTCCCTTCGCCGGGAGTGCAGCTGTCACATGCGGCTCTGTGGCACAAGCCATATCACCGTGCATCAACTACGTAAGGGGAATTGGACCACTGACAGCCGGGTGCTGCAGCGGGGTGAAGGGCCTCATTGCTCAAACTACTACCACTCCTTCCCGCCAGACTGCCTGCGCCTGCCTCAAGAACATCGCGGCTAAGACTCCCGGGCTGAAGCCTGCTCTCGCTGCCGGACTCCCTAGCAAATGCGGTACCAGTGCCCCCTTCCCCATCAGCACGTCTACTGACTGCAGCAAGTAAGCATAACTCAGAATAAGTATTTTTCTCATTTTGTTATTGAAAAGAGTATCAAACTTGGTCAAAAATAGTGTTTCACACTTGTTTATGTATTGTCTGAAGTTATATAAGACGAGCCAACATATACATCCATCCAAATGAACATCCATGTTGTCTCATTACTAAAGGAGAGATTCCGATATTTACCCAATATGAAAATGCAATCAAACTAATGCTCCCTCGGTCTTTCTTTGTATGCCAGGGTGAGGTGAGAGATTTTTGGGAGGAGATGCACCTGCAGAGTAAATTATACTATGCTATTGATGTGAATAAGGAGGCTTCTCTTCATACATGCTGCCAGTGTGAGAGTTTGGTGTGCCACAATCCTATTTTATGTTCATGTCCTCTGTCACGTGTGCTTTTGTAGCTCACTTTATTATCATGTATCCTCATCTCTTCCGTTCTGTGCTCTCTATATAAGTATCATATTTATATGCCTTCTTGTGCTTTGAGCATAGTTAGCAGCAAGCAACTGGAAATGGGATCATTGCCATGGGTTCAAATAATTTACCGAAATGTTTGCTGGAATGATGCGTATTATCTATAATTTTTCAACAAACATCGAAATTAAAAAATATATTTATTTAAAAACGACTATGAAAAGATTTGAGTTTAGAAAGAAATAGCTAATAATCGGGCGTAAGAAATATCTTTACCAAACAAAAAGCTTAGGACATTGCCAAATAATTGAATCAAAAGATATCCAAAAAACAAAAACTACATCAGTTTACGTGTGTAAAGTTTAAACATGGAGATAGAGAAGAAGAGGAGATAGTATCTACTTCTAATGATACGAAGAAAAACAACAATATACTCTCAAACTGAAGTTTCTTCTTATTTACAATAGTTAGAGTATAAAGAGAGACTAAATATAGAAAGAGTAATGACTTAATAATAGAGAAAATTTGAGTCGCACCCCACTTTATTGGTCATATTTCAAGGTGCACCACACTGCTTTACCTTAATGTAAGTTACTCCCACATTTTACGGATTCCGTCCAAGACCGACGGTCAACGCGTTTGGCCAAACTTTTAGGACAAAAATACCCCTGACCTCGTGGTGAAGGACGGAGAAGCGTCGTAGAAGAGCGGCGGCGACGCCATGGGGGAGCAGGCGCGGCGCCATGGGAGAGCGGGGGCGCGGGGGAGGAGGGCGGCGTAATAGGGGTGCGGGGGAGGGGGGTGGCGTCGTGGACGAGCGGGGGAGCGGAGGCGGCGGGGGACGAAGGTGGTGGCGGTAATGGTGGTGTTGGTGAAGGTGGTGGTGTTGATGGTGATGGTGTTGGTGAAGGTGGTGGTGATGGCAATGTTGGTGGTGGTGAAGGTGGTGGTGGTGGTGGTGGTGGTGGTGGTAAAGGTTGTGGTGATGATGGTAGTGATGTTAGTGGTGGTGATGGCAAAGGGCTGAGCGAGGCGAGGGAGGGGGGGTCGAGCACGAAGGGGGAGGCAAGGGGCTGTTGTGAAGAAGAAGAGGGTAATTTCGTCCTAAAATTTTGGTCAAACATGTTGACCGTCGATCTTGGACGGAATCCGTGAAATGTGGAAAGTAACATACATTAAGGTAAAGCAGTGGGGTGCACATTGAAATATGACCAATAAAGTGGGGTGCAACTAAAATTTTCTCTTAATAATACCAGAGGACTCAATATTGAAAGAGAAGACTTTTGACCCAATCAACAAAGATAAACTGAAAATTTGATAACTCTCAAAGATCGACTCGAATAACCTAGAAATCCAATAATACCTCTCTTAAAAGACTAATATACAAAGATTGGTGGACTCAAGACTTACGAAGGATGAGTAACTTCTTAATATGCAATAGATAACTTTGGTGTCTTGGAGTAGTACTCAAGTTGACATACACTTTAATGGTTGCTGTAGGCAATCTAATATATGAACCATCCAGTTTCATAGTACTTCAGAGCAGAGCCCTGAATTGTTCTTCTTCATGCCTAAAAGCCTACTCCCTTCCAATTTGTTAATGGTTGCTGTAGGCATCCATCTTCTAGTAAGTGGTAATGCTTGTAACAGATGCACATTTTACATTTCCTAACACATTGATGATAGCATTTTTGCCTCCTTAGGCCACATCAACCTTTTTCAAATAGGGTTCTTTTGATGTGTGTCCCTTAAATCTTCCATCTTTAGAGTTAGCTATACTAAATCTTCATACTTGTGAAAAAGTCCCCCAAATTACAAACAAAATAAATTAAGAATCTACCTCAGTCCCAATCAGCCAAAATCTAACCCAACCATTGGGTGGGGAACTACTATTTTGTCCTTCTCCTTCCTCCCATAACTCCATTGCTCTTTTTCTACCATTAGCTCCATGAAGAACCATGAATCTCCATTGTCCTTTTTCTAGCATTAGCTTAAGAAAAATCCATGAACTTCCATTGTCTGCTGTTAGTTTAAGAGGAACCTATGAAACCAAAAAGAGTTTATTTTTTACCCATGAAACGGTTCTTATCATGAGCTCAAGAAGAACCCGTTACCTTATCTTCTACCATGAGCTCAAGTGGTATCCATGAAGCATAGAAGAAAATATTGACTACCCATGAATCTCCATGAGCTCGATCAAGAAGAGCACACGAACACATTTTCTACCATGAACTTAATAAGAACTTACGAATCATGAGGTAGAGAGGAATCCATTGTTTGGATAAGGAAGATGAAGGTAAAATGGTTTAAATGAATAAAATATGTCAATTTAACAAAATATTACTCAACTCACATTGGTTGGAATGTGGGAGATTTTTAAGCAATTATCAATTAGAGTACCTAACTATAAATATAGAAGATTTAAGGGACTTGCATAAAAAAGATTTCAGATACTCCTAACACATTCTGGTAACTTAGTCACATGAATTTTCATTAGATGGAGATAAAGAAACAGTACCCAGAAAGAAAGACAAATACAACACGAAAATTGATTTGGAAAATATTCCTATGAAGACGAAGAACAAGTATAATAAACACCATCTCAAGGGCGAAGATCTCAGAAACAGAAGTATAGTCCATGGAGCTATCACCAAAATACAACACCCATACAGAATATCACAATACTCAGGATCAACATAGATGATGAACAGTGCTAGAACCTGAGGTGTAAATTTTGTGTTAATGATTTACTATCACAGTGTTTAAAGACACCACACATAGCAGACTCAAGTTTACTGCACACAACACATGGAGGGTTCTCATTTCTCAAGATTTGCATCATTCTCTTCTTTCTGAAATTTAGATCGTTAAATTTTGTACAATCTATTAGCCATTTAAATCCCGCAACCAGCAATCACATAATGAATATCCTCAGGCTGTATATGAACCCCACAGTTTCCCGCAACTAGTACCAAAAGCAGAGTAAGATCTCAATGACTTTCTACACTTGTCCACTCGCTGCTCTAGCCACACTCACCCTCCTGATAAGTGCACCAAAAAAAGAAGAGAAATAAGGTTTTCATTGCAAACAATTTACCATTTCACCGTGTAGCTGACATAAAAACTGCATTGGGGGAATGGCAGCCAACTGAGGCTGCTATGTGTGGTGTCTTTAATGATGAAACAAATGAGGAAAGAATTGAGAAAAAAAATCAAAATACAATCAACTTTATTTCGACTACCAAAAAGTTTTTTTATAATAAAAATATTAGTCATAATGATAAAAGTATTTATTGTGACTTATCTTCGTTGTCTCAAGCATATGTATTTTACAAATTATCACAAACAAAATTACTTAACAAGTATCACTTAAAATCTGTATTTCAGTATCACGACACCTATCCTTTTCTTAGGGATAGAATCAAAGATTATTGTATGATCCAGGGAATATTGGATTCCAAACTAAGGCATAAGAAAATTAAGACTAAGGAGAATAAATGGAAAAATTGGTTAGGGGCACATTTTCAATACAATTTCTCTCATACCAAGTGGTCTCCGTTAGTCCCGGAAAAATGGCGAAATAGGATCAACCGACGTCGTACGCTTCAAAAAAAATACTCAACGAAATTGGATTTATATAAAAAAGAAAAAACCCAATTAAATTCTTATGTTAAAAAAAATTCCTATACAGTAAATTCATTGATGAGTCAAAAAGAAAAATTGAAAAAACACTACGGATATGATCTTTTATCATATGATTATATAAATAATGGGGATAGTAGGGACTCAGATATTTCTGGATCAACATTACAAATAAATGAGGACCAAAAAATTCCATATAATTTAAATATGCCTAAACCCGAATCATTTTATGGATTAATAAGTTTAGCCATTGATGATTATATAGAAAAAAGATATATTATTGGTACGCATAAAAATGCGGATAGAAAATATTTTGATTGTGGAAGTTGTCTTAGAAATAATATTGACATTAAGGCCTGGGCCAATACACATATCGATACCAAGATTAAAAAAAATGTTACAACCAAAACGAATAATAATAATTATAACATATTTGAAAAAAAAGAAACTTCGTCTTTTACAATTCATCACGAAGTTGATTCATCGAATCAAAAAAAGCACATTTTTGATTGGATGGGTATGAATCAAAAAGGGTTATATCGTACAATATCAAAATCAAAGCTAAGCCCCTCGTTTTTCCCAGAATTTGTGCTACTTTTTGATGTCTATAAGATGAAACCGTGGATCATACCAATCAAATTACTTATTTTTCATTTTTATGGAGGCAACACACAGCAGCCAGATCTAAATGGAAACCACTAGCAGGTCTGCACCTGCCTAAAAGCAGCAGTTGCCAGAGCCTATGGGTCTGTTTGGATACCCATTTAAATCCAATTAAACATCAGGAGTTGAATAAATAGCGTTTGGTTGTTAAAACTTAGAATGTGCATCCCATATGAACTCGGCCAATCCAACTTCTACTTGATCTAGATGAATGGTTTCAAAGAATTCCAGTTGGTTTCAGTCATGGATTCGGTGAGAATTTTATTATACTATAAGTGGATTGCGATATGAAGGAAAAGCCTGAACCGGTAGGACTAGGAATAGTCTAAGATCACGCCAATCATATGAAGTAGCAACTGAGATGTAGTGGAGAGTCTATCCAGCAAACTCCGCCATCATTTGTTTCTTGCTGCATATGTTTTCTGGTATTGAAGTACAAAGAAAAGTGAAGAACAATCAGAGTGCATGATCAAGTGAAACCGGTGTACATCAACAAGCCATACATGAAATGAAGAAATAATGTATGACCAAATTCAATTAGATGTCCAGGCCCCAATAGACCTAGAAATCACACAACCATCTTGATGGATAGAAACAATATTCTCTCCGATGCCACTGTTCCGACCTCTGCATCTACAGGTTCGTATTTTGACCCGATACGGTACATGTTGATGAGGGGTGATAATATTGTTCTGAGCTTCTTACTGTGGTGTAGCTTGTTACATGGGTCGTGAGCGGAAACTTATTGGATAGGCTACAAATTTTGAATGGAAATCACCAAGCTACATAACATAAAACTCATAAAATTACCACTAGCATTTAACAGGCCAGCCAGAAGGTTGAATTAGCTTTTGCAATAGAACATGGTGATAATCAAGGGAAACTAGGGGATCATTAATAACTAACTACCAAATGGTATTTTAATAAGTAACATCCACCTTACCAGTGCCTATTTAAACTCTCACTATTTCTTCCAAACTATAGTTCCATCCTCAACAACAGTTCCCCAAATGGCTTCTGGTACTTGCTACGCGGATTGCAATATCTTCGGTAACTTCATGTTCTTGGAAATTTTATTCCCAAGCATCAAATTCATTGATACGACGTACTCAGGCATTACTTTTCCTGCATTACCCTTGACACAAATATCAATAAGAGTATCAATGTTCTGTTTCAAACTTGTTGGGTACGACGACAAAAAAGGTTGGAAACCCAACCGTTAGGCCTTTGGTAAGAGAGGAAATGGTCCCGTGTTCACGCTAAAAAGAAAGCTTTGGATACGATATAGATGCTCCAAATCTGTATTACGTCTGAAGTACGCTAAGACCATGACAAAATTTATATCCTATCAAAATGAACATCCATATTTTCTCATTACTAGGATGTTTCAGATATTTACCAACTATGAAAATGGAATCGGACAAACACTCCCCTGTTCCTCTTTGTATGGCAGGGTATGATATAAGTGATCTTTAGGAAGAAATGCACCTGCATAATAATACTATGAAATTGATGTGAATGAGGAGTCTCCTCTTCGCTCAATCTCAGTGAGCGTGAGAGTTTGGTCTTCCACCATCCTATTTTATGCTGTCATGCATCTGCGTGTGCTTTTAGCTAGCACACTTTGTTGTTATGTAACCTTATCTGTTCTGTTCTCTCTATGTAAGTATCAGTATTTACATGCCTTCATGTGCTCTGAGCATAGTTTGCAGCAATCAAATGGAAATGGATCATAGCCATGGGTTCAAGTTTTACCTAATGGTTGGCTGGAATGAAGTATATTATCCACAATTTTCAGCAGACACTAAAAAAGCAATATTTAAAAACGGTTAACAAAGGATTTGAGTCTTAAAAGGAATAGCTAATAATTGAAATTTAAGAAAGATCTTATCAAACAAAGAGCATATGACCATCGATATTGCCAAAGAACTGAATCAGAAAATGTCCCCAAAAAAAAAACTATATCAGTTTTCTGTGTAGACATTGGAGATGGAGAAGATAATAATGAATTGAAGAAAACTGAAGAACTTGATAAATAAGTTTCTTCTTATTTACAATAAATCGAGAGTACAAAGAGATACTAAATATAGAAAGAGTCTAATGAGTCAATAATATCAGAGTACTTGGTACGGAAAGAGAGTACTCAGTGTGAAAACTGGAAAGATAGACTCAAGTCATTGATTAAATCTCAAAGATTGACTCAAATAACCTAGAAATCCACTAATACCGCTCCTGAAAGGCTAACATACACAAGGATTGGTAGACTCAAAATTCAGACTCCTCAGAAATCTGCTATAGATGCACTCTGGTCTCTTTGAGAATAGCAGTCAAGTTGACATGCAACTTCAATCCATAACTTCGTGATCCTATCTCTAACAACAAATTCTGAGATACAAAATAAGTTTGACATGCACTCTGGTCTCTTTGATAATAGCAGGCATAGACCAGTAAACCTACTGGTATAAATTAAGTTTGACTTCATCCCAGTGTGGAATGGACCATTTGATTGGAATAAGTGACAGCTACAAACTTTCTCGTCACAAAGTATACATGTCAAGTATCTATCACATATAGAGATCCAAAATGCCTATAAAATTTCTAAGCCCAGACACAGTGTACTCTTTACGTTATGAAACATTTTCTTGAGACAAGGCCAGTCATTAATGAGTGTCCATGTCCCGGGCTACTAGTACCAAGACCCTCTCCCATTTAGTTAAATTTGCCTGGACTGGGATCCACTGGACTGGACCAGCCCCTTGGTGGTTTGCATTATGAAACCTTAGGACTCACATTCCCCTGCTTCATAATTGTCAGATACATCTACCAGACATGAATCTTGTAGTGGTTTAATGGATGAACCATCCGATTTCTTGGTAGCCCTTCATTGCTGTTCTCCATGTCTAAGGGCCTGCTCCTCTCCAATTTGTTAATTGTTGCTGTAGTCATTCATATGTTGGTAAATCGTTAACGCTTGTAAATGATGCACATTTCACATTTCCTAAAACATATAGTCAACTGGCACTTTTGCCTCTTTAGTCCACTTCAACCTTATTCAAAATATTTGTGACACATCTCGTACTCACTCATCAAGTTTCTTTAGACAGAGCTTAAGAAACGGTCCTCAAAAGCGAGATCGATACAACACCAAAACTGAAAATATTCTATGAAGACAAAGAACAAGGTTGATAAACACCATATCGCGGGAGGAGATTTCAGAAACACAAGTATAAGCCCATGAGGCTATCACCAAATACAACAACCTGCCTTACCAAATATTAACAGGTCGGATCAGCATAGATGATGAACAGTGCTAGAACCTGAGATGTAAATTTGGTCTTATGATGTCAGTCTATGCATGTGCAATTACTGTTACTGTTGTAAAGACACCCAAAAATAGCAGAGGTACCTATCAAGGAGTACGTTCTCAAATTTACTCTTTACAATCACATGGATTGGAGTCGATTTGCATCTAACTTTTCTTTCTGAAATGTAACTTTTAGGACAATCGATTAGTTATTTGAATCCCGCGAACAACATCTCCCACAATGAACATATTCAGGCTATATATGAACCACACAGCACCAACCGTTTCCCGCAACTAGTACCAAAAGCACAATGGCTCGCCCCACTGGTCCACTCGCTGCCCTTATCACACTCACCCCTTCTGATCAGCGCACTACAAACACAGAAATAATATGTGAACTGCAAGCGATTTTGCAGCAATTTCTTAAATGGCATTGGAGGAATGACAGCCAACTGCTTCAAAGGCTTTAAGAGCCTCAACACGGCCGCCAGATCAAAGTGAAACCCCCGGCAGGTTTGCACCTGCCTAAAAGCAGCAGTTGCCGGAACCTATAGCTTCCAGGTCGGGAATTGAAGATGATTCCTAACAAGCGTGGTGTTGACATCCCGTATGAATTCGGCCCATCCACTGACTTCTACTAGATCTAGATGAATGGTTTCTGAGAATACCAGGTGGTTTCACTCATGGAGTGTGAGAAAATAAATACTAGAAATGGATTTGAATATGAAGGAGCAAGATGAACTGCTAAGACTGGGAACTCTCTCCGGTCACTCCAATCATATGACGTAGCAAGTGAGATTCAGTGGATTGAGTCTTTCCAGCACAACGAGCATCATTTGTTTCATACCTTTTAGCTATGTTTTCTGGTATTGAAGCATAGAAGAACAAGAGTTACAAACCCAAAGGTACCAGAATATTTGCAACACTAAAAGGAGCGTGTGGAGTTATAAGAACAATAAAAGATATTCTATTCTACATCGAACAAGAGGAAAACAATAACAACAAAACCTGACATTATCAACCATAAACACTACAAACACTATGGGGTTGTATGCGGATTGCAATATTCCCGGCAACTTAATATTATTCTTGGGAATTTTATTCTCATGAATCAAATTCATGGGTATCCTATATTACCATGAATATATAAATTTCTAGGAATATAGAGTCAGGTTCGGATTTGGCTTGGGTATCTTTCCGTGTCGAGTTCTGGTCAGGTCAGATCTGGTTTGTTGTCTGACCGGGTCGGGTTGGATCCAGTTCGATTTCAGGTCGGATTTTGGTTTGATTGGGTCAGCCTGGATCAGATCCGGTTCAGGTGGATCAAGTTGAGTTCTGGCCTGGGTCGAGTTGTGTTCCAGTTTGGGCTTAGGTTGGAGGCGTGCAAGGACGGCCCGGGAGGTTAGCTTTGTCCAAGTCGGAGCTTGTTTTGGTTGCCTCTTGATTCTTGTTGTGGGCTGGTCCTTGAGGGTCACCTGCGACCCCAACCTCTTGCAGGTCACGTCGGACGTGGAGGGTTGCCACAGGCAGAGGGGGGTTGCCCAAGCCCTAAGTCTTGTTGGCCATGCGATAGAAATATCCAACCTGATGAAGACCACATCTAGTCCTGCACAGGCCCAAATCCAGATCCAATTTAACTTTTGATTATCAATATTTGGCATGTTTATGTACATGTATGTAACTGTCATCAAAATAGAAGCAAGATTCAAAAGTAATATACAATATATACCCATTTATCTAGATTGATGGAAAAAAGAAACTTCGTGGCCATCTATCTATTCAACATAATCAACTCCGACTCCGAACCTAACCCAACACAAGAAATCCAACTCAACCTTATCATCCAACCTGGTATAAACGCAATACAAATTCTACTGCTCCAATCCAAGGCTGTAAAATAAATTGTTTTCCCATTGTCCAGTTTAAGCCCTATCATCCAAACTTGTAGAGGAGAATCAATGTGCCAATTTTCCAGCCTATGCAAATAGGAAAATATGTCGGAGAACTATGCATATGTAACTATTTCATTAGTGACGCGCGTCCAAGATGCTGATTTTCAGATTCTCTTGATTCAAACAATCATTGCCTAAATGAATAGGCCATTTGTACAACTAAAACAAGTTTGCTCGTCTGTTATAAGTAAAACCAAACAAATTTAAGAAATCACAAAAAAAAAATTCATAAAATCCCATTAGCAGTGCATACAAATCTAGAGCCCAAAATTTTCAATAGCCTTCATGCAGAAGTGTAAGTTCCATTACTAGCTAGCTACCCGAAGTAACATCAAGATATGTATTGAAAGAAATTACCGTCCTAAAAGCTTTTACCAACCTCTATACTGTATCATTAGGGGTGTCGACGGATCGGATTTGTGTCAGTTATATGTAAGATCCGAACCCAAATCATATAAGATTTCGGGTTCGGAACAAATTCCTTTCTTTCCTATCGGATTTGGGTTTGATTTCTTATAGGTTTTCGGGTCCAATTGGATCTATATTCAAACCTTATCCATTAAGGACTTCAAATTTATTTTTTAATTCCAAACCCTATAATTCAAAAATATTCGGTTGAGATTATCGGCTACCATTGACAGTCCTAATCATTATATTAGTTTGTATGTGCATAAGGGTGTTGATGGCTTACTAAATCCAATTTTTCTACTACCTAGGGAAAAGAAACATTTTTTTTTTATCTCATGGCTATTTGAATATTTTTCTTCCATTCACCTCTGTTAAAAAGCATGTTTTTTTCTTGATCAACATTAACGAAAATAATTCTTTACTATATGAATCCAAGTCCGTCTATGCCTACCCCTACTTCGACCCGGCTCCTTTTACTACTTCCTCCACTCCATGGATTTATGTAAAGATATAGTGTACCCGTGGATAGTTTTGAGCCCAGTTCACATATGCCAAAATTGCCGCACTCCAACTTAATGCATGTCAGAATGCCCATAAGAAGATAAGGTTACACTGTTACAGTCCATAATTCTGCATGGAGGTCCATGATAGCTCTGCGTTTTCGATACCCATTTAAAACCGAGAATCAAACCCCACACCCTGCCTAGCCGCTCCATAGTGTCCCTTCCTTAGACCTATAAAATATGCGCACCACCCCAGACCACTTCCCACCACCACTTCTACTGCTTGATCCCATCCCTCTCGTAATCAACAGCCATGGCTCGCTCTTGCATTTCACTCTTCGTGCTCCTTGCACTCGTAGTCCTTGCCATTGCAGCACCTCGTGCAGAGAGCGCGGTGTCGTGCGGGTCGGTGGTGTCTTTACTTTCTCCGTGTGTCAGCTACTCCCGTGGCCAGGGGCCGCTAACGGCAGGGTGCTGCAGCGGAGTGAGGGGCCTCAATGGGTTGGCCAGGACAACCCCGGACCGCCAGATGACATGCAACTGCCTCAAGACTGCTGCTGCTAAAATCCAAGGCATCAAGGTCGGCCTCATTTCCGGGATCCCCGCAAAATGTGGTGTTAACATCCCTTATGCCATCAGCCCCTCCACTAACTGCGCTACGTAAGAATTCCTAACCACTGTCCATGACCTCCTGTTCACTTTATGATTTAAATGCTTCTTAGACGCCTAAGAGAATTAAAAATAGGAATTCATCAAGTTTTTATTCAAACCCCAAAACGGCAACATGTGTCCTTTCCAGTTTAGCCGCTTTTGTGTGTGCTTTTGAAATTGCGAGAAGAAAGGAAGACTTCCCGCAGTTTCAGAACCGCACTTTGAGAATCCATTGACAATGAATAAATAAAAAACCAAGTTAAATCAACAATTGCAAACATTTCTTACTAATCAGTATACCCTGTCAGAAGTGGGAACAATATCTTGTAAGATATGAACTGCAATGGAAGAACAATATAGAGTTTTTTTACTGACAGTAAGAAATTATACCTGCTTTCCTATTGATTGCAGAGTGAAGTGAGATCTTTGCGGTGCGTCACTCCTCAAGCAAGAACAGTCAGAATAAGGTGGAAGCCTCGCTACACGCTACGGTTCTCAGTTTGCAAGTTCAGTCTTCCATCATCGTGTTCGCAGTTGTCCTAGTGTTTTTCTGTTGTCTGCACCCGTGGTTGTGGTGTCTGTGTGATGTAATGTGCCTTTAGCACCTGTTTCTCTATTAATGTCAGTCTAGTTATCGCATGGATGGACTCTTTCCCTTTGTGGTCATTGTTACAGAGGCCAAATGCCACAGAGTTATGAATAAAAGAAGCATCTTGTAGCAATATGAAGATAAGACTCTTGAAAGAGTAGGGAACTCGCAGAATAGCCAGGATTGATTATGAAGTAACCTATTCAATGAATTTTTAAAACATAGAAGAGGCCTAGTGTAGTAACTAATAACCTTGTTCCAAGTAAATTAATTAAGTGCAATTATTATATTATTAGGGGTTATATTGCTTACTCTTTGAGAAACCCAAACCTCATATGGATCTATTTCCTAATTTTTCTGCACACAATCAACTGCTGCTACTATTCCCTACTCCTTCCTCCTCCAGTGCATCACCACCACCACCGTCACCATCACCACCACCATCATCCTTAGCTCCTCCTCCACTCTCTTCTCCACTTGAAAACCTTAAACGAAACAGATTTGTAAATTATGTTTGCATGCTCCTTTAAACCCTATTAACCTACAAGACACGCTAATGACAATAGTAATTGATAAAACTTCGATACGACTCACGAACATTGACAATGACATGATACTGATATTGTAACCTTGAACATAAATACATGGCACTGACATTAAAAGTATAACGGGATAACGAGGGTAAATATAATGTCACATGCATCCGTCTTTGACAGTTTACTATTTCCAAAGATTGATCAATCAAATGGTCCTCGGGGGCACAGAGTACTGCATAGCTATCATATTTATTTCGGCATGCTTACCAGGGGCAAATGACTTGTATTATCATTGTTACTCATTTTGCCTAGCGGCAAGGTTTGGAACTAAGCTCCGAATTATATTGGTCTTATCTCAGGCATGTTCGGGATAACTTTCAAGGGTGGATGGTTTCTAATTTCAAAAGAAGGCAAATTTGTATTGAAACGTAAAAAGTTACAGAGTTGCAGAGAGTGTTCTCACTTTTTACGATGAGATCCTCCACAGAGTCAAGTTCTGGGGAAGTGTGTCAATGACTCAATGGAAGTCTGGCCAACGAGCGACAAATTTGTTCCGATGACAAGATGTGTCTTTTTCCTTGATGTCTTCTGGTGTAACACTTGACGCAGTGCTTGCTGTAGCCAGCGACATAGCACTTGGCGTAGCCTATGGCGTAGAAGCCTGATTTTTCTAGAAAGCCTTGGAGGGATCAGGGACGCTTAGAACCGATCCTCCTCATACAGGGAAGCTGGTCGGGATCGCTTGGGACCGACCATCGGGTAATTAGCACTCGGGTGCTTGGGAATGGTCGAGGATACTTGGGATCGCCATTCTAAAAAAAAAACCCAAGGGGCTAAGGATTAAAAAGCACTTGGAGCTAATGTGGCTAAGAAGCCTTTGGGGCCGATCCTCTCTGAAGGAGCCAAAGGGGCTGAATAAGCGAAGAGGCAAAGAAAGGAAGCTCTGGGATCTTCTTTGAGACAGACTCACAATTAGCCCAACTGACGGCTATTTATACAAAAGCTTCCTCCGTCCAAGTTATCAACCATGCGGCAAGGCTAGCCAGTTGGGCTAATAACATGCTAATGATGTCACATCACGATTCCGCAGTGTAGTGCCCCGTCCCTACATCGTGCCCCGTTTCCGTCCACGGGGTGCGCGAAAAAGGAACATTGTCGCTATCGATTCGGTCGGGACCGATAGGTCGGAATCGGCCGAGTCGATTGAACGGGAACGGTTGAATTAAAATTCATTTCACGTTATGGAATGGCTTCTTCGGAACCAAGTCCCATATTCAGCGGGTTGCGCCTCGAGGATTGGCTCTGCGGTTGAGTCGGGAGAGACCTTCTGTTGCTCTGATTTTCATGCCGCACTTGATTTAGCTTTGGCTTTGGTTTTCGTGAATGCGTTTTTCGTGAATGTTTCCGATGGGTTTTCGTGACTTACGTTTTCGAGCTTCACATTCATATCGAACTTCCTTGAATTACACAGTGTTCTAATCAGTTGCTTATGCGATTGCAGGTGATCGCGTAGGCGACGACAGCGCAGCCAACCGGTCGCTCGCTTGAAACAAGTCTAAGGCGAGTGGCTGACCTCCTTCGCCTCGTTCCTCTACTTCAAAGTCAATATGTAAAGTAAATGAATGCTTGTCATAATAGTGTAGAATTAAAGAAAATCGTGGCACGATTCTTCACGAAACACTTGCTATCAAACTGTCGGCATTGAAAATGAAAAACATGTATCCTTATGCAATTCGACTTAGCCTATGCAAAACAATGAATGAATCGATTAACGTTTATCGCAACAATATGGCTAAGTGAGTAAATCGACTAAGTTCAAAAGAAAGGCCAAGTTTCGCACATAAAAGAGAAATGATAAGGTTCTAGAAAAGAGAGCATATTTCAAGACTCTGCAAAACGGTCATTGGACAACTTGTCGACAAGGTGTAGTTTCCTCGAACGGTTGCCTAGGCCAAGGGACCGATTCGGCCCGGGAGGAACGAGTATAGCAAGCGCCAGCCTTTCATCGGCGTGGATTATGCGGAAACTTTCGCATAGGGCTGGCTACCCGCCGCGAAAGGGTCGCCGTCTAACCCAGCTATAGTCCGTGATGGCTTGACATTGCCAGTGACCTTCACACCCTTTCACTGCTTAACAAATGCACGTGACACGGGATGAATATGATAGTTGCTTAATGTTATACAATTTCATATGCTTGCCTCAAAACATGTTAACATGCAAATCGAGCAGGATGGTTAGAAAGATCACAAAAATAGCTAGCTAACATGTTTATGAAACTTTTTGAACCAAATGCAGAGCTTGGATTTTTAATTAGCCATTCGCCAGTACATGTGATCGTACTGATCCTCGCTCTTTGCAGGTCCAGCGAACCAGGAAGGACGCGCCAACTAGCTCGACGACGTTCGTGATTTTTGAAGCTTCGGCCGCGCGTCGAAGACTTGTCCCGCAACTCCACTTTTGAAGACTCTCAGCTGTCCAAGGAAGATGGCTCAGCGTCCCTCCATTCCAGGTCACTGGAGTACTTTGTTGTATATCGAGGGATGTGTGCAATGTATGGAACGGCTATCTCATCGGCACTTTTTTGTAATTGAGTCATGTTGTAGCCCGCGCGGCACGAGTCCTGTACTGGAGTCTGTAAATGATGTTCATTATCAATAAAGATCAAAGTTTCTTTTACTTAATGTGTGATTCAATTTGTCTGCGTACTCTCTTAGATCTCGTGTCTCGGATTACCTTATGACTATGCCTTGTGCGATCGCAAATTAGGTTCGCACGGCATCACGTCCGGGGGACGACTATCGATTCGACGGAATCGGAGCGTGACATAATGGTATCAGAGCACGACTTTACGTCCTTGGCCTCCAGTGTCGAGATTTTAGTCTCAAACCGTTGATCTCGTATCGATGAGATGAGTTGTTCCATACGCTGAACCCATGACGTTTTCTGAAACTAACGAGAGTTGCCTTTCTTTTCCCTGCAGTTGCGGAAGCTCGGGCGGAGGACGAGACGAGCGCTTCCATCGGCTCGAGTAGTTCCAGACCCGAGCATTCCGTCAACCCAACGGGGATGACGCCTACCGTAGCCGGACCTTCCGGCGACCCGATGCAACGGATGCTGCAGATGCTCGAAATGCAGCAACGTCAAAATGAGCTCCATCGTCAGCAGACGGAGGCTCGTCAGACCCAATTCGAGAATCGGTTCGAGCCTCAATTCAAGCTGCAGCATCAGCAGCTGAATACACTCCAGCAGATCGTGCAATCGGTCGTTGTCAACAACAATTCAACGATGACGCCTGCCGTGACCGAGCCTGCGGTTCGATCCAACAAAGCTGAACCGGAGGCACCCGTGCTCTCACCTGCGGCACCGAGAAGTTCTAACTTCGACGTGTCAAAATTTACGAAAAGCTGTCGCACTTCCTTCAACGGCACAGAAGATCCCTCCATGGCGATCGACTGGTTGGAGGAGCTGGAAGATAAGTTCGAGCTTCTGGGTGTCGAAGACTCGAAGAAAGTCGCATGTGCTCAACTTCTACTTCGAATGAACGCGCACGATTTGTGGGCTGTGCAGAAGCGGGCTTGTAGTGTCCCAAATTCGTGATACGTATTTAGTGTACGTATACGTGTTTTGGACCCGTATTTTTGTTAATCATGATTAGTTAATTTTGGTTAATTTTGTTTGATTGGTTTAATTGGCTTATAGTTCATCATGGTAATTGCATTGGCTTGGTTCGGTTCGGTTTATTTGACCTTGCTTGTTTTGGTTTATTATGTGGAGAACCACTCCCACCTACCACCACTCCCACCATAAATATCCCACTCCCCTTTCTCTCTCTTCATTAATCTTCTTCTTCCTCCATTAACTTCTCCACCAACCTGAGAGAGTGGGGAGCTTAGGCAAGTGCATCTTGCTTCATGAAGGAACCCCATTTTTATTGTTCCATTGTCTTCCTCATGTGTTTCTAACCCCCTTTAGTACTTAAAAATTTTCATTTCTGTGGTTAATTTCTTGTAGATCTAGTTTTGTGATATTTCGGTTCTCATGAGTTTTGATCTATCAAACTTGCATATTTTTGCTAGTTGATGGTTCCATCTGGTAGAGAATTCTATTTTGTCCAAATTTGACCTACGGGAGTTTGGATTTGGGTTCCTGATGTTGTTTGGAGGAGCATGGATGTCATGGTATTTTCCATGGACATGTTCTCTGTGGGAGCTATTAATTTCACTCTGGCCGCATAAGCATTTTAGCTTCTGGCCGCATGAGCATTATTTATTGCATGGCCAGTTGCTTGCAAGCTTGCATGCAATTGCATGCAACTTGCCTGGGCCGCATAGGCCATTGGACAATTCATAGCCGCATGGCCTTGCAAGCATTAATGGCTTGCATGCATGCATTAATTGCTTATATTAAATATTTGCCATTAGCATTAAATAAATACTTGGCCGCATGAGAATTTAATTGGCAGCATGGGAACAGTAGTCAGCCGCATATGGCATTTGCATTGCATGCAATTAAATGCATTAGCCTTTGCAAGTAGTAGCATTTAAATAAATAATGGCCATGTGTATTAATTAGCATTAATTAGCATTAGCATTTAAGCATTTGCTTAGCTAATATTATATGATTATGGCCTTAGCTTGCCTACTTTTGCCTGCAAAAGTGCATGCTGTTGCTTAGTTATAGTATTAGCCGCATGGAACAAAACATGGGCCGCATGCATTTAAATAAGAAATGGACATGCATGCATGGCATGCTTTAGTTGCATGCTTTGCATGCATAGAAAGTATTATACTAACAAGTTAGCCGCATGGCTACATTGGAATGGCATTTATTAATAGCATTATATTAGTCTTGCTTGCATTTACATGCAACCACAGAGCCGCATATACACTAGCATGTTGCCTGCAAATTGCAAGTACGTAAATGTGCCGCATGACATTTCCTTAAGTGAGCCGCATGGTGACCAAGCATTAGAAATAATGCATTATCACACAAATGTGTATTTTGCTCGGAACACCAAGCCTGGCCGCATAGGCTATATACATATCAATGCATTTGCATTACTAAGCAAATGCTAGCATGGCATCATGATTGCATGCATACGTTTTATATTATACATTATGTGCAGGATTGCATGTATTATATAATATATTACATTATACTATACATTATGGCATCATGATTGCATGTAATATATATAATATATAATACATGTCATATTATATATTATATCATTAGCCTACATTAGCATTAGTTCATGCGGCTCAAAGTTGGCCATTGAGCCGCATATGGCTTGCTAATATATATTATATATATATTTTAGCCTATATTTAATCTATACGGTTAATCACCTGCTCCCTTGGCCGCATGTATTGTTTGAGTGGCCACGTGCCATATTTTGCCGCATACACCATGGTGTGCTGGCCTCATTAGTATGAAGCATTAATTGTAGTGGGGTCCCAAGGTTTGTATCCATTTAATTTTAGGCCACATGGCCCCAGTACTTGAGTGGCCACGTGTCCTTTTCTTTTGCTTGAGTGGAAGCTTGCATTTATTGTGGGTTTCTCTCTCCTTGTCTTTTCTGGTTGCATGAATATTTCTTGTTGGCCGCATGGCCCCCTTCAGTTATTTTCTAGCCGCATAAGCTTTGGCTGGCCGCATGGGTGGCTCTCCCACTCTCTTTGGCCGCATGTGTGTTCTCCCACTTTTGGGCCGCATTGGGTCCACTTGATTGTTTAAATGTTTTATTTGCCTGAATTGTGGTCAGAATTTCTTCTCACTCCCAACATGAAAGTTGTAGAGTTTCTCCTTGGCTTCAAGAATATATATATTATATATATATTATTATTTAATTGCGCAAGTTTCTCCCCTCCTTGATAAATGACATGACTTCATAGTGACCCGCCGTGGTGCACTCCTGACAAGATAACTTGACCTGACAAATTTGACATGATAACTTGACATGATAATTCTTGATAGTGGTCCGAAGTGGCGTACTCTTGACATGATAACCTGACATGATATATCTCGAATGCTGTTGCGACGGCTAACATGACACGACAAGATTGAATGGCCTGGACACCGTGGACGATTGTGCTTGTACAAATGAACCAGTATTGTCTTGCATCATGTCTAGGATGGAGACCCCTGTGTACCACGGTCAGGGGTACCCACTGTAAATGGCTAAGGCTAATAACTAGAATAATCCAGTAGTCATGAAGAGATTTCTCCAGCTACAGGCAATCCCGTTATCTGGGCGCCCCACTTGGGATCTGTAGCCTGCCGACGAGTAGGGCACATTTCCAGCACACTGTCATGTGTTGCACCCTTCTTGTACTAATATTCGACCTGGATAACCTGGATGGTCTGCAGGGCTTGTGGCTGTGGAACAATCTCACTGCATCTTGCTAGTAACTAGGCCTGTGATAACCCTAGTTAGTTAAAGTATCAAGCCGTACCTATTGCTTGGCCGTGATTGAGTGGATGAGGTATAATCTGTCTAGTCTTATCTTGATCCTGTACAAGATTGTTACATGCCTTGATTTCTTATTTTATCTTGCCGATAAATGGTGGGAGAAACCAAGTTCTGTTCAGACGAAGGGTTACAACCCCGGTCCTTGTTTGGTTTACGGATTGTAACCTGGTTATCTGAATAGTCCCATGGTCATCTCATCGTATATCACCTGTCACGCTTGATACGTTTTACCTTACCAGCGAGATTGGAGGCGGAGTTCTATTCAGGTGAAGGGTTACAACCCCGGTCCTTGTTTGGTTTAAGGGTTGTGACCTGGCTACTTGAATGGTTCCCTCGTACTCCATTATGACTGTTGTTATTCTTTCAATATCAAGCCTTTTCATTACTGTCTTTTATGTAATTAAGTTCTTGTGCTAATTGCTGGTTTAGTTCTTAAGTGAAGCCTCCTTTGTGGCACTTGCTCTTTCTGGGGTCTGACCCAGCTGGTTTTGTATGGCCAGATACCGGAGCAGCTCCAGAGGATCCACCGACTTTTCCGCCAGATGGTGACCACTAGAAGGAATCCTGGCAACGAGTGGGTTTATTTTGGCTCACCCACTCTATTGTAAAATTATTCTTTTGAGGCGTTTAGCCGCCGAGCAAGTGTTAGCTCGTGAATTTTTACTTATTGTCTGCCTACGGGCTGTAACATGATTGGCAACCTAGGGTTGATCATGTATGACTAAACTCTTGCTAGTCCTCATATTTTGTAACGACTAGCTTCATGATCAGCTGAATATGTAATGTTTGGGACGCCTTACTATTGTATATTTGGTGATCTTACATCTTGTAACATTTACTCACTTGTTTGTGATTGAGACACTAGGCTTGTTATTGACCTTAAGAGACTGTTGGCTTGTAGATAAACCCTCATATATCTAGACAGCCGTGACCGTATAGTGGAGTGGATCCCATTTCATTATACGTAGCTGGCTATGTCTGCCCCCGCTCTCCAGTGTTCTGGTTCTGGGGCGTGACATGGTTTAAGTGGGGGCTATTCGACGTGAAGACGGGACGACGGCGATCTCCTGGGCTACATTCAGAAATACGTTCGAGACCGAATATCTTTCTGCAGCCGTGCGACAGGAAAAAGAAAATAAATTTATGCAGTTGAGGCAAGGGAATATTATAGTGCGACAGTATGCGGTTGAATTCAACAAACTAGCCAAATTCGCTGGAGCCTATCTACCTACCACTGCAAGTCGAGCTCGACGATTCGAAGTGGGCCTGCGTTCCACTATCTGTGCTCATGTCTCGGTGCCTGAATATAAAATCATGGGCGAGACACTCAACCATCCCTCCGTTTGGAGTCCGAGTATACTCCTGCTACTACTGGCGTTGTTCACTTTAATAACAAACGCCATAGTAATGCGGGAGGCAACAACGCGCATAAGCGTCAAAATTGCGGCAACGGAGGCGGCAACCAGACGAAGGATCGAATAATCTGCAACTTCTGCCACAAAGAGGGGCACATGGCCAATGAGTGTCGATTGAAGAACGGAGCTTGCTTCGGGTGCGGCCGAATGGACCACATCGCACGCAATTGTCCGGAGAAGCCAAATCAGCACCCCCAACAACAACACCATCAGAACCGAGGCCAAGCACCTCGGGCTCCACCGACCGCACAACAGAATGGCCAAGACCGTCGCCCCAATGCTCAGGGCCGCGTCTATGCCATGACTCGAGATGAAGCGTTTGCATCTGACACAGTCGTGACAGGTATACTGTAATTCAATAATAAACCTGCTCGTGTATTATTTGATTCAGGTGCCACGCATAGTTTTATCTCGGCGGACTTCGCCGCCGAGCACAAATTTTTCCTGACACCGCTGGGCTTCGATCTCATTGTTAACGTACCGTCGGGCATGCCACTACTTGCAAATTTAGTCTGCGAAGACGGAATCATCTGTATAGGTGGTCAAAAGATCAGTCTCGATGCGATAGTTCTAGATATTAAGGACTACGACATCATTCTGGGGATGGATTGGCTCGGTCCGTGCAAAGCAACTATAGACTGTGCTGAAAAGAGGGTCACGTTCCGCATACCTGGAGTGCCCGAATTCTGCTACTAGTGTGGTGAGGTGTCGCCGACCTGCATGGTGATCTCCGCAATATCTGTTCGACAGATGCTGCATTCCGGGTGCGAAGGCTATCTAGCGTTCGTTCGAGACATGCGACAGGATAGTGCAAACGCGGGTCAGACCGACGTTGTGGCAGAATTCCCAGATGTGTTCCCGGATGAGCTGTCCGGCATACCGCCCGATCGAGAGATTGAGTTCACTATCGATACATTCCCAGATACCCGACCAATCTCGAAAGCCCCGTACAGAATGGTCCCTGCAGAGCTTAAAGAACTCAAAGTACAATTGCAAGAGTTACTCGACAAGGGATTCATTCGACCCAGCGTCTCGCCATGGGGAGCGCCCGTGCTGTTTGTCAAGAAAAAGGACGGCTCAATGCGTCTTTGTATCGACTACCGCGAGCTGAATAAAGCCACCGTCCGGAACAAATATCCCATGCCCCGCATAGACTATCTGTTTGATCAGCTGCAAGGAGCCACGGTGCTCTCTAAAATTGATCTGCGTTCGGGTTACCATCAACTCAAGATCAAGCCGGACGATGTGCCGAAGTCTGCCTTTCGCACTCGATACGGCCATTACGAGTTCCTGGTAATGCCGTTCGGCCTAACGAACGCCCCTGCTGCTTTCATGGATTTGATGAATCGGGTGTTCCGACCATTCCTCGACAAGTTCGTAGTAGTCTTTATCGACGATATACTCGTCTACTCGAAGAATAGCCAGCAACACACTAAGCATCTACGGACCGTGCTTCAAACCCTTCGAGAAAATCAGTTATATGCAAAGCGAAGCAAATGTGAATTCTGGCTGAGCAGCGTCGCATTCCTCGGACACATCATTTCAGCTGAAGGCATTGCAGTCGACCCAAAGAAAGTTGAAGCTGTTGTCGATTGGAAACGGCCAACGTCCGTCGGCGAGATTCGAAGTTTCCTTGGCTTAGCGGGATACTACCGACGCTTCGTGAAAGACTTCGCGAAGATCGCATCGCCTCTGACTCGCCTCACCCAGAAAGGAGTCGCATTTGAATGGTCAGATGACTGTGAAGCTTCATTCCAAGAGTTAAAGCAACGGCTCGTCTCGGCCCCGATACTCGCACTTCCAGAAGGGACTGAGGGTTTTCAGATATTCTGCGACGCGTCCGGTCAGGGCTTGGGGTGTGTGCTGATGCAGCAGAACAAGGTGATATCTTTTGCTTCCCGACAGCTAAAGCCGCACGAGAAGAACTACCCTACTCATAACCTGGAGTTAGCGGCAATTGTGTTCGCATTGAAATTGTGGCGTCACTATCTTTATGGCATGGCATGCACGATCTATATCGATCACAAGAGCCTCAAGTATCTATTCACGCAGAGGGAACTGAACTTGCGGCAAAGGCGTTGGCTTGAACTGATCAAGGATTACGACTTGACTATCGACTATACGTCGGGAAAGGGAAATGTTGTGGCGGACGCTCTGAGTCGGAAGTATATCACCTCGCTATCCATCGACCGCAGACTGCTACGTGACCTAGAAGAGATAGGCATCGAACTCCGAGTCCGATTCAGGAATGTGCAGTTGGCAAAGTTGCAGTTAGAGCCGAGCCTGCAAGAAAAGATCAAGACCGCTCAGAAGGACGATCCGTACCTGAAGAAGATGCGAGAGCTAATCTTGACGGATAGGACGACCGACTTTGCGGAAGACGAAACCGGCATGCTTCGATTGAAAGGTAGGCTATGCGTTCCGGACGATTCAGAACTCAGAAAGGAGATATTGTCGAAGGCGCACTACGCGAAGTACATCTTGCATCCTGGTAGCACGAAGATGTACAAGGACCTCCGCACAAACTTCTGGTGGCACGGAATGAAAAGAGATGTGGCACTCTTCGTGTCGCAATGCATGGCCTGTCAGCAGGTGAAAGCTGAGCACTAGAGACCGGACGGGGAGATGCAGAATCTGGCGATTCCGGAATGGAAGTGGCAGCACGTGTGCATGGATTTTATTGTTGGTCTGCCGAAGACGCCGCGGGAAAATGTCATCTGGGTCATCGTCGATCGACTAACCAAGTCAGCGCACTTCATTGCCATGAAAGTTACTTGGAGCGTTGATCGCCTGGCGCAGATTTATCTTGATGAGATAGTACGGTTGTACGGAGTTCCAGTATCCATCGTCTCTGATCGGGATTCATGGTTTATGTCGCGATTCTGGAGTAGCCTTCAGTCAGCTTTGGGTACCAAGTTCAGTTCAGCTCAGCTTACCATCCTCAGACCGACGGCCAAACGGAGCGCGTCAATCAGATTCTCGAAGATATGCTACGACTCTGCGCAATTGACTTCAAATCAAGCTGGGATGTTCATCTACCTTTTGCTGAATTTGCATACAACAATAGCTATCAATCTAGCATTCAAATGGCGCCGTATGAAGCCTTGTACAGACGAAAGTGCCGATCACTCATTTGTTGGGACGAAGTCGGAGAGCGGCAAATTCTCGGCCCGGAACTGGTGGAACAGACTGTGCAAAAAATTCGGCTCATTCGGGAAAGAAAAGACCGCGCAGAGTCGTCAGAAAAGCTATGCAGACGTTCATCGTCGACCCCTCGAGTTTCAAGAAGGCGATCACGTATTTCTCAAAGTGTCGCCCATGCAAGGAGTTACTCGGTTCGGCGCGAAGGGAAAGCTGAGTCCGAGATTCGTTAGGCCGTTCGAAATACTCGAGCAGGTCGCCCCAGTGGCCTATAAAATTGCCCTACCGCCGGCACTAGAAGGTGTACACAATGTCTTCCACGTCTCTTAATTGCGGAAGTACGTACACGACCCGAGCCACGTGGTAGATTTTGGCCAGCTGGAGCTAAAGTCCGACTTATCCTACGTTGAAGAGCCAGTTCAAATCTTAGAACGCAAGGATAAGCTGCTGCGAAATCGAGCGATCCCTCTCGTTCGCGTCCTCTGGAGGAACCATTCGGTCGAAGAGTCGACGTGGGAGCTTGAATCGGAAATGAAGGAGAAATTTCCTTCATTATTCTCGTAGAGGTAGGTTCTATCCGTAAGTTTCGAGGACGAAACTTTTTATTAGTTGGTTATGGTGTAGTGCCCCGTCCCTATATCGTGTCCCGTTTCCGTCCACGGGGTGCGCGAGAAAGGAACACTGTCGCTATCGATTCGGTCGGGACCGATAGGTCGGAATCGGCCGAGTCGATCGAACGGGAACGGTAGAATTAAGATCCATTCCACGTTATGGAATGGCTTCTTTGGAACCAAGTCTCATATTCAGCGGGTTGCACCTCGAGGATTGGCTCTGCTGCTGAGTCGGGAAAGACCTCCCGTTGCTCTGATTTTCATGCCGCACTTGATTTGGCTTTGGCTTTGGTTTTAGTGAATGCGTTTTTCGTGAATGTTTCCGATGGATTTTCGTGACTTGCGTTTTCGAGCTTCGCATTCAAATCGAAATTCCTTGAATTACACAGTGTTCTAATCAATTGCTTATATGATTGCAGGTGATCGTGTAGGCGACGACAGCGCAGCCAACCGGTCGCTCGCTTGAAGCAAGTCTAAGGCGAGTGGCTGACCTCCTTCGCCTCGTCCCTCTACTTCAAAATCAATATGTGAAGTAAATGAATGCTTGTCATAATAGTGTAGAATCAAATAAAATCGTGGCACGATTCTTTACGAAACACTTACTATCAAACTGCCGGCATTGAAAATGGAAAACATGTATCCTTATGCAATTCTACTTAGCCTATGCAAAACAATGAATGAATCGATTAACGTTTATCGCAACGATATGGCTAAGTGAGTAAATCGACTAAGTTCAAAACAAAGGCCAAGTTTCGCACATAAAAGAGAAAGGATAAGGTTCTAGAAAAGAGATAGCATATTTCAAGACTCTGTAAAACGGTCATTGGACAACTTGTCGACAAGGTATAGTTTCCTCGAACGGTTGCCTAGGCCAAGGGACCGATTCGGCCCGGGAGGAACGAGTATAGCAAGCGCCAGCCTTTCATCGGCGTGGGTTATGCGAAAACTTTCGCACAGGGCTGGCTACCCGCCGCGAAAGGGTCGCCGTCTAACCCAGCTATAGTCCGTGATGGCTTGACATTGCCAGTGACCTTCACACCCTTTCACTGCTTAACAAATGCACGTGACACGGGATGAATATAATAGTTGTCTAATGTTATACAATATCATATGCTTGCCTCAAAACATGTTAACATGCAAATCGAGCAGAATGGTCAGAAAGATCACAAAAATAGCTAGCTAACATGTTTATGAAACTTCTTGAATCAAATGCAGAGCTTGGATTTTTAATTAGCCATTCGCCAGTACATGTGATCGTACTGATCCTCGCTCTTTGCAGGTCCAGCGAACCAGGAAGGACGCGCCAACTAGCTCGACGACGTTCGTGATTTTTGAAGCTTCGGCCGCGCGTCGAAGACTTGTCCCGCAACTCCACTTTTGAAGACTCTCAGCTGTCCAAGGAAGATGGCTTAGCGTCCCTCCATTCCAGGTCACTGGAGTACTTTGTTGTATATCGAGGGATGTGTGCAATGTATAGAACGGCTATCTCATCGACACTCTTTTGTAATTGAGTCATGTTGTAGCCCGCGCGGCATGAGTCCTATACTGGAGTCTGTAAATGATGTTCATTATCAATAAAGATCAAAGTTTTCTTTACTTAATGTGTGATTCAATTTGTCTGCGTACTCTCTTAGATCTCGTGTCTCGGATTACCTTATGACTATGCCTTGTGCGATAGCAAATTAGGTTCGCACGACATCACGTCCGGGGGACGACTATCGATTCGACGGAATCGGGACGTGACACGCAGGACCGAAAGTTACCACTGGACGTGATGTCGTACAAGTCTAAATTACAATTGTACAAGACAAGCACCAAAACAAAATTGATGAAACATCTCAGAAACAAGTCTTGTAGCGAAAATAAATAAAGAAGTCGATATACACAAGATATATAAAAGTTTATTCTCTTTATTGTTAATTGCAACGAAATTTACAACGGCTCTAGGCACAAAGGAACAACTCGATTACAACATAGTATCTCATTACAAGAACGATACCACAAGGCTTACAACTAATATAAAACAGATACAATCAATATTTTTCATATATTATGTCCCTTATAAGCAAAGAAAATAATAGCATCAGTCGAACAGTTTCAAGTTGCCAATCTAAGCTCCAACGCCTTAGCACGTCCAAGCAAATCTCCGCATCTGGAGAGTTGAAGGTTGGTACATTGTCGTGTACTTATGAGTGACCTCTAGCCATGTAACGCCCCAGAACCAGAATACTGGAGAGCGGAGGCATACATAGCCAGCTACGTATAATGAAATGAAATTCATCCCACTATACGGTCACGGCTGTCTAGATACATGAGGGTTTAACTACAATCCATCAGTCTCTTATGGTCAATAACAAGCCTAATTGTCTCAATCTCAAGCAAGCAATTAAAGTTACAAGATGTAAGATTACCAAATATACAATAGTAAGGCGTCCCAAACATTACATATTCAGCTGATCATGAAGCTAGTCGTTATAAAATGTTAGGACTAGCAAGAGTTTAGTCATACATGATCAACCCTAGGATCTGTCAATCATGTTACAGCCCGTAGGCAGACAATAATAAGGTATGGAATACGAGCTAACAGGTGCTCGCCGGCTAAACGCCTCAAAATGTAATTTTTTACATTAGAGTGGGAGAGCAAAAATAAACCCACTCGTTGCCCTGGTCACATCTGATGGTCACCATCGGGCTGAAAGGTCGGTAGATTCTCTGAGGTAGCTCCGAAATCTGGCCACACAAAACCAGCTGGGTCAGATCCCAGAAAGAGCAAGTGCCACAAAGGAGGCTTCACTTAAGAACTAAAACCAGCACATCAGACAAATGATATTTAAAGCAATTAAAGAACTTGAAGTAAAAGAATAACAACCATCAAAATGGAGCACGAGGGAACCATCCAAGTAGCCGGGTCACAACCCTTAAACCAAACAAGGACCGGGGTTGTAACCCTTCACTTGAATAGAACTCCGTCTCCAACTCTTGTTGATAAGGTAAAACATTATAAGCATGACGTGTGGTGCAAATAAGACAATAAACGAAGAGAGGACTTAGAACTGCTCCGGAAGCCAGGTTACAACCCTTAAACCAAACAAGGACCGGGGTTGTAACCCTTCTCCTGAACCGAACTTAGCCTCTGATCTTTATTGTTAAAAGTGACAATCATGCGATCAAGCTTGCAATAATCGAACACTGAAAACCATACCATATAATCGCTTCCGGCCAATCAATGACTACGGCTTTCTACATTAGCTAGCTAGGGTTAACACCACATGCAGTGAGATGTTCCTCCAGCCACAAGCCCTGCAGCTAATCCAGGTTATCCAGGCGACTTGGGTTCATTTACCAGTACATTATTCTTCCCATATATCAATGAATTCAGACTTGTGCCCTACTCGTCGGCAGGCTGCAAGTCCGCAATGGTGGCCGGGATAACGGGATCGCCTGTAGCTGGAGAACATCTCTCATGACTACTGAATTATTCTAGTTATTAGCCTTAGCCATTTACAGTGGGTATCCCTTACCGTGGTACTCAGGGATCCCTGTCCTAGACATGATGCAAACATTACCGGTTAATTGTACAAACACAATCATCCACGGTGTCCAGGCCATTCAATCTTGTCATGTCATGCTCACTATCAGGAGTGCGCCACGTCGGGCCACTATCATGTCATGTCAAAAGTGTACCACAACGGGTCACCATCGTGTCAGGGAACAATGAATTTAGCACAAGTACACATTTAGTACTTGAATATTAGAAGGGACAAGGGCTGCGGGGGACTCTTGCGGCTCGAAAAATTATGTGGCCAACTGTCACTTGGCCATATGCGGCTGAGCAAAATCTATACACATGCATGCTAGCAGGCAAATGTATATAATGCATTAATGTAATGCATTAATACATTAAATACATTATATTAATATATTTTAATATACAAAATATATTAATATACCTTATATTAATATACGCTAAATAATATATTAATATATATATTAATGTATGCTTGCATGCATTAATATGCATGCGGCTGAGGGGAGCCATATGCGGCTGGCTTAAGAAATTGCAGTAAGAAAATGCATTACTTGCTTATGGACTTATGCATTACATGCATTAAATGCCTTCTTAAAGACTTAAATGCATTAAGTGCATTTAATGCATTCCAATGGATTTAAATGCATTACATGCATTAAAGGGACTAAAATGCAAAAAAATGCATTTAATCCATTCTATGCGGCTGGTGCTTGTGGGCTTAAATGCTTTAAATGCATTAAGTCTTAAAGTAAGGACTTAAATGAAAAAGGTATAAAGTAAGGTCTTTAAATGCATAAGTATTAAACTAAGGTCTTAAATGCATAAGTATAAAGTAAGGTCTTAAATGTATAAGTATTATACTTCCAGGAGCCTATGCGGCTGGGCTTCCAAGCATAATGCATGTAAGGACAAAATGGCATGGATTCAAGCCTATGCGGCTGCTTGGAAAAAATGCATTATTATATGCATTAGCCTATGCGGCTCACTTAGAGAAAATGCATTATTATATGCATTTGATTGCATTGATTTGTAGAGAATGCATGCGGCTGTGCTTGAAAAAAGGCATTAAACAATTGCATTAAAGCAAATTCATTAAAGCAAGGCTATGCGGCTGTGCTAATGATATAATGCATTATTATATGCATTGAATAGGCATGCGGTCCACTTTGCTCCTCCATGCGGCTGAACGCATTTAGTGTATGTATTTGGAAAAAAATGCATTAAAATATTGCATGCATTAAATGCACGTTAGAATATTGCGTGCAAAATATTGCATGCATCTGCGGCTTACTTGGGTGCTGATGCATGCAAGGCTATGGGTGCAAACATTAAATGCTAAGCCATGATAATGGGGCCAAGCATTAATGCTAAGCTTAGCTCCCACGTGCATGCATTTAATGCCAAGGTGGCCATGTATGCTCCCATGCGGCTACAATTAACACTTGCAAGCAACTGCAAGTGTATACGATATTAATTAATACGATTCTATATAAGCCATGCGGCTCCTGAGTAAATGGCCATGCGGCCAGGGCAAAATCCCGTAGGTCAGATTTGGACCAAACGAAATCCTCGGCAACCTGGGATCGTCAACTTAGCAAAATATGCAAGTTTGATGGATCAAAATTCTGGAAACCGAAAATACCACAAAACTAGATTTACAAGAAGTTAACCATGGAAATGAAAAATGTCAAGTACTAAAGTGGTTTAGAGACACATGAGGAAGACAAATGGAACAAAAAAATGGACTTCCTCCATGAAGCAAGGTGCACTTGCCTAAGCTCTCCCTCTCTCTCTATCTCTCTCTGGTAAGAAGTAATGGTGGGGAAGAAGAAGTAATGAAGAGAGAAATGTTAGTAGGATATTTAATGAAGGGGGGGTGGTGGTAGGTGGGATATTTAATGAAAGTGGTGGTTGGTGGGAGTGGTTCACATAAAACCGAACCATGCAAACGAAGCCGAACCAAGTCAAGTTGGGCCGAACCAACCAATGAGACATGCAATATGGGTCTAAATACGTACACGTATACCGAGCTACGTAATACGAACAATGGTCATTATAACTCTACCCACCTTAAAAGAATTCCGTCCTCGGAATTTAATCAAGTGGCTAGAGATGCAAGGACAAACTATACTACTCACAGGCAAGCTATACTAGTCAAACAATCAAGCAATTATTCGTACAAGCAAGGAATCGAAGACATGAGGCATAGGAAAGATATTATACCTCATGAGCCAAACAGGTCGGGATATCGCGATCGGATATCATCCTCACGCTCCCACGTTGACTCTCCCAATGAGTGATGACCCCAAGCAACACGGACTAACTTGATAGTCTTGTTCTTGAGTATCTTCTCTCTTTGGTCCAATATGGATACGGGCCTCTCCTCATACGAAAGGTTGGTACCAACAACCAATTCCGAATGATCCAGGATGTGGCTCGGGTCCGGGATATACCGTCTTAGTTGGGATACGTGTAACACGTCATGTACCTCACTCATGTACGTCATACACCTTAGTCAGATCAGTAGCAACTCAACAAGAGCAGGGAGTAGTGACGGCAATGGAAGAAGTTCAAGTTCCGAAGGTAGTTGAAGAATTTCTGGACGTATTTCCCGAAGAACTTCCAGGTCTACCACCAGTTAGAGATATTGAGTTCAGTATAGAATTGGCACCTGGAACTAAACCGATATCAGATCGGGTTTACAGAATGGCGGATTCAGAGCAGGCCAAGGTATATCAGCACATAGAGGAACTGAAGGAGAAGAAGTTCATCCAAGCTAGCGTGTCACCATGGGCAGCACCAATGGTACTTGTGGGGAAGAAGGATGGATCATCCAGATTGTGCATTGATTACAGGAAGCTTAACGCAGCAACAGTGAAGAACAAGTACCCACTACCCAGGATCGACGACTTATTTGATCAGTTGAGCAGAGCTAAAATTTTCTCCAAGATAGATCTTCGTTCAGGGTATCATCAAGTGAGGGTTCGGAAGGAAGACATTCCCAAGACAGCATTCAGGTCGAAGTATGGGCATTATGAATTCTTAGTAATGCCGTTTGGTTTGACCAATGATCCAGCAATCTTTATGGATTTGATGAATCGCATCTTTATGCCGTACTTGGATCAATTTGTCGTTGTGTTTCTCGACGACATTCTTGTATATTCGACTAGTGAAGAGGAGCATGAAGACCACCTCCGAAAAGTGTTACAGGTTCTGAGAGAGAACCAGTTGTATGCCAAGCTCAGCAAATGTGAGTTTTGGTCGGATCACATTTCATTTCTGGGTCATATCATATCAGGAGCTGGAGTAGCAGTGGATCCCAAGAAGGTAGAAGCAGTAGAAAGTTGGCCAGTACCCAAGACCGTAGCAGATGTGCGGAGTTTCTTGGGATTGGCAGGATATTACAGAAGGTTTGTATCAGACTTTGCAAGGCTTTCAGCACCCATGACTCGCTTGACACGAAAGGACGTGCCATTCGTCTGGTCGGCAGAATGCCATGCATCATTTGAGAATCTGAAGCAGAAGTTGATATCAGCGCCTATTCTTACATTGCCAGTTGGACCCGGAGGTTTTACCGTTTATTGTGATGCGTCAGGTAAAGGACTTGGATGTGTCCTCATGCAGCATGGGAAGGTGATAGCGTATGCATCTAGGCAGCTTCGAGACCACGAGAAGAATTACCCAACTCATGATTTGGAATTGGCGGCAGTAGTATTCGCTTTGAAGCTATGGAGGCATTACTTATATGGTGACCGAGTGGAGATGTACACGGACCACAAAAGTCTGAAGTACATCTTTACTCAGAAGGAACTGAACATGAGGCAGAGAAGATGGTTGGAGTTGATCAAGGATTACGACGTGGAGCTTCAGTATCATCCAGGCAAGGCTAATGTGGTAGCAGACGCTCTTAGCAGGAGAGGCGGCGCATTTATGTTGACAACACAGAGGCATATCTTAGAAGATCTTCAGGAGATGGGCATCGAGGTTATACTTCCTAGTGATGTAGGAGTTCTGGCGAGTCTACAAGTTCAATCCGACTTGGTAGATAGGATCAAGGCAGCTCAGGCACAAGACCCAAGGATTCAGAAGCTTAGGGAAGAATGTGAGTCAGGACTCAGGAAGGAGATGCAGATTCATGAGGATGGTACACTTAGGTTTGGGTCACGTCTATGTGTGCCTAGTGGAGATATCAGACATGAGGTTATGACTGAAGCTCACAGTTCCCAGTATTCTGTACACCCTGGAGGGACCAAGATGTACCAAGATATCAAGCAGCACTTCTGGTGGAATGGGATGAAGAGGGAGATAGCTAGATTCGTTTCCCGTTGCTTGGTATGTCAGCAAGTGAAGGCAGAGCAGCAGAGGCCAGCTGGATTATTGCAACCGCTTCCTATCCCGGAATGGAAGTGGGAGCATATTACAATGGACTTTGTGACCGGTTTACCGAGATCCCCAAGTGGTAAGGATGCTATTTGGGTAATCGTAGATCGGCTTACGAAGGTGGCACATTTTCTTCCTTTTAGAGTAGGTCAATCTACGGAGAAGTTGGCAGAATTATATATGCAGCAGATAGTCAGACAGCATGGGGTCCCAGTCAGTATTGTGTCAGACAGAGATACCCGTTTTACATCACATTTTTGGAAGAGCTTACATCATAGCTTGGGTACCAAGTTAAGATTTAGCACGGCTTACCATCCACAGACGGATGGGCAATCAGAAAGAACAATTCAGACTTTAGAAGACATGTTGCGAGCTTGCGCCCTAGATTTTGGAGGATCTTGGGAGAGCCACCTACACTTGGTCGAGTTCTCATACAATAACAGTTATCAAGCAAGTATCCAGATGGCGCCATTTGAAGCACTATATGGTAAGAAGTGTAGGTCGCCACTAACGTGGGACGATATTGGGGAGAGAAAGATGTTAGGCCCGGAGATGATTGTTCAGACAGTGGAAGTGATTAAAGGAATTAGAGAGCGACTTCGAGTTGCGCAGGATCGGCATCGTCATTGGGCAGACCAGCATCGTAGGCCGCTAGAATTTTCTGTTGGGGACCACGTATTCTTGCGGATCTCACCTACCCGTGGGGTCATTAGATTTGGCATTCGCGGAAAGTTGAGTCCCCGATACGTGGGCCCGTTTGTTATCCTTGAGAGGGTAGGCGATGTTGCTTATCGTTTATCCCTTCCACCTTCGTTACGAGAGGTGCATGATGTGTTTCATGTATCTCAATTGCGAAGGTATGTATCGGACCCAAGCCATGTCCTTGATCATTCTGAGCCGGTTGTTGGTACCAACCTGTCTTACGAGGAACAGCCTGTGTCTATTTTGGACCGAAGAAAGAAGATACTCAAGAACCGAACAATTAACCTTGTCCGGGTTGCTTGGGGTCATCACTCTTTAGGAGAGTCAACGTGGGAACGTGAGGATGATATCCGTTCACGGTATCCGCACCTGTTTGACTCACAAGGTATATTTTCTTCTGTATACCTTGATTGTCTTAACTCCTCATGCTTGTCACCTTATGAGTAGAATTACTTAATGCTGTAGATTGTTAGATGTAGATACATTACTTGTTATTATCATTGTAGAATGATTGCTTACTCAATTGTTTATACTTAGATTAGTTTAGCTTCGATATTTCTATCATGCTTAGATCTGAAATTTCGAGGATTGAATTTTTCTAAGGAGGGTAGAGATGTCACTTCCCGTTCCCAGAATACGTATTTATTTAATAGTTACAATGTATTATTCTGTATTTAAATTTCTGTAAATTTATGTTAGTTAATTAATCTGCTCTTTAAATTTTCATGTTGATTTATTTCCTGCAATTTTATTTCTGCACTTTATTTCCTGCTTTTATTCCTGCATTTATTTTCGGCTTTTACCTCTTTGCTTTGCTTGCGGGTTGGCCTTGGATGAACCCATTGGACCCGGCCCAATACTCCCACCTACCACCACCCTTTAATTTAAAGCCCAAAACCATTTCTCTCTCTTCATTACTTCTTCCCATTACACTTCTTCTTCCTCATAACTCTCCCACCAACCTAGAAGAGATAGGCAAGTGCCAACTTGCTTCTTGATGGATTCCCATTTTTATTGTTCCATCATCTTCCTCATTTGATTCTAAGTCTCTTTAGTACTTAGCATTTTCAATTTCCATGGCTTATTTGTTGTAGATCTAAGTTTGATACATTTTCGGATTTCTTAGGTTTTGATCTAGTAAACTTTGTTATCTTCAAGTTTCGATGGTTCCATGTTGTAGAGAATTTCGTTCTACCCAATTTTGACCTATGGAAGTCCATATTTGGGCTTGGGATGAAGGATTTATGAAGCTTGGAAGCAATGGCTTCCATGGTTCCCATGGTTCTGTTCTCAGAAAATTCGGAGAAGAAGAACAGTCCCAGCCGCATCAAATCTTCATTCCTCAAGCGCATGGAAATCTTTTTCCCACAGCGCATGGAGATCTTTTTCCCACAGCGCATCAAATCTTCATTCCTCAGGCGCATGAGATTTATTTCCCACAGCGCATCAAATCATCACTTCCCACAGCGCATGAGTCTATTTATTTCTCAATCACTTCCTCAGGCGCATGGATTTATTTATTTCCCAATCACTTCTCACAGCCAAGGCGCATGAATTTATTTATTTCCCAATCACTTCCCACAGCCAAGGCGCATGAGTTATTTATTTCCCAATCACTTCCCACAGCCAAGGCGCATGAGTTATTTATTTCCCAATCACTTCTCACAGCCAAGGCGCATGAATTTATTTATTTCTCAATCACTTCCCACAACCAAGGCGCATGAATTTATTTATTTCCCAATCACTTCTCACAGCCAAGGCGCATGAGTTATTTATTTCCCAATCACTTCCCACAGCCAAGGCGCATGAATTTATTTATTTCTCAATCACTTCCCACAGCCAAGGCGCATGAGTTTATTTATTTCTCAATCCTTTCCCTCAGGCGCATGAGTTTATTTATTTCTCAATCCTTTCCCTCAGGCGCATGAGTTTATTTATTTCCCACAGATTCTCTCAGGCGCATGAGTTTATTTATTTCCCATAGCTTCCCTGAGTTTATTTATTTCTCACAGCCACCTTCCTCAGGCGCATGAATTTATTTATTTCCCAATTATTTCCCACAGTGCGTGAGATTGTTTATTTCCCAATCATTTCCCACAGCGCACGAGATTTATTTCCCACAGCCGCATTCCTCAGGCGCATGAGATTTATTTATTTCCCAATCATTCCTCAGGCGCATGAGATTTATTTATTTCCCAATCATTCCTCAGGCGCATGAGATTATTTATTTCCCAATCATTTTACACAGCCGCACGAATCTTTATCCCTCAGGCGCATGAGATCATTTATTTTCCAATCATTATTTATCTCCCAATTTTATTTTTCGAATTTGGCATTAATTAACATTGATTGTTATCTTGATTAATTATTGATCATGCGTTCCTAGATGGAACTAAGAGGCTGGCTAGTCGTCTTATTGAATTGAATGGAATAAGACACGTTCATATTAACTATGAACTATTGAAATCGATTAGCCAAACCCAAATATTGACATATATACATGCAGGCTACAAATTTATTTATTTATTGTTACGAAAGCAGCATGTGTACTTTATGGTCAAGGCATGATTATCCCGTGGTTAGTTTTGATTGTTGCATTACGCTATGTAAGACCTACAACCTAACCGCACGGGTATCGTTGTAGAGCTGGGCATATCGTACTTTGTACGGAAGTACTCATTCTGAATGACCATGACCCATGGCATGGGATTTCACTTAACGTAGAGGCTACTAAGTTAAATAAAATAATGATTGCATGGAGAGAATGGATTCCCGAGTTCTTACATGGCAGCCCTCTTTGGGACTATTAGTGCCCAACAGGCCGGCTGGTTCCCACAGATACTGCAAATCTGCCACACGGACAGGGAGCGGTATCTGCTTATATTATTGTATATTGTATATTGATGACGGGCGTCCCGCTGGGACTCGTCTAATTCATGATTGGCGCAATTGATTGATTGGATAGACTAGCCTTGCTTGTCCATAGTAAGAACTGAGGAATCCTTATTGCATAATTCCAGGATAACTTGGGACTCACAGTAGTAAGCCGTAGGAGTTGGATGGCCGTTTAAGTTGATTTGTTTGTGTACTGTACCTACTCTGTTAACTAACTAAGATGATCAGAATGTCAGGATATGACGGGCCAACTTCTGTCCTTGTTTGGTTGGGAGGTTGGTTCGAAGTGTCGTGACATTATGTGAATCCTAGTAGCAAGCAGAGATCTATATATCCTATTCTCTTATTTACTGGTTTAATGCCTCATATCGTGCTTCCTTGCGGTACTTGCTATTAGAGGTCTAACCTCTCTGGTTTTGCATGGCCAGATTTAGAGCCGGTTCCCGAGGACTCAGCTTACTTCTACCTCCAAGATGGTCAATACTAGAGGAATGATCGCAGGAGGACTCGAGTGGGTTCCTTACTTCCCCGCTCGTTTTGTTACTTACTTTATATTTTGCCGTTTGGCACCGACATGTTAGTCGGATTGTCCTGTACTTACTTTTACATAATTGTAACTAAAGTCAGACTGCAGCTGATAACAATTGTGTATATTTTTGCTACATCAGATCTGGCTATGTTTTGTAAAGCCAGATATCAAGAACATTTTGACAGAGCGTTTGGGACGCCTTACTGCTTTATCTTACATGTTCTCTATTACTGTTTCTTGTTCGAATGATTGAGACAATAGATGTGAAGTGACCATAGTGAGACCTTTATGTAGTATGCACCCCCTCGTCTGGTTAGACAGCATTGATCGTATTATACGGTATTCATCTACCCGTAATATGTAGCTGGCTGAGTCATTCCCCCGCTCTCCAGTACTCTGGTTCTGGGGCGTGACACAAACCGAGCTATCTCCCTCTTCATGCCATTCCACCAAAAGTGCTGACGGATATCACGGTACATCTTCGTGCCACCGGGATGAATCGAATACTGAGAACGGTGGGCTTCCGCCATCACCTCCTGTCTGATATCTCCATTGGGTACACAAAGACGCTTACCATGTCGCAGTGTACCGTCTTCATGAATACATAATTCTGGTCGTCGACCCGCTTCACATTCTGCTCTAAGCCGCTGAAGCTTAGAATCGGAGGACTGAGCTATCTTGATCCTCTCAACTATACTGGACTGCACTTGCATGCTAGCCATCAATGCCACATTGGTAGGAAGGACAACTTCTATACCCATCTTCTGAAGATCTGCCAACAACTCTGGTTGCGCTGTCAGAAAATAAACTCCGGCCCTCCTGCTCAATGCATCTGCAACAACGTTGGCCTTCCCAGGGTGATACTGCAGGTTGACGTCATAATCCACAAGCAGCTCTAGCCATCTTCTCTGATGCATGTTAAGGTCCTTTTGGGTGAAAACATACTTCAGACTCTTGTGGTCGGTGAATATCTCCACCCTATCTCCATACAAGTAGTGTCTCCACAACTTAAGTGCAAACACTACTGCTGCCAGCTCTAAGTCATGGGTTGGGTAATTCCTCTCATGATCACGAAGTTGACGTGACGCATAAGCTATTACCTTCCCATGCTGCATCAAAACACATCCTAAGCCCTTGCCTGAAGCGTCACAGTACACTGAAAATCCTCCGGTCCCATCTGGAAGTGTGAGAACGGGTGCCGTCATCAAGCCTCGCTTTAGCTTCTCAAAAGATTCCTGACATTCTGCGGTCCAAGCAAATTGCACATCCTTGCGGGTCAACTGCGTCAATGGCGCTGAAATCCGAGCAAAGTCCGAAACAAATCTCCGGTAATAGCCGGCCAATCCAAGAAAACTGCGAACTTCTGCAACTGTGCGGGGCACTGGCCATGTTTCAATAGCCACTATCTTCTGGGGATCCACTTCCACTCCACCCTTGGTAATGATATGACCCAAGTATGAAATGCGATCGAGCCAGAACTCGCACTTACTAAACTTGGCATACAACTGGTGCTCTCGGAGAATCTGGAGGACAACTCTAAGATGCTACTCATGCTCCGCTTCACTCTTGCTGTAGATCAGGATATCGTCTATGAACACGATCACGAACTGATCCAAATAAGGCATGAAGATACGATTCATGAGGTCCATGAATACCGCCGGCGCATTGGTCGCTCCAAAGGGCATAACAAGGAATTTCCAATGCCCATATCTAGATCGGAAAGCTGTCTTCGGGATGTCCTGCTCTCTGACTCTGATCTGGTGGTACCCTGACCGCAAATCAATCTTCGAGAATACTGCCGCTCTTCTGAGTTGATCAAACAAGTCATCTATCCTTGGGAGAGGATATCTGTTCTTGATTGTCACTGAGTTCAAGGTACAATAGTCAACACATAATCTGGACGTACCATCCTTCTTCACAAGAAGCATCGGGGCTCCCCAAGGCGATCCACTTGCACGAATGAATCCCTTGGTCCGGAGTTCTTCAATCATTTTATACAATACCTCCAATTCTGACGGCGCCATCCTGTAGACTCTCTCTGACACTGGTGCTGTCCCGGGAATCAAGTCGTTAGTGAACTCGATCTCCCGTTCTGGCGGCATCCCTGGAAGCTCTTCCGGGAAAACATCTGGAAATTCCTCGACTATCCGGGGCAACTGCACTGCTGCTACCGCCATCCGCAATACTGGAGGAGAAGGTTCAACTTCGCCTCGAGAAAAGAAAAACTCCGGCTCGCCTGGAATGCTAAAAACAACTCTGCCAATATGGCAGTCTATCCTAGCATACTGGTCTCTCAACCAATCCATCCCTAAGACCACATCATAATCGGCCATCGGGAATTCTATCAGCCTAGCGGGAAACTCTCTACCGCTAACCACGATTCGACACGAGGAAAACACTCTATCTACTCCCACAAGACCATTACCAGTAAGTATATTGAGCCTTACTGATAGTGACTCGGGCTCCAGTCCTATCCGTGTCGCGAATCGTGCAGACATGAATGAATGCGATGCACCAGAATCAAATAACACTGAAGCGGGAAATGTGTTGACGAGAATAGTACCTGCCACTACCTCACCTGGTGCTACTCCTTCTTCTCCCATGGTCAAAGCCAACACTTGACCATGTCCTCTGGGTGCCGGCCCTCTCTGCTGGAATCCTCGCTGCCTATTCTGGGCCTGCGTCTGGGCAAACTGCTGAGGCCTTTGCTGATGAAAAGCCTGGGTCTGCGTCGGCAACGGCCTTGGGGATGGAAACTGCTGCTGCACTGGTACTGGGGCTGGTCCCCTAACTGATGAACTGGTCCTGGCTGGTGATGAGTCAGTCCTGAACGGGCAGGACCCTACCTTGTGGTCTGGCGCTCCACAAAGCAAACACAATCCTCTAGCCTTGCGACACTCTGAAACAACATGTCCAGGCTTCCCACAATAAGAGCAGCCCATGGGGGAAGACTGCTTCTGCTTCTGCTGCTGAGGGTGCGTCGGTGTTGAATGTTGAACCGACGTAACTGAAGCTGCCCTCCTCGGAGCTCCAATGGTTAAAGCTCTAGCTGCCGGGGCTGGGGCTGATGACTGATTCATCTGGCCGTGAGATCGCTTTCGACCTCCGGTCCTGTCCACAATCCTCTGGGAGGTATACTCATGCCTCCTAGCTGCCCTCAATACCGCATCAAAAGTCTGATGCTCGAACTGCTCTACTGCCAGCAAAATTTCCAGGTGGAGTCCCTGTTGAAATCGCTGGGCTCTATCGAACTCGATCGCCACCAAGGTGGGAGCAAACCGACTAAGCCTAGAAAATTCGGCCGCATACACATCGACCGTCCTGCCCATCTGCTTCAAATTGGTAAACTTGGTCTGAAGATCGTACCGAGCCACCGCATCGAAGTACTTGGTCTGGAACCTCTCACGGAATACTGCCCAGGCAATAGGAGCCGCTAGTCCAACGGCCTGAACCGCCCACCAGCTGCGGGCTAGATCCAATAACTGCAGGCGCACTACGGCCACCTTCTCATCTTCTGGGGTCTTCGCTGCTTCTAATATCACTTCTGTGTCCTGAAGCCACGCATCAGCAGCGATAGCGTCTTCGCTGCCATCGAAGAATGGAGGGTTCAGGCGCTTGAAACTGTTCGCTGCACTGTTCCCATGATGTCCACCTCTGCCCAGAGCATCTGCCACGGCCTGATGCAAGGCATCTCCTCGACGATCCTGCGATGCAAGCAACTCCCTGATAATTCCAACCAAGGCTCCATCATCCTGCCTCGCGGGCTGGGCTGACTGCACCGGGGGTTCTGGATCTCTGGAAGGCATGGCCCTGGAGGCTGCTCCTGAGTGCTGGGCCTGGTCTTCTTGTTGCTGCTGGTCCACAGGATGCGCTTCGCCTTGCTGATCGGCAGGTCCAGGAACAATGCCGCTGAAGAAGACGACATAGGGAACAATAAGGAAGGACCAAGACAGATTCAACGATACAAGCATGTGTTCAGGTCGAGAATCTCAGAGATTAGAAAAGTCGGGCAGGGATCAAAGGCGAGTGTTGATTGAGACATCTATTCGGTAACCCTCACATATCTTGATTTACAAGACCTGCATGGGCCACCACTTAAACCATGTAACGCCCCAGAACCAGAATACTGGAGAGCGGGGGCATACATAGCCAGCTACGTATAATGAAATGAAATCCATCCCACTATACGGTCACGGCTGTCTAGATACATGAGGGTTTAACTACAATCCATCAGTCTCTTATGGTCAATAACAAGCCTAATTGTCTCAATCTCAAGCAAGCAATTAAAGTTACAAGATGTAAGATTACCAAATATACAATAGTAAGGCGTCCCAAACATTACATATTCAGCTGATCATGAAGCTAGTCGTTACAAAATGTTAGGACTAGCGAGAGTTTAGTCATACATGATCAACCCTAGGATCTGTCAATCATGTTACAGCCCGTAGGCAGACAATAATAAGGTATGCAATACGAGCTAACAGGTGCTCGCCGGCTAAACGCCTCAAAATGTAATTTTTTACATTAGAGTGGGAGAGCAAAAATAAACCCACTCGTTGCCCTGGTCACGTCTGATGGTCACCATCGGGCTGGAAGGTCGGTAGATCCTCTGAGATAGCTCCGAAATCTGGCCACACAAAACCAGCTGGGTCAGATCCCAGAAAGAGCAAGTGCCACAAAGGAGGCTTCACTTAAGAACTAAAACCAGCACATCAGACAAATGATATTTAAAGCAATTAAAGAACTTGAAGTAAAAGAATAACAACCATCAAAATGGAGCACGAGGGAACCATCCAAGTAGCCGGGTCACAACCCTTAAACCAAACAAGGACCGGGGTTGTAACCCTTCACTTGAATAGAACTCCGTCTCCAACTCTTGTTGATAAGGTAAAACATTATAAGCATGACGTGTGGTGCAAATAAGACAATAAACGAAGAGAGGACTTAGAACTGCTCCAGAAGCCAGGTTACAACCCTTAAACCAAACAAGGACAGGGGTTGTAACCCTTCTCCTGAACTGAACTTAGCCTCTGATCTTTATTGTTAAAAGTGACAATCATGCGATCAAGCTTGCAATAATCGAACACTGAAAACCATACCATATAATCGCTTCCGGCCAATCAATGACTACGGCTTTCTACATTAGCTAGCTAGGGTTAACACCACATGCAGTGAGATGTTCCTCCAGCCACAAGCCCTGCAGCTAATCCAGGTTATCCAGGCGACTTGGGTTCATTTACCAGTACATTGTTCTTCCCATATATCAATGAATTCAGACTTGTGCCCTACTCGTCGGCAGGCTGCAAGTCCACAATGGTGGCCGGGATAACGGGATCGCCTGTAGCTGGAGAACATCTCTCATGACTACTGAATTATTCTAGTTATTAGCCTTAGCCATTTACAGTGGGTATCCCTTACCGTGGTACTCAGGGATCTCTGTCCTAGACATGATGCAAACATTACCGGTTAATTGTACAAACACAATCATCCACGGTGTCCAGGCCATTCAATCTTGTCATGTCATGCTCACTATCAGGAGTGCGCCACGTCGGGCCACTATCATGTTATGTCAAAAGTGCACCACAACGGGTCACCATCGTGTCAGGGAACAATGAATTTAGCACAAGTACACATTTAGTACTTGAATATTAGAAGGGACAAGGGCTGCGGGGGACTCTTGCGGCTCGAAAAATTTCCATGTGGCCAACTGTCACTTGGCTATATGCGGCTGGGCAAAATCTATACACATGCATGCTAGCAGGCAAATGTATATAATGCATTAATGTAATGCATTAATACATTAAATACATTATATTAATATATTTTAATATACAAAATATATTAATATACCTTATATTAATATACGCTAAATAATATATTAATATATATATTAATGTATGCTTGCATGCATTAAAATATTGCATTAATATGCATGCGGCTGAGGGGAGCCATATGCGGCTGGCTTAAGAAATTGCAGTAAGAAAATGCATTACTTGCTTATGGACTTATGCATTACATGCATTAAATGCCCTCTTAAAGACTTAAATGCATTAAGTGCATTTAATGCATTCCAATGGATTTAAATGCATTACATGCATTAAAGGGACTAAAATGCAAAAAATGCATTTAATCCATTATATGCGGCTGGTGCTTGTGGGCTTAAATGCTTTAAATGCATTAAGTCTTAAAGTAAGGACTTAAATGAAAAAGGTATAAAGTAAGGTCTTTAAATGCATAAGTATTAAACTAAGGTCTTAAATGCATAAGTATAAAGTAAGGTCTTAAATGTATAAGTATTATACTTCCAGGAGCCTATGCGGCTGGGCTTCCAAGCATAATGCATGTAAGGACAAAATGGCATGGATTCAAGCCTATGCGGCTGCTTGGAAAAAATGCATTATTATATGCATTAGCCTATGCGGCTCACTTGGAGAAAATGCATTATTATATGCATTTGATTGCATTGATTTGTAGAGAATGCATGCGGCTGTGCTTGAAAAAAGGCATTAAACAATTGCATTAAAGCAAATTCATTAAAGCAAGGCTATGCGGCTGTGCTAATGATATAATGCATTATTATATGCATTGAATAGGCATGCGGTCCACTTTGCTCCTCCATGCGGCTGAACGCATTTAGTGTATGTATTTGGAAAAAAATGCATTAAAATATTGCATGCATTAAATGCACGTTAGAATATTGCGTGCAAAATATTGCATGCATCTGCGGCTTACTTGGGTGCTGATGCATGCAAGGCTATGGGTGCAAACATTAAATGCTAAGCCATGATAATGGGGCCAAGCATTAATGCTAAGCTTAGCTCCCACGTGCATGCATTTAATGCCAAGGTGGCCATGTATGCTCCCATGCGGCTACAATTAACACTTGCAAGCAACTGCAAGTGTATACGATATTAATTAATACGATTCTATATAAGCCATGCGGCTCCTGAGTAAATGGCCATGCGGCCAAGGCAAAATCCCGTAGGTCAGATTTGGACCAAACGAAATCCTCGGCAACCTGGGATCATCAACTTAGCAAAATATGCAAGTTTGATGGATCAAAATTCTGGAAACCAAAAATACCACAAAACTAGATTTACAAGAAGTTAACCATGAAAATGAAAAATGTCAAGTACTAAAGTGGTTTAGAGACACATGAGGAAGACAAATGGAACAATAAAAATGGACTTCCTCCATGAAGCAAGGTGCACTTGCCTAAGCTCTCCCTCTCTCTCTATCTCTCTCTGGTGGTTGAAGAAGTAATGGTGGGAAAGAAGAAGTAATGAAGAGAGAGAAATGTTAGTGGGATATTTAATGAAGGGGGGTGGTGGTAGGTGGGATATTTAATGAAAGTGGTGGTAGGTGGGAGTGGTTCACATAAAACCGAACCATGCAAACGAAGCCGAACCAAGTCAAGTTGGGCCGAACCAACCAAGGAGACATGCAATATGGGTCTAAATACGTACACGTATACCGAGATACGTAATACGAACAATGGTCATTACAAGCCAACTCAACTAAAACCAACACACTGATTAAGTTAGTGCATGCAAATATATGTGGTCTTTCTAATCTTGTCTATTGATCAGTTAACAATTCATAAACATGCATGTGTCCATAAGCATATATGTGTCACGCAACAAAGTTGATCTTACCCAATACTTATACAAAGATATCATTCATAATATAAAAATGTGTCATAAGTATGTCCATGTATAAGACATTCATTAGCCTCCATGAAATACATAAACGTATCAAATGCTCATTCTTACATCAAATACTATGCCTGCAAGCAGATAACATTAGCATACAACCTAATTATATGAAGGTCACTGGCGACACGCCATCTTGGACTATCTCGGGTTAGATGGCTCCATTTCAGTTTGGGTAGCTAGCCTCCACTGAAAGTTTTTGAATCATCATGTCTTACGCCGTACCCTTCAGTCTTACTAGTGAAGGCCCCACTATATCCCGTGCTAGTACTATCCTTGTTCCTCCTAGGCCAAATCAGTTCCGGCGTCCCGATGGTCGTTCAAAAAACCAAAATCTTGTACATAAGTTTTCATGACCATGCAATATGCGTGAACAGTTAAACTACAAACATATACATGGTACAAAACTATGCAAATCTCTACTCATCATTAAATCACAACACATCTGTTCCGCACTACCACATTCCTCGAGCCATTGCTCGCACTTCCATTCTTCCCAATCCAGAAATTCTACCTTGATGACCCAACGGTCCCAAGCCTTTCCAGGTTTCCATTTCTCTAAAACAACTCATTATATTCCACATAATACATAAAAACAACACTATATTTCATATAATAAGATACGACATTACTATAATAATCAATGTCATACAACAATAATAGCGCAAAAATTCATGTTTATCGCAAAAAGTTAATATTTCCTATTTTATACAGAAAGTTGACAACAAAATTATTACTCTCTTCTATCTTGTTTCTTTTTTTTATTACCATGCAATAGAATTCATAGCACAAAGAACTAAACATGCAACATCAATTTCGTTAAGTGTGAAGGTAAAGGAGAGAACGATCAAAACTATCCGCCATGAAGAAATGCCTATCGGTCTTGATTGAACAGATCTCTAAATATTCATCTGCATAAATTCAAGTCCAAACGGCCATTCTAGCCAACAAGTCATCTCAATGCATCGTACGGAGCAAGACATTATATAATACACCACTCAAAAAAAGTTTCGGCCTCTAAACTTACAAGAACAAACTCTTCCAATTGCATCAACTGACTACTGAAGAAACTCCTTACTCAATCTCTGGTTCAAACTCACACGCCGACTCCATGAAACAAACAATTTGCAACAACTCTCTTCACTTATGTCAACGCTTTCTCTTTCAATCCATAATTGGACCAAAATACTCAAATAGATGAATTAACTGAACTCCACGAAGCATCCTCATGTTGTTCAACTTGAATATGCTTTGCATAACTTCAAGATTACTCAAACACAACTTACTCATTCCTTTCCTCAATAAATACAAGAACACTCACGCTTTAACCAAATTCATTGAACAACTTATACCAATTTCTATCCAACTATTTTCAAAGTTTCACCAACATCTCTGTCTCGCCTCACACCAAACCACACTTCTCTAACTCACTGGGCGAGCTCACACTAGCAAAACTAAGATGCGAACCCAGCGCCAAGGAAACAACTGAGAACTAAGACAAACTTATCCAAGCACTATACCTCATACTACTATGAATCAAAGGAACATAGCACAAAATCAATCGATATCTCCGGTCAAATCCAGGTGTTGCACCTCAAACAATGCAAACGATTTCAAGACATCAAATTCAATTATCAATCAATCTTCCAAACTTGACTGCATCAAAGTCTCAATCACAATTTTAATCAATATTTAATTTTAACAATATCTCATTATCTCAGAATTCATCATTGAATCGATCGACATTCTATCCCCTAAGAATTCCGTAATCCAAAAAATAACTAACCAAATCCGAATCATTTATTATGCATACATCAACCGTAATCTCCCAAACATGATATCGCTCCTTGTTAACATCGTCCAATTTCAACCAAATATAAAGTCATTATTATCTAATCCCCAAGGGTCAATCTTCATACATAGCTAGCTTGTAATATATCAAAACACGTATCCATCTCACTAATCAACTTTCTCCCAATAAATTCAATCCATTCCATTAGCAAATAACAAATTCTTCCAATCAATTCCTTACAATGATATGATCGATATTCCAAGTATTTCAGCCTATGCACATCACAATGTTACCTCGAGGAAGATCAAACCAAATTCAAGCCAAATCAAATCCAATGATCACACCACAATCAATCACTTCTCCAAACACACAATTTTGAATTATAATTCGATATGTTCAACGAATCTTATTCATGACCTCCGCTTGAGTATAATCAAATAAGATAATCCATCGACAATAAGTAAGCAATCCGACTAGTTCCAAATACCATCTCATTCTTCCAACCGCAAACAATCAATCAAAATTCTCAAGAACCAAATAAAATCCAAAGTTTATCTCTTAATCTCGCTACTATAGCTCTATTCTAACACAATCTACCCATGCAACTGTTAAGATCAATCCTACTGATCTCATTGCTCAACATTGGGACATCTGTCTAACCACTAGAATAGCTCACAATGTCACACTCAAACATCATGCTAACTAATCTCCAACAGACAACCAGAATCATTGTACTCATTCCAAATCTAGAGTCAAACCGTATCTAACAATTTAAGGTATTCTACCCCAAAAAAAATCTTCTCACTCAAAACATCTAAACATCTAACCAAGACAAACCTGCTAACTTAAGCATCATCAAATTCAAGAATCAAATTCTATCTAGCAAAGTCATTCCTAGGACAAATCCATCCAACAATCATCCTCGATTATATCATGATCGACGATATCAATGCAAACAACTCTCGTAGTATAAATTCTCAATCCGTTTCGATAAATCCATCAATCCAAATTCGTATATCTCAATCACCAAATCATAAGTCATAAATCAAAATCATCGATCACAATTCGTATTTTCTCAATTTGTTAATCCACCGATTATTACTTACTTTCAATTCCAATACAACTCATCCTCGCTCCATGAATCTAATTCATTTGTCTAATCAAGATCAACTTACAATCAATCCACAAGTCTAGGCAATTATCATAGTCATCAATTGTTTCAATCTTATAAATCCAATTCAACCAAATTACCAGTCGACTCAATAATCCTCACAATCCATCAAGTTTATCACTTCGAATCGATTAAATTAATTACAAGGAATTCGAAACATCGCCAAACCGAGACTAACTAATATCATTCATACCATGCACAGGTTCATCTATTCGAGTCATAAAAAACTTCAATACTATCATTAAATCCATCTATAGTCCAGACAACTAAATCCATCAAGACCACAAAATTCAATGATTCAATCTGTAACACGATCATCGTTCATCCAATCACAATATCCCGAGTCAATGTCTATCAATCTTCGATATACCACAATATTATCAAATATATATACATAACCAGAAAATCATCCATTTATGAAACTCAAATTGTTTCATCCAATACTATCGGTCAAACTCAATACAAGATCAACTTATCCACGCTCAAGATCAAATCAGCTATACGTCAACTCAGATTATCGAGGAATATAATTTTTTAAATCCTTGGAGTCATTCTCATATCCTCCGAACAAACTTCCAATCGCATTATCTAGTCTTCATACTCGATCCCACTCAATTCAATCCACAATTCAATACATGATCCATATTAATTTTCCTTACCAAGTCATCCATTTCACAATCCTAAATCTTTATCCAATATTATCTTAATATGCCAAAAATCATTCTTGATCATCAGAACCAATCCAACAAGAGACATTTGACATCGGATTAACCAGTCATAACTCTAAAATGAGACTTCATACTACCCCATCAATAGCTGATAGACTCATCGATACCCATATCATCAATGAAGCAAACACCACTAGGACAACCCAATATACCACTTAGGATCTAGCCACTCTGCACACAATCAATCTTTATCCATACTATGCATCAATGTCCCTTCCGAACAATCCTTATCGCGGTAATCCCAATAATCACAAACATAACATCCAATTCCACGTCACTCGATAATCAATAAAGTCAAACTTTATCCATTCTACTTGAACATCTAAACTCATTTTCATTCCCTAAATTCTAAGCACATTTATTTCAATACTCAAATCTTACTGCAACACCTCTACTAATATCATGTTGCTCATCCAAAATCCAACTTAACCAAATTCAACTTAACCAAATCCAACTTATCCTCATTCCAAGTATCATACCTCACAGATTGTTCAAACTATACGCTGCTACTCTTTAAAATCATCGTTGATTAACAAAATATCCACATGAGAATTATAAATATATAGACTTTATGGAACAATCAGTAAAACATTGAAAGGGTCAAAAGACTTCAATCACAGAAGCAACTCAGAGTTGAAGAGAATCAATTGAGAGTCCAAGGACGTAAAATCATGCTCTGATACCATTATGTCATGTCCCGATCCTGCAGGACCGAAAGTCGCCATTGGACGTAATATCGTACAAGCCTACATTACACTTGTACAAGGCAAGCACCAAAATGTGATCGATGAAACATCTCAGAGACAAGTCATTACAGCGAAATAAATAGAAAAATCGATATACACAAGATATATATAAAAGGTGATTCTCCTTATTGATAATTGCAACGGAATATACAACGGTTATAGGCCAAAAGGAATAACTCGATTACAACATTGGATCTTATTACAAGAACGATGCCACAAGCCTACTACCTATACAAAACTGATACAATCAACATTGTTCTATACATTAAGTCCCTTATAAACAAAACAAACATCTCCAGTCGAATAGCTTCAAGTTGTCAATCTGAGCTCCAATACCTCAACACGTCCAAACAAATTTTCGCACTGAGGGAGTTGGTGGCCAGTACATTATCATGTACTGGTAAGTGGCCTCTAGCCAACTCAACTAAAACCAACATGGTAATTAAGTAAGTGCAGGCAAATATATGTAAGTATTTATAATATTATCTTATAATCTGTTAACAATTAATAAACATACATGTGTCCATAAGCATAAATGTGTCACGCAATAAAGTTGATCTTACACAATACTTATCATCATTTTCTGCTTACAAAGATATCATTCATAATGTAAAAATATGTCATAAGCGTCCCTGCATAAGACATTCATTAGCCTTCATGAAATATATAAACGTATCAAGTGTCCATTAATGCATCAAGTACTAGGCATGTAAACAGATAACATTAGCATGAAGCCTAACTATATGAAGGTCATTGGCGATACGTCATTTTGGACTATCTCGGGTTAAACGGCTTCCTTTCAATCAGGGTAGCTAGCCACCATTGAAAGTTTTCGAATCATCCCGTATTGTGTCGCACCCTTTAGTCTGACTACTGAAGGTCTCGCAATATCTCGTGCCAGTACATCAGCCACAGTTATCCTTGTTCCTCCTAGGACGAATCGGTCCATGTGTCCCAGCAACCGTTCGAGAACTAAAACCTTGTGTATAAGTTGTACATGACCATACAATATGCGTGAATAATTAAACTACAAACATATACATGGTACAAAACTGAAATAACTATGCAAATCTCTATCAGAATTAAACCACAATATATCACTTCCGCATTACCACATTCCTCGAGCCATCGCTCGCACTTCAGTTCTTCATAATCCAAAGATTCTACTTTAGCGACCCAACGGTTCCAAGTCTTTCCATGTTTCCTTTTTTGTGAAACAACACATTATATTTCACAAGATACACAAAAACAGTACTATATTACATCTGATAAGATACAACAACACTATAATAATACATGTCTTACAAGAACAGTAGTACGAAAATTCATGTCTATCACAAGAAGTTAATATTTCATGTTCTATACAACAAGTTGACAACAAAATTATTACTCTCTTCTATCTTGGTTCTTTTTTTTAATTATCATGCAACAAACTCATAGCAACAAAATTATTACTCTCTTCAATCTTGGTTTTTTTTTTCTTTTATTATCATGCAACAAACTCATAGCATAAAGAACTAAACATGCAGCATCCATTTCATTAAGTGAAGACACTACCAAAATATCTCATATTAGCGACGCCAAACGACGTCGCTAAACAGCCACAAAACGTCGCTAACTGAAAACAGCGACGTTTCAGGCATGTCGCATTATTCATGGTCGCTATTAGCGAAAACGTCGCTATTCGTCGCCAAAGCGACGTAGATCAGCGACGCACTACGTCGCTAGTATTAGCGACTTTTACCGTCAACAACATTGCTAATTAGCGACATAACCTTTCGTTGTTGATTATCGCTGTCCGTTCATATTTTAGCAACGTTAAATTAGTGATTAGCAACGTTGTCCGACTTCATATCTGAGAATTTTTTTGTTGCCACATCATCATTTTAGCAACGTTTAGCGACGTTACGATACTTGAATACCGACGTTCAGATACTAGATTAGCTGACCTGTACAGTTTGCCACGTCAACGTATCTGCGACGATTAGCGGACCTATACTGTACCAATCATACCTACACTTCTATGATACTGTATACACTCTAGGTACTAAGACTGAACTAACACTCTAATGACACTCACTCACATATACCCACTCTTACTTAGGAATACTAAGATCTAACACATACTGATAATCACATACACTAACACTCTTAGATAGGATATTCGCATTCACTTCTAAATATCCTAATTGATCCTAAACTACATTCACTCACTAGTACCAACACTAACTCAAATAGGCACTCTCATCTCCCCAAGATACTATACTGATACCACTGCTCACACTCACACTCGACACATACACACTTCACTCAGGCATTTGCCTATACTCGAGCTCCCAAATGGGATTCTCCCTATCTCCTAAAGCCCCTGACTTCTCTAACCCCTGCCCACGTGGCTTGTAACCCGAGCCAATGCAAGTCTTGCCAAGGCAAGTTGCTGCTGTTGCAGCAATGCCACATGGCATATGCCAATGTGGCACTTGCCAACATGCTCACTGCCCTATGTCGTGTCTGTGTGTGTGCGTGTCGTATGTGTCGTGTCGTGTCGTGTCAGCGTGTGTGCGTATGTGTGTGAGTATGTGTGTGCGTATGTGTCGTGTCTGTGTGTGCGTGTCGTGTGTGTCGTGCATGTGTGTGTGCGTGTCGTGTGTGTCGTATCATGTCTGTGTCAGCATGTCAGGAGGAGGGAGATAGGGTTAGGGTTTACCGGCCTTGGTCGGAGTCGGGTCGGGGTCGTCGAGGCTGGAGCAGCTACGGAGGGGACTGGTCGGGTCGGCGTCGACGAGGGAAATTGACGGTGGAGGGAGGACGCCGGAGGAACGGGGGTCGCCGCGGGGAAGGGGGTCGCCTCGGGGAGGGGGTCGCCGAAGGGAGGGGGAATGTCAGAGGGACGAGATGGGAAGGGAAATTTGGGGACGAGAGAGCGGGAAGGGAAATTTATGGTGAAAAAATTGAAAAGTCGATCGGCACTTGAACCATATATGAAACTTTTTAGTGACGTCTAAAAAAGGACGTCGCTAAACGTCACTGTAAACTAAAGATACGGCGACGTACAGAAGTATGAGTCGGAAAACGTCGCTAAATGAAACAAAACGACGTTTTGCGACGAGACCGCGACATCTGCTTTCCAAACAATAATGTTTGTCGCTACTCGTCGCTCTACGTCGCTGATAGTGACGTTCAACGACGTCTTTTATAGACGTCGCTAAATACACAAAAAGTAGCGACGTTATTACTCGGAGTCGCTAAATTCGTCGCCAATATGACTTATTTTGGTAGTTAGATAAATGAGAGAATGATCAAAACCACCCACCTTTAAGAAACGACTATCTGCCTCGATCGAGCAGATTTCTTAAATACTCCTCTGCACGAATACAAGTCCAAACTGTCCTTCGAGCCAACAAGCTATCTCAATGCACCATGCGGGACAGAAAATTACAAATGACAACCTAGCATGCAAGCCTACAAGTCTAATAATAGCCTAGCATGTAGGACTAAAGAAAGGCAAATGATAACCTAGCATGCACGACTAAAGAAAAGCTAATTATTACAAGGCTAAAGAAAGGCTAATGATAGCCTAGTGATGTCACATCCCTAAGACCTCGTCCGTGACTAGGTCACATGGTCGTCTGTACGACGAGGCTAGCTGATAGCGAGGCTAATTGCTCGATGAGACTAGCTGATAGCGAGGTCAGTTGTTCGGCAAGGCTAGCCTGCTTGGTTAAGAACTCGCATGTACGACGAAGCAAAACTGCATGAGATTATCTAACTTTGCATGAATAGCAAAACTAAGCCTCTTTCAAGTATGTTTGGCTCATGTTGAGCTTGGATGGATCTATTGGGACTCGAAGGACTATCTAGCCCTTGTGGGCTTGCAGGAGCCTCAACAATATGCGAACCACTGATGGGTTTTTCGTGAGGTGTGTTTTTTAAGTATCAACAATGGATACCATATGACCTTACTGTAACACCATATCCTAATAATAATAATAACAATAGTAAATCGTTAATAATATTAAGGTAGCTCCTATCTGTAGTGTCCCGTCCCCCTCAATCAATCGGAGGAATCGGAACGCCGACGGCGTTCGAACTTAGCCTTGTAACGGCTGCTCGAAGACTCGCTCGGTCGAGGCGACTCCTCGCTCAGGTGGAATAGTTTCGGTGAACTTGTCTCATCTTAGCCTTCACATAATAAATCGTATGTTTTCAACTTGCACAAGTAGGCTTGATAATAAAAGAGACGAATCCACATAGCTAAAGAAATAATCCCGACGTGTCGAATTGAGTTAGAATATAGAAAGGTCCAACGGTCGGCTTAAAATTAGTGCACGACGTGCTTTGAAAATGACATTCGGTCCTTCGTTCCGTGGCTTGGGAGAAGAAAAGTTGGTCTTCGACACAAACTATGAATTAGCCTAAGTCATAGGCGTCGCCTGCGTGAATGTTCGATAAAGTATGTACGCTTCCACGATGCAAGGCTTGGCATAGCCTTTGCTCGTCCCTTGGATTAAGTTGTAGGCTTGATTAAGTTAGGCAAAGTGATGGTGGTCGACCTAAGTCATTCCAAGCACTGTCCCATGTTTTCTGCGGTTGTCGATATTACTTGGTTTCACGATCGTAAGGCCCATTGTATAGGTATGTCTTGGACGGTAGTGTCACCCAGAACACCAATAGGCGTAAGACACGATGTCACGGACTTAGTATTTTTAAGGCACGAGCTACGGTTGATTCATTGAGTTTGGAAAAGTGCTTCAAATAGTTGTTCCTGAGTTGAGTGAAAAGATAGGACAAGAAAGAAGAATGCTCGCGACCATGGGTCGTCGAGACGAGGTCTCAGATGTAAGAAGTATTGAACTTGGCCCTAAAAGAGATGGTAACACTAGAAGTAGATTGACTGTGTGAGACGTCAGTTTGAGCCGAGTCTTGCATGGTCATTGGAAACTTATACAAGGTAAAATAAAAGTTTCTCGAACGGCGACCCAGGCGGCCAACGGGACCATTTCGATGGTAGACATCGTAGTTGTGCTGGATGACCGCACGGGTTAGGCGGGGACTTGGAGCGGAGCTCGCTACTCGCGCTGGCAAGGGGCGTCCGTCTAATCAAAAGCTACAAAGGGAGTCCATTATAGCGCTGGGCGCTAGTGACTAGTTCATATAGATGAGTCGGCATGGATGGCGATCCGCGTGTATGCCTTTGGATTGAGTCGAGTATTGTGTTCACTATATCAATGAGTCGAGTCGAATGCGTGCACGATTGGAAGACAATGTTTGGGCCTAAGACTTGGCTGCAACGAAGACACAGTGCTTCGGCACGAGATGTGGCATCAAGTCTTAAGTTGTCGGCATATAAGTTGCATAGTTCGGATTTGAGTTGTCTTGAGTTTAAGTCAGGAAACGCCGCAAGGCAAAGTCGGTCGAGTGACACTTAGCCCACAAGTCTTGATTGGGTCAGTTGGTGATCAAAGTAGCAAGGGCCGCGAGACGGCGATATGGTTAAGTCATACTGAGTTGCGAGGCACGGCACGATGGATTTGTAGCACAGTCACATGGAAATGGAGTCTATCGTGTAGTTGCGTCTCTGATTATGGGCCGAAAGGCAAGCACGACTTGATAGGTTAACGTTGTTGATATGAAATGGTCTAGAGACACGAAATAGGCCAAGACGTCTGTCCTAAAACTGATCCTAAGGCAACAGTAGAAAGACAATACAAAAGGGACTATGTTGCACAAAGTAAATCAAACGTGTTGGTTTTGTATGGGTGGGCGAGGAGCTCATCCCACCAGTACAGTTGAGTACTGACACCCACATAGTTTTCATGTGCAGGCACAGGTAGAAGCTCGTAGTGCGGAGCTCGCTTGGATGCGTCGAGGCATAGAGTTCCTTGGCGATTCGTAGGGTGCGGCCGCGTGGAGTCAAGACTTATACGGGACATAATGTATGGACATCGCCTTCCAAAGCATCCGCTGGTTCAAGACATGTATTGAGAGATGAGAGAGAGCTGAGTGACTTGTAATGTGAGAAGAGTGAGCTTGAGTGACTTGTAATCTTGGCCTTGCGTCCCATTGTAATCTTTGTTTCAATATCAATAAAGAGCTTCTTTTGAATAACTTGTGTTTTGTTCTAAATTTTTGCTGCTATTATTCAATGTCTCTGCTTGGGACTTCTGTACGACGACCCCGTCGCAGCCGCTGTAATCGGCCGTTATGGAACCCGCCTTGCACGAGCGCAATCTAAGCTCGTTCGGCATCACGCCTTAGCGAGGATGATCGCTCCTACGGGAGCGGGGCGTGACACTATCCCTTATGATATTGTAGTATTTTAACTTGTTATATTTGTCATATTCATGCTCCGTGCACTTTCATTCATTTTATCCTTACGAATTTGGGCTTTCGTGTCCAACTTTTGAAGAGGACCACATACCAGAGTTTCCGTATACGAGGAAGGCTATGTTGACAACAGAGATTAGTCTTGATGCTCGGTATCAATCAACTTATGACTACGAGACTTTCATGTTTTTTTATTTCATTTCATTCATGTTCTTGTGCTTTGTCAAACTTGTATTTATTTCCATGACTCAAAGTGTTTGTACTTTATTCAGTTTTGTGGACCTTATATTCAGTGAATATATTTTTTCTATTGTTTCTGTTCTAGAATATGATTGTACATGTAGGATGTGGTTTATATGTCATAAAGTTGCAATTGAAGTGGGCTATGAGAGTGGTCACTCGTCCCTGCAGGCAATCCTTCCGCCACAGGGTGAAGGAACACATCGAACCGGACGCCATTTTCCAAGACTCTATCCAACTGACAATCAACTCTCTTCCGTTCAGCTTTGTTATGTATGACAGGTCAATATATGCCCGGATCTCTCCATGTCCTGTAAACTAGTCTGCAACAGACATTGCTGGAAGTCTGGCAAGAAGGAATTTGGAACCGGTCTTCCCCTCCAATTTCTCCCTCATGTGCAAGAGAGCATTGAAGTCCCCCATAAGCAAGAGGGGAAGCTTTGGACCCTCAACCAACACGCTCACTTGGATGATATCCCGCCATAAGTCCTTCCGTCTTCGTCTATCATTGTGACCATACACCACACTAAACATAAACTTGAAGCCATCTATTGGAGAACTCCACCACGATGATCTGCTCAGATAAGTGGATCACCCTTCCATCCCAACTACGACAGTCCCATCGAACCCAGATCCCAACCCTATTGCACAAATTGAGATTATGCACCTGTGCCCAGTGCCTCAGGGTTCTCTTAGCCAATAATCTTTTCACCTTAATCTTAGTTTCTAGCATAGCATTAATGGAACACTGCGTAGATTTAAATACGTCACAAATCTCCTTCCATCTGCCTAAGAAGCAAGCTCCACGAACACTTCCATGAGAGGATTGACATTAAGAAATAGTCATATCCCCTTGTAACGCATATGAGTCAGCATCTGGAGTAGATACTGGATCTGTCTGACTCATGTCATGCACCACACCATTCTTCTCTTCTGCCAATTGTAGCAGGAGTAGCCTGACCCATGCAAGGTTGTCCATACATTCATCCCTCCCAATAGCTCCAGTAGAAGTGGTCGCACAAGAAGGTTCCTCTCGTAGTAGCCCAGCATGTCGCTTTATGCTTGTAATCGTCCCAACCTTTGGAGCCTCAAAACTAGAAGCACCCTTGTTGGCCATAACAGACATACCCCTGGTGACCATCCCTCGTTGTGCTTGGAACACAACCATGCATTTGTCCTGTTGCAGCCTCCCTGTTATCATCCATATGACACTTACCGCTCCCAAATGCACTAATGGGAGCCACATCAATAATTTCCTCTGTGTCTATATCATCCTCCACATTGTCTTCTACACTTGCACTCCTTCTGCGGTCTCACCCCAACACGACGCGACTGAACCAACTGAGTAGTACATGCAGCAGGTGTAACAAGTGTGCAAGCCGTAGTATCATGATCAAAGCATGCACACCTACTACACTCTGGGGAACCCATTCATACTCCACCGCTTGGGTGAGAACCTCACCTGATGGAACCTTATACTCCAGTACCCGAGGAAGAACACGACATGTTGCAATCTCCACAAACACACGAGCATACATCAGTCGAGTGCGGTATGCTATAGCATCATCCGCTTTGATAGGGTTGCCAATAAGACTAGAGAATGTAGGAAAACGGATCCATATTGGCACAGCATTGAGTACATCCTTCTCGCATGTTAACTCTGGGGTCCATTCCTTCAAAATAATGAGACGACCATCAAAAGTCCATGGCTCCCTGTATAATGCGCTCCACGTCACCATGCAGACCAAATTTGGCAAAATAGAATACATTCTCAGCACATACAAGATGAGAGTGTTCTTCTAGTATTCTGTCACCTCCTTTATCTCCTCCGCTGGAAATGAAGCTCTAAAAACCATCGTCCACCTTTTTCGGTGCCACGTAGTTCATTCCCATAGTCGAGGAGGACATGCTTGGGCGGCAAATGTCCATCCAAGATTTACTTGGCAACCAAAGTACTTGTTGTGCGACCACCGCAGCTCTGATCCTCTGAAGCACCTATGAGTTTGCCATAGAAAGTTAGAAACCTACAATATTAGGAATCCAATCAGGAAAAGGGTGAAATATATGCAAGTCTTGTACTCATACGTCGCAGATTCACGGCACCATAATAGTTGTACCATGCGCCTAGTTTCCAATAACCTTGAAGGCATACACTTGCAAAAGAACCATCAGCTTCATACTTCCCTTGCCCTATGGCTATACAAACATCCCAAAGACCTGATTTCACTGCAATCCACAACTCCAACTCTCTTCAAATACAAATTCCTAAGGTCCTAATCCATGGCCAACTCCAGGCCCCGTGTCCTCGCTACAGTGATAGCACTAATAGCATGTCATGATATTCTTGTCTGATAACGCAAGAGCAATCAACTGCCAGCAAGTGGCCACAAGCGTAGGAGGGTGCATCGGATAATACAAAACATAGGTGTGGTGCCACCTGCATGTTGTCCTGTCACTAGGAAGTTGAACACCCCTGCAGCATCAACACCAGACAGGCAACGGACCTGCAATTGTCTGAAGTCAGTCGCTAAAAACATCCCGACGGTGAATCCAGATAACCTTGCCTAGTTCGATCCCCTCCAAGTGTGGGGTTAAGGTTGGCTATAAAGTTGCTTTCAGCACTGACTGCTCTAAATAAGAAAGGGCATCCTCTCTATTATTATGATGAATAAAGCTTTGGTTCAACTACGTGGATCTGGCTTAGTCATGGTCGTTCATTGTTGTTTACTGTTGTTATTTTGATCAATGCTAGTTTAAACTACCATGAACTAATATATAGCTAACGATGATACTTAATGAAGACTTTTGGCTGAATGTTAATCTGGCAAGTAATTTATTAATTTGCAATTGGAAGTTGGAATGCTAATTATGAGGCTTTCCCTGCACGCTGCAAATTCCTTGGATGTCTCCAGGGAGGAGAGAATGCTTCATATTTCCCTCCAAAGGGTTGATGACAGAAGAAAGAAAAACACTATCATTGTATCTCCAAATTATTGAGTTTCATATCATTTTATAACGGGAAACAGACAAAAGCACTACCAAAGAATTTCCATCTAATAAGAAACTTCTCAACTGACTTAAATTTTATTCCACCTAAGAAAAATACATATGCACATTTGCCTTCTAACAAACTCATACAGCACATGTTTTTCATTGTCACCTGTTTCTATTTGTTTTCTTTTCCTCGGATAAGCAACTCCGAATGCGGATCAAAATGCACGAGAACAAGTATGTCGAGATTGCTTTTAGAATTAGTTTTAAATTTTATCTGAATTTAAATTAAACTTTAAATTTTGGAAATGATTTATCTTTATCTGAGGTATGAGTATATGTTTAGTTGTTTTAGATAGGATTAGTTACTTATTTTTTACCTCATCTTTAGTGTTATTTCTTATAGGATTTATTAGTTTTTTACTTTATCTTTAGTTGTTTTTTACATGTTTTTAAGTTTAGGATTTATCTTTATTTTTTTGGATATAAGGCTGTAATATGGCACCAATTTTTGAAAATTTGATGATGGAAAGTTTATAAAACTTTGAGCGTTTCTAAAATGTGGATGTGAAGCCCCTCATTGTCCTCGGTAATAATACAACAGCAGATATTAGAAGTTAACCACTGTTATCCAAATAACCATTAATCCTTCAGTCATTGGGCATCAGGTTTGCTATTCGCAATGCACTAGTGTCCCTCATCATATAACAGCATTAGTGGACCTCGGTGTGATTCTGTTGCTATTTGTTGGACCGATAATCAAGTGGTTCAGTGAAATGTTATCTAAGTTTGTCTTTATTATCATGTGATTCAGTTTTCATGGATCATACCCTGTAACTAGCTCTCTCACTAGTTAACTACCGGAACGCAAAATACATATAAAAAATGATGCATGAAGCATCATTCTTTTGTTCTGATTTGTTGCATAACCAATAGCTAGACTCTAAATTTTCTTGTTCTCTTCAACTATGTAATTAGTCTAAATATTCTTTAGTTGTCACTTTTCATCCTCGAGTGGTGAATTACATTTACTTTAGTCATGCAAGCACTGCCGTCTACTCCTTTTCCCCCTTCTCCCAAGCAAGGACAATTGAATGGACCTACTCTTGTAGAATAGTCATATCAATTCGGTTACAAATATTAATAGATTGCTACATATTAGTATAAAAAATTCACTAAAGTGGTGCATTCATCTACTGGTCATAAACCTAAGAAGATTCATAAACTTTGGTTCAATAATTCACCTTTATGAAAAAGTATGTAACAATTCAATCTTGTAACATTCACAATGAATATAACATCAAAAAGAATAAAAGACTGCGAGGTGTGTATTAGGTGATAAAAATAGCTGCGGATTGCGGGATTCGAACCTTGGACATCTCAAATTCTACCCAACTCTACTCGCCAGCTAGGCTAGTACTCCACGTGTAATATTCAAATAGAGATTAATCCCGTATCGAAAATACACATAGGGTTGTCCTTGTGGATAAGTCAAGAAAGTAGGTGGGTCCGGGTTGAGTCTAGTTTTATGATCAATCCCCTACAAGATATACATAAATATTGAAAATAGCTAGAGTCGGTAAGTTGCAAATCGAGCATATACAATTGCCTACACGAGATGTTAATAAAACAAGTCTCGATTACAAGGCATCTTCAGTGAGCTCCATCAAACTACCATTGAAAGAAATAATATATATAAAAAAAAGACAGTAAGAAAAAAGAAAGATGTAGATCAGATGTAAAAAGTGATCAATTTGAATACCTCCATATACTGACACTGAAATCGCCACGCTCCTAAAGAAGCTTGTTTCGACCCTCTTTACTGCAGGAAGAAAAAACATGATGAGAAAAGACTTCCCTAAATTAATACAAAAAGGACTGAACAAAAACTAGTTTCCTATAGATGATAGAATAAGAACCAGAGTCCAAGATTTCACCCGTATAGAACACCAAGGTAGACAAAGCACATACTGGTGTGTGTATGAGCAAAGAGAAAGCATCCTTCAATGCATAGACTAAAAGTTTAATCAAAGGCTAGGTAGGAAGTACGCTACAAAATGGCTGTCGTTTCAGACACATAATGGTCTCAACAAGGTCAAAAAAAACAATCTGTACAAAAAAATAGTACAAACGGTGCAATGTCTGTGTCAGTCTCTCGAATCATGTCATATTCATGTTTGTGCAACATACAAGTATGAACACCATGACATTAACAAACATGAAACACCCATAATGCTTGTAGCCTCTCTCCATTCACATAAATTGCTACATTAACTCACTTAATTAGTTTTGGCATATTAAATACAAGAAAATTTTCATAATATAAAATATTTCTTTTCTAGAAGAAAAAAAATCCCTTCCTTGGAGGAAATTTACATATTTGAAGATAAATTCATCGATTAAATGCTAAGAGTGTGTTTGGGAACAAAGTTTCGAAGAGAAAATTGTGGTTGGTGGAGTTAAGCCTCCAAACTGCAATCACTTAACTCTAGTGCGTTTGGGAACGTACATTTTTTAGTTTGGGTAAGCTGCAATCCTAACTCCAAAACAAATCTCATGTTCAGCAAAACTCCACTCTTTTCAGATTTTCATCCTACTCCAAAATGAGTTATCTTTCCTCTCTTCCATATGAAGCCCCATTCTCTCACCTCTTATGAAACCCTTCTCTCTCTCTCTCTCTCTCTCTCTCTCTCTCTCTCTCTCTCTCTCTCTCTCTCTCTCTCTCTCTCTCCCTCTCCTATATATTGAAAATTTTGCAAATTTCACTCTTTCTCAGATAACATCTTCTTCTCCTCTTTTGATTTGAGCAGGTTGCCCATATAATTCTTGATAACAATATGTGGGGCATTAGGATTAGATACAACTTTAGATTTCGGGATATCTATGAAATATGGATCAAAATTTTTTTAAAAAAAAATCTATTTATGAGAATGATATTTCTTTATTCATATTGCTGATTGAAAATTAACATAGATCTATTATTGATATTACTACAGAAACAACATGTTTATACGGTGTTCCCTTTGCATAGATCTTGAAAATGCATTGACTAGAGTACCCTATTTTCATAACTTTAAAACATGGGACTCCAAAAATAATAACTATCAATAATAATAATAATAATAAACAACTCCATACCCAAACGCTCAAATCTTAACATCAAACTCCTGTAAATGACAACGCCGATTGCCCATGCCAATATCGATGGTGTTGCGTGGAGTTTCATAACTTAACACCCCACTTTCAAGCTCGATAGTCCAAACTACACACAATTTTACAAAACTTTGTTCCAAAACTAGGCCTAAAAGGCAACGAAAACATGTAAATGACAGCACCGATTGCCAATACCGATTGTGAAACGATGATACTGATCAACCGAATAATCAACTAACTATCCCATAGAACAAAACAGTTAAAAGCGTTTTCTAATTCCAAATTTCTACATAAACACATGTAAATGTATCACCGATAGCCACAACCGATCGTGAAACAATGACACGGATCCAGAAACTGAAACCCTAAATTTGGAAATATAGGATTCCTTCCGGTCGACAATATAAACAATAACTATAACAAAAGAAACCATTAAAACCCTAAAAAGAAATTTCCGTATTCCAAGATAAATTCATCGATAAAATTCTAAAAAAAAAAATCCTAAAATTGAAAATTAGTCCGATCAAACGCATCATAGGACAGTAAGAGAAAGAAACCCGTTAAAACATTTATAAAAAAAAAAACATCTCGAAATAAATTCATTGATTAAATCCCTTCATATGACAGCAGAGTGAAGCCCTAAATCTAGGGTTCCGATCAATCGACCGCGGAGAATGCAAAGAAACCATTAAATACCCTAAAAACAAAGAACTATGACATGATTCGTGATTGATAGAGGAAACCGTAAAAAAATTGAAACCCTACAAAATTAGAGAATGCCGAACCTTTGGTTCTTCTCCTTCTCTCCACTTTTCCTCCTTTGCCATTCGAAAAGGATGACTATGGGAAAATGGCGGGTTGAGATGCGCACGCGTCAAATAAATAGCTGCTTCCATTATATAGAGCTGTCAAGTGGGCCGGGCCGGGCTGGGCTGGCCCGGCACGAAATTTGAGTAGGCCGGGCCGGGCTCAGGCCACTTGATCCCATGAACTGTAGCGGGCCGGGCCGGGCTATGGTTGAAAATATTAAGTCCAGTCCGGCACATGGCTCACAGCACGGCGGGCTTCGGGTCGGGCCGAGCCGGGCCGGACGCGACTCAGTATAAGGGCCTGGGCCGGGTCGAGCCATCATTTTAATTCAATTCAGTTCAGTTCACTTGCAATATAATGTAATGTATGGATACATGCATGTATGTTGTTGTTGCAGCAACTTGCAACTAATATATATTGAAATGAATTGAATTTCAATTCAATTCAGTTCAAACATTTATTTCATTTCAATTCATCAATTCACTACTACACTATATACTCATAATAATAACAGAGGCCACCACCACTTGCATTTGTTGCTTTAGGCACTGCCACAAGTCATATTTGAAGGACAGAGTGTTTGTTGTGTACATATTTTTCTTTTCTTTTCCTTGTGAAAGTGACAACACTGCTGTTAGCTGGTAGGATTTGAAACAAATCAGAGAGATTGTGCAGGGAATGTTGCAACCGGGTCGAGCTTGTGCAGGGAATGTTGCAACCGGGTCGAGCTTCGGGCCGGGTCGGCCTTGGACTTCGGGCGGGGCCGGACCGGACCGGGCCTATATATGGGCCAATATATGTGATCCGACACGACCCAATATACGGGGTCGGGTCGGCCCGGGCCCACGATCAATCGGATCGGGCCGGCACATGGGCTAATTTTTCAAGCCGGACTCGTACCGGACTGGGCCGGCCCCGCCCAATTGACAGGTCTACTTCCATATTAGTCCGGCCCGGTCCAGCCCGGTATAATAAATGTGGCTAATTGTGTCTATTTTTAAACCACTTTAAAAATAACAACAAATAAATAATAATATTTTCTATTCTTTATGGGAGGTTTGGAAACTGCTCAGAATTGAGGCATATAAGCCGTTTGAATATCTAATTGTAAGTCTTTCTTTCTTTCTTTTATTTCGCATAACTAATTAAAATATAAACAAATATATAACAAATTACCTCTAGCCTAGTGGTTAAGAGAGATGCATGCGGTCCAACACTACTAGAAACTAGGGTGTCTTACAACGGTTGAAAACCGTTACAAAAACTATATAACCCGTTGCAAAATCAATCTGCAACAGTTATTGCAACCATTGTAAATTCGAGTGTTGCAGATTCCTCTTGCAACGGTTATAGGAAGTTTTTGCAATATTTCTATAAATAGTTACAAATAACGTATTATGCAACGAATTTTACGTTAATGTGTAACAGTTACATTGCGTTGTCAATAATATATTTGGCAACAGTTAACAAACCATTGTAAATACTGATAATGCACAATGGTTGATAATTGTTGCCTAAAATGTTTCATGCACAGTGGTCGAAAATTCGAACTTCAGTGGAGACGAGTTTGCCACAAGTACCCATTGCTTTAATATATATATATATATATATATATATATATATATATATATATATATATATATATATATATATATATATAGGGAGGATTTATGAAATGCCCAAAAACTAAAAAAATTTTATGTAAAACCCACCGCTAAAAAAACTTTCATCGCGTGCCCAGAATTAGATAAACTTATCCAAAGCGGGTTCCAAATGACCATTTTGCCCTTCCTTTTAATTTATTGAAAACACCCATGAAACTGCTCTTAAAAAAACGTTTCGATACTTCATCTTCTTCCATACGCTGCTTACTTTCGAATCTAGATTTTCTCCTCAAAAATCTTCAAAAACTCGTCGAAAAATTTCGGAAAGACCGGAACAAACTGCAAAAGTGCTAAAACGGAGGTCCAAACATCATTTTTTTGCGATTCTAAAATTTCGGAAGGCCGTCTAACGATGAAGCTCTTACTTTCAGTCTCCTCGACGATACGCTCATTTTGCGACAAACGGGACCTCGTTTCGACCTCCCAGTCAAAAGTTATGGCTCTCCAAAGTTTCAGCTGACCATAAAATGCAGGAGAATGGTCATTCTCCGTGTTAGAACACGAAAAATATTAATTTCGCATGAGGGTGGTCATTCTCCGTGTTAGTAACACGGAGAATGTCATTCTCCGTCTTAATTTACACGGAGAATGACATTCTCCGTGTTACTAACACGGAGAATGGCATTCTCCGTCTTAATTTACACGGAGAATGACCACCATTCTCCGTGCTAAATTACACGGAGAATGACTATTCTCCGTCTTAATTTACACGGAGAATGCCATTTTCCGTGTAATTTATCACGGAGAATGGTCATTCCAGTATTAAAACACAGGAGAATGACCATTCTCCGTGTTAGAAACACGGAGAATGCCATTCTCCGTGTTAAATAAAACGGAGAATGTTATTCTCCGTGTTAAATAAAACGGAGAATAGCATTCTCCGTGAGAATAGCATTCTCCGTGTAATTTAGCACGGAGAATGGTTATTTCAGTGTTAAAATGCAGGAGAATGGCATTCTCCGTTTTAAATAAAACGGAGAATGACGTTCTCCGTGTTAAATAAAACGGAGAATGGTCATTCTCCGTGTAATTTAGCACGGAGAATGGTCATTTCAGTGTTAAAACGCAGGAGAATGGTCATTCTCCGTGTTAGAAACACGGAGAATGTCATTCTCCGTTTTAAGTAAAACGGAGAATGGCATTCTCCGTGTTAATTTACACGGAGAATGGTCATTCTCCGTGTTAAATAAAACGGAGAATGGTCATTTTCCGTGTAATTTAGCACGGAGAATAGTCATTTCAGTGTTAAAACGCAGGAGAATGGCCATTCTCCGTTTTAAATAAAACGGAGAATGGCATTCTCCGTGTTAATTTACACGGAGAATGGTCATTTCCAGTGTTAAAACGTAGGAGAATGGCCATTCTCCGTGTAATTTAGTTTTTTCATGAATAAAGAGTTTCGTTCTTCTTTCAAAGCGATGATAATTCTTATGGAAAAGAAGAAGAAAAATCTTCTCTCCACAATTGACGTCGATGAAGATGATGATGATGGTGATGATGATGACGAGCGATGATCTGAGTTCGACCGAAGAAAAGCACACCGAACTACGAACGATCTTTGCGATCTCTGCTGAAGATGAGAGCAAAGAAATTCAGATTTTCCGTGAAGAAGAAGAAGACGAAAATCGCAATCCAGATCTGAGTTTTTTGAATTCAAATACATATAGATGACCAATTCGCGCGGAGGGGTAGTTTCGGTATTATAAAAATAGCAGTTTCCAGCGGGTGGCATCTAAAAGGGAATCTTGGAATATTTAACGTGAAAATACTTAATTCTGGGCATTTCATAAAACTCATCCAGCGGGTGGACATTTCATAAAAGCCCATCCCGAAATTGGGTTTCTCAACAATTTCCATATATATATATATATATATATATATATATATATATATATATATATATATATATATATATATATTCTTAAGCTACCCAAAATTAGAACCTTGGCCGCTCGTGACACTTTAAAAACACATCATAAGTGTTACCCAGCAATTGTCAAGCATAACCTTCGTCTCTCTCTCTTCTTCTTTTTTTACATTTAAATTATTTGTAGTTACCACTGTTAAAGAAAATAAGCAGAAAAATAAATTAAGAAATACAAAAAATAAAGAATAAACGTTACCAAATAGATTGTCCTAGCATGACCAACTTATTTCCTAAGCTGGTAAATACATCAATGCGAATGGCAATAAATACTCATCAACCAAGCAGCAATATTTGGCAGGGAAGTTTAGTTGGATCCATCTACCATGTTAACTACTGGCGATCAAAACAATATACTACAATCATCTCTCTCATAATTCCCTCTCTATATAAAGTGAGAACACCATCTCTACTCGTTGCACCCCATCCTCCCATATCATTCAACTCAGTAAGTAGTAAGTAGTCAGTAACCATGTCTCCCAACTCCGTCCCCCGAGCGGCCGTGGCATTGCTACTGGCAACGGCACTAGTGGCCGCGGGAGTGCCTTTCGGAGAGAGCGCGATCGCGTGCTCGGACGTCTACTCGACGCTGTACCCGTGCCTCGGCTACATCCAAGGTGGCGGTGCGGCGCCCCCGGCCGCCTCCTGCTGCAGCGGGATAGCGAGCCTGATGGCAGCCGCCAGGACGGGGGCGGACCGGAGGACCACGTGCGGCTGCCTCAAGAACGTGGCCGCGGGGGTCAGCGGCCAGAACGTGGCCCTTGGCGCTGCCCTGCCGGCTAAGTGCGGGGTTAACGTCCCTTACAAGATCAGCCCTTCCACTGACTGTGCCAAGTAAGTGTCAGCTCACTCTCAGTCACCACATAATGGTTAATTAATTGAGGGTTTAAATACATTATTTTGTTCTAATTATATTGCAGCTGCTGTTTTAAAAAAACAACAGACGTGTATAATTTTTGTTATACATTTGTTTGCTTTTGCAGAGTGAAGTGAAGTGAAGATTAGATTAAGAGTACTGGCAATGGGAATAAATTGGAGTTCAAGGTTCTAGAAGCCGAGGGAGATGGTCTTCTGTTAGTCTGAGGAACTAGTGGGGTTTGATGTTCTGTTGTTTAATAAGGCTTGAGCAAAATATTTATGTGTTGTTGACCGGTTATTTAGTTATGATGTCATTCTGAAATTCTCTGTGTTTGTAACGACTCATTGATAATAAAAATGCTATTTTGCTTCCAAAAAATTTGGATGATACTATCTTCCATTATGTGACATATGACATGACTGATAAGATGACAGTTGACAATTGACATAACAAAATTGAACATTAAAATTAATATTAATATCAAATTAACATAAACATTAATATTAAAGTTAACATTAACATTAATATTAACTTTAATGTTAATATTAAAATTGCAATTAATATCAAAGTGAAGATTAATATTAGTATTATCTTTAACATTAATTAATATTAACACTAATTTTAACATTAAAATTAATACTAACATTAAATTAAAAATTAGCATTAGTATTAACATTATTAATAAATAAAAATTCGTAATCAATTTTTTTTTGTTAAAACATGACATATCAGTTGTAGAGGTGAGCATTATTCGATTTTGGACCAAAAACCGAACCGAATAAGAGATTCGGTTCGGTTTAAAAAATATTCGGTTCGGTTTCGATTTTGAAAAAATACTAATTTTGGTTATTCGGTTTCGGTTTTGCGTTACGGTCCAAAACCGAATAAAAAAAATTAATTTATATATATATACTAAATAAATGTAGGCATTTGAGTTACTATATATATTAGAAAACGCAATTAAACTAAAAAAATAGAATAAATCGAAAACCGAACCGATTTACTTCGGTTCGGTTTGATTCGGTTATGGGCCAATTCGATTCGGTTTCGGTTTTGCTTATTCGGTTTCGGTCCAACCGAATGCTCACCCCTAGTCAGCTGCCATGTCAGTTGTCATGTTAGATATTACATAATGGGAGATGTCATCACCTAAAAATTTTGGTAGTCAAATAGCATAACATTAATGCTATTTGTCCCTCCAATTTGTACCTCCAAACTGTCCCTCCTTACGTGGCAGCTGACATGGCATGTTAATATGGCAGCTGATGTGACAAAATTTAAATTTAAAATTAAAATTAACATTAACATAAAATTAATATTAAAATTAATGTTAACATTAAAATTAATATTAATATTAACTTTTACATTAACAATAATATTAATATTAACATTAACATTAAAATCAACATTAACATTAATATTAACATTAATTAATTTTAATATTAATTAATATCAATATTAAATTAATATTAATATTAAATTAATTTATATTAACATTAAATTAGCATGGACAAAATTGAGTAATTAACTTTTTGGGTTAAAATTTGTCATGTCATCGGCCATGTCAGATGACACATAATATCATTTAATACGCCACATAAGGATTAAGGAGGGATGTATTGGAGAGACAATTTGAATGTACGATTAGCGTTACCCATAGCATAATTATATTGATAATTGTCTACAGAAATGTTGAGAGTAAATACGGCATCTATTTTCAAACAGCGGACCTAAAACGAATCCACGGTCATGAAAAAAAGAAAAAAAAAATCGGTGGTCAACTTTTTATAAAATAAAGATCAAAATAATAAGACACATATAACGCAACTTTACCTGAAAATTTCTAACTGATAACAACCATCAATCGAGAAAGCACGACCGCCACTACTAAATTAAATTTTCAAATTGACACACATAAGGGCCGAGACCTAATCTTTTATTCTTTTAACTTTTATGGACAATTTAAATTAACTAGACTTATGTGTTACACTTACTATAAATTTTATTAATAATTTGAAACTAATTACACGGACCATCCATATAATTTATATTTTATATATAAACTTATAACACTAACGACTCCTATGTTTTATTAAAATTACAAAGCAAATAGATGGTTACTGCATTTATTTTCGAAACATGAGTAGTTCATTTAATACTCATGAAACACAGGAGGACTAGTAAATTTATTTTATCTTTTTTTTTTTAATTCTCTTGTTCCTATTGTGATTTTCTCTGTCTTAACTTATTGCGGCAAATAATCATTTCCGAATGAAGCTAGGTCTATGTACCTATAATCTGTTATATGAAAATCCAAATCCTACTTAATCATGCTATAAAAAAAATATTACTTGGAAACTCAGTGCTAGTCAAGGTTTAACTTGGAAACTCAGTGCTATAAAAAAAATATTACTTGGAAACTCAGTTATATGAAAATATTACTTGGAAATCCAAATCCTATAATCTGTTATATGAAAATCCAAATCCTACTTAATCATGCTATAAAAAAAATATTACTTGGAAACTCAGTGCTAGTCAAGGTTTAACTTAGAGCATCATTAGTAATGTTGGGTTTTTTGGTTTTTTCCTTTAGAAAGCTTTAGTCCCACATCGGAAAAAACAAATGGTTTGTATCTCTATATATTAGCTTGGCTATTATTGGAGATGCACATGTGGTGTGGAGGTGCACATGGGTTTGCCATGTGGGGTTATTTTCTAAATGGGAAAAAAGCTAAAATCAACAATTAAAACATTCATGCTTTTTGCCCTTGGAAAATTTATTTCCATAGGAGCTAAGCCCCGTAGGGGCTTAGCGACTCGGACTCGGGCTCGGGCTCGGGCTCAAGGGCTCATGAGGCGTAATGTGGCGTTTTGTTGGCGCACTTTGCACTTAGCACGTCAGAAGAGCAGAGTGTTCCAAGTTCTCCGACGAACTTGCTGGTTCCTGGAAGCTATTCATGTGGGACGAATAAAGCTTTGAGCAGCGGTGATCATTCACCCTAGCAGGAGATTATCCACCTTTCGCCTGTCACTTTCTTTGTTGGTTCTATCAGGATTCTATTAACGCACCTTCGGTGAAGTGTTTGCGTTGATATTATCATAATTCTGTTTGTGCACCTTCTGTGAAGGGTAGCACTTGTGGAATCTCTCTTACGTACCTTCTGTGAAGTGTTACGTTCTGTGCACCTTTTGTGAAGGGTAGCACTTGTGGAATCTCTCTTACGTACCCTCTGTGAAGTGTTACGTTCTGTGCACCTTCTGTGAAGGGTAGCACTTGTGGAATTTCTCTTACGTACCTTCTGTGAAGTGTTACGTAATAACGATTGTTTGTACAATTGTTACGATATTCAGTTTTCCATCGAAAAATTGTGCCCCGGCATCAACAAACTCAAAGCCTTATTGCTACGATGGAAAACGTTAATGTTTCTCTCTCAATTCTGACTTTTGCCAGTTAGAAAAGTTTGATGGAAAACATTACCAAGTCTGGAAGAGGAAGGTATATCTAACCCTTCAACTCAAAGACGTAGATTACGTGCTTTTGGAGGAAGAACCTACTGTTCCAGATGTTGGGTCTGCTGCCGCGATTACCGCGGCTACTAAACTGCAAGCAAAATGGAGAAGGGAAAATAGTATTTGCAGGCTGCTAATCCTGAATGCTATGGAAGATTCCCTTGCAGAATCCTATTCTAAGAAGAATATCGCTAGAGACATATGGGAGTCTCTAGAAAAACTCTACGAAGAAGACAAGAACCGCAGTAAAATATTTGTGGTTGAAAAATATCACAAGTGGTTTTTTGAGGACGAAAAGTCTATGCTGCCGCAGGTGAAGGAGTTCCTGAAACTGCGACAGAAGCTGGAAGACGAGGCGATGCCCCTCCCCGACAAGTTTGTTGTTGGAGGGATTGTCTCAAAGCTCCCCGCTGGGTGGAGCAAGTTCTATGCAACACATGCATAGGAAGAAGCTGGAGATCACCCTTGAAGATCTCCTACAGGAAACCTATGTTGAGGACCAGATACGGGCTCAACTGAAGGTGGACGCACTGTCCAAGCAATTGGCTAACGCCAATATGGTTCATACCAAGGAACCAAGGGGAAAGGAGGCAGCTTCCCACAGCAAGAAGAAGGACCCTGACAATCTAAAAGTCAAGGGAACTTCTATCATGAAGAAGAAGCCAAAGTCTCAAATGTCTTGCTTCAAGTGTGGCAAGAAGGGCCACTTTAAGAATGAGTGCAAAGCAAAAACCAAGCAATCGGAGCAAGTAGAACCTAGTAAGGTATCTATGATCACTGATGTTGTTGCTATGATTGCGCAGGTTGATGCGGTAGGAACTGATGCTGACTGGTGGGTAGACACTGGAGCCACCTGCCATGTTTGCTCCAGCAAGGAGTGGTTCACCACCTACACCCCTATATCTGATGTGGTTATGGTGGCGAACCAGGCACAAGCTGAAGTGTTCGGGATCGGGACGGTGGTGTTGAAGCTGACTTCGGGGAAGTCTCTGACGCTTCAAGGCGTAAAGCACGTACATGTTGTCGCTAAGAACCTGATCTCAGGAGGCCTACTCTGCAACGCAGGCCTCAGGATAGACATCAATGCTGGCCAGATGGTGATGTCTATCAAGGGAACATATTTCGGGAAAGCTTTTTATACCGAAAGAATGTTCAAGATTCAGCTTGTAAATCAGTTCAATGTTGTTAATACAATCACTCATTCTGCTTATACTTATGAGTTGTGGCATAATAGGCTAGGACATGTTCATTCTAAACGAATTAACAGAATGTCTAGTCTAGGGCTTATCTCCAAGTGTGGGGGTAAGGTAGAGAAATGTGAAGTTTGTGCTCAAACTAAGATCACAAGGAAACCCTTTCCTAGGGTTAATCGAAGTACAGATCTTCTGGAGTTAGTACACTCAGATGTCTGTGACTTCAAACAGTTCTCTACAAAGGCCGGGATGAAGTATTTTATAACCTTCATCGATGACTTCTCAAAGTATGCGTTCGTCTATTTGCTGAAGGCTAAAGACGAAGCATTCGAGAAGTTCAAGGAGTTCAGAGCCGAGGCTGAGCGGCAGACTGGACAACAACTCAAAAGAATAAGAAGTGATCGAGGTGGGGAGTACAGGTGTCACGACCCGATCCCAAATTAATGGGTCGAACCGGACCATGCCCAGCCTGCACCGTGGTGAGACGGCGGCAGTAAGCTGTTCCATTGCAGGTAATCACAACAACACAAATACATTTGTCACAACTGTTCTATTCGGAATTTGAAACTTTATTTAATAAATATTCAGAAATACAACTGGAAAGGAAATGCAGAAATAAACTACAAACTCCAAATAAAGAAAAAATGCAGAAAGAGAAACTATCTAAGCATCAGGTTCAGCAGTTCCAGGATCAGCGTCCTCCAGAGACGGCTCCGGTACCGTCGCAGGGTAGAGGACCGGGTCATAGTAGCTATTATAGTATAGCTCATCATCCTCAGTGTTACCTAAAATTTGTCTCCAGTCAGGAGGGAGCAAAGTACAATTCATGCTAATTAAACAGTTAAATAAGAAATAGAATCATGCAGTTCTAAACAGCCTTTAAAACAGGTTTGTTACAGTAGAAAACAGTGATTTGAATAGGTAATGACATATGACCGGCTTGGGTTTGTTACAGTAATGGATAAGGGGTTTTTGTTACAGTATGGTCATAATCATTACGCTATTCTCCAGTCCCCAGTAGTTACAGTAGTTACAGTACAGTACTCTCGATGAGAGTTTCGTGTTTGAGTCGTGGTTTAGACATGCAGTAAAACGATTAAATAAATAACTGTAAACTAACACAAACTATACTTGCCTCAATTGAATGACTTGAGAGACGGGTTGATACCGAGGAGGAACGTCAGGTGAATCTTCGAATTCCTACAGTTGAGAACTCGACTTAGATTCCTGAATAACCAGACTAAGTGTGCTAGTTGCAATCTCTAGTAGTCATGTCCTAGTCAGGTTTTAAGTTGTATTAATCTACAGCAAACGTTTACGTCGCAACTACGTGCGTTCGATTAAGCCGGTTAACTGGATTATTTGGAAATAACACGATAATCAATTAACTTTGGAAAACTTTGTGTTTCTGTAATATATTTATAAAAATATGGTTTTCTTTTAATGACAAATCATGAACTAGTTATTTACTAATTTTTATCCATTTAATTAATTCTTAATTAATCAGTAAATTACGCTCTAACTACGATTATACGTCTAATCACAAACCACCCAAGATCACATCCACCAGAAAATAAAATAAAACTACGCTACACAATATAATGGCACAGCTAAACATCCTAGAGTGGGCTTATGCCCTGTACAATTATCTTTTACATCAAATAAAAGAAAAATGACTTAATTATTAAATAAAGTGCAGTAATTAAATATCTATAATAAATAGCCTAAATATTAAATAAAATAATTGAAAATGAAAGCTAAGAGTCTCAGACTCGGTCCATTCCTCAAAATCCAGCTAATACCTCAACGCCCGGTCGGACCGGTGCGTTTGCATTTCGCCGGGGCCCACAGACCGGTACGGTCGTCGCCCGAAAAGTCAGTTTAAAATTCATTTCCGAAAACCAATTTTGAAATCAATTAAATATAGTTTTTTGTAAAAATTTGGGCAGCATTTCCTCTATTTTGGGACAACCCAAAACTGGGAAATGCGCCACAGAAACCTGCAATTATTCCAACCCAATAATAATCCCGCAAATATATCCACCAAAATATTTTCAAGCCACCAGAAATTAATTCCCAATCCACAGAACTTCCCGAAATATCCGGGAATCCCATAATCAAACCAAACCACCCAAACCAGCAGATAAAAAATCACAGAAAATATGCTAACGCAGCTAACCGAATATACTACGCAGCTAACCGGATTCCCCAAAGGGAAACCGGGGACCGATTCTCATCACAGACTCTACGGGAGGGACGAACTACTATGATTAACAAGAATTTACCAAATTTCCGTTGGCGGGGAGCCGCGGGAAATGCTTGGAAAAAAACCGAAACAGCGTTCGGACCACAGGGTCGCGGATCTGGACAGCGAAGAGCTCCACGGATCGCTGGACAGCAGGAGAGGGTCCGCGGAAGAGGGGGCTCGCGCGCTGGACAGCGCGGAGAGGGTCTGGCCCGCTGGAAGCGGCGCTCAGGGTTCGGCCGGCGAGGACAGAAGGGCGCGGGCGGATCTGGGGTTGACCGCCGGAGCTCGGGAGCTCGCGGATGGCGGGGAGGTCCTCGCCGTGGATCTGGACGGCGGGCGCCGGAGAGGGCTTCGCCGGACGGGGCGTGGCCGGAGGGTGGCGCCACCGGGGAGAGGCCGGCGAGGGAGGAGGCCGGGCCGCGCTGCCGGAGGTGAAAACCGCGCGGGGGAGACGCCTCGCGCGGAGGCGCGGGAGAGGCACGGACGGCGGGCTCCGCCGAGCTCGGGGGTGGCGGAGAATCGCGCGCCGGAGGGAAGCTCGGCCGCGGAGTTCGTCGGGGGTTAGGGCTCGGGTAGGGTTTTGCTCCAGGGAAAAATGGGTTAGGGGAAAAAAATGATTCTGAGAGAGAGGGATAGTTGAGAGTTCTGTAAATCCAGGGAGAAGAGATATAGAAGAGTTGAGAGTAATGTTGTGGGAATTATTCTCTGTGGGTTTGTGAAGGAAGTGGGAGGAGTAGGAGAATTAAAGGGAGAGTGGAGTTGAACGTTTGGGGATTTGTGTGGTAAGGAGGAGAGTGGGGAAATGAGAATAGGGAGTGGGGTGCTGGTCCTACGGGACCAGCTGAATAACTGTTTTATTTTTATTTTTATTTTTTATTTTATTTTTATTACTCTTTGTTAACCAAGTCAAAATCAGGATTTAAGAAAGAAATGAAAGATATGGGTTTGGGCTCAGGCCTGGGTCTGGGTTCGGACTCGGGTCTGGGTCTGGAATCCAAAAGTCCATGTTAAAATAATTTTGAAGTTATTTTCCACTCATAATAATAATAATAATAATAATAATAATAATAATATTTTTGAAATATTAAAGAAAACACTATTTAATAATTATTAACAAAATAATGGGTTTCACAATCTTCCCTCCTTAGAAAATTTCGTCCTCGAAATTTAAAGTAAGGTAGGAAAGACAAACATGTACGGGTACTGCGCCCGTAACTCAGGTTCAACCATAAGGATTTCCAAGGCAGTCGTGGATGAGACGGTTGAGGGAAAAGTTTTTATTTATGATATTATCCACGCAAAAAAATACAAAGGCGAACCAAAGTACACGAGGTTGATCAGACCATCATGCACCGGTCCTGATTAGACAATATATTAGTGGGTGCACCCAATAAAATATCGTCATGATCAAGCTTGAAAAAAGATAGCTTGCAAAACTAGGCTAACTTAGCAGCATTAGTCAAATTTAGAACGGAAAAAGAAAGGGTAAGGAATAGGAGTTTAAGTGATGGCTCAAATTCTGATTCTCATCTCTGACTAGGCTTGCAACTGGTTTCTCTGGCACTGAAAGGTTGAGTCCAATCTTCAGCTCTGAATTATCCAAAATGTGACTCGGATCCGAAATGTAACGTCTGAGCTGTGACGTAGGAGACGTTGCATACACTCAAGATTAGCTGGTAGAGCTAACTGGTATGCCACTTCCAACGCGTCTTAAACTTCAAATGGCCTGATGTTCCTGGCCTCAATTTCTATCTCCGTCGAAACTGATTGTTCCTCTGGTAGGAGAAACTTCACCAAATGCAATTTGGTCTTCCCAAGACCTACCAAATTCTAAGACGCAAAATCTCAATACATCTTCAAGCGTCTGGATTGACCTCTCTGATTGCTCGTCCCGTGGTACTCCATGAATCCGGTAGATGTGCTTCCCGTACAATGCTGTCCACTTCTTAGTGGATAAACCAACTTTGAAGGAAACTAAAGTGTGCTGACTTAGTCAGTCGGTTTATAATAATCCAATTGGTGCCCTTCCTTCCTTGGGAACAAGGCAATCCTTACTCAAAGTTCATTGTTATATGTTTCTACTTCCACTCCGAATTGTCCAGCGGCTCCAACAAACTTGTTGTTCTCTTGCTAAATTCCTCATGTTGACAAATTCACATCTAATCCCATACCTGAAATTGTCCTTCTTATTCCATAACACCAATCAATGGAGGCATATTCCGATACATCTTATTATCTCCTGAATATAGGGAATACTGTGACTGGTGCATTTCTTTCATCAACTCGTTCCTCCGTTTGTCAGCCAATACGTAAAGTCTCGTACCATTCTTCAGAGTTAGAACCCTCAAGTGTTCCTGTAACGCCCCAGAACCAGAATACTGGAGAGCGGGGGCATACACAGCCAGCTACGTATATCGAAATGGAAAACACCTCGGTATACGGTCACGGCTGTCTAGAAATATGAGGGTTAACTACAAGCCATCAGTCTACTGTGGTCATTAGCAAGCCTATTATCTCAATCTCAAGCAAGTGTTAAGATTACAAGATGTCTGAGCATCAAATATATAAATACAAGGCGTCCCAAATATTACATATTGGATGATCAAGCAGCTAGTCTTACAAAATGTCAGGACTAGCAAAGAGTACATCATACATGATCAACCCTAGGATCTGTTCATCATGTTTACAGCATCAAGAAAATGTACATACGAGCTAACAGGTGCTCGCCGGCAAACGCCTCAAAAGAATATTTAATTTACATATGAGTGAGCGGTACAAAATAGAAACCCACTTTTGGCCCCGGTTTCTTCTAGTTGACACCATCGGGCTGGAACTGCGGTAGATCCTCGGTAGCTGCTCCGAAATCTGGCCATACAAAACCAGCTGGGTCAAACCCCAGAAAGAGCAAGTGCCACAAAGGAGGCCATGCACAAGAACTAAAACCAGCATATCAAGTCGGAATGAAAATAAAGGTACAAGAAGGAACTACATGCAATAGGGCGATAACTGGTCACAACATGAGAATATTCCGGTCTCCCAGGTTACAACCCTTAAACCAAACAAGGACCGGGGTTGTAACCCTTCGCCTGAATAACGCATGCGCTAGACCATTTATCTAAAATTAAAATAAAGACAAGCATGCTCGGGATGAGAGCCAGGTACAGGGACTAGATCAGGCCTAGGCAAGACTAGGCAAGAAAGACAAGGCTAGACAAGACCAGGCGCCAACCATTTCACAACGACCAAGCAAGTCCTACGGCTTGATAAATTAACTAACTAGGGTTGTCACAACCTAGTTACTAGCAAGATACAATGAGATGTTCCTATCAGCCACAGGCCCTGCAGACTATCCAGGCTACCCAGAACGCAAGCAAGGAGCTGGGTTCAGGTGGGTACATTGTCCGAGAGACAAGTGTACCCTCAAGTACCATCAAGGGGTGCAACACCTAACAGTGTGCTGGAATTGTGCCCTACTCGTCGGCAAGCATCAATTCCCAAGGCCGCCCAGGTAACGGGATTGCCTGTAGCCGGGAAATCTCCATGTTCTAGTTTTGTGAACTAATCATTTACCTAGTCCGAATTCATGTGAACCTCTGGCCGTGGTACCCAGAGGTTCACGTCCTAGACATGATGCAAGACTGGACCAGTAGATTAATCAAGCACAAGATGCACACCCACGGTGTCAAGTCACGCAGCAAGTCAAGTAAGCCTGCCTCAGCAGCTCAAGTTGTCAAGTTATTATATTATCATGTCATGTTACAAGGAAGTGCGCCGCCGCGGGCCACTAGCAAGTTGTCAAGTTAACAGGTTCCAGTTATATAGTCCTAGTCACAATTTATGAAAAGTCAACTCAAATCATGTCAAGATCAAGAAAATGGCAAAACTCCAAGTTGTGTCAAAAGTGCCAAGTCGAGCCAAGTCGTGACGTGGGCAACAAAATCCTTGAAGCTCCAATTCATTAAAATAAAACCCAGAAATAAGCAGATACTGGGGGCACAAGGGATGCAGGTGCACCAGGGCAGGCCAGGGTGGCAACACACTAGAGTGTGCCAAAAAAAGGGGGAGGGGGGGTTGACAACACTCTAGAGCGTGCCTAGGTTGAGGGCACTAGAGTGCGCCTAGTAGGCAGCACCCTAAAGTGCGCCTACCATGCTCACTGAAGTGTGCCTAGAATAAGGCCGGCCCAAGTGCGCCTAGGATAAGGCCGGCCCAAGTGCGCCTAGGTCATGGGGAATGAACCGCGCCTAGTTCATAGAATGAACTGCGCCTACCACGCTCACTGAAGTGCGCCTAGAATAAGGCCGGCCCAAGTGCGCCTAGGTCATGGGGAATGAACCGCGCCTAGTTCATAGAATGAACTGCGCCTACCACTGATGGGACAGTTTGGCGCCCAGTCTGATGGGACAGATGGCGCCTAGTCGAGGATGGCCGGCCAACTGCGCCTAATCAAAGGAGAAGTAGGCGCCATTGGCCAACCGCGCCTAGTTCACAGAATAGGTGCCATCGACCAAGTCAAGGAGAACAGGCGCTATGAAGCGTTCTGTTTGGAAGAGGCGCGCAGCGCTAAGGAGCGTGCGGCCAAGAGGCGCACTTGCAAGAGCAAGCGGCCAAAGTAGGCGCCATCGGACCTACGCAGGGGAAATAGGCGCCATCGGCTACCACAGAGTCATCTTCTTCCCAAGGAAGAACACCATGGCCGAAAACTTAGCAACATCACAACTCGGCCATCCGAGCTCCAAATCCAAACTTCCAAGGGTCCATCTTGGGTGAAATTTGATTCTCTACCACATGAGCACATCAAATCCCACCCAAGATCGGCCAAAACACATCAAAACATGTAAAATCCGAAAATGTAAAGTACAAGATTCAAGCTCCACAAAACCCCAAATCCGAAAATACAAAGAACTAAAGTTACTCCCAATGAGCTAAGCTAAGTGATGAACTCATGAAAGTGGATTCTCATGTTTGGCAAGATGCAACTTGCCTCTCTTCCACTAGGGTTTGGAGGATGGAGGAAGAAGGGGGTTTCTTGGTGGGGGAAATAAATGAAAGTAAATGTGAGGAGAGAGAGAGGGGAATGGTATTAAATGGTGGTGGTGGGGTGAGCTTGAGGGGTAGTATAGGTTAGGGTGGTCCAACAATAAACCAAAATAGAACCAAACCATGCTAAACCAAGTCAAACCAAGCCAAGTCTCCTCAAAAATAAAACCGAGCAAAATACGAGAAGCCAGGAATACTGCAAGTACAGAAAATTAAAATACCTGATAAAAATCAAAATACGCACAAAATATGAAATACGAGAAATGGGGGTGACAACTCTACCCACCTTAAAAGAATTCCGTCCTCGGAATTTAATCAAGGAGCTAGAGATTGCCACGACAGGCTAGACTAATCACAGGCAAGTTACGCTAAGCAGGCAGCCATACAATCATGCATTCAATCAAGGATGGAACGGGTGTAAGGCACAAGGAAGACATTATACCTTACGAGTCAAACAAATAGGGATAACGCGATCGGATGTCGTCCTCACGCTCCCACGTTGACTCTCCCAGAGAGTGATGACCCCAAGCAACACGGACTAGATTAATAGTCTTGTTCTTGAGGATCTTCTCTCTCCGGTCCAATATAGACACGGGCTTTTCCTCATACGAAAGGTCGGTACCAACGACCAAATTCGAATGATCCAGGATATGGTTCGTGTCCGGGATGTACTGTCGTAATTGAGATACATGGAAGACATCATGCACCTCGCTTAGCGACGGTGGAAGAGCGAGACGATAGGACACATCTCCTACTCGCTCCAGGATACTAAACGGCCCTATATACCTAGGACTAAGCTTTCCCCGTATGCCAAAGCGAATGACGCCACGGTTGGGCGAGATCCTAAGGAACACATGGTCGTTTACAGAAAACTCTACGGGACGCCGATGCAAGTCTGCCCAACGGCGCTGGCGATCTTGAGCAACTCGGATGTGATCTCTGACTCTCCTGACTACCTCGACAGTCTGAGAAATCATCTCCGGACCGAGCATCTGCCTTTCTCCGACATCGTCCCATGCTAGCGGGGACCTACACTTCCTGCCATACAAGGCCTCGAAGGGTGCCATCCGGATACTGGCCTGGTAGCTATTGTTGTACGAGAACTCCACCAAGTGCAGGTGATCCTCCCACGAACCACCGAAGTCTAGCATACAAGCTCTTAGCATATCTTCCAAAGTCTGAATCGTGCGCTCCGACTGACCATCTGTCTGCGGATGATATGCTGAAGTGAACTTGAGATGAGTCCCCAAACTCTGATGAAGACTACGCCAAAAGTGAGAAGTGAATCTCGAATCTCTGTCTGATACTATGCTGACTGGCACTCCATGAAGCCTGACAATCTGCCTGAGGTACCTGTCTGCCAGTTGCGCCGTTGACTGCCCAACTCTGAAAGGGAGAAAGTGCGCAACCTTGGTGAGCCTGTCCACGATAACCCAAATAGCATCCTTGCCTGCTGGAGATCTCGGCAATCCTGTGACAAAATCCATGGTAATATGCTCCCATTTCCATTCTGGGATAGGCAAAGGTTGAAGTAGTCCGGCTGGCCTCTGATGTTCAGCTTTAACCTGTTGGCAAACCAAACACCGCGAGACAAATCGGGCTATCTCTCGCTTCATGCCATTCCACCAAAAGTGCTGACGGATATCTCTGTACATCTTCGTGCCACCTGGGTGAATGGAATACTGCGAACTGTGAGCTTCTGCCATGACTTCCTGTCTGATATCTCCACTGGGCACACAAAGACGCGAGCCATATCTAAGTGTACCATCCTCATGAATGTTCAACTCTGGTCTGCGTCCTGCCTCACATTCTGCTCTGAGCCGCTGAATCTTCTGGTCTGCCGACTGAGCTGCCTTGATCCTCTCAACTATGCTGGACTGAACTTGAATACTAGCCATCAAAGCCACGCTGGAAGGAAGAATTACTTCAATACCCATCTTCTGAAGATCTGACAATAATTCTGGTTGCGCTGTCAGGAGATAGACTCCTGCTCGTCTGCTCAAGGCGTCTGCTACAACATTAGCCTTCCCTGGATGATACCGCAAGTTGACATCATAATCCACCAATAATTCTAGCCATCTTCTCTGCCGCATATTCAAGTCCTTCTGGGTAAATACATACTTCAGGCTCTTATGATCCGTGAAAATCTCAACTCTATCACCATACAAGTAGTGCCTCCAAAGCTTCAATGCAAAGATAACTGCTGCTAGCTCCAAATCATGGGTTGGGTAATTCTTCTCATGATCGCAAAGTTGCCGCGAAGCATAAGCAATTACCTTCCCATGCTGCATCAGAACACATCCTAATCCCTTCCCTGAAGCATCACAATACACTGTGAATCTACCGGTCCCATCCGGAAGAGTGAGAATGGGAGCCGTCATCAAACCTCGCTTCAATTTCTCAAAGGATTCCTGACACTCTGCTGTCCAAACAAATGGCACATCCTTCCTGGTCAACTGGGTCATCGGCGCTGAAATTCTAGCAAAATCTGAAACAAATCGCCGGTAATAGCCGGCCAATCCAAGAAAGCTGCGAACCTCTGCTACTGATCTAGGAACTGGCCACGACTCAATGGCCACAATCTTCTGGGGATCCACTTCCACTCCTTCGCGGGTAATGATATGACCCAAGTACGAAATGCGATCGAGCCAGAACTCGCATTTGCTGAACTTGGCGTACAACTGATGTTCTCTAAGTGTCTGAAGGACAACTCTGAGATGCTGATCGTGCTCTGCTTCACTCTTGCTGTAGACCAGGATGTCATCAATGAATACGATCACAAACTGGTCCAAGTAAGGCATGAAGATACGGTTCATGAGATCTATGAACACTGCCGGCGCATTGGTTGCTCCAAAGGGCATAACTAGGAACTCCCAATGCCCGTACCTTGATCTGAACGTCGTCTTCGGGATGTCTTGCTCTCTGACCCTGATCTGATGGTAGCCTGACCTCAAGTCTATCTTCGAGAATACTGAAGCCCCTTTAATCTGGTCGAACAAGTCATCAATCCTCGGAAGAGGGTATCTGTTCTTGATCGTCACTGAGTTCAAGGTACGGTAATCAACACATAGCCTGGACGTACCATCTTTCTTCTTCACAAGAAGCATAGGGGCTCCCCAAGGCGATCCACTAGTACGGATGAATCCTTTGGTTCTCAAGTCTTCAATCATCTTATACAAAATCTCTAGTTCTGAAGGCGCCATCCTGTAGACTCGCTCTGACGCTGGTACGGTTCCAGGAATCAAGTCTATGGTGAACTCGATCTCCCTCTCTGGCGGCATACCTGGAAGCTCCTCTGGGAAGACATCTGGAAACTCGTCCACAATCCTGGGCAACTGCACTGCTGCTACTGCCATCCGCAATACCGGGGAAGAAGGCTCTACTGCGCCTCTGGAAAATGAAAACTCTGGCTCTCCGGGGATACTAAAGATAACTCTGCCAATGTGGCAGTCTATCCTGGCATAATGATCTCTCAACCAGTCCATACCTAGGACTACATCATAATCTTCCAGGGGAAACTCTACCAATCTAGCGGGGAACTCCCTACCGCTAACTACGATCCGACACGAGGAAAACACTCGATCTACTCCCACAAGACCATTACCAGTAAGCACATTAAGCCTCACTGATAATGACTCGGGCTCCAATCCTATCCGTATCGCGAATCGTGCAGACATAAATGAATGCGATGCACCAGAATCAAATAATGCTGATGCTGGGGTAGAGTTGACGAGAATTGTACCTGCCACAACCTCACCTGGCGCTACCTCTTCTGCTGCGGTCATTGCCATCACTTGACCTCTGGGTGCCTGTCCTCTCTGCTGATTACCTCTCTGCCTGGCCTGAATCTGAGCCTGGGCCTGAGCATACTGCTGGGGACTCTGCTGCTGAAAAGCTTGATTCTGAGGCAACATCGGCCTCGGGTGCTGCTGCTGTACTGGTGCTGGTCCCCTAACTGAAGGACTAGTAAGGTTGGACGAGGATGAACTCCCTCGATTGGGGCACGACCCTATCCTATGGTCCGCCGCCCCACAAGCTAGGCACAATCCCTGTGCCCTCCGACACTCTGCCACCACATGGCCCGGCTTCCCACAGTATGAACATCCTATTGTGGAAGAAGATTTCTGCTTCTGCTGCTGCTGAGGAAACGTCGGGGTCGAATGCCGGTCCGACGTTACTGAGGCCGTCCGCCTCGGAGCTCCAATCGTAATACCCCTAGCTGCCGGGGCTGGTGCTGACGACTGGTGCGACTGGCTGTGGGACCGCTTCCTACTTCCGGTCCTATCCATAATCCTCTGGGAGGTGTATTCATGCCTCCTGGCTGCCCTCAACACGGCGTCGAACGTCTGGTGCTCGAACTGCTCAACTGCTAACAAAATCTCCAAGTGGAGCCCTTGCTGGAAACGCTGGGCCCGATCATACTCGGTTGCCACCAAGGTGGGGGCAAACCTACTCAGCCTCGAAAACTCGGTCGCATAGCCATCGACCGTCCTGCCTCCTTGCTTCAGGTTGGTGAATCTAGTCTGCAAATCGTACCGTGCCACGGCATCGAAGTACTTCGTCTGGAACCTCTCCCTAAATACTGTCCAAGGGACTGGCGCTGCCAATCCCATGGCCTGAGCTGCCCACCAATTGCGGGCAAGGTCCAACAACTGTAGGCGGACCACTGCCACCTTCTCATTCTCTGGAGTCCTCGCCGCTTCCAGAACTACCTCGGTATCCTGAAGCCATGCATCCGCGGCGATTGCGTCTTCGCTGCCATCGAAGAACGGAGGGTTCAAGCGCTTGAAACTGTTGGCCGCCTGGTTCCCTTGGTGACCTCCTCTATTCAGTGCTTCATGAACTTCCTGGTGCAGGGCGTCGCCTCGACGATCCTGGGCTGCAAGCAAATCTCTGATAAGCCCTACCAAGGCTCCCTCCTCTTGTCTCACAGGCGGAACGGGCTGAGCTTCATGAACGCGAGGTTCCTGACCTCCAGAAGGTACAACTCTAGAGGCCGCTCCAGAGTCCTGAGACTGCTCCTCTTGTTGCTGGGGTTCATGCTGGGCTTCTCCTGGCTGATCGGCACGTCCGGGAACAGTGCCGCTGAAGAAGACGACAGGGGGAAACGATAAGGAAGGACAGTGAAAGAGCAAGGATGCATGCAAGTGACCGAATCAAGATTCCCAGGGAATAGAGAGTACGAGCAGAGATCAAGGGAGATTACTGATTGAGACATCTACCGGTAACCCTCACATTTCTTGAATTTTCAAGACCTGCATGGGCCACCACTTAAACCGTGTAACGCCCCAGAACCAGAATACTGGAGAGCGGGGGCATACACAGCCAGCTACGTATATCGAAATGGAAAACACCTCGGTATACGGTCACGGCTGTCTAGAAATATGAGGGTTAACTACAAGCCATCAGTCTACTGTGGTCATTAGCAAGCCTATTATCTCAATCTCAAGCAAGTGTTAAGATTACAAGATGTCTGAGCATCAAATATATAAATACAAGGCGTCCCAAATATTACATATTGGATGATCAAGCAGCTAGTCTTACAAAATGTCAGGACTAGCAAAGAGTACATCATACATGATCAACCCTAGGATCTGTTCATCATGTTTACAGCATCAAGAAAATGTACATACGAGCTAACAGGTGCTCGCCGGCAAACGCCTCAAAAGAATATTTAATTTACATATGAGTGAGCGGTACAAAATAGAAACCCACTTTTGGCCCCGGTTTCTTCTAGTTGACACCATCGGGCTGGAACTGCGGTAGATCCTCGGTAGCTGCTCCGAAATCTGGCCATACAAAACCAGCTGGGTCAAACCCCAGAAAGAGCAAGTGTCACAAAGGAGGCCATGCACAAGAACTAAAACCAGCATATCAAGTCGGAATGAAAATAAAGGTACAAGAAGGAACTACATGCAATAGGGCGATAACTGGTCACAACATGAGAATATTCCGGTCTCCCAGGTTACAACCCTTAAACCAAACAAGGACCGGGGTTGTAACCCTTCGCCTGAATAACGCATGCGCTAGACCATTTATCTAAAATTAAAATAAAGACAAGCATGCTCGGGATGAGAGCCAGGTACAGGGACTAGATCAGGCCTAGGCAAGACTAGGCAAGAAAGACAAGGCTAGACAAGACCAGGCGCCAACCATTTCACAACGACCAAGCAAGTCCTACGGCTTGATAAATTAACTAACTAGGGTTGTCACAACCTAGTTACTAGCAAGATGCAATGAGATGTTCCTATCAGCCACAGGCCCTGCAGACTATCCAGGCTACCCAGAACGCAAGCAAGGAGCTGGGTTCAGGTGGGTACATTGTCCGAGAGACAAGTGTACCCTCAAGTACCATCAAGGGGTGCAACACCTAACAGTGTGCTGGAATTGTGCCATACTCGTCGGCAAGCATCAATTCCCAAGGCCGCCCAGGTAACGGGATTGCCTGTAGCCGGGAAATCTCCATGTTCTAGTTTTGTGAACTAATCATTTACCTAGTCCGAATTCATGTGAACCTCTGGCCGTGGTACCCAGAGGTTCATGTCCTAGACATGATGCAAGACTGGACCAGTAGATTAATCAAGCACAAGATGCACACCCACGGTGTCAAGTCACGCAGCAAGTCAAGTAAGCCTGCCTCAGCAGCTCAAGTTGTCAAGTTATTATATTATCATGTCATGTTACAAGAAAGTGCGCCGCCGCGGGCCACTAGCAAGTTGTCAAGTTAACAGGTTCCAGTTATATAGTCCTAGTCACAATTTATGAAAAGTCAACTCAAATCATGTCAAGATCAAGAAAATGGCAAAACTCCAAGTTGTGTCAAAAGTGCCAAGTCGAGCCAAGTCGAGCCAAGTCGTGACGTGGGCAACAAAATCCTTGAAGCTCCAATTCATTAAAATAAAACCCAGAAATAAGCAGATACTGGGGGCACAAGGGATGCAGGTGCACCAGGGCAGGCCAGGGTGGCAACACACTAGAGTGTGCCAAAAAAAGGGGAAGGGGGGGTTGACAACACTCTAGAGCGTGCCTAGGTTGAGGGCACTAGAGTGCGCCTAGTAGGCAGCACCCTAAAGTGCGCCTACCATGCTCACTGAAGTGCGCCTAGAATAAGGCCGGCCCAAGTGCGCCTAGGATAACCGCGCCTAGTTCATAGAATGAACTGCGCCTACCACTGATGGGACAGTTTGGCGCCCAGTCTGATGGGACAGATGGCGCCTAGTCGAGGATGGCCGGCCAACTGCGCCTAATCAAAGGAGAAGTAGGCGCCATTGGCCAACCGCGCCTAGTTCACAGAATAGGCGCCATCGACCAAGTCAAGGAGAACAGGCGCTATGAAGCGTTCTGTTTGGAAGAGGCGCGCAGCGCTAAGGAGCGTGCGGCCAAGAGGCGCACTTGCAAGAGCAAGCGGCCAAAGTAGGCGCCATCGGACCTACGCAGGGGAAATAGGCGCCATCGGCTACCACAGAGTCATCTTCTTCCCAAGGAAGAACACCATGGCCGAAAACTTAGCAACATCACAACTCGGCCATCCGAGCTCCAAATCCAAACTTCCAAGGGTCCATCTTGGGTGAAATTTGATTCTCTACCACATGAGCACATCAAATCCCACCCAAGATCGGCCAAAACACATCAAAACATGTAAAATCCGAAAATATAAAGTACAAGATTCAAGCTCCACAAAACCCCAAATCCGAAAATACAAAGAACTAAAGTTACTCCCAATGAGCTAAGCTAAGTGATGAACTCATGAAAGTGGATTCTCATGTTTGGCAAGATGCAACTTGCCTCTCTTCCACTAGGGTTTGGAGGATGGAGGAAGAAGGGGGTTTCTTGGTGGGGGAAATAAATGAAAGTAAATGTGAGGAGAGAGAGAGGGGAATGGTATTAAATGGTGGTGGTGGGGTGAGCTTAAGGGGTAGTATAGGTTAGGGTGGTCCAACAATAAACCAAAATAGAACCAAACCATGCTAAACCAAGTCAAACCAAGCCAAGTCTCCTCAAAAATAAAACCGAGCAAAATACGAGAAGCCAGGAATACTGCAAGTACAGAAAATTAAAATACCTGATAAAAATCAAAATACGCACAAAATACGAAATACGAGAAATGGGGGTGACAGTTCCTGCCAACATTTGATCTCTAAGCCTGCAAAGTGCCTCGTTTTGAAACTTCGTTCTCTTGATTTTTGTCCCTCAGTCTCGAACTTCATCAATACTGAATCAGCATCCAGCTTCGTCTAGATAGTATAACCTCCAGTCCAAACTTCTCGATGTCTTCTAGCAGGTGCTAGTCCTTGGTTAAGAACTTCGTCATCAGTACCGACCAAGTGCATTGGCGACCACATTAGCCTTACCCGAATGGTACTGCAGGTTGATGTCGAAATCCCTCGTCTGCTTCAACCACCTTCTTAGTCTAACATTCAGCCCTTCCTGAGTGAAGATATATTTCAAACTTTGGTAGCCCGTACATATTTTCACTCCCTTTCCATAAAAATCATGCTTCCATAGCTTCAAAGATAATTGCAGTAAATTCAAATTAGGCGTGGGATGATTCTTCTCATGAGTCTGTAGTTGCCTACACGTGTAAGCAATTACTTTTCTATGTTGTTGAAGAACGCAACCCAGTCCTCTTCCAGAGGCATCACTGTAAATTGAGAACCCACCGGTTCCTGCGGGTAGCGCAAGGATTGGTGTAGTGGTAAGTCTCTTCTTCAGCTCCTTAATGCCGCCTGACAAACTTTCGTTCAGATGAACTCTTCATTCTTCCAAGTGAGCTTCGTCATCGGCTCAGCAATCTTGGCGAAATCCTTCACGAACTTCTGATAGTAGCCGGCCAAGTTCAAGAACCTTCCGAATTGAACTTGGGGTATATCACTCTTCAACAACAGCTATCTTCCATCGAAATTTCTTTTCTTGACAACATGGCCAAAAGTCTATCTTGTCAACAATCCACGTTCAGATAACTTACCATAATCTTCTTTTTCCTCAAGGTTTCCAAAATTTCCTCAGGTGTTTCTTTAGGCTCTTCTTCAGTCTTCACGTATATCAGAATGTTATCTATGGAGAAGATAAACTGATTCAAATACTCATGAAAGTCTCTGTTCATGAGATTCATGAACACAGCAGAAGCATTTGTCAGTCTAACGTCCTGACCACAGAAAACTACCCATACTTGGTGTTTGAACGCCGTCTTGGAAATGTCCTCTTTCCTGACTTTGATTTGATGGTGGTCAGATCTTAAGTCAAACTTTGAAACACCCTAACTCCACACAAACAGATCAAACAGATCCTCGATCCGGACAAAGAGCATTATTCTTTAGTGTCTTGGTAAATGATGCACATCCGTTCGTTCCATCCTTCTGGGCACAAACAAGGTAGGTACTCCCTAAGGTGAAGTTCCACTCTGAATAAATCCTAGAGCCTTCATTGATCTGGTCCTTCATCTTCTTGGCCAACTTCGGGTTGACTCTGTAACATCCTTTAGAAATAGGGAAAGAGTCAGGGCTAAGTCAGGGATGAATCCTATGTCTAGATCTGGGATAATCCGGGGAGGCTATCAGGGAAAACATCTGCCGTAAGGGTGTAACTAAAAACTTCTATTCATGTGGAAAATTATAGCAAAAACTCTTATGTTTGATCTAAGGACATCCTGTTACAACTTCCAAAAAGATGATGCTATTCAGTGGTTCTAGGTCCTATTCTTCATGGTTCTGGCTCTTGTAAGAGCAGTCTCCAACTGCTTCCTTTTCTATGAACCTCGAGTATGCATCACGCCTTATTGTAAGGGCAGGGTCTGCTGGATAGGAAGAGGGTCCCTAGGTTGTGGTCTAACAGGTGTTGCTGGGATATGAGCTCTGGTTTGATAGAAAGATAAGGGCAGTCCTTTACCCGATGTTCAGCAGATCCACATGCCAAACATTGTCCCAATCTCTTGCGGCAACTAACGGCCTGATGACCAGGCCTCTTGCATTAGTTACAAGCCCATAGCTTCTTACGACAAGGCTGCCGAAAAGTAGAGTACTTGATGGGACCCAAATATCTTCTAGATTCAGGGGTATCCTTCCTATGACAAAAGTTCTGCTCTAACTTGGTTGGGGATAACTAAGGCTACATCATGACGTTCTTCATGTCTTCTCTCGTGATATTCTTCTGTTCCTACTGGGCTTCATCTTGAGCTTTCTGGAACTCCATGATTTTTTGAAATAAAACAACCATTTGGAAGATGACTGCTGGTACTGGTGGAGCAACAAAATGAATAATCCACCAGGAAATGCAACTCAGTTGGAGATGAGGTAGGAGTCGCCAGTGTAGGGAAAACTTCACTGGGTGCACTAAGGGATCGGTCAAACAGCTGCGAGGGAAAGGACCCTGGGCTTGGGGTATGATCCGGAGATGACACCTCATTGCCAGCAGGATTTGGTCAATGGTCATTCTTAGGAAGGTTTAGGACACACACATAAACAAGGTAGCCTACCAGTCTATAATCAAGCAAAAATATTTATTTATATATAAATCGGACCTATGTCGTGACAAATCAATGTTCTAGTATCCTAATTATTTTTAGATAGGTTTTCCTAAGTTGTTGTTGTTTGTTGGACCTGCATGGTCTCATAAATTCGCATCGTTCTGCAAAGAACATGGAATTGTCAATGAGACTACGATTCCGTACTCTCCTCAATCAAACGGAGTAGCATAGAGGAAGAACAGAACGTTAACAGAAATGATTAACTCAATGTTGTTGACTGTTGGCCTTCCTAAGTGCTACTGTGTCACTCCCCAATCCTGGAATACGTATTTTAATACATAAACCGATAAATTATATTTACCTTGAATTTATACTATATTTATTATGCTGTATTCCTTCATGCATTTCCCAAAAATAATCGACAAAATATTATTTCCTAATTTATTTTTTGCATTTGGGCCTACAGTTTTGGCTCATTTGGGTAACCTATTCTTGGTTCACCAATGGGTCATCATGAACCCTTTGGTTCATCATGAACCCATGGGTCCAAGAATTCTATATAATAACTCATCTTCTTCTCTCTCCTCTCATTTACTTCTTCTCATTTACTCCCTCCACCAACCAAGGCAAGTACCAACTTGCTCAAGAGAAGGATCCAAAAATTTTGTTAAGGATTTCTTACAAAATTATTTGCCAAAACATGTTCTTCTCCTCAATCTATACTAGTTTAGAACTTGGAAATTTCTATTTTGAAGCTTTGATTTTTGTAGATCTAAGTTTTAATCATTTTCGGATTTCCTTAGTTTTGATCTATTTTCGTTGAAGTTTTGTGGGTTTTGATGCTTCCATGTGGAAGAGAATTCCATTTCACCCAAGATGGAACTTTAGAAATCCGGATTTGGAGTTCGGATGGCCAAGTTGTGATGTTTTGAAGTTTGGGGATTAACCATGGTGTTCTTGCTGTCTGGAGGAGACAGTGAGCAGTGTGCTCCTGTTTGAGCACGCTTCATGTTGGAAGCGTGTCTCCCTTGAGTCTGCGTGACTTTTCACGTAGCACTCTCCCTTGAGTCTGCGTGACTTTTCACGCAGCACTCTCCCTTGAGTCTGCGTGACTTTTCACGCAACACTCTCCCTTGAGTCTGCGTGACTTTTCACGCAGCACTCCCCCTTGAGCTTGCGTGACTTTTCACGCAGCTCTTCCCTTGAGCTTGCGTGACTTTTCACGCAGCTCTTCCCTTGGGCCTCCGTGACTTTTCACGCTGTCCCCCTTGAGCCTGCGTGACTTTTCACGCAGCTCTCTTCTTGAGCCTGCGTGACTTTTCACGCACGCTGTTGTGATTGAGTCTGCGTGACTTTCACGCACGCAGCTCCCCATGAGCGTGCGTGCTTTTGTGCGTACGCTTTTGATATTTTATTAGATATTATATGTCCATTTTATATCCTTACGCCTTTTGTCCCGAGCATAATATGAGCACTAATGTGACCCCGGAGAACAAAGTGTTCCTACCCGATACATGTACCTGAATGTCCCAGTTCTTGTTCATGCTCGACAAATGACTCGTAACTCCACGTGGTGTATTTGCAATGATGCATTACACTAAGGAGGGTAGCACATGTTGACATACTGATTGACATAGATCCTCTTTGGGGTACTCGTACTAAAGTACGACTTTAGGAGGATAATCATGCATGCCACAGCATGAGAGTCCAAGATTTCACCTAGGGTTAAACTAGGCAACTAAATATACTAGATGCATGGGGAGGGCAGAATCCCGAGATCGTGTTACACCAGCCGCCTTGAGATATTGTCTTGACGCGCCGGCTGGTCTCCACGGATACTGTGTCATCCGTAACGAGCGGATGACTGTATCCGATTAATTCATGCTATATATTACATGTTTTGGCAAGGTGGCCTTACGAGGGACCTGTGCTCAATAACACCTGTCTACGCGAACCCCTGGGTTGGCTAGCCTTGCTGGAAAGATACGATCTGAGGATTTTCTAATAACATGACGCGAGGATAACCTCGTCCCACTAGAAACTCGTAGACTTGATTGGCCGTGAAAACGACTTGCTTGTATCCTATTACCTTCCGCGAATAACCGAGGGAAGCGGACTGTTGTGGCACGTGATCCAACCCATGTTCTTGTTTGATTGTTGGGTTGGTTATCGTACTATGACAGGCTGTGGACCGAAGTTATGAACGGAAGACTTATTCTGGTTGTGAAGTGCTACTTCTGTGAATGACTGAGGAACATGGTCTATCATGGTACATGATCCAACCCATGTTCTTGTTTGATTGTTGGGTTGGTTATTGTGCTGCGATAGGCTATCGACCAAAGTCACGATCAGGAGATTTTATTGTTTATACCTTTTAACTTATGTGAAAGTTATAGAGTACGACACGTCCCGACTCCATGCGGCACCTTTTGTCCTTGTTTGGTTGTAAGGGTGCCATATGGGCTCGAAGATGTTGCGCCACCCTATATTAGTAGCATAAGTATTACTATTATCAGTCATTCTATTAGCTGGGTTTTAATCTTAACTCTTGTGCCTCTTTGGCGGTACTTGCTATTCGGGGCTGACCCCGCTGGTTTTGTTTGGCCAGATCTCGTAGCAGAGCCAGAGGACACGATCTTCCTCCCTGACATCCATGGTGCATACTTGGAGCATGGCGGTTCGGGGACTCGAGTGGGTTTCTTCTTCACCACTCCTGCTTATACTTTTGCGGCGTTTAGCTACCGGCACTTGTTAGCCGGATTACTTGATATTTTGTGTCAGTACATAATTGTAATTAAACAGACTGCAGCTGTGTATAATTTTGTACTTCTGACTCTCTGAGATAGCTAAATTATAAAGCTAGTCTATCATGACCGTTTTGATGAAGCGTCGGGGACGCCTTACTGCTTTATCTTTAATGTTCATTTAATTACTGATTTGACTTGATTGATTGAGACATAGAACTCTGTGGTACCATAGGAGACTTGATTATAGCATGTACCCCCTCGTCTCTCGACAGCCACGATCGCCATATGACGTCACGTACCTCATATGGAGTAGCTGGCCTAGTCCGTCTCCGTATTTCGGTACTGGGACGTGACAAGGTTTTAGTGGTGGCCCATGCAGGTCTGATTTTCAGACTTGTGGGGTATTACGAATTATTAGGAGTCTTAATCAAAACTTGTTCCCCTTGAAATTCTGTTTCGAATTCTCTGTTCTTGCCTTGATCTCTAACCTGACTTGCATCCTCGAAATCTTCCTCGTTCGGACTTGATAATCTTATATCTTTCTCTATAGGGGTGCTTCATTCTCAGTAGCGGGTGAGGCCCATGAGGAAGAGCAGCAAGAGCATGGCTCGACTGGGCAGCAACAGGGGAGAGGACCTTCTCCAGTGCAGGCACGAGCAGAAGTGGGACCAGAGGCAGTGCAGCCGCAGGTTATTGGAACTCCTGCAGCACCAGCAGCGACGGCAGTACCAGATGCCGTAGCACTCCTGGAGATCGTCCGAGGGATTTTTGTCACTCACCAACAGCAACAGACTTGGCAGCAGGAGCAGAACGTGTTGCTGAACCAGGGGATTCAGTTAGCTCTTGAGAGGAGTGCCGGGGTTGACTCGGGAGCATCAGGAAGGTTCCGTCGCTTGAACCCGAGGTATTTTGATGGCACGGAGGATGCCATCACTGCGGATGCATGGATTCAAGACATTGAAGCCATTCTTGTGGCAGCCAAGGTTCCAGATGATGAGAAGGTTGATCAGGTCAAATTAGTACTTCAGGATCTTGCCCGCGACTGGTGGGCCTCAGAAGAAGTTGGTACAAGATGCCCTGTTCGTTGGACCACCTTCAGTGACAGATTCAAGGCCAAGTATTTTGGCGTAGTAGCTCGATATGAGCTCCAGCAGAAGTTTATCAGTCTCAAGCAAGCAGGCAAGACCGTAGATGGGTATGCAGCAGAGTTCTGCAGATTGTGCCGTTTCGCACCAGCAATGGTGGCAACGGAGCCAGAGAAAGCTATGAGGTTCCAGCAGGGACTTCATTTGGAACTATTACAGCTTGTGGAAGGACATGACTACCAGACGTTTGACGCTGTTTTGACGGCCGCCCGGAGGCACGAGCTTACCCAGCAGAGGTTGGCATCGAGGACAGGAGGTCAGAAGAGATCTCATTCCCAGGTTGGAGGAGGAGCAGTGCAGCGAACGTCGGCACCAGCACCCGGTGTACGTATTCATGATGCAGGAGCACCGCGGAGGACGGCCATGTCTACTACTACAGCGCCAGTTTGGCATCAGCAGCCGAGGAACCAACAACAGCGTCAGGTAGCACCCCAGGGCTGTACATTCTGTGGGAAGACAGGGCACACGAGGGAGGTGTGCCGGACAGCGAATGGCTTATGTTTGAGGTGTGGTCGTGCAGACCACCGTATTTCCACTTGTCCTATGATGCAGAGGCCAGGAGGGCCAGCTCAGCAGTTCCCAGCATTGCCAGCTCCAGTGGCAACCCCGAGTGGAGGGCCAATATTAGCAGTAAGGCCCCTAGCCCAGTGTCTACCAACGCAGGCTCAGATGTTCCGCCAGGCACAGGAAGCCGAAGGCCCTCAGAGGCATCAACAGCATGGTCGAGGAAGGCCGCAACAAGGAGCTCAGCGGGGCCAGGGACAGGCTCTCACATTATCCTTGGGAGAGGCTCTAGCGTCTAGTGACGTGGTGGCAGGTAAAATTTTCGTCACCTCATTTCCCGCTGTAGCATTATTTGATTCAGGTGCTACTCATTCATTCATCTCTGCACAATATGCTACACGGATTGGATTAGAGTTTGAGGCATTGCCGGAGAGGATGGATATACTCACCGGCAATGGGCTCGTAGAAGTTAGCAGAGTGCGCTTTTTGTGTCCGGTGGAGGTGTGTGGGCATTTACTGCCCGCATCATTGATTGAATTCCCTATGGAGAATTTTGATGTCGTTCTTGGCATGGACTGGTTGAGAGACAGTCATACGACAATTGATTGTAGAGGAGGTAGGGTCATATTCAGCGTTCCTGGGATGGAGCAGTTCATCTTTACTCGAACCTTGAAGAATCAGGCCGGAGGCGTCATCTCAGCAGCAGTGTCAGAGCCAGGACAGATTCCGAGAGTGGTCGAAGATTTTCTCGACGTCTTCCCTGATGAGCTCCCAGGGATACCCCCAGTCAGAGAGGTAGAATTTAGCATTGAGTTGAACCCTGGAACGAGGCCTATTGCAGATAGAGTTTACAGAATGTCGCCGTCAGAGCAGGATAAGTTGTATCAACATGAAGAAGAGTTGAAGTCTAAGGGATTCATCCGACACAGTAAATCGCCCTGGGCCGCGCCAGTGATTCTAGTTTCCAAGAAGGATGGGTCGACGAGGATGTGCATCGACTACCGCAAGCTGAATGCAGTAACAGTGAAGAATAAGTACCCACTACCAAGGATTGATGACCTGTTTGACCAGTTGAGCAAGGCTAGCGTCTTTTTCAAGATCGATCTTCGGTCAGGATACTATCAAGTAAGAGTCCGGGAGCAAGACATACCGAAGACAGCATTCAGATCTAGATATGGGCATTATGAGTTTTTAGTAATGCCCTTTGGACTAACCAACGCCCCCGCAGTATTCATGGATTTAATGAACCGCATCTTTCTGTCGTATTTGGATAAATTTGTGGTGGTGTTCATAGATGACATTCTTGTCTATTCCAGCAGTGAAGAGGAGCATGAGAAACATCTTAGAACTGTCTTGCAGACATTGAGGGAGCATCAACTTTATGCGAAGCTCGACAAGTGTGAATTCTGGTTAGATCATATTTCGTTCCTGGGGCATGTAATTTCTGGGGACAGGAGTGTCAGTAGATCCGAAGAAGATTGAGGCCGTAGAGCATTGGCCAGTCCCGAAAACGGTTGCAGAAGTACGAAGTTTCTTAGGATTAGCTGGTTACTACAGAAGGTTCGTGGCGGACTTTGCCAAGATCTCTGCGCCCTTAACGCGTTTGACGCACAAGGACGTAGAGTTTGTTTGGTCAGCTAGCTGTCAGGCATCATTTGAAGAATTGAAGAAGAGATTGATCTCAGCCCCGATCTTGACGCTTCCAGTAGGAGCGGGAGGCTTTACAGTATATTGTGACGCATCAGGAAAGGGTCTTGGATGTGTATTGATGCAGCATGGAAAAGTGATAGCATATGCGTCTCGGCAGCTTCGAGACCATGAGAAGAATTACCCGACTCACGATTTGGAGTTAGCAGCTGTGGTGTTTTCACTCAAGTTGTGGAGGCATTATTTATACGGGGATCGGGTAGAGATCTATACTAATCATAAGAGTTTGAAATACGTATTCACGCAACGAGATTTGAACATGAGGCAAAGAAGATGGTTAGAACTGCTGAAGGATTTTGATTTAGATCTTCAGTATCATTAGAACTTGGAAATTTCCATTTTGAAGCTTTGATTTTTGTAGATCTAAGTTTTAATCATTTTCGGATTTCCTTAGTTTTGATCTATTTTCGTTGAAGTTTTGTGGGTTTTGATGCTTCCAAGTGGAAGAGAATTCCATTTCACCCAAGACGGAACTTTGGAAATCCGGATTTGGAGTTCGGATGGCCAAGTTGTGATGTTTTGAAGTTTGGGGATTAAGCATGGTGTTCTTGCTGTCTGGAGGAGACAGTGAGCAGTGTGCTCCTGTTTGAGCACGCTTCCTGTTGGAAGCGTGTCTCCCTTGAGTCTGCGTGACTTTTCACGCAGCACTCTCCCTTGAGTCTGCGTGACTTTTCACGCAGCACTCTCCCTTGAGTCTGCGTGACTTTTCACGCAGCTCTTCCCTTGAGCGTGCGTGACTTTTCACGCAGCTCTTCCCTTGGGCCTGCGTGACTTTCCACGCTGTCCCCCTTGAGCCTGCATGACTTTTCACGCAGCTCTCTCCTTGAGCCTGCGTGACTTTTTACGTACGCTGTCGTGAGTGAGTCTGCGTGACTTTCACGCACGCAGCTCCCCATGAGCGTGCGTGCTTTTGTGCGTACGCTTTTGATATTTTATTAGATATTATATGCCCATTTTATATCCTTACGCCTTTTGTCCCGAGCATGATATGAGCACTAATATGACCCCGGAGAACAAAGTGTTCCTACCCGATACATGTACCTGAATGTCCCAGTTCTTGTTCATGCTCGACAAATGACTCGTAACTCCACGTGGCGTATTTGTAATGATGCATTACACTAAGGAGGGTAGCACATGTTGACATACTGATTGACATGGATCCTCTTTGGGGTACTCGTACTAAAGTACGACTTTAGGAGGATAATCATGCAGGCCACAGTATGAGAGTCTAAGATTTCACCTAGGGTTAAACTAGGCAACTAAATATACTAGATGCATGGGGAGGGCAGAATCCCGGGATCGTGTTACACCAGCCGCCTTGAGATATTGTCTTGACGCGCCGGCTGGTCTCCACGGATACTGTGTCATCCGCAACGAGCGGATGACTGTATCCGATTAATTCATGCTATATATTACATGTTTTGGCAAGGTGGCCTTACGAGGGACCTGTGCTCAATAACACCTGTCTACGCGAACCCCTGGGTTGGCTAGCCTTGTTGGAAAGATACGATCTGAGGATTTTCTAATAACATGACGCGAGGATAACCTCGTCCCACTAGAAACTCGTAGACTTGATTGGCCGTGAAAACGACTTGCTTGTATCCTATTACCTTCCGCGAATAACCGAGGGAAGCGGACTGTTGTGGCACGTGATCCAACCCATGTTCTTGTTTGATTGTTGGGTTGGTTATCGTACTATAACAGGCTGTGGACCGAAGTTATGAATGGAAGACTTATTCTGGTTGTGAAGTGCTACTTCTGTGAATGACTGAGGAACATGATCTATCATGGTACATGATCCAACCCATGTTCTTGTTTGATTGTTGGGTTGGTTATTGTGCTGCGATAGGCTATCGACCAAAGTCACGATCAGGAGATTTTATTGTTTATACCTTTTAACTTATGTGAAAGTTATAGAGTACGATACGTCCCGACTCCATGCGGCACCTTTTGTCCTTGTTTGGTTGTAAGGGTGCCATATGGGCTCGAAGATGTTGCGCCACCCTATATTAGTAGCATAAGTATTACTATTATCAGTCATTCTATTAGCTGGGTTTTAATCTTAACTCTTGTGCCTCTTTGGCGGTACTTGCTATTCGGGGCTGACCCCGCTGGTTTTGTTTGGACAGATCTCGTAGCAGAGCCAGAGGACACGATCTTCCTCCCTGACATTCATGGTGCATACTAGGAGCATGGCGGTTCGGGGACTCGAGTGGGTTTTTTCTCCACCACTCCTGCTTATACTTTTGCGGCATTTAGCCACCGGCACCTGTTAGCCGGATTACTTGATATTTTGTGTCAGTACATAATTGTAATTAAACAGACTGCAGCTGTGTATAATTTTGTACTCCTGACTCTCTGAGATAGCTAAATTATAAAGCTAGTCTCTCATGACCATTTTGATGAAGCGTCGGGGACGCCTTACTGCTTTATCTTTAATGTTCATTTAATTGCTGATTTGATTTGATTGATTGAAGCATAGAACTCTGTGGGACCATAGGAGACTTGATTGTAGCATGTACCCCCTCGTCTCTCGACAGCCACGATTGCCGTATGACGTCACGTACCTCATATGGAGTAGCTGGCTTAGTCCGTCTCCGTATTTCGGTACTGGAGCGTGACATACTGGGGTGAAGCTGCATTGACGGCCACTTTTATTCTAAATAGAGTGCCTCATGCAACTTCAGACGTTACTCCTCATGAACTCTGGTTCAAGGTCAGACCTAACTTGAATGTCATTCGAGTGTGGGGGTGTCTGGCATATGTCAAGCTTCCAGATCTGAAGATTCAGAAGCTTGGGACAAGGACTACAAAGACGATCTTCTTGGGGTATGCCGAGAAGAGTGATGCTCGGAGATTTCTTGATATTGAGTCAAATCATATCATTGAATCTCGCGACGCAGAATATTTTGAAGACAAATTTGCAAGGCACAAGAATATTGTTCTTGCGGATGTACCGGAGAACAATGAGGGTGCGCAGGAAACTGAAGTATTCAATGAAGATGTGGTCCAAGAAGATGTTGTTGTTAAAACAACGGTTGAACCAGAACAAGCTGAGCCGTCAACTAAGCGTATGAGGAGGCCGAAGGATTTCGGAAGTGACTTTGTCACCTATCATGTGGAAGCAGATCCGCTTACCTATGATGAGGCGATGAAGACCAGAGACGCGGTTTTCTGGAAGGAGGCGATTGACAATAAAATTGATTCCATCACCTCAAATAACACTTGGGTGTTGGTTGATCTTCCTGAAGGAGCGAAACCCATCGGATGCAAATGGATCTTCAAGAAGAAGATGAAAGCAGATAGAACTATTGACAAGTTCAAGACTAGGTTGGTAGCCAAGGGGTTTTCTCAGAAGCAGGGAATTGACTATTTTGACACATATGCTCCAGTAGCCCGGATGACCACCATCAGAATGTTGATTGCTATCGCAGCAATACATAAGATGGTGATACATCAGATGGATGTGAATACGGCTTTCCTAAATGGCGAGCTGACCAAAGAGATTTACATACAACAGCCAGAGGGATTTGTCATCAGGGGTCTTGAAGACAAAGTCTGCAAGTTGGTGAAATCCTTGTGCGATCTTAAACAAGCTCCCAAGATGTGTCATAAGAAATTTGACAAAGTTATAAGGTCAAATGGCTACATGGTCAGCGATACGGACAAGTGTGTTTACACGAAGTTCGCTGATGGAAGAGGTATGATCGTTTGTCTGTACGTGGACGACATGCTTATCCTAGGTACGGATACTAGCTATGTCACGGAGACAAAGAAGTTCATCTCAAGCAAGTTCAGTATGAAGGACTTGGGGGAAGCTGATGTGATCTTAGGAATCAAAATCATCCGGACAGACACTGGACTAGCGCTGTCACAGTCTCATTATATTGAGAAAATGATCACTCCTTATGGGTATCGGGATCTTCCAGGGATCGATACGCCGTACAGGTGTGATCTGAAGCTGAAGCCTAATTCAGGGAAAAGCGTCAGACAGCTGGAGTATGCAAGCGTAATCGGAAGTTTGATGTATGCTACTACTGCCACAAGACCTGACATAGCTTTCGCCGTGGGAATACTGAGTCATTTCACGAGCAACCCAGGTGCTGAACACTGGAAAGCTGTAAAACTGGTATGAGATATCTCAAGAAGACTCAGACATATACACTGTACTACAGCGGAGATCCGCAGGTAGTGGAAGGCTTCAGTGATGCCAGCTGGTGCTCAGATTTGGAGAGCGAGAGGTCCACAGGTGGATATATTTTCACAATGAGTGGAGCTGCTATATCGTACAAATCGAAGAAGCAGACTATGCTCTCGCGGTCATCCATGGAATCTGAGTTCTTTGCACTTGATACTGCAACCGAGGAAGCAGAATGGCTTCGAGAGCTCATGTATGATCTTCCAGTGGTTGGGGCACAAATACCGGCAATACCGATATACTGCGACAACTAGGCGACTGCGGCGGTGGCATCAAATAATCTTTTCAACGGAAAGAAGAGGACTGTACGGTTAAAGCACAGGGCAGTACACGATCTTATTAAGAGAGGTGTAATTGCAGTTATTGATGTTCGGAGTCAGGAGAACCTGGCGGATCCGTTCACCAAGGGCCTCAAGCGCCAACTGGTCGATGACACAGCTTGTAAAATGGGCTTGAAGGCATTCTGATATTAGTTATTGTATTCCTACCATAAAGTTTTATGCTATTAGTTCAAAGATTTATCTACTAGGCATCTAGCTTTTGGTTCAAGGGAGGACCATTAACTGGAAGAATATCAGGAACGGTGGGTACATATTCTATTGGGCATGGAGAGGTTACGGACCTACAACCACTGTTGTCTACTGTTGTTTTCTGTGGAAAATGGTTCCTGTGGGAAGGATGGCTTAATTGCCTTAATGAGTTATCAGGCAGAGTGAATGCCTGGTGTGCTTTACAGGAAGCACGGTAGAGCAGCACTACAAGGAGTGAAACTCCATGCTACAGTGGGGTGACTCCACAATGAGGTTCCTATATGTGGGGTGCTGCCCAGGAATAGGATAAAGCCTCGGCTTAGCAGGCCAAATCATAGCGGCGTAGCACCGCAAATAGGCAGTTAGCCTAATGATGTATGTTAAAATAAAGAGGGGTATAGTCAGCACTACAAAGAGGAGGAGTTCCTCATGTTACAGTGGCACGACACCACAATGAGGTACCCGGTTAGGGATAAAGCCTCGGCCTTGCAAGCCATGTTGTTGCGGCGTAACCCCGCAAGGGAGCCTAAGGCTTTATGCTGGGTAGTTTGGCACTATAAAGAGGCGGTTGCCTCATGCTACTGTAGTATGACATTACGATGAGGTTCCCGGTACGGGGTAAGGCCTCGGCTTTAAGCCATGTCATAGCGGCGTAGAACCGCAAGGGAAGCGCAAAGCGCTTCATGCCATGTCTCTTTATAATGAACTCACCTATAGTGTATGGACAGAGATATCAGGCCGTCTCTTGAGGGTAAACTTGTAGACGCCCAAAATTATACACTGAAACCAGGCTGGCACAGGGCCTTTAATGTTGTCACCCCCATTTCTCGTATTTCGTATTTTGTGCGTATTTTGATTTTTATCAGGTATTTTAATTTTCTGTACTTGCAGTATTCCTGGCTTCTCGTATTTTGCTCGGTTTTATTTTTGAGGAGACTTGGCTTGGTTTGACTTGGTTTAGCATGGTTTGGTTCTATTTTGGTTTATTGTTGGACCACCCTAACCTATACTACCCCTCAAGCTCACCCCACCACCACCATTTAATACCATTCCCCTCTCTCTCTCCTCACATTTACTTTCATTTATTTCCCCCACCAAGAAACCCCCTTCTTCCTCCATCCTCCAAACCCTAGTGGAAGAGAGGCAAGTTGCATCTTGCCAAACATGAGAATCCACTTTCATGAGTTCATCACTTAGCTTAGCTCATTGGGAGTAACTTTAGTTCTTTGTATTTTCGGATTTGGGGTTTTGTGGAGCTTGAATCTTGTACTTTACATTTTCGGATTTTACATGTTTTGATGTGTTTTGGCCGATCTTGGGTGGGATTTGATGTGCTCATGTGGTAGAGAATCAAATTTCACCCAAGATGGACCCTTGGAAGTTTGGATTTGGAGCTCGGATGGCCGAGTTGTGATGTTGCTAAGTTTTCGGCCATGGTGTTCTTCCTTGGGAAGAAGATGACTCTGTGGTAGCCGATGGCGCCTATTTCCCCTGCGTAGGTCCGATGGCGCCTACTTTGGCCGCTTGCTCTTGCAAGTGCGCCTCTTGGCCGCACGCTCCTTAGCGCTGCGCGCCTCTTCCAAACAGAACGCTTCATAGCGCCTGTTCTCCTTGACTTGGTCGATGGCGCCTATTCTGTGAACTAGGCGCGGTTGGCCAATGGCGCCTACTTCTCCTTTGATTAGGCGCAGTTGGCCGGCCATCCTCGACTAGGCGCCATCTGTCCCATCAGACTGGACGCCAAACTGTCCCATCAGTGGTAGGCGCAGTTCATTCTATGAACTAGGCGCGGTTCATTCCCCATGACCTAGGCGCACTTGGGCCGGCCTTATCCTAGGCGCACTTGGGCCGGCCTTATTCTAGGCGCACTTCAGTGAGCATGGTAGGCGCACTTTAGGGTGCTGCCTACTAGGCGCACTCTAGTGCCCTCAACCTAGGCACGCTCTAGAGTGTTGTCAACCCCCCCTCCCCCTTTTTTTGGCACACTCTAGTGTGTTGCCACCCTGGCCTGCCCTGGTGCACCTGCATCCCTTGTGCCCCCAGTATCTGCTTATTTCTGGGTTTTATTTTAATAAATTGGAGCTTCAAGGATTTTGTTGCCCACGTCACGACTTGGCTCGACTTGGCACTTTTGACACAACTTGGAGTTTTGCCATTTTCTTGATCTTGACATGATTTGAGTTGACTTTTCATAAATTGTGACTAGGACTATATAACTGGAACCTGTTAACTTGACAACTTGCTAGTGGCCCGCGGCGGCGCACTTCCTTGTAACATGACATGATAATATAATAACTTGACAACTTGAGCTGCTGAGGCAGGCTTACTTGACTTGCTGCGTGACTTGACACCGTGGGTGTGCATCTTGTGCTTGATTAATCTACTGGTCCAGTCTTGCATCATGTCTAGGACGTGAACCTCTGGGTACCACGGCCAGAGGTTCACATGAATTCGGACTAGGTAAATGATTAGTTCACAAAACTAGAACATGGAGATTTCCCGGCTACAGGCAATCCCGTTACCTGGGCGGCCTTGGGAATTGATGCTTGCCGACGAGTAGGGCACAATTCCAGCACACTGTTAGGTGTTGCACCCCTTGATGGTACTTGAGGGTACACTTGTCTCTCGGACAATGTACCCACCTGAACCCAGCTCCTTGCTTGCGTTCTGGGTAGCCTGGATAGTCTGCAGGGCCTGTGGCTGATAGGAACATCTCATTGCATCTTGCTAGTAACTAGGTTGTGACAACCCTAGTTAGTTAATTTATCAAGCCGTAGGACTTGCTTGGTCGTTGTGAAATGGTTGGCGCCTGGTCTTGTCTAGCCTTGTCTTTCTTGCCTAGTCTTGCCTAGGCCTGATCTAGTCCCTGTACCTGGCTCTCATCCCGAGCATGCTTGTCTTTATTTTAATTTTAGATAAATGGTCTAGCGCATGCGTTATTCAGGCGAAGGGTTACAACCCCGGTCCTTGTTTGGTTTAAGGGTTGTAACCTGGAAGACCGGAATATTCTCATGTTGTGACCAGTTATCGCCCTATTGCATGTAGTTCCTTCTTGTACCTTTATTTTCATTCCGACTTGATATGCTAGTTTTAGTTCTTGTGCATGGCCTCCTTTGTGGCACTTGCTCTTTCTGGGGTTTGACCCAGCTGGTTTTGTATGGCCAGATTTCGGAGCAGCTACCGAGGATCTACCGCAGTTCCAGCCCGATGGTGTCAACTAGAAGAAACCGGGGCCAAGAGTGGGTTTCTATTTTGTACCGCTCACTCATATGTAAATTAAATATTCTTTTGAGGCGTTTGCCGGCGAGCACCTGTTAGCTCGTATGTACATTTTCTTGATGCTGTAAACATGATGAACAGATCCTAGGGTTGATCATGTATGATGTACTCTTTGCTAGTCCTGACATTTTGTAAGACTAGCTGCTTGATCATCCAATATGTAATATTTGGGACGCCTTGTATTTATATATTTGATGCTCAGACATCTTGTAATCTTAACACTTGCTTGAGATTGAGATAATAGGCTTGCTAATGACCACAGTAGACTGATGGCTTGTAGTTAACCCTCATATTTCTAGACAGCCGTGACCGTATACTGAGGTGTTTTCCATTTCGATATACGTAGCTGGCTGTGTATGCCCCCGCTCTCCAGTATTCTGGTTCTGGGGCGTTACACGGTTTAAGTGGTGGCCCATGCAGGTCTTAAAAATTCAAGAAATGTGAGGGTTACCGGTAGATGTCTCAATCAGTAATCTCCCTTGATCTCTGCTCGTACTCTCTATTCCCTGGGAATCTTGATTCGGTCACTTGCATGCATCCTTGCTCTTTCACTGTCCTTCCTTATCGTTTCCCCCTGTCGTCTTCTTCAGCGGCACTGTTCCCGGACGTGCCGATCAGCCAGGAGAAGCCCAGCATGAACCCCAGCAACAAGAGGAGCAGTCTCAGGACTCTGGAGCGGCCTCTAGAGTTGTACCTTCTGGAGGTCAGGAACCTCGCGTTCATGAAGCTCAGCCCGTTCCGCCTGTGAGACAAGAGGAGGGAGCCTTGGTAGGGCTTATCAGAGATTTGCTTGCAGCCCAGGATCGTCGAGGCGACGCCCTGCACCAGGAAGTTCATGAAGCACTGAATAGAGGAGGTCACCAAGGGAACCAGGCGGCCAACAGTTTCAAGCGCTTGAACCCTCCGTTCTTCGATGGCAGCGAAGACGCAATCGCCGCGGATGCATGGCTTCAGGATACCGAGGTAGTTCTGGAAGCGGCGAGGACTCCAGAGAATGAGAAGGTGGCAGTGGTCCGCCTACAGTTGTTGGACCTTGCCCGCAATTGGTGGGCAGCTCAGGCCATGGGATTGGCAGCGCCAGTCCCTTGGGCAGTATTTAGGGAGAGGTTCCAGACGAAGTACTTCGATGCCGTGGCACGGTACGATTTGCAGACTAGATTCACCAACCTGAAGCAAGGAGGCAGGACGGTCGATGGCTATGCGACCGAGTTTTCGAGGCTGAGTAGGTTTGCCCCCACCTTGGTGGCAACCGAGTATGATCGGGCCCAGCGTTTCCAGCAAGGGCTCCACTTGGAGATTTTGTTAGCAGTTGAGCAGTTCGAGCACCAGACGTTCGACGCCGTGTTGAGGGCAGCCAGGAGGCATGAATACACCTCCCAGAGGATTATGGATAGGACCGGAAGTAGGAAGCGGTCCCACAGCCAGTCGCACCAGTCGTCAGCACCAGCCCCGGCAGCTAGGGGTATTACGATTGGAGCTCCGAGGCGGACGGCCTCAGTAACGTCGGACCGGCATTCGACCCCGACGTTTTCTCAGCAGCAGCAGAAGCAGAAATCTTCTTCCACAATAGGATGTTCATACTGTGGGAAGCCGGGCCATGTGGTGGCAGAGTGTCGGAGGGCACAGGGATTGTGCCTAGCTTGTGGGGCGGCGGACCATAGGATAGGGTCGTGCCCCAATCGAGGGAGTTCATCCTCGTCCAACCTTACTAGTCCTTCAGTTAGGGGACCAGCACCAGTACAGCAGCAGCACCCGAGGCCGATGTTGCCTCAGAATCAAGCTTTTCAGCAGCAGAGTCCCCAGCAGTATGCTCAGGCCCAGGCTCAGATTCAGGCCAGGCAGAGAGGTAATCAGCAGAGAGGACAGGCACCCAGAGGTCAAGTGATGGCAATGACCGCAGCAGAAGAGGTAGCGCCAGGTGAGGTTGTGGCAGGTACAATTCTCGTCAACTCTACCCCAGCATCAGCATTATTTGATTCTGGTGCATCGCATTCATTTATGTCTGCACGATTCGCGATACGGATAGGATTGGAGCCCGAGTCATTATCAGTGAGGCTTAATGTGCTTACTGGTAATGGTCTTGTGGGAGTAGATCGAGTGTTTTCCTCGTGTCGGATCGTAGTTAGCGGTAGGGAGTTCCCCGCTAGATTGGTAGAGTTTTCCCTGGCAGATTATGATGTAGTCCTAGGTATGGACTGGTTGAGAGATCATTATGCCAGGATAGACTGCCACATTGGCAGAGTTATCTTTAGTATCCCCGGAGAGCCAGAGTTTTCATTTTCCAGAGGCGCAGTAGAGCCTTCTTCCCCGGTATTGCGGATGGCAGTAGCAGCAGTGCAGTTGCCCAGGATTGTGGACGAGTTTCCAGATGTTTTCCCAGAGGAGCTTCCAGGTATGCCGCCAGAGAGGGAGATCGAGTTCACCATAGACTTGATTCCCGGAACCGCACCAGCGTCAGAGCGAGTCTACAGGATGGCGCCTTCAGAACTAGAGATTTTGTATAAGATGATTGAAGACTTGAGAACCAAAGGATTCATCCGTACTAGTGGATCGCCTTGGGGAGCCCCTATGCTTCTTGTGAAGAAGAAAGATGGTACGTCCAGGCTATGTGTTGATTACCGTACCTTGAACTCAGTGACGATCAAGAACAGATACCCTCTCCCGAGGATTGATGACTTGTTCGACCAGATTAAAGGGGCTTCAGTATTCTCGAAGATAGACTTGAGGTCAGGCTACCATCAGATCAGGGTCAGAGAGCAAGACATCCCGAAGACGACGTTCAGATCAAGGTACGGGCATTGGGAGTTCCTAGTTATGCCCTTTGGAGCAACCAATGCGCCGGCAGTGTTCATGGATCTCATGAACCGTATCTTCATGCCTTACTTGGACCAGTTTGTGATCGTATTCATTGATGACATCCTGGTCTACAGCAAGAGTGAAGCAGAGCACGATCAGCATCTCAGAGTTGTCCTTCAGACACTTAGAGAACATCAGTTGTACGCCAAGTTCAGCAAATGCGAGTTCTGGCTCGATCGTATTTCGTACTTGGGTCATATCATTACCCGCGGAGGAGTGGAAGTGGATCCCCAGAAGATTGTGGCCATTGAGTCGTGGCCAGTTCCTAGATCAGTAGCAGAGGTTCGCAGCTTTCTTGGATTGGCCGGCTATTACCGGCGATTTGTTTCAGATTTTGCTAGAATTTCAGCGCCGATGACCCAGTTGACCAGGAAGGATGTGCCATTTGTTTGGACAGCAGAGTGTCAGGAATCCTTTGAGAAATTGAAGCGAGGTTTGATGACGGCTCCCATTCTCACTCTTCCGGATGGGACCGGTGGATTCACAGTGTATTGTGATGCTTCAGGGAAGGGATTAGGATGTGTTCTGATGCAGCATGGAAAGGTAATTGCTTATGCTTCGCGGCAACTTCGCGATCATGAGAAGAATTACCCAACCCATGATTTGGAGCTAGCAGCAGTTATCTTTGCATTGAAGCTTTGGAGGCACTACTTGTATGGTGATAGAGTTGAGATTTTCACGGATCATAAGAGCCTGAAGTATGTATTTACCCAGAAGGACTTGAATATGCGGCAGAGAAGATGGCTAGAATTATTGGTGGATTATGATGTCAACTTGCGGTATCATCCAGGGAAGGCTAATGTTGTAGCAGACGCCTTGAGCAGACGAGCAGGAGTCTATCTCCTGACAGCGCAACCAGAATTATTGTCAGATCTTCAGAAGATGGGTATTGAAGTAATTCTTCCTTCCAGCGTGGCTTTGATGGCTAGTATTCAAGTTCAGTCCAGCATAGTTGAGAGGATCAAGGCAGCTCAGTCGGCAGACCAGAAGATTCAGCGGCTCAGAGCAGAATGTGAGGCAGGACGCAGACCAGAGTTGAACATTCATGAGGATGGTACACTTAGATATGGCTCGCGTCTTTGTGTGCCCAGTGGAGATATCAGACAGGAAGTCATGGCAGAAGCTCACAGTTCGCAGTATTCCATTCATCCAGGTGGCACGAAGATGTACAGAGATATCCGTCAGCACTTTTGGTGGAATGGCATGAAGCGAGAGATAGCCCGATTTGTCTCGCGGTGTTTGGTTTGCCAACAGGTTAAAGCTGAACATCAGAGGCCAGCCGGACTACTTAAACCTTTGCCTATCCCAGAATGGAAATGGGAGCATATTACCATGGATTTCGTCACAGGATTGCCGAGATCTCCAGCAGGCAAGGATGCTATTTGGGTTATCGTGGACAGGCTCACCAAGGTTGCGCACTTTCTCCCTTTCAGAGTTGGGCAGTCAACGGCGCAACTGGCAGACAGGTACCTCAGGCAGATTGTCAGGCTTCATGGAGTGCCAGTCAGCATAGTGTCAGACAGAGATTCGAGATTCACTTCTCACTTTTGGCATAGTCTTCATCAGAGTTTGGGGACTCATCTCAAGTTCACTTCAGCATATCATCCGCAGACAGATGGTCAGTCGGAGCGCACGATTCAGACTTTGGAAGATATGCTAAGAGCTTGTATGCTAGACTTCGGTGGTTCGTGGGAGGATCACCTGCACTTGGTGGAGTTCTCGTACAACAACAGCTACCAGGCCAGTATCCGGATGGCACCCTTCGAGGCCTTGTATGGCAGGAAGTGTAGGTCCCCGCTAGCATGGGACGATGTCGGAGAAAGGCAGATGCTCGGTCCGGAGATGATTTCTCAGACTGTCGAGGTAGTCAGGAGAGTCAGAGATCACATCCGAGTTGCTCAAGATCGCCAGCGCCGTTGGGCAGACTTGCATCGGCGTCCCGTAGAGTTTTCTGTAAACGACCATGTGTTCCTTAGGATCTCGCCCAACCGTGGCGTCATTCGCTTTGGCACACGGGGAAAGCTTAGTCCTAGGTATATAGGGCCGTTTAGTATCCTGGAGCGAGTAGGAGATGTGTCCTATCGTCTCGCTCTTCCACCGTCGCTAAGCGAGGTGCATGATGTCTTCCATGTATCTCAATTACGACAGTACATCCCGGACACGAACCATATCCTGGATCATTCGAATTTGGTCGTTGGTACCGACCTTTCGTATGAGGAAAAGCCCGTGTCTATATTGGACCGGAGAGAGAAGATCCTCAAGAACAAGACTATTAATCTAGTCCGTGTTGCTTGGGGTCATCACTCTCTGGGAGAGTCAACGTGGGAGCGTGAGGACGACATCCGATCGCGTTATCCCTATTTGTTTGACTCGTAAGGTATAATGTCTTCCTTGTGCCTTACACCCGTTCCATCCTTGATTGAATGCATGATTGTATGGCTGCCTGCTTAGCGTAACTTGCCTGTGATTAGTCTAGCCTGTCGTGGCAATCTCTAGCTCCTTGATTAAATTCCGAGGACGGAATTCTTTTAAGGTGGGTAGAGTTGTCACCCCCATTTCTCGTATTTCGTATTTTGTGCGTATTTTGATTTTTATCAGGTATTTTAATTTTCTGTACTTGCAGTATTCCTGGCTTCTCGTATTTTGCTCGGTTTTATTTTTGAGGAGACTTGGCTTGGTTTGACTTGGTTTAGCATGGTTTGGTTCTATTTTGGTTTATTGTTGGACCACCCTAACCTATACTACCCCTCAAGCTCACCCCACCACCACCATTTAATACCATTCCCCTCTCTCTCTCCTCACATTTACTTTCATTTATTTCCCCCACCAAGAAACCCCCTTCTTCCTCCATCCTCCAAACCCTAGTGGAAGAGAGGCAAGTTGCATCTTGCCAAACATGAGAATCCACTTTCATGAGTTCATCACTTAGCTTAGCTCATTGGGAGTAACTTTAGTTCTTTGTATTTTCGGATTTGGGGTTTTGTGGAGCTTGAATCTTGTACTTTACATTTTCGGATTTTACATGTTTTGATGTGTTTTGGCCGATCTTGGGTGGGATTTGATGTGCTCATGTGGTAGAGAATCAAATTTCACCCAAGATGGACCCTTGGAAGTTTGGATTTGGAGCTCGGATGGCCGAGTTGTGATGTTGCTAAGTTTTCGGCCATGGTGTTCTTCCTTGGGAAGAAGATGACTCTGTGGTAGCCGATGGCGCCTATTTCCCCTGCGTAGGTCCGATGGCGCCTACTTTGGCCGCTTGCTCTTGCAAGTGCGCCTCTTGGCCGCACGCTCCTTAGCGCTGCGCGCCTCTTCCAAACAGAACGCTTCATAGCGCCTGTTCTCCTTGACTTGGTCGATGGCGCCTATTCTGTGAACTAGGCGCGGTTGGCCAATGGCGCCTACTTCTCCTTTGATTAGGCGCAGTTGGCCGGCCATCCTCGACTAGGCGCCATCTGTCCCATCAGACTGGGCGCCAAACTGTCCCATCAGTGGTAGGCGCAGTTCATTCTATGAACTAGGCGCGGTTCATTCCCCATGACCTAGGCGCACTTGGGCCGGCCTTATCCTAGGCGCACTTGGGCCGGCCTTATTCTAGGCGCACTTCAGTGAGCATGGTAGGCGCACTTTAGGGTGCTGCCTACTAGGCGCACTCTAGTGCCCTCAACCTAGGCACGCTCTAGAGTGTTGTCAACCCCCCCTCCCCCTTTTTTTGGCACACTCTAGTGTGTTGCCACCCTGGCCTGCCCTGGTGCACCTGCATCCCTTGTGCCCCCAGTATCTGCTTATTTCTGGGTTTTATTTTAATGAATTGGAGCTTCAAGGATTTTGTTGCCCACGTCACGACTTGGCTCGACTTGGCACTTTTGACACAACTTGGAGTTTTGCCATTTTCTTGATCTTGACATGATTTGAGTTGACTTTTCATAAATTGTGACTAGGACTATATAACTGGAACCTGTTAACTTGACAACTTGCTAGTGGCCCGCGGCGGCGCACTTCCTTGTAACATGACATGATAATATAATAACTTGACAACTTGAGCTGCTGAGGCAGGCTTACTTGACTTGCTGCGTGACTTGACACCGTGGGTGTGCATCTTGTGCTTGATTAATCTACTGGTCCAGTCTTGCATCATGTCTAGGACGTGAACCTCTGGGTACCACGGCCAGAGGTTCACATGAATTCGGACTAGGTAAATGATTAGTTCACAAAACTAGAACATGGAGATTTCCCGGCTACAGGCAATCCCGTTACCTGGGCGGCCTTGGGAATTGATGCTTGCCGACGAGTAGGGCACAATTCCAGCACACTGTTAGGTGTTGCACCCCTTGATGGTACTTGAGGGTACACTTGTCTCTCGGACAATGTACCCACCTGAACCCAGCTCCTTGCTTGCGTTCTGGGTAGCCTGGATAGTCTGCAGGGCCTGTGGCTGATAGGAACATCTCATTGCATCTTGCTAGTAACTAGGTTGTGACAACCCTAGTTAGTTAATTTATCAAGCCGTAGGACTTACTTGGTCGTTGTGAAATGGTTGGCGCCTGGTCTTGTCTAGCCTTGTCTTTCTTGCCTAGTCTTGCCTAGGCCTGATCTAGTCCCTGTACCTGGCTCTCATCCCGAGCATGCTTGTCTTTATTTTAATTTTAGATAAATGGTCTAGCGCATGCGTTATTCAGGCGAAGGGTTACAACCCCGGTCCTTGTTTGGTTTAAGGGTTGTAACCTGGGAGACCGGAATATTCTCATGTTGTGACCAGTTATCGCCCTATTGCATGTAGTTCCTTCTTGTACCTTTATTTTCATTCCGACTTGATATGCTGGTTTTAGTTCTTGTGCATGGCCTCCTTTGTGTCACTTGCTCTTTCTGGGGTTTGACCCAGCTGGTTTTGTATGGCCAGATTTCGGAGCAGCTACCGAGGATCTACCGCAGTTCCAGCCCGATGGTGTCAACTAGAAGAAACCGGGGCCAAGAGTGGGTTTCTATTTTGTACCGCTCACTCATATGTAAATTAAATATTCTTTTGAGGCGTTTGCCGGCGAGCACCTGTTAGCTCGTATGTACATTTTCTTGATGCTGTAAACATGATGAACAGATCCTAGGGTTGATCATGTATGATGTACTCTTTGCTAGTCCTGACATTTTGTAAGACTAGCTGCTTGATCATCCAATATGTAATATTTGGGACGCCTTGTATTTATATATTTGATGCTCAGACATCTTGTAATCTTAACACTTGCTTGAGATTGAGATAATAGGCTTGCTAATGACCACAGTAGACTGATGGCTTGTAGTTAACCCTCATATTTCTAGACAGCCGTGACCGTATACCGAGGTGTTTTCCATTTCGATATACGTAGCTGGCTGTGTATGCCCCCGCTCTCCAGTATTCTGGTTCTGGGGCGTTACAAATGTGTAGCCAGAAACACATGTAACTACATTATGTGAGTGGAAAAAATTTCAGCTATGATGCAGAATTCAAGGCTTAGTCCATTCTTGTATTATAGTTTGATTTTTTTCCCATGCGGGAAGATTCAAGTCGTCAACGACATCTCTCCTAATACATGATGGACAGTTACTGTGGGGAACACTTATATCCATATATAGATATATGTGGGGGATTGTTGGGTTTTTTGGTTTTTTTCCTTTAGAAAGCTTTAGTCCCACATCGAAAAAAACAAATGGTTTGTATCTCTATATATTAGCTTGGCTATTATTGGAGATGCACATGTGGTGTGGTGGTGCACATGGGTTTGCCATGTGGGGTTATTTTCTAAATGGGAAAAAATCTAAAATCAACAATTAAAGCATTCATGCTTTTTGCTTTTGGAAAATTTATTTCCATAGGAGCTAAGCCCCGTAGGGGCTTAGCGACTCGGACTCGGACTCGGACTCGGACTCGGGCTCGGGCTCGGGATCGGGCTCGGACTCGGGCTTATGAGCCGTAATGTGGCATTTTGTTGGCGCACTTTGCACTTAGCACGTCAGCATCGTCGCTAGGCGCATAGTGCGCTTAAGTTGCGCGAGCCACTTGCGCGACCACGTTGCGCGGCCCGTTACGCGAGCCCAGTTACGCTGGCCCAGTTACGCAGCCCCGTACGCAGCCCAGTATGCCCAGTACGCGCAGTGTGCGCAGCGTACGCAGTGTGCGTAGAGTGCGCAGTGTGCGCAGCGTACGCAGTGTGCGTAGAGTGCGTAATATGCGTAGGGTGCGTAAAGGGGCTGTGTGCGTAAAGTGCAAATTACGCTGGTTACGTGAATGGCCCAACTTCCAGCAGAACGTGTCCTTACATGTTCTGAGCGGTTGCTCCATGTTCGGGGTGGTTACTACCACGTCCCTAACATTGTGCTAACCGGACAGTTGTTGCAGGGACTTATATAAGGCCTCCTCCTTCTCTCTCATAGGTTGGACAACATATACAAGTGGTAGACAGAAAGTTTACAAAGGTTTTAGAGGCTGTGAGAGAGAAGAGAGGAATTGAACCAGCGTTGCGTTTTGCACAAGAGTTCAAGTTCATCCGAGGAGTCAGAAGAGCAGAGTGTTCCAAGTTCTCCGACGAACTTGCTGGTTACTGGAAGCTATTCGTGTGGGGCGAATAAAGCTTTGAGCAACGGTGATCATTCACCCCAGCAGGAGATTATCCACCTTTCGCCTGTCACTTTCTTTGTTGGTTCTATCAGGATTATATTAACGCACCTTCGGTGAAGTGTTTGCGTTGATATTATCAGAATTCTGTTTGTGCACCTTCTGTGAAGGGTAGCACTTGTGGAATCTCTCTTACGTACCTTCTGTGAAGTGTTACGTTCTGTGCACCTTTTGTGAAGGGTAGCACTTGTGGAATCTCTCTTACGTACCTTCTGTGAAGTGTTACGTTCTGTGCACCTTCTGTGAAGGGTAGCACTTGTGGAATTTCTCTTACGTACCTTCTGTGAAGTGTTACGTAATAACGATTGTTTGTACAATTGTTACGATATTCAGTTTTCCATCGAAAAAATTGTGCCCCGGCATCAACATGTAAAGCCCATTCCAACTTCTAGATTTTAGATTTATAATGTAGAAGCTCATTTTACATAATAGTAAGTTTTATCTCTAATTTTAATTTCTACAATTTCGGTCTCATCCCACACATGTGACAATGGTTGGGCTTTCCAATTTATAAATTATAGATTGTAGGAAATCATCTTGTAGAATAGTAAGTCCTAATTTTGAGCTTAACTTTGTAGATTATAGACTTTATATTTTTTTTCCCACATCAATTTTTGACGACACAATTTTTTGGACCGGAGCTAACTTTATCATTTTCTACCATTCTCGTACAAATCCAACCGATTCTACATCTACCTTCTTTTTTGAAATTTTGAACCCCAAATTATATTTGAGAGTCCCAACTACCAATGATGCTCTTATGACTGTTTTTCAGTTCTTCTTATTATAAGGATGATTGACAGCCATGAGCTAAATCCTAACACAATGGAATCGAAAACCTTCACAGACAATTTCGTCCTCATTGTCACAACCACGATGTAATACAAACATGATTGGTTCTCAGTATAAACACATGACAATCATTAAAAAAAAAGAGAGAGGGACATATGCATGTTTCAAACTGTCACGATGGTCAGAAGGAACCCACAACATAGTCCTAAAGAAAATTGTAAACGAACTCAAGCGGTCCAATTTGGGTTGGAGTTCCTAAGTTTAGGTTGTATCGGAGCAATTGCTTTTCTAAATTAGTCTCTTGTCTTTGTACGCTTTAATTTTGTACTCAAGTTTTGACATGAGTAAACAATAATCTTTTCATTTTTTACTACTTCAAGAATAAACAACAATTTTTTAATATTTTTTTTTTCTATATGTAACTATCAAACTATCAGTGCTAAATTTAATAAACAATTTCGATTAATAAAATAGGTAGAAATATTATTGGAATAAAAAAAATTTACGATAAAATATTTAACTTTTCTTTGTATAGATTTATTGTTTTCTAATAAAGTAACCTAATATTAGTTTAGTTGGTAGATTAAAAACAATACCATCAAAGAGGTCTTCACATGGATCTTCACTCCCCACACCAGTTGGGTGGAAAAGTGGTGGAGAGGCTATGGAGAGTGCAAAAATTCATGATTAGTTGGAAGGAAGGAAAAATACATTAATTTTAAATTTAAGAGAATATATAATATTTATTTAAGAAGTATTAAATTTTAAGTCCATTTATTTTGCTCACGTAAAAATTATTATAAATTATAAGTTAATCTTTCTTACATAAATTTTATATAATATTTTCTTAAATTTTAGATTCATGTGTTTTTTCTTTCTTGTCTTCTCACTGATCATAAATTTATGCACTCTTCGGTCCAGGGGCGGATTTAGGTGGGGGGTGGGGTGGGCTACCCAAAGTTTTTTTTTTTTACTTGTTTTTTTCATATAGATTTTTTATTTTGATTTTTTTATGAGAGTTTGCTTATATCTAGCCCATCCCAACTTACTCTAGCCCATCCCAACATACATTTCTGGATCCGCTCCTGCTCTTCACAGCCTCTGCATGACTGATCCACCCAGATGAGTTTGAAATTAGTTATTGTAGAGCTTTTGCTTATACTTCTAAAAAATAATTTAAAAAACTGTGTTGGTTGCTACTTATAAAAAAGTTTAAGCTATATTTGGATGACTTATCTTGGTTTATATATATATATATATATATATATATATATATATATATATATATATATATATATATATATATATATATATATATGTGTGTTAAAACTAATCCAAATATATGTTTGGTAACCGTTGCTTATGAATTTTATTTTGAAAACTAAATTCAAAATTTGAGAAGACTTTTTAATGTACTTAAAAGTAAAAAAAATACAAACCATTAAAATTTATCTAAATTAAGAGTGCACAAAGTTCAGAAAAGTTGCCGAGAATGAAAACATTGAACCATAAAGTGTTTTTCTTGAGTTATAAAAATATTGGATCAAGAAAAACTTACAACCGTTAGGCATTTTTTGGGAAAAAAACGCTTAACTTAAACATTTTACAGGCATTAAACGTGGGAGCTTACAAATAAAGAGGTGGGTGAACAATCTAATAATTACAAAAATGTCAAAAAATATCCTACCATTGAATTTTTTTTAAAAATAGGTCTAGGATGTTTTTTTAATCTTCCGTAAAAGGTGACTATAGTAATATTTGAATAGTCAACTTTAAGCACAAGTCCCACATATTTTGATGTTATTAGTACATATATGTATATATAATAATGCATTCTTTACACATAAAATCGTTTGTTTGCATAAAATGTCCACCCGCGAGACATTTTTCAACAAAATATTTTTTAAAAAATAAAGAAAGAATGTCAAAAGAAATGTCACACCGTCAACGTTTCTTTATGTGAAAAAAATTCCAAACGTACAACATTTTTGTAGGTATTTTTTAACAATTATGCTATTTGGCTCCCAAAATATTTGGGTGATGCCATCTTCCATTATGTAGCAGCTGATATGACAAATTTTAACCCAAAATATTAATTACCCAATTTTTTAATATTAATATTAATATTAATGTTAATGTTAATGTTAATATTAATGTTAATATTAATGTTAAGATTAATTTTAATTTTAATATTAATGTTAAGGTTAATTTTAATGTTAAGGTTAATCTTAATGTTAAGGTTAATCTTAAAGTTAATTATCATGTTAATTTAATTTTAATTTTAATTTTAATATTAATTTTAATGTTAAATTTTGTCATGTCAGCAACTATGTCTTATGTCACATAATGAAAAATGACATCACCCAAATATTTTGGGAGCCAAATAGCATTTTTGATTTTTTAATCCCTCAACTTCTTTATGTGAAAAAGTTTCACATATTTTTCATATGTTAAGAAGTTGCTACTTTCAATTTTGAAGAACAGAACAATTCCAAATATGACCTCTTAAGTCTTGAATCGGGTAATCGAAATCAGTTGGCTCTTGTGGTCAGCGAGAAGATGCATGACTTCCTTGTTTAGGCGGACGGTCCGAAATTGAACTGCGGAAAAAGTGTGGGTGTGCGCGTAAAAATTGAGAAAAGTCGACCAAATCACATGCAATGTGCACAAAATGTTGAATCGGGTTTCATCTTCTAGAATAGACCTACCTTGACCCGAAACCCGAAATTGTCGATTCATCGGTGTTTCATTCCCAACCCTCCCAGAATCTAACCAAACCCTAATAAGCTAAAATCTGCAGAGAAAGAGAGAAGAAGAAAGAGGGAGAGAGAAGAAGGAAGAAGGAAGAAGGAAGAGGGAATGGCGGGAATGGGGGATGGGTACGTGGGGACCGCCCAGGACGCGGTGAGGATAAGGAGGCTGGAGAAGCAGAGGGAGGCGGAGAGGAGGAAGATCCAGGAGCTCAAGAACAAGTCCTCCACCGGCGCCGCCCAGACCGGCCTCCTCCAGTTCGGCTCCGGCACGTCTGAGGTCGTCTTTCCCTCTTTATTTATTTATTTCTATGGTTTGCTTCTATGTTGCAATCTAGGGTTTCAAATTGTTGCCAGCGAGTGACATGTCAGTAGACAAAACCCTAAAATTGGACAGATGAAATTAGATAATCAAGGAATCCGCTAGTTAACTCTGTCTGTGCTATAATTGATGTTTTATACTTCCAAGGCTGATGGAGGAGGAGGGAGGAGGGTTGTGTTAGGTAGCGGATCTCTGTACCCGTTGGATTGGTCGGGGCGTCATTCGGTAGCGTCATGTTGCGTGGTTCGTCAATGTTGCAGAGGACTTGCATCGTTCCCATCTCAGTTCAATGAAAATCGAGCTAGGATGCCTTGTGGTTTTTGTCAATGTTACGGGGGACATGTTCCATAGACTGCATGGAAGAAGATGATTGAAATAGTCACACTGATTTTTTTTTATAGATAATTGTGTTTTTTGGGTTAAAATCCACGAAAAGAAAATTAAGAAAAAACTCTCAAGCTTGATTCTTACGACTGAAAAAAGCCTTTTCACAATCGAATCCTAATGAGAGAAAGTACTAAAACAGCCCTAAAGGAAATGAATAGGAATTAAAGTTAAAATCGAAAAAATCCCAAAGATTCTATTAACTTTGGGATCCCGAAATGCCTTGTGAACAATTTCCCAAATAGCCCAAAACGAAGTTAGCTGGATATTGTAAGTCATGGCCTATGGTAGTTTCATTGTAATATTGAGGTTATTAGTCTTTGTAAACTTGTTCTACATTACTATGTAGCGTAAGTTTCTTATTAGTTTGGGCTTTTGGAATGCAATTCCTAACTTATACATTTATTTTTGTCTTGTTGGGATATCAGATTCTTGAAACTGCCTTCAAAAAGGAGACTGTTGGTTTAGTTACTAGAGAACAGTATGTTGAGAAGGTAATATGGTTATCAAAATCCCTATCTTATATTTACGTGCAGATGCTCATCGAAAAGCATAATCATGTGACCTTTGATCTTGCTATGTTTCTCGTGTTATAGAGGGTTAACATTCGTAACAAAATAGAAGAGGAAGAGAAAGAGAAGCTGCAAAAATTGCAACAAGAGTACGCGGCGTCTTATTATGTCTTTTACACTGTTTGCTCTCTTAACAGCAGTTATATTTTACTCATATTTTTATGTTTCAGGGAAGAGGAAATTGAATTACAAAAACGAAAAAAGAGGAGAATAAAGGTAGATTCACGCCTCTCCTTCAATGACGAAATTGAGAATGGAAGTGATGAGGATGATACGGAAGCTAGTAAGATCTTCTCTATTTTTGTACCATTATCTTTCTGTGTAACATGTTTATCTACTTAATAGTATTCAGTCAAACAATTGTTTCATCTTCTATGTATCATCTGTTTTTGTGAACATAGGTTCAGATTTCTTCTCTTATTACGGCTTTCTTTGTTATCACATTTCTTTGTGAATCAGGAATTCCAACAATGGATAGTTATTATTATATAGACGTGAAATGCCTGCGTCTGCTTATGATATTAGTTTTAGTAAGATATTAGCATCAAATTGTACTAAACTCTAATATAAGTCACTAGGTATCCGAAAATACAAGAAGCATTCTCTCATGGTACCCATGTTTTTCTTGAACTATGACCATGTAGCCCCTCTGGTACTTGGAAGCAGCCTGGTTCAAGTACGTCATATCGATCCTATTACATTGAATCTGGAAAAGACATGGTACCGGTATACCTGTTTCGAAGCTCTAACCATGTGGATAAACTATAAAGTTTATTCTTTGTTTTGCAGTCCCTCATTTCTCATTCTCATCGACTTCGGCTTGAAAGTGCATTTCATATATTCTTATTTTCGTTCTACTAGTCCTAAATTCCTTATTCCGAAGTCTCTCTCCATACTTCTATTTTTGCATCTAACCCTACTCTCATCAACCAACACAATATCACCAGTCAACATCATACACCATGGGCCCTCCTCTTGGATGTCTAGTGATTTTATCCATAAATATCATAAAAAGGTAAGGACTCGTTCGACACTGATCCTTGAGGTCAGACAATAGTAATAGGGGATGGATTACTATTTCTTCCAATAATTTGCATGGTCGTTGTAATTCTGTTATACAAATTCTTAATGGTATCAATATAACTATTATAAAGTTGTTTTTCTTCAAACCACATCATATCTTAATATTATCAATATAACTATTCTTAATAGAAATATTTTCATGTCCTACCACTTTTCTATTTTTTTATTTTGTTTAATACTTAACTTCAGAAACTATAATTTTACGACAATAGCAATATGACTTATCCTGAGCTAATATGAATCTAAACAAAGTTTTTCTAGATTGTTATCATTAAATGGCTTGTGAAATCCTTCACCTTTTCTTAATATATTATTTTACTAATATCTTTTGGTCCTTGCTCTTGATATACTTAATACTATCTAAGTCTCGACTCTTTTTCCTACTCTTAGCAAGTTATCAATGTTTTTTTTCCCCTCCCTTAGTTTCTAACCTCCTATATAAATGATCATAGATCTTAGATTTACATTCACTCACTAATAGTTTTCTTAACTTCCTTTTTGGTACTTCATTCTCTCAAAAAATTTCGTACTTTTAAACTTGTGCCAATCTTTATAGACAATTAGTTTTGTCTTAATAACCTTTGAACTTTTTCGTTCCACCACCAACTTTTTTAAGGTCCGACAATTGCCTTTTGAAATTCATAAATCTATTTTGCTAATATAACTTGCCATATTGTACCATATAACATCAAAATCCTCTTCTTTGCCCCCATCTTCTTTTACCATTTTATCCTTCAAAGTTCAAATTAGTAAGTTCTCTCCTTTCAAGTTCTACCATTTGGTTATTGGTATATTCTCCACCCTAGCTTTTCTCTTCCATTCCCTAGTACTAATCTCAGACCATCAACCTACATTGAGTGGTTAGGCTCTCATAGTGTAACTTTACAATCTTTACATGCTAGTTTACCGACCTTCGTAGTAAGAAAGTAATCTATCTGACTAATGTCGGCTTCGATCTTATTTCTTAAACATGATTAAATATTTATTTTTCTTTCTAAACTAGTGTTTGCTATTATAAGAACATATGAAACTGCAAAAAATCAAAATTTTATCGTCTACTTCATTCCCAACTCTATACCCTTAACCTCTACGTGCACTATATAATCATTGCTTTCCTTTTCCAACGTTACCAATCGAGTCACCTCTAATATGTAACTTTTCACCTCAAGGTATTCCTTGAATCAACATATGTTCCAATATTTTTATTTTATTTTCAGGTAATTCTACTTGGGGTGCATATGTACTATTAACATTAATAACATCCTTCCATAATACTAACTTAATATTTATTTTAACATCTACAAAGCTATTCATTAATGTTTATCCACACGTATCCCTACCTCATATGTCTCTTTTCACATGTATACAAAATTTTAAAATAGCTATTATCAATTTCTTTCTATTTCACACGTACCCATTTTGTTTCTTTTAGAAAGACTATATTAATATTTCTCCTAATTATTGTATCCACTAACTCCGTTCCCTTTTTCGTTTATGTTCTTATTTTTCAAGTAGCTAATCTAATCATAGTCTCGTGGACCAACTCTTTATATTGTTGCTTCCTATACCCTATTGTCCCTTGTTTATTTGTCATTACATTGGAGTAGCAATTCGACGCGTCACTTCTGGGCAACGCCCTAGTCCCCCCTTGCTCAATTGATATTTTGCACCATGGTGGTATTGATACAATGCGTCACTTGTGACAACCTAGCAATCCACCCTTGCTATTTTTCATTACATCGGGGTGAAAACTGTGCAATGCGTCGCTTTCGAGGAACGCCCCAACTTATATTCTGTATTGATTACTTTCAGGCTGTGTTTGGTAGGAAGGATGGAAAAGTGGAAGGAAGGAAAAAAAATAAGGATACATTTTCCTTCCATATGGAAAGGAAAGATTATTTTCTTCCTTTGTGTTTGGTAGCAAGGATGGAAAAGATAAGAGATGCATTTTTTTTTGTTTGGTATGAAAGAAAAAGTAGAAGGAAAGAAAGTAAAAAATATAGGGTTTACCAATTCTACCCTCAACTAAAAATACTTATTTACCATTTGACTTCATAAATAATTTTTAAATAATACATTCATATGGGGGTATAGTTGTTTATTAATACAAGCCTCCACTTTTTCTTCCACTTTTCCTCCCACTTTTGGGGGGATTGGATTTCTTAGGTTACGAGGGAAAAGTAATCCCTCCACTTTTCCTTCCTATTTTTCTTCCATACCAAACAAGAGAAAATGAATCTTTCCCTTCACTTTTCCCTCCTCTATTTTCCTTCCTCCCACTTTTCCCTCCTACCAAACACACCCTCAGAGAGATCCGACAATGTTTTATGTTGGCTATCATGTACCTAACGCAGCCCTCATCCTTTGTCTGGACTTGGGATCGAAAGTGAAAATATAACACAACATAGACGATATCGGCCAATGGTAGTGATTACAATTTGCCGATTAGGAATCTTATCAACACACTGTAACATTGTGAATCTTCGGCACCCTGAATCATTGTTTATCAACACTGTAAGATTGTGAATCTTCGGCACAACTGAATCACTGTCTTGACACTTTTTTCTTTCTAGTATTCTATTTTGTTCGTTCAATTTTTCTTTGCGGAATTGATCGGTAAAGGGACCCCCAACAACAATATTCGTCAATATCAGTAGCTGTCGATATCGGATCGGGTCATGCCAAAAACGATACATTATCGTATGAGTTTCGGTCGATACTGGGAACTATGCCAGAACCACAATATACGCCAAACTAGATAATGTTTAATTGGTCCAGTAATTCCAGTTTAAGGTAGGTGCTACATTTTAGCTTGAAATTTCTTAGTCCGTTGCCAAGTTGTCCGAAAATCGTTTGTCAAGTTAGATAACTGCCATATGCGTCTTTTCACTTTGACTCGTAGTGTTAAAAAATAATATTTAAAGATTTGATGTTCTTACTGTCCGAAATATAAAGCATTTTAGGTTCGTCATATGTGCTGAAAACCTTCCTGCAGCCTTTTTTGGCTTGTAACCTTTCTTACATTGTGTCATGGACACTTATATAATGGTGATGATAGGTTTGCAGGAAGATCTCGTGACCTCTCTAGTTGTGTTCTAAATGTATTGGGAAAAAATACTTCCTGGGGCTACCCAGAAACCTACACATTTGTAGTTAGTTCTTAATCATTGTTATACACAGAATCTTATTACTTATACATAAGAGTTTTTTTTTCCTATATCGTTTGTTTTTGTATGAGTTATATACATGAAAAAAGTAAATGGAGTCATGGTTTGGTGGTCTGTCATATAAAAGGATTTGGTAGTTGCTATGACTGAGAGATGGGCCTTAACTGACCTGTGGAGAAGTATTAATGTAGTTGAACGAAGTTCTTGTTTTTTGTTATTTGTTTAAATACAAAGAAATAGAAATATGTAGATCATGTATGCAAGTCATTTATTACTATTACAGCCAAACAGATGATCATGGTACAAAATATTCCACACTTTTGCAAGTAGTGGAAAACTAATCTGTTGAATAATGCCAACCTTTCATGTTGAAACTTGAAAGGACATTATCCTATAATGTCTAAAAGGGATCTTGTGAGCTACACTTTAGTTTTCAATATGTTATTTTACTATCAGATAATGTTGAACTGTACTCATAATAGTACATGCTCATTCTAATATGTTCTATATCAAGTGCAGTTGATGAGACAATATGTTCTGATTCTATCTATAAGATAATGTATGTTGTTCATCATTCCTATGAAGAACATTAAGCTAAACAATCTTTTTGGTAAAATGGCATGAGGTTAGAGAAGACTTATTCCTTTTTATTTTTTGCATCTAATGTAACATGTCTTTTCTTGTACTGAAGAAATTCAAGAAGTAAAGAAGTTTGGCAATGGGAAACTTGGCAAGGATCCAACAGTAGAGACAAGCTTTTTACCTGACAGGTCTGGCTTTTATTCTAGTTAAAATTTGATGTTACTTTCAATATAAAATTTCTTTCTTCATTTATTCCCTCCTTGGCTTCAATATCTGAGCTGTTTCTGCAAGGATGATCCTTCAGTGAGAGAGAAGCAGAGGAACAAGCTGAGAGAGAACGATTGCGCAAGCAGTGGCTTCGTGAGCAAGAACTGATTAAAAGTATTCCCACTAATTGTGCTTTTAAACGTTTTGGTAAATACATAAGTTATATTGAACCTGTATCTCTGTATTTCAGATGAGCCACTGGAAATTACTTACAGCTATTGGGATGGAACTGGTCATAGAAGGGTGATACAGGCAAGATTGTCTACTGTATTCACGTTTGAATTTGGCCATCAATATAGCTGGGTTATGACTTCCATTGCTTGGACGTTTTAGGCACGCAAGGGTGATACCATCGGAGAATTTCTTCGATCTGTCCAGCAGCAACTTGCAGCAGAGTTCCGAGAGATACGGACAACATCAGTGGAGAACCTGCTTTATGTAAAAGAGGATTTGATCATTCCTCATGTAAGTTCCTTCTTCTGTATGATCACAACTAGCATAGGTTTATGGGTACATCTGACTTAATCTTTCTCATTTTGGTGCCATACGGAATCTCAGCAACACAGTTTCTATGAGTTGATTATCAATAAAGCAAGAGGGAAAAGTGGTCCGGTAATATTTTTTTCTTGTAGATGTTGAATGTTGATAATTTTTTCTTTTATATTGATCAGTATTGTTATTCGAGTAATACTAGCTAATATATACTAGAACATCAATACTTCTAATTTTGAAACTTCATATTTTCTTCCTCCTTGCATTTTTGTGTCCAACCAAGTTGTTCCCTATTAATTTATGTTCTTGTTCATTTTATGTTTGTGGCTCTCCTGTTTTGCATACTTGGTTATTTGTCCAAGAAATGTAATGTTTTTCCCATACCCAAAGCCATTGGGCTGCCCATCCTACTGCTCCAAGAAATCTAATGTTGCAAGTCAGTCTTGCAAGCTTTATAGTTTTATTTTATGATTGTATTTTCTGTACTAATTAACACTTCAGTTTGTTATTGTCAACAATGTAACGCCCCAGAACCAGAATACTGGAGAGCGGGGGCATACATAGCCAGCTACGTATAATGAAATGGAATCCATCCCACTATACGGTCACGACTGTCTAGATATATGAGGGTTTAACTACAATCCATCAGTCTCCTATGGTCGATAACAAGCCTAATTGTCTCAATCTCAAGCAAGCAAGTAAAATTACAAGATGTAAGATCACCAAATATACAATAGTAAGGCGTCCCAAACATTACATATCCAGCTGATCATGAAGCTAGTCGTTACAAAATGTGGGGACTAACAAGAGTTTAGTCATACATGATCAACCCTAGGATCTGTCAATCATGTTACAGCCCGTAGGCAGACAATAATAATGTATGCAATACGAGCTAACAGGTGCTCGCCGGCTAAACGCCTCAAAATAAATTTTTTACAATAGAGTGGAAGAGCAAAAATAAACCCACTCGTTGCCCTGGTCACGCCTGATGGTCACCATCGGGCTGGAAAGTCGGTAGATCCTCTGAAGCTGCTCCGAAATCTGGCCACACAAAACCAGCTGGGTCAGATCCCAGAAAGAGCAAGTGCCACAAAGGAGGCTTCACTTAAGAACTAAAACCAGCATATCAGAAATAAATATTAAAAGTAGTTACAAAAGAGCTTGGTAATTAAGAATAACAACAGTCATAGTGGAGTACGAGGGAACCATTCAAGTAGTCGGGTCACAACCCTTAAACCAAACAAGGACCGGGGTTGTAACCCTTCACTTGAATAGAACTCCGTCTCCAATTCCTGTTGGTAAGATAAAACATTACAACCATGACGTGGGATGCAATAAGACAATAAACGAAGAGGGGACTCAGAACTGCTCCGGGAGCCAGGTTACAACCCTTAAACCAAACAAGGACCGGGGTTGTAATCCTTCGCCTGAACAGAACTTAGCCCCTGATCTTTATTGTTAAAAGTGACAATCATGCGATCAAGCTTGCAATAATCGAGCACTGAAACAACACCATACAATCGTTCCCGGCCAATCAGTGACTACGACTTTCTACATTAGCTAACTAGGGTTATCACAACATGCAGTGAGATGTTCCTCCAGCCACAAGCCCTGCAGCTAATCCAGGTTATCCAGGCGACTTGGGTTCATTAAGCAGTACCTCGATCTTTTCCATATATCAGTGAATCTAGACTTGTGCCCTACTCGTCGGCAGGCTGCAAGTCCACAATGGTGGCCGGGATAACGGGATCGCCTGTAGCTGGAGAAATCTCTCATGACTACTGAATTATTCTAGTTATTAGCCTTAGCCATTTACAGTAGGTACCCCTGACCGTGGTACTCAGGGATCCCCGTCCTAGACATGATGCAAACACTACCAGTTCAATTGTACAAACACAATCACCCGCGGTGTCCAGGCCATCCAATCTTGTCATGTCATGTTCACTGTCAGGAGTGCGCCGCGTCGGGCCACTATCATGTCATGTCAAAAGTGCACCACAACGGGTCACCATCGTGTCCGAGAACAATTAATTTAGCACAAGTATACATTTAATAATTTAAATATTAGAAGGGGCAAGGGCTGTGGGGGACTCATGCGGCTCGGAAAATTCCATGCGGCCAGCAGGCACTTGGCCATATGCGGCTGAGCAAAATATATAAGCCTGCAATATAATGCACTAAATACATTAATATAATGTATTAATATAATGCATTAACACATTAAATACATTATATTAATATAATGCCTTATATTAATATATATTATATAGATATATATTATATTAATATATATTAAACGTATGCTTGCGTGCATTAGTAAAATGCATTAATATGCATGCGGCTGATATCGTTCCCATATGCGGCTCACTATTGACAATGCCACAAAGCATGCATTAATATGCATGCAAACAAGCCACGTAAGCTTGTAACAAAGCATGCAACAAAGCATGCGTGCCTTCATGCAAACAAGGCCACGTGGGTTACAAATGCAAGCACGCATTAATATAATGCAAGCAAGGCCTGCATTGCATGCGGCCAGCAAAGATTCTTAAGCCATATGCGGCTGGTGCTAAAAAAATGCAACAACAAATGCATTAAGGTAAAAGAAATGCATTAAAGAAATGCATTTAAGAAAATGTATTAGCATTAAAGTAATGCTTGTACCTGAATGCTTATGCGGCTACTTTAGGAAATGTATTTAACAAATGCTTTAGGAAAATGCATTCAAGAATGTATTAATATGCATCAGAGAATGCATTAATGCATTAGTGAATGCATTATAATGCATTAGAGAAAGGCATATGCGGCTCACATGGGTTAATGCATTCAATTCTTAATGCATTACTAATAAATGCCTATGCGGCTCACATGGGTGCTGATGCATTCCATTCTTAATGCATTAAATAATGATGCCTATGCGGCTCACATGGGTTAATGCATTTACTAATGATGCCTAAGCAGCTGATTGTTAGTATTGCATTAAATAATGATGTAAACTAAATGCTTGCTATTGCATTCATAGGCCATGCGGCTGAGATAGGTTGGCCTATGCGGCTCAGTACCTTAGTTATGCATGCGGCTCCAACTTAATATATGCATTAAATATAGATTAGCATGCTGCGAACTTTAAGTAGCATGCCTATGCATGCAAGCTAATTAGTGTGGCCAAAGAAAAGGAATGGCCATGCGGCTGAGTGCTAAAAATGTCCATGCGGCTCAGCAAAATTCCATAGGTCAAATTTGGACCAAACGAAATTCTCTGCAACATGGGGCCATCAACTAGCAAAATATGCAAGTTTGATAGATCAAAACACCTGGAAACCAAAAATACCACAAAGCTAGATTTACAAGAATTTAACCATGAAAATAAAAAATGCCAAGCACTAAAGTGGGTTAGAAACACATGAGGAAAACAATGGAACAATAAAAATAGACTTTCTCCATGAAGCAAGGTGCACTTGCCTAAATCTTCCACTCTCTCAGGTTGGTAGAGAACTAATGGTGGGGAAGAAGAAGAGTAAATGAGGAGAGAGAATTGTGTGGTGGGATATTTAATGAAGATGGTGGTAGGTGGGATATTTAATGAAGGTGGTGGTAGGTGGGAGTGGTTTGGTCCACATAAAATCTAGCAAAACCGAACCATGCAAAACCAAGCCGAACCAAGTCAAGTCGGGCCGAACCAAAAATGAGGCATGCAATACGGGTCTAAATACGTACACATATACCGAGATACGTAATACGAACAATGGTCATTACAAACAATTATGTTGCGGTTGGTTCATTATAATGTAATTATAATCGTAATGGTTAAAAATATAAAAAAAAAAATAAACTTTTTAAATTTTTAGAAAACTTAAATTTTTTTAATTTTTAAAAATAATTAAAAATTAAAACAAATTAGAAAAAATTAAAAAGTAAACTTTTTTGAAAAAAAAATACAAGAAAAAATAAAAATAATAATAGTAGAACTGAAATAAAAGACAAGAAACAGAGAATTTTTTTGGGTAACATTTAAGTTGTAATGTAATTGCGAGTACATCAGTTTTATGATGTAATTGGTTTCAAAATGTAATTAGTTTTAAAAGAAAGTGATGTAATGTAGTGAAGCTTGTAATCGTCATTACATTAATTTTTTTTTTTGTCCAACCAAACACCCGAATTAGATCTACGACGTAATTCCAATTACATTGCGTTAACAAATCACACCTTTAGTCTCTTATCTCATCTATATTTTGCAGCACTCAAATATTTGAATTGTTTCTTGAATATGGGCTATTATTCAAACAAACAGCTTCTCATAGATTTTTAAACTAGGAGAACTCTTTGTTATTTTAGGTTCAGTTGACGATCAATGTTTGTCATGATTATACTCTAAATTTGGCAGTGGTCTTGTCGCGGTTGAATTTGTATACTAATTCTTTCTTTTGAGATAATTTCTGATAGTAATTCTTAATTATTATGTAAACAACCTCGGGCCATTTAGATATGTTCTTTTGAAATTTTGCTTTGGGTCTCTCAAAAACGGTGCTATACTTCTTGCCATGAGCAAGACTTTCTTCTAAACTGCTACTTTTTTTATAAGAGGTCATTATCTTACAAAAATTGCCTCATCCCTCGAAGCTTGCTTTCTTAACTTCCAAATTTCTAATTTTCATATGCAGCTTTTCCATTTTGATGTCCATGAAGATGTTCGGACGACCGCTGATGCAACAATTGAAAAAGATGAGGTATCGCCTGTTGTTTGTTGCGATACAATTTGATATTTGAGTTTCACCTTTCTGAAGATCGTGTTGATGTACTATCTTTAGATAAGGAATTTGGTTGTGTTTGTTTATTATTCTCATTCTTGTAAGTATCCTTCTTGTAAACAATCTTCTTTGTACATGGGACCATTTGAGTTATCATAGGAGGCTTATGATGTCCGGGATTAATACATAACGGAGGTATAAACATAGTTGACCTCGTTATGCTGACTCACAAGGTATGAGTATCTTTTGGAGTCCCTTGTCTTTACTAGGCATGCGAATTTACAAGGGCCAATTATTAAGCTTAGCACTGTAGCATTCTGATTCTGGTCCGTCTTAGGCCTCTTCTGTTGGTAACTTGTTTTAAACATAACACAATATCCAATCCGTTTGTAATTGTAGTTCCTTCTTCCTTCTTGTTATAGAGCATATACAATGGATCGACAGAGGTGCTAGATCACCAGGAGTGTCAGGAAAATGAAATTTTATCCTTTTTAACCTCACAGTGATTCCGGAGACTCTGGCAGAGTGAAAGAAAGTTGTTGAGATTCTGATAAGAGAAGATTTATCAGTGTTTTCCCTCCGTCCTGCCAACTTGAACACACTGCAAAGTGTACCAACTCGACATAAAGAAACACTAGAGAACATACCTTTATTGTTTTCCGTTTAAAACTAATTATTATTCAGTTCTTTGTATAAAGAAGAATGTTCAGGACTTCTGCCAAATCACAGATGTAGATAAAAACAGTGACACATCATGCCATGCATATTACGTCTTCAGCTTTGTTTGTCTCATTCTTGCTGGAGGTAGTACAACTAACAATACAAACATAATGAAGGAAATATCATTTGGTTCATTGTAGTTGTTTGGTGATTTTATTTTGGCAAAAAGGTTATTCATGCATAAATAGTAACCTGAGTAGGACCCCATGGCTAATCACCTGCACTGGTGTAGGTATGTTGTACATTATCTGATACATGATACATATATTATTGTTTCTTTCAGAAAATAGAAGTTGAGATTCAATGCGAGTATTAAAATGCTATTTCCTAGGAAAAATCAATGTCATGGTTGTAATTCTGGACGACCTAGAGGGCAGTCTAATGTGAACTCAGATTTGCAGAAGCCTAATTGTAAACCAGTAATCATCAATAATCTACTAGCAAATAGCCCTAATAGATATTCAGAAAAATCAAATAGTAGCCAAAGGGCATGAAGACATTCCAAATGTTCAGAAGGATCCAAGTTTCGCTCTAAGAACGAGTCCCGTGTCCAAGCCTTTTTTTCGGGGGTCGAAAGGTCAACCTTGATTCAATGCTTCTAACCTTGATTGATACCTAGATGGATGTCACGAGATGTAGGGGATGACGATGCGGGTGTTGATGACGAAACTCGGAGGAAACAAGTGATATCCGCACTGATTTGAGACTGAATATGGTGATGTATATTGACTGATGAAAGGGTATGTGTGGAGGCTATTCATTGCCAAGGGGGACCTCAGGTCTGATTGAAAGGAGGAGGAGGGGGGGGGGGGGGGGGGGGGGGGGGGTTACTTGGAGGTTTTTAGATTTTGATGGAATCGAGGTGAAGGTCTGACTTGGTAACAAGTACTAGAGGGGATTTTTTGCTATCTGAGCAACCAGGGGAAAGAAAGGAAGATGTCTTAGTCTCTTAAGTGTTATAGTTCTTCTTGGGTGATACTGATACTAGCAAACATAGGAGGTGAGCTCTGGTTTCAGCCGCAGCAGCAATACAGGGGGCAAAGATGGGGGCAGACACAGGAATTTAAGAGAGGGGGGTCAACCTTAAATGTTATATATATATATATATATATATATATATATATATATATATATAGTCAAGACTTGGTAGCTCAAGTGGGTAGTTTGGAGACATAAGACTATATATATATATATATCTATATATATAATTTCACACGTCTTACTGCTTACTAATTGCGACCAGTGTCCAATGTCCAAAGTTCTGTAAACATTTTGCTAGTTCCAGCAATGTCCAATGTTCCTTTCTATACAAATTCTATTTCAAACCAATTCTAATTTCACGTCTTAGTGCTTATTAGTTGCAGCAATGAAGAGTGTGTGTGTGTGTGTGTGTGTGTGTGTACGAAGTGTGTATATATATAATTTCACTGATATTGCATTTTCAGTGGTGTTATTTGACCCCACTGGACCCCTACTGTGTCCGCCATGGGCAAAGAGGCCTGCTAGCTGCTGGTTGCACGGTAGGAGAAGGCAGGGACGGGAGAGGGGAAGGCCTACAGACTTGTACTGGGAGGTCTGCAGGTGCCATAGAAAACAGGGAGGGAGGTAAGTACTGTAGCAGGTAGGGAGGTAGACAGTTACTGTAGCAAGCAGTGTCTTGTTTTGGAGTGGGCTTTAGGTTAGGGTTCTGTAGAGGAAATGATTATGAAGAAGATAAAAGAGAAATTTTGTCTGCGAGTAGAAATCACTCCATAAAACTATTTCTCCATCACTTCATTGATCAGGAAAAAAAAGATTATATCTGTTTATAGAGGCCATACAACTAGTCCTCCAAGAAACTCAATCGTCAAACTTACTATATATAACCGAATCCTAGAATTAATCGTGTTCATAAATAATAAAACTAAATGCACCCAAACATATGGAGCCAAAATAAACCCAAAGCCTGGATTAGTCCCCCAAGACTCCCAACTTGACTGAAACTCAAGATCAGAACCCTTGTGTCTGGCTGTTCCTCCATCAAGGTGTAGTTCGGAACATTTTGAGGTTCATCTAAGGTCATATATTGAGGGCTGCTGGGTGTTTAGGGAGAGGAAGGACGAGACAGTTGGGAATCTTTTGCTTAGCGAATGTTTTTAAAAATGCTCTCTTCTAATTTAATACTTTCCCGCAAAAGCAACCAATTGCTATAGAACTTATGCTGGTATTTACATCATCGCCAGTGGTGGAAACTCCCACCTGCCCATTTTGGAGCCCTCCTTAGAGTGATATAATGGTGAATGCTTAATCAGTTATTCCTTGTATTTGATTGCCAATAAGGGTAGACAAAGTACTGCACCTCCTGCTGGCATCCTCTTAGTTTAGTGGAGTGTCCCTCAGAACGCTCGGTCATGGACATTGGGAATCAAGGGTGTTTGGTTGCATAAGCTTAAATCCTACCTATTCTCCAGCTGACCTTTTCTAGATTCATGGCAAGACGCCCTCTTGTTATAGCTACCTGGCTGAGAATTTGGCGCTATAGTATAAGGTTGGGGTTAGTTTGACAGCCAGTCGGAGAAACTTTTGTCAATTCTTATGTGGAGTTTTCTTGTGCTCAATAGCCAACTCCAATCAGATGGACAAAGGCTTGGATTAATGATTGGTGCATTTTTATGAATCTCTTTTGGCTTGCTTTTCGTCATACTATTGTTGTTTTTGCACTTTGCTTGCATGAATAATTCATCCTTATGTGGTACAATATACCTACTGACTTAACTAATCTACTCTTGGAATCTTTCCAGATCTTGCTTTAATTTCTTCAGAAGGCTTAGCAAAATAGTTGTTTGCATGCTAATTTTATCTTTATTGCAGTCCCATGCTGGAAAGGTTGTTGAGAGGCATTGGTACGAGAAGAACAAGCATATATTTCCTGCCTCTAGATGGGAGGTATGCCTCCTCTTGAAGTTAACTGTTTCTCTGGCCGAGTTTAAATTGTTTGAAGAGCATGGCAACACTTTGCTTCGTTGCCATTTTTTTATTGGTGCATATCTGGTTTTGACTAACCCTTGTTATGCTTTTATTCTGTTTTCTAGATATATGATCCAACAAGGAAATGGGAGAGATATACCATTCATGGGGATTAAACCAGCAGTGATCCCAGCATCTAATACTGGAAGTGTTGAGCAGCTAAAAATTTGCCTCTCTAAACCCTAGACGTGGCTTTTATCGGAATTATCCGGAGTATGACTTTCACGTTAGCTTTTGAAATGAAAGATGAAATTATTATAACCAAAAGAATATCATTTGTATTTATAAACTATAGTCAACTTGCACCATCTTTGTGTAATTGACATGCTGATGTTTCGATCGATGTTGAACCCGTAGAAGCTCAAAAAGTACAGATGAAAGATCCGTACAGAAATTAGACTCGTTAGTTTCATGTTTCGTCTACTCCAATATTACAATTTTGTGGTAGTAGCTTTATGTTTCGTCTGTTGCAGTATTGGAATGTTATGATAGGCACTCACAACATAATTGTTGATCATGCTGAGTCTATCAGCCGCCAAACTGGATACTCTAATTGTATCTGTTGCAATCAATCAATGGAAGAGAAGCAAATAATAGTATCTCGCTAATGATTTGTTGTCTGCAAATGGTATCCAAGCTTTCATGTCTGGTCTTAATTGCCAAACTATGACACTGAAGACCATACCAATGCCTCCAGCAAACTTTATACTAACAATAGTCTAGGCTATTGCCTGGTTACACCACTTGCATAAGAGTTATCCAAGAGATCCCAAGGGACTGGAGCGGTCTTTAAGTTAAAATAACAGAATAAAACATCTATTGAACTTCTTCTAGTAAATCATCGGTCCATATGAAGAATTAGATTAGAACAAAATAGCCCAGAATAAAGTACAGTTGAATTGGAGATGAAGTAAAAAAAAAAACACTGGAGGACCTATGTCATAGCGTCAAACAAACAAATTAAATATTTTAGGCAAAATTTTAACTTCATACTCTCAACTATTTCAGTTTTTTAACTTTATACCCTTGACTTATTTCAAATTTTCAACTTTATATCATAAATTTGAAAAGTAGACACCTTGATACCTCAAATATGATTGTACAACTTAACATCCTACCGCTGTTAACAGAAAAACCAAAATGAGAAAAATATTCTTATCCCCCTCTCCTCGGCGACGGTGGCAACAACAAGGAGAAGGAAGGGGGGGGGGGGGGGGGGGGGGTTGCGACAGCAAGGGGCGGAGGCCGCGTGGCAGCTGCAGCAGGAGGATGGGTGGGGGTCGGGGGCTGTAGCGGGAGGCAGGATAGAGGGTCACATGTTGCAGCGGGAGACGAGGCATTGGTTGGGGCTGTAGTTTATATTTTTTGTTTATTTTTGTTTAGAATTTTTGTTTGGGAGACGGGTGGTAGTTTAGAATTTTTGTTTATTTTTTTAAATTTTTTTAACAGAAAAATTAACACGTAATTAAAAGAGGGTATCAATTTAAATTTTTTTAATAGTTGATGATATCAAGTTGTCTTGTTTTAAAGTTTATGGTATTAAGTTAAAAAAAAAATAGAATAGTTAAATCTATCAAATTAGAATTTTAGCTAATATTTTATGCTACCAGTTAAAGTGAACCAATCGTGCCTTGTGCATGTACGCAACGATGTGAATGCCGGATGCGGAGCAAGAGGGAGGAGGGCGGAAGTAAAACTTTGATACAGATGGCTGGATCAAAGTTCTGATACTGCCACTGTATGATAAGTGGGTCCAACCTCAATATATATATATATATATATATATATATATATATATATATATATATATATATATATATATATATATATATATGACCTCTAGCCTAGTGGTTAAGAGAGATGCATGCGACCCAAGTGGTCGGGAGTTCGAGCCTCAGTGGAGGCGAGTTCGCCATAAGTACCCATTGCTTCAAAAAAAAAAAAAAAAAAAAAAAAAAAAAAAAAAAAAAAAAAAATATATATATATATATATATATATATATATATATATATATATATATATATATATATATATATTGTCACGTCCCGCTTCCCATATTCGAAACGGTGACGCCATAACACATCTCCAGGCTACGCGCCGAAACCGCGATTGTCGCCTGTAATCATCAGCAGAATGGAAAATACAAGGAATTACATGGTATTAAAATATACTCTAGCTATTATACAGGAAACTTTTCCAACAATGCTTTTACAGGTTTATTACAAAAGTAAATTGCAAAATAACTACGATACTACTGGCCATAACTGTAGGTAGTCCAGACAGTTACTCCTCGTTGTAGTGCGGCGATACTTCGGCGGAGGCGTCTTCTTCTTCTTCACCTAGTGAACAAATACTAGGTCGTTTAGAAAACGACGAGCAAGTCCTCGGTCAAGGGCGATGAAATATAAATAAATAAAATTAAAATATGCGGTTTTCTTTAAAAGACTTGTGCAACTGCATGTATGTATGTAAGTATATATATATGTATATATATACCCTTAATTTTACTAAAATGACACATGTAACCATCATCCTACTCCAGGGATTGTGAGATTTCCGAGCTTCCCTTGAGCTTTCTGTAAGATTTGCTTCCCTTGAGCAAACTGCCTACCAAAGTAGGTATGAGTTACTTTTGAAGTAAGATGAAATCTAATATAATGCAATTGAGAACAATAATCTGAATAATTCTCTAGATGCTTCCCGTGAACAATCCCGTTAACCTGGGATCAGGCTGTGAATTTCGAGCCTCCCTTGGGCTAAACCATCTATTTGATGTTGCTGTCGAAATAGATGCATTGATTTCCGAGCCTCCCTTGGGCTAGTACTCTCTATTTGAAAATAGAAGTACGGATTTCCGAAATACTGATCAGCTTTTATTGTTATTATGTTACGGGATATCTAGGAATATTCAGTTGTTCTCCCCGCCCAATGCTTCCTATATATGAAACTTTCTAAAATTTTCCAAAAGTCAGGAATTTAACTATCTCTAGAATTTCTCAAAAATTTTGGCAGAGTCTCCTTTGTATTTAGGAGCACCGAAAATTTACAAAACACAATATAATATGAAAATCGGGTTCGCCGACCCCTTCGGTGGAGCAACTCTCAACACCGGAACCACGCAGGGAATAAAAGTACAAAAGGAATTGGAGATTTATACCTGAGCAAGCATTGATTACCTTTCCTTTAGCAACAGATCAATTTGCGGCTTGCTATTAGCTTTGCAATTTGTCGCATAGAGCAAATTTTTCCAACTATGCAAGACTTTATATAACTAATGTGTACAGGTATGTATATGTATATATGTATGTATATATATATATGTAGATATATATATATATAAAGAGAGAGATGTATATATATGTATGTATGTATATATATATATATATGTATGTAGATATATATATATATGTATGTATATATATATGTATGTAGATATAGTACATATATATATGTATATGTATGTATATATATATATATAGTATGACGGAATTTAAACCAAATGAAATTCTTCCATAATAAATGCATGAAGCAGGAGAAAATGAAAGAAATAAACGGAAATTATTTCTAACTTTAAATATACACCAAATTGAGTAACTGTGTAGTGAGTAGAGAGAAGCATGGTCCTTTTTACCTTTCCGGCGTACAGTCCAGTTGTTCAGTTCCAAAATTCTTATGACAACTTACCATGGGAGAGTCCCGTATGTTCATTTGTGTTTGTTTTGTTCATGGAGAGTCCAATAGTTCATGTCCATAAATCGCAAGTCCAAAGTCCGTGTTCAAAATTGATTTCTCTACTTGTGTCTACTCGATTATTCACTTGTTCGAAATATCATACCATAAATATTTAATACTTTTGTTTATGTCAAATTAAGTATTTACTAGAAATTAGAATTTGCAACAGTTTAATATATCATGACTTAATTTAAGTATTATTAAATTCAGAATTTAACTAAACAAAAATTCAGAAATATTATTCTTAACTTACATTTCCAAATCTTATGATATGAATTTTCAGATTTTTTTTTTGAAGATTAAACCATATACTTCAATTTTCTGGTATTACCAAATTATTTATGACACTACAATTTCAGAATTTTAGCGTGAAAATAAAAGAATAAATATAAATTTCATTAACCTAGATGGAAGAACTTGAGAAGAAGAAGGAGGTGAGGACTTGCTTCCAAGTATTACTCCAACCTCTTTAATGCTTATGATTCCAAAATTTACATAGATGAACAATTAAGAATTTTCAAGAGAAGAAGGAAGGAAAAGAGGACTTGCCTTGGGTTTGGGATGATTTATGCTTCTCTTCACAATTTCCTAGTTCAAATCCAATAACAAAACAATTCTTTATTAGAAATCCTAGGTTTGAAGTGAGAGGGAAAAGAAATTGGGGAAGAAAAGTGGGAGAGTTTACCTAGGATTTCTCCTTGGAGAGTTGAAGTAGAGGAGGAAGGAGATGAAGGAGGAGATGGATGAAGAGGTGGTGGTGGCCGGCGGTTGCTGGCGGCGGCGGACGGCGGCAGGCGGACGGCGACAGCGGCGGGCGGCGCCGGCGATGGCCGCAGCAGCGGCAGCAGCAGTAGCGCAGTAACAGCAGCAGCGAGAGGAGGGAAGAGAAGGGAAGAGTGAAGGAGAGAGAGAGATGGAGAGATAGGGAGATGAGAGTGAGAGGGAGAGATTTATAGAGAGAGGGAGAGAGTTCGGGAGAGAGAGAGAGAGTCTGAGAGAGAGATCGAGAGAGAGAGAGAGAGATAATTCGAGAGAGAGAGAGTCTGAGAGAGAGAGATGAGAGTTAGGGGCTGCCCCCTTCTCTCTTTCTCTATATAATTATATTTTTTTTTTCCTTTAGGGTTTTTTTTTTTCCTTATAAAAATTTCAGAAAAATAAGAATAAAAATAAAATTATTATTATTATTATTATTATTATTATTATTATATCAATTATTTGTTTAAAAAAATTTTGAGCAAAATATTTAAGAAGATGGAGTTATAATAAAATATTAATATATTAATTTTTGGAAAACAGCTATGACACTCTACCCACCTTACAAAAATTTCGTCCTCGAAATTTAAATTTTAACGATAAGATTTTCAAAACAATTATAAAGAGAAGCAAAATGTTCTACCCACCTTACAGAATTAGAGTAGTAATTTATTAAACAGTTAAACAAAATATCTCGAAATATAGTTATCAAAACTTCACGGAAATAAGAACAATCCTAAAATAATAGAAATCACCAAGATTTTTGAAATTCCATAAAACCAAATAGAATTGGTCAGATACCATGTTGTTTCAAACCATAACCATGTATGATCCTTGAATTCAAAATCATATTTCTTATTCTCATTTTCTGACGTGATATAGTAATCTAGTGCCTCGCCATCGCGCGTATGGCTGCAATCAAGATACCGTTTCACTATCAGGATTCATGGCTGCAGCTTTTGCTACTACGCCAATGATATCCATAAAATGATTAGGGAATATGACTGTGAAGTAACCATACATGTCAGGGAAAAATCCAATCAATTCGAAATCAAATTCAAATAGAAATTCAATTCAAGTTGCAATATCATCAATATCACTTATACAAAATATTAAAACTCAGAAATGATCTCAAAGATTTTGTTATTAGGGAAATAGAAGTCTCATCTCAAATTTTCAACTCAATGGTTTCAAAATTCAAAATGAGAAATATGAAATCAGAATCTAAATGTCAAACTCCTTGAAATCAAACACAGAATCATTATCTCGGGCTCAAAATCTTGTGAATTCATGTATTCGATAATGTTGTACCTCGCCAACATAGGTGGCTGCACAACTTCTCTTTCCATGATAACAAAAGAACATTCGGCTCAAGGCACAACAAGTATTCATTCGTATAAATCCATCCACAATATCCAGGTCAAAGCATTACCTCATAGAATAGAATCAAATGAGTAAATGAGCATGTATATTAGAGAAGGGACAATTACTGAAATTAGGAATGTTATGGAAAGATATGATTGAATGAAAAGATTGAGGATATGATCTAAATTTTCAAATAATATTGGGGATAACGCAGAAAATAGTCGAATGAGGGAGATAAGTGAATAATAGAGAATTCAACAGATGAAGGAGAACGGGTAGAGACTCAAACAGTGATAAGTTTAAGAGGTTAAGAAATAAGAAACTAAATTCTAATCCAATTATTTACATAGCACTACGTACAACAATCATTATACAATTACTTAGATAAGCTATTGCTAGTACTAACTTATCCAATATTCATTAAGGAGATACATATATATATATTCTTATCCCTCACTATTCAAAATATTTGAATTCCTGGTTTACTAGTGATACCCATACTCAGCCCAAGATCCTCAAGGAATTTCTAGGTCCATAATAGCTCAAATAAGAGTGCTAGTCAAATCCTCAAATACATACTAATCTGGCTTAGAAGGTCATGTCTGCCCTTGTGCTACCCATAACCAAGTAAGGATACTTAATGGTTCATACTTGCTATAGGAATTTTATCTAGCTAAACATACCAAGAATATAGTCTAACATACACCAATCAAATTGGTATTCTCTGTTCTAAGGTTCCTTAAGACATTCCTTAAAGTCTGTGCCTTAGCCCATAGGATTCCAAAAATCTTGACCTACCGTCATGTCTTATCCTGCATAGGTTTCCCTAGAAGATTGGTAGGTTCCTCATCCTTAAGCTTTCGGTTTTGTAAAACCTGCAACCTATTTTAGGTCCTTTAACCTTGGGGTCCAATACGGAAATCAAAGTTCTCCGTCCAAGTCTAGAACCTACGTCTTATCTAAACCTACGTTCTATCCTAGATTTTCCATTCTTGCTGACCTGCATGGGCCACCACTAAAAGACGTGTCACGTCCCGCTTCCCATATTCGAAACGGTGACGCCATAACACATCTCCAGGCTACGCGCCGAAACCGCGATTGTCGCCTGTAATCATCAGCAGAATGGAAAATACAAGGAATTACATGGTATTAAAATATACTCTAGCTATTATACAGGAAACTTTTCCAACAATGCTTTTACAGGTTTATTACAAAAGTAAATTGTAAAATAACTACGATACTACTGGCCATAACTGTAGGTAGTCCAGACAGTTACTCCTCGTTGTAGTGCGGCGATACTTCGGCGGAGGCGTCTTCTTCTTCTTCACCTAGTGAACAAATACTAGGTCGTTTAGAAAACGACGAGCAAGTCCTCGGTCAAGGGCGATGAAATATAAATAAATAAAATTGAAAGATGCGGTTTTCTTTAAAAGACTTGTGCAACTGCATGTATGTATGTAAGTATATATATATGTATATATATACCCTTAATTTTACTAAAATGACACATGTAACCATCATCCTACTCCAGGGATTGTGAGATTTCCGAGCTTCCCTTGAGCTTTCTGTAAGATTTGCTTCCCTTGAGCAAACTGCCTACCAAAGTAGGTATGAGTTACTTTTGAAGTAAGATGAAATCTAATATAATGCAATTGAGAACAATAATCTGAATAATTCTCTAGATGCTTCCCGTGAACAATCCCGTTAACCTGGGATCAGGCTGTGAATTCCGAGCCTCCCTTGGGCTAAACCATCTATTTGATGTTGCTGTCGAAATAGATGCATTGATTTCCGAGCCTCCCTTGGGCTAGTACTCTCTATTTGAAAATAGAAGTACGGATTTCCGAAATACTGATCAGCTTTTATTGTTATTATGTTACGGGATATCTAGGAATATTCAGTTGTTCTCCCCGCCCAATGCTTCCTATATATGAAACTTTCTAAAATTTTCCAAAAGTCAGGAATTTAACTATCTCTAGAATTTCTCAAAAATTTTGGCAGAGTCTCCTTTGTATTTAGGAGCCCCGAAAATTTACAAAACACAATATAATATGAAAATCGGGTTCGCCGACCCCTTCGGTGGAGCAACTCTCAACACCGGAACCACGCAGGGAATAAAAGTACAAAAGGAATTGGAGATTTATACCTGAGCAAGCATTGATTACCTTTCCTTTAGCAACAGATCAATTTGCGGCTTGCTATTAGCTTTGCAATTTGTCGCATAGAGCAAAATTTTTCCAACTATGCAAGACTTTATATAACTAATGTGTACAGGTATGTATATGTATATATGTATGTATATATATATATGTAGATATATATATATATAAAGAGAGAGATGTATATATATGTATGTATGTATATATATATATGTATGTAGATATATATATATATATATATATATATATATATATGTATGTATATATATATGTATGTAGATATAGTACATATATATATGTATATGTATGTATATATATATATAGTATGACGGAATTTAAACCAAATGAAATTCTTCCATAATAAATGCATGAAGCAGGAGAAAATGAAAGAAATAAACGGAAATTATTTCTAACTTTAAATATACACCAAATTGAGTAACTGTGTAGTGAGTAGAGAGAAGCATGGTCCTTTTTACCTTTCCGGCGTACAGTCCAGTTGTTCAGTTCCAAAATTCTTATGACAACTTACCATGGGAGAGTCCCGTATGTTCATTTGTGTTTGTTTTGTTCATGGAGAGTCCAATAGTTCATGTCCATAAATCGCAAGTCCAAAGTCCGTGTTCAAAATTGATTTCTCTACTTGTGTCTACTCGATTATTCACTTGTTCGAAATATCATACCATAAATATTTAATACTTTTGTTTATGTCAAATTAAGTATTTACTAGAAATTAGAATTTGCAACAGTTTAATATATCATGACTTAATTTAAGTATTATTAAATTCAGAATTTAACTAAACAAAAATTCAGAAATATTATTCTTAACTTACATTTCCAAATCTTATGATATGAATTTTCAGATTTTTTTTTTTGAAGATTAAACCATATACTTCAATTTTCTGGTATTACCAAATTATTTATGACACTACAATTTCAGAATTTTAGCATGAAAATAAAAGAATAAATATAAATTTCATTAACCTAGATGGAAGAACTTGAGAAGAAGAAGGAGGTGAGGACTTGCTTCCAAGTATTACTCCAACCTCTTTAATGCTTATGATTCCAAAATTTACATAGATGAACAATTAAGAATTTTCAAGAGAAGAAGGAAGGAAAAGAGGACTTGCCTTGGGTTTGGGATGATTTATGCTTCTCTTCACAATTTCCTAGTTCAAATCCAATAACAAAACAATTCTTTATTAGAAATCCTAGGTTTGAAGTGAGAGGGAAAAGAAATTGGGGAAGAAAAGTGGGAGAGTTTACCTAGGGTTTCTCCTTGGAGAGTTGAAGTAGAGGAGGAAGGAGATGAAGGAGGAGATGGATGAAGAGGTGGTGGTGGCCGGCGGTTGCTGGCGGCGGCGGACGGCGGCAGGCGGACGGCGGCAGCGGCGGGCGGCGCCGGCGATGGCCGCAGCAGCGGCAGCAGCAGTAGCGCAGTAACAGCAGCAGCGAGAGGAGGGAAGAGAAGGGAAGAGTGAAGGAGAGAGAGAGATGGAGAGATAGGGAGATGAGAGTGAGAGGGAGAGATTTATAGAGAGAGGGAGAGAGTTCGGGAGAGAGAGAGAGAGTCTGAGAGAGAGATCGAGAGAGAGAGAGAGATAATTCGAGAGAGAGAGAGTCTGAGAGAGAGAGATGAGAGTTAGGGGCTGCCCCCTTCTCTCTTTCTCTATATAATTATATATTTTTTTTTTCCTTTAGGGTTTTTTTTTCCTTATAAAAATTTCAGAAAAATAAGAATAAAAATAAAATTATTATTATTATTATTATTATTATTATATCAATTATTTGTTTAAAAAAATTTTGAGCAAAATATTTAAGAAGATGGAGTTATAATAAAATATTAATATATTAATTTTTGGAAAACAGCTATGACATATATATATGGTTTTGTTAACAGGATAATTAATACATAGCTTCTTATTTTGAAAATTGTTATCAACGGCTAATAAATATTTAAAAAGTAACTTTTTGCATTGGAAAATGTCATCAAGATCCAATAAAATAATTTTCCGATGCAAAAAGATTTTGCATTGAATCTTAATCATATTTTTCAATGCAAAAAACTATTTTTTTTTTAAATGCTTATTGAGTTTTGATAACAATTTTCAAAAAAAAAAGACTGCATTAATTATCCTTAACATGTGTCCTTAGGACACATGTTAACAAAACCCATATATATATATATATATATATATATATATATATATATATATATACACTTGTACGATTTACTAAAAGATAGAGAGGAGGGCCTCCAGTCGTACAGCAGCGCTGTATTTGATACAGTCATTTGTATCAAAAGGTGTGTTTGGTAGGAGGGAAAAGTGGGAGGAAGGAAAATAGAGGAGGAAAAAGTGAAGGAAAAGATTCATTTTCTCTTATTTGGTATGGAAGAAAATAGGAATGAAGGAAAAGTGGAGGGATTACTTTTCCTTCATAACCTAAGAAATCCAATCTTCCAAAAGTGGGAGGAAAAGTGGAAGCTTGTATTAATTAACAATTATACCCCCATATGAATGTAATATTTAAAAATTATTTATGAAGTCAAATGGTAAATAAATGTTTCTAGTTGAGGATAGAATTGGTAAATCCTATATTTTTTACTTTCCTTCCACTTTTTCTTTCATACCAAACAAAGAAAAATGCATCTCTTATCTTATCCATCCTTGCTACCAAACTCAAAGGAAGAAAATGATCTTTCCTTTCCATATAAAAGGAAAATAAATCCTTATATTTTTCTTTCCTTCCATTTTTTCATCATTCCTACCAAACACAGCCAAAGTTTTACACGAAGGACTGGGCTGTCGTGGGCATGCACATGGGCGCGCGCAAAAGCGCATGCCACACATCTTTTTGAATTTAACACACATAGCATGACAGCAGGCTGCACTAAGAAGATGTAGATGTCAGGACTCAGGCTATAGACAAGTAATGAAACCAATGTGTTAACTTCTTAGCAGAGCCCATGTCAGAAGGTGTTGCTACTTTCCAGGCAGAAATCAATGAGCTTTCTGAATTCACAACTTGGAGTTGGGACTCCTAACTGACATCCATCCAACCACTGAATTGAAGCCTACCGAGTTGATCTTGCTGCATGATCGTAGCATCTGAAAAAGCACGGCTGTGGTGTACTGTGAACATCTTGTGGCTGGTTGGTGACTGTTGGAAGTTAGGTTGTGGCATTTGAATGCTACGGTGAAAGTGGCATGTGTTGTAGACCCATGCTAAAGATGTCACCCCCGAGTTCACTTTTCGACATCGCCAGTGTCGAGTCTGTCGACCTTGTTCCTGTCAACTTCATGTTTGAATGCCTCGTTCAGTGCTGCCAATATTTCAGTGCTGCCAAAAGGTTACAATGAGATTAGCAAATAAAAAAGTATGGTGTATAGGACACTTAGTCTGTATGTACATACATTGTACATATTTTAATTAGAATATCATAATGTCAGTTATCGTCTTTTCGTTTTTTTTATGTGATTATTTATATGTGTGTTTTCTTTTTACAATGCCAATAAATTTAAAGTACAAATTTGTTCTTTTTTTAATTTTCTATTGAGAATAATAATATTTGAAAAATGTTAATGATAAATTTTACCATTGGAACATGAAAAGTTGTATGGTAAAAGAAAACTTGCATGCAAACTTTACTGCTTTGACTCTTAAACATAAAAGGCATGCAAGTTGACATAATAATATCATGTTTAAAATATACTCAAGGATATTTTAGAAATTCAAAAGTTTCACCACCAAATTTTCTTATTATATAGTAGAATAGATAATATGCAATCATCCTGAGGCTGTTCTCAAACGCCAGTTGCAGAGTTGAATCCTAATACCGATTGGCTTGAGCAATTGTACATTAAAACAAAAAAAAACAAAAAACCAGCATTTAAAGATTTGGAATACAGAAAATAATGTCACTAGTAATTACTACTATAGAAAACTATATATATGATGCTCATATATAAATTAACTTTGAAACTAAAAGGAAACGGCCGAGGGTGGTCCCATGTGAGGGGCTGCCCACCCAAATTTTATGTTTTTTGATTTTTTGTTCATATATAATTTTTTTTATAAAAAATTTTGTGAGTGAAGCTACATACAGCTCACCATAATTCACTCTAGTCCACCCCAGGTCCTGGTTCCGCCCTTAGAAAGGGCAAGCTCACCACATTTTTGTTCATACACCAAAACTAATAAAGATATTTACTTAAACAAAATAATCTTTACAAAATTAAAAAAAATAACGCCCTCCATTTGCTAGAACTTATGACAGACAGAAACTCAAAAACATGCATGATACGTCCAAGTTCCTATCCCCACTTTCCGTAAACCAAATATCGAATATGACATATCGGGGATACCAGCTACTGTCGGATTGTGACATCCGGATTCAAATTCGCCTGAGCTAACAATTCGATGGCTACATCATGTACCTAAATATCAATTCCACCTACCATTCGCTATATAGAACTCAAATATTTGAATATATACTCGTATCCATATGGTTACCAATTAAGCACGACCAGATCCTGCCTGTCAATCTTGTCTGTGCATGAGTCGACCGTACGCGTGTTTAGGAAAACGCTATCTCGCTCGCAAACCCACCGTAGGCATGAATTTCATGCTGGTTGACCTGTCAATGGGGTGGCGTCACCTAGCGACGGACCAGCTAGCAGCGCTAACGTGTTTAAACACACACACGACGCATCTGTTGCTAGTTGCATGCAAGGACGGAACTAGGATTGTAGTTACTCCGGGTTGAACTTAAAATATAATCTATAAAAATCAACACACAAATTATTTCTTAGAATATCATCATAATCCAAATGTGTGATTAAATATCATTTTCAACAAAAAAAAAAATAGTTATCAAATAACATAGGATGAATTGCATAAGTAGACACGTTAGTTAAGACATAAGTCAAAAATATCATTTTCATATGTAAGATGAGAAATGGAAAAAAAAAAAAACTCTTAGAATAAAGATAAGAGTTGATGATTGTGTTTCCAAAACTCTCCTCCAACGTCTTTTATCCATAAAAAAATCTACAAGTAGACAACCAAAAAGCATCTATTATTGAAACAGTATCGATTATTTCCGTTATTTCTCTTTCCATGCAGACAATCATCGAGTAATTACTTATTCTACAAGTGAAAAAAAAAGTATTCAGATATTCATTCTACAAGTTGCAACTTGCAAGAAAAAAAGAAAGAAAGAAACAACATCACTTGTTAATCAATTTCTGCCTCTATTACTGTCATCAGTGATTCAAAAACAAACTAGAGCAATCAACCATTTTGTAAAACCTACCACACAACAACAAAAACAAAAAAAAGCTGGCTGGGTGGACTGGAGCCCATCCCAACCCACCAATAGATCCGTCTATAGTTGCGTGTCTTCTCCTCAATGGAGGTCTTTGCCGACGAGGACATTGATGTAAAGATTTGCGAGACGACCGTTAGGAAGTGGAGAGATGAGCGAGATAATCGAAGAGAGGTGATCGTTAGGGAGGTTAATAGAAGGGAGTGAAACCAATTCTAAATAGAAATAGGTTGGCTATTAATCAAACTCATCTCGAGTCGGTTTCTCAAGCTGAGTTTGGAGTCAAGCCTAAGCTTTGAGAGAACTAGTGGCAAGGTGGCTGTTAGGTTGCCCACTCAGACACTTCACGATAGAAGATCTAATATAATCTGATTCGAGTAACTGTCGTCTTTTTTTTTTTCTATTCCCTTTGCACAATCACAAAATTTTTCTATGGCAGACAAAGTGGCGCCTAAAAAGGAAGTGCTTAAACGGTAGGTTGGAGATTCATCCCAACTTTCAATTGAATTCGGAGGTTACTTTTTTAGGATGCACACATTTCTTTGGCTTATATGTTGTGAAAATGAAAGCTAAAGCAGATGCAAACCAAAAACTTTTTTTTTTTTATAGAAAAAATTGACTAGGTTCATCGTGTTTCATTAATGAAATCATAATCAAACTATGTAATTAATGAGTTAATTAGTTGTACCCCTTATGGTTTGTACGTATTTTGGTAACTGTTTTCGTTGTTTTAAAAATAAAGAACATCCTCATAATTTATAAAGTTAATTAGTTGCACCCCTCTGATGCATAGAAAAAAATGAGTAAAAAATTAAATAGCCAGATGGGTGTTCTTTATTTTTAAAATAACGAAAACAGTTACCAAAATACATATAATCTATAGAAAACTATTTATAAATAACTCTGTAATTAATACATCCACTCCGTCACGTCCCCAAAAGAAGTCCTAAGCAGATGCAGATAATTGTCGGTTTGTCCTAACCAACTTTCTGTCTCATCCTAGACGAAATCATGAAAGTCGCTCAACTGTTCGTTTAAGACTCGATCAAGACAATTATTTTCAAGCAGTGGAATCCTGGTGTAATGGAGAAACTATGGTATGAGAGCATCTCCAACCCTACTGTGACTTTGGAAAAAAGTTGTTGCCACGTAGGAATGACAAAATTTTATTCAAAAGTTCTTCTCCAATGCAATTGTCAAGTCAATTGTGAAGCTTATGTGGCAAAAATTAAAGAAGACATTGTGAAGTTGATTGTCTTGTTCTAGACAATGCACTTGACAATGTCTTCTCTTCCATGTCATCAATTATGAATAAAAAATATTAGAAAAAAGAAAGAAGATAAGTAGTTGTCTTAAAAGTTGCCTTGGAAGTTGGAAACAATACTTTTTATTGTCTTCTCAATACTTTTGCATTGGAGAGAGTTTTTCTATCTCATTGTCTTTTAAGATATAATTTTGCCACATAAACAAGACATTGTCTTGTGGCTCATGCCACATAGGAGCCACCTAAGATTCACAACACTTAACAAGACGATAGGATTGGAGATGCTCTGAGCGGCGAGCCGGATTCATCTTGTACCTTTCAATACCATCTATTGGATTTGGATAACAATGAATGAATAATGCATGCACAAATTTTTATGCAATCCGTCATAGTCCTAGTGTTGGTTGGCTTGAAAGAAAATAATGCTTGCAAGAGTGAGTTCTTTGAGCCCATTGAGGGAGTCATCAAGAGGAAGGATAGAGCTCGTTGGAGGTCTCGTTGAAAGAGCGTTTCCCATTACGGTATTATGTTGTAATCCTTGTAAGATTATCTTGTTCATTCAAAAAAGTTATTTCGTCATTTGTCCCATGTAAAGATAGTTCAGGAGTCTTGGTACTAAGACCATCTCCAATGGGGGTTTCTATCATTCCAATTTCTATGGAAGAAATTCATTTTAGAAAAGACTTCTCCCAATGGTGATTTCTATCACCATTTCTATCATAGGTGGCAATGATGTAGGATGAAAACTTTCTAGGAGGGTTTCTACATGTAGAAACTCTTAGGCCTCGTTTGGTTCGCGGAATGGAAGGGAAAAGAAATCAATTCCTTGTCATTTCCTTTCCTTTGGGAAACTTTAATTCCTATTGATTTTCCTTTCCGATGTTTGGCAATGCCAAGGAATTTGGAAAGGAAAGTGAATACTTCAATGTGGGAAAGTGATTCCTTCCTTGGATGGATGGAATCACTTTCCTCCCTAATTTCCCTTCCATTGGGAATCACTTTCCTTTCCTCCTCAATTCCTTGGGCACCCAAACATAGGAAAGTAATCACTTTCCTTTCCCAACCGGGAGATTCCGCGAACCAAACGAGGCCTTATAGAAATTATCCTATCTCTCATGACAATTATTATTGGTCCCCACACCATTAAATTGGTGTGACACATAGGATAGAAATGGAGAACCATTGGAGAGCATTTTTCTATCTCTACAATTTTTATGTAGAAACTCTTCCAAGATAGAAATCGCTTAAAGTACAATGCCAAGTAGGATAAGAACTCAATTTTAGAAATCACCATTGGAGATGGTCTAATATCCCGTGTAAAGATAGTTCAGGAGTCTTGGTACTAATATAAACAGTAAACGTGAGACAAAGATGGACGAAACAAGAAGAAACATGCAAACACTCAATATTTAACATGGTTTGGTCAACCAATAAGTAAATGATCGTATGTTTGTTCTTGGGGGTCCATTTTCGTATCGGGCTTATCTCTCTGTTGTGGGCTATTTAGGTCTCGTTTGGTTCGCGGAAAGAAAAGGAAAGGAAATTAATTCCTTGTTCTTTATTTTCTTTTAAATAATTGAAATTCCTATTTTTTTTTCTGGTGTTTGTGTAGAAAATTAGAAGAAAAAATGAATAATTGGAAATAGAAAAGTGAATCCATACGGTGAGAGGGAGAACTTTTCTTTTTCCTTGCTAATTTTGTTTTCCTTGAAAATTATTTTTCTTTCCTGTTCATTTTCTTTGAATTGCAAACACGTGTAGAAAATCAAGCAGACAATTATTCAATTTATTTTATCTGCGGCTCTGTGCTTGCTTTCCAGATTAGCGGACACTGGTAGGCATATGAGGTCAAGCTAACAGGTACATACATTTAGGCTAATATTAGTCGGTGTTTCTACTCTTAAAGATGCCGGTGCTTTTACTATTTATGCCAAATAACTGGCCTTCACTACAAAAAATTCGGGCCGTGACAATTAATTTATAACAAGTGTAAATTTTGTCACTAAAAAGATATTTCTGTGACAAGTAAATTCGGGTTTTGTGACTTCCTTAAAGAATTGTAACAATAAATTTGTCACTTAAGGTGTATTATGTCAGTTAAGAAGTATACTAGCGAAATTCATATATTTTAATTTTATTTGACAAACTAATGGTTGTGGTGTAATGGTAGGATGTTTGATTCTGGATTAAAAGGTTGCGATGTTTTATTCTCTCTAGTGGTTAAGAGAGATGCATGTGGCCCAAGTGGTCAGGAGTTCGAGCCCCAGTGGAGGCGAGTTCATCACAATTACCCATTGTTTCAAAAAAAATATTACGCGTCACACAAGGTTTGCTAGTCACAGTTGGAAATATTTTATGATGCCATGTTTTAGTTGTCACTTTTTCTTTTAGCTACGGAGGTATGTAACAGAAGTAAGTCGTCACTGTACTCGTCACAGAAGATATGTTGTGACAAATTTTATAATTTTTGTGACAACTTTACATGTCACAAGAACTTCTTGTACTGTTTGGGCTATCTTCAATGGAAATTTCTAAAATTAAATCTCTATCCTACTTGTTATTGTATTTAAGGAAATTTCTATTATAATTATTGAAGTTTCTATATGTAACAAGGAAATGTTCTCCAATAATTTTTATTTATATTCTATGTGTTAACAAATAAAATGATCAATTTAATAAAGTGAGTCCCAATATTAATTGGTATGGAAGATGAAGAATTGTCGCGATAAAAATTAAGATAGAAACCGCCACTTGAAGAATCACTACCAAAATAAGTGGTTTTAGAGACGCCCAAAAACGTCGCTAAAACAATAAAATCCGTCGCTAATATGAAGCACCGACGCAATTACCGACGTCTAAGTTTTGTCGCCGTTTCCTTAGTCGCTGATTACAAAAACGTCGCTGAACGTCGCAATTACCGACATCCAGCGACGTAACTGTACGTCGGTGAGTTCTCGACGTCTACCGTCGTGTCGTCGGTATATTAGCGACGTATATGTAGTCGCTACACGTCGGTAAAGTCCTGGAATAATTCCCGACTTCTACCGTCGTTTCGTCGGTAATATAGCGACGTGAATGTAGTCGCTAGACGTCGGTAAAGGTCCATACATTTTTTTGCAGCTAGTCGTCGGTAAACGTCGGAAAAGCGTCGGAGACCTGTAATTTTTTTGCAGTTAGTCGTCGGTAAGGGTCGGAAAAACGTCGGAAAAATGTATTTTTTGCAGCTTGTCGTCGGTAAACGTCGGAAAATGACGTCGATAAACGTCAGTAAGCGTCGCTAAACGTCGCTAAAATTGTAAAAAAATAAAAAAAATAAAACACAGATTCTATATTACCACTCACAATTCAAGATGCTACACATATAGGTACACATTCAAATTCCCACTCACAATTCCAAATCACAGCGCATTCAAACCCCCACTCACAATTCAAGATGCTACACATATAGCTTTAATCTAATTTAATTAACATCCAATCCAAACACAATTAACATTTATCGACGAAGGAATTAACATCCAATCCAAACATCCAATCCAAACAAGTCACAAGTCAAATCGATACAAACACAAATAACATCCAAATCTAAACATCCAATCATAAGTCACAAACATATGATGATACAAACACAAACAAAAGTCCTAACTAGGACTACTAGTGATCTGGTACAGGAGGGGCACCGCCGCGACGAAGGGATAACAACTCCTCATACTCCGCAAGTGAAATCGATACAGATGGAGCGCCAGGCTGTGACGTCGGTGGAGTCGGTGTCGAAGAAGAAGGCGGTGGAGGCGGCGGAGTCGACGACGATGAAGGCGCACCCGTACCAGCATGCTCCAACGCTGTAAGTCGCTGGTTGTATGAATCCATGATTGATAATATTCTACCAGTGCTCTGGACCATCGAATCCTGCGCCAATCTCACCTTCTCGGCCATGGTCACCTGTCCTGTCTGCAACTCCGTCACCGTGCGCTCTAACCCTCCAACGGTGCGCTCTGTCCTCTCAGTCGTCTCCACGAGCCCCATAATGGCGCGGTCGAGCGCATCCAATCGTGCTATCAGCGCAGGATCGTCCGTAGGGTGCTGAGACTGCTGCTCGATCCGTCGTAGCAGGTCGTCACGGAGAGACTCCATCATCTGGTGGACTCGGGCAGACTCCTGGGACGGCTGTGGACCATGCACACTAGCAGGAGATGTCCTAGAGGACTGGGTCGCAACTAGGGCGCCATAGGATCCCGTACCGTAGTACGTACCCCTATGGAGGCTACCACCGGCGGTCATCCACAGCTCGTCCTCCGACGGAGCTTGAGTGGGCTGCGAGGAAGTACCGGCCACTCCTGCATCAGGTGCACTAGCAGTCGCCCGTTCCCGCAGCCTCTTATACTCGGCCTAGAAAGTATGGATAATACTCTATGATTTCTAATTTCTAATTAATGTACTTATTTTTACTAACTTCATGAATATTTATTTGCATCATATTTACTAAGTTATATTAAAATTGACACGAAGTATTAAATTAAGATAACGTATTGTAATACTTACATAGGTCTGCTCGGCCCTCTCGTCAATAAGGACTCCGCCCTTCCGATGGGTGGCCAGGAAGACGGTCACCATGTCGGCGTTACCGACCTTCCTTACCTGTAATTAAATATATTATCTTAGTAATAATTTATCGGATTTGCATTAAAATAATATTTCTAAAAGAGAAAGACATACCAGACGACGGAAATGTTCCGTCATCGGAATCGACCCACCGCACCACTTCGAGGCATGTTGCCTAGCCGCCTTAGCCTTCTCCGACTTCTCCTTGTACCCTGGCTCGTTGAATCGAGCCTTCATCGCATTCCACTGATCAGGGGTGATCCAACCTTTGATCGGCTTTCCGGCACGATCACGTTCCTTCTGATCATTAATAGAGTCGCGGATCAGCTTAGCAGCGACGGAAGAAAACATCCCCTCGATCAGCTCGGCCCGGTGCGGTGGATAGTAAAACATATCCTACAACAGTACGAAACCAAATATTTATCAGTTATATATAATATGCATAAATTAAATGATTCATGTTAAAAACAAATCTATTTTAACCTTGAAGCGCGTAAACCAGTAGTTCTTCCTTTCGTCTGGAGCATCAGAGTAGTTAATCCAGGGACCACCATAATTATGCCTCAGCATATCGCCTAGGCGTCTCTGTACCCCTGGAGGACGATATCTATACAGACATATTATATTCATGAAAAAAGTTAATTTATGATAAAAACAGAAAAAAAAATCATAAACCAAAATACCTACTTTGTACCGTCGGCCCAGATCTCCGTCCTCCCCTCCTCCGGAGGTGCGCATGCATCATCTTCATGATGCTGGTCGGCCGTCGGCGCATCCTCCTCGGCCGTCGGCGTAGCCTCCGCCATCTGCTCATCCGTCTCCATCGTCGTATCAGCAGGCCCAGCTACTGTCCGATATGGAGGAGTAATCGGTGACGAAGATCCAGAGCCGGTACCAGTAGGAGGTACCGAAGGAAAACTCCGTCCTCTAGCAGTACCTGTAGGAAGTACTGGAGGATCATGTCCTCGTCGTGTCCCTCGTAACGCTCCGCGACGACCTGCCATACCTGATAACAGTATATGATAGTACAAGAAATTAAATAATAGAGACAAGAAATATGAAAGTACAACAAATAATAGAGACTAGAAATATGAAAGTACAACAAATAATAGATACTAGAAATATGACAGTACAACAAAGATAATAACCAAGGTAACATATGATGATACATTCTACAATAAACATCTAAGTCCAGATAATATATTCTAGAAGAAACATCTAAGTTCAGATAAGTAAATCTCTCTCAATCATCTTCAGAATAATCATCTTGTTCGTCTTCCTCGACCTCATCTTCCTCTTCCTCCTCATCTTCACTTTCGTCTTCACCTTCGTCGGCTTCGTCTTCCTCTTCGGATAATTCTACATCTTCTACATTATGTGTCGTGTAATGCGTAACTTCCGTGGAGTCCACATCGACAATATTGGTTACAGGAGGTAGCTCGTCCTCCTAGTAAGCTTTTGCATCAACATCAAAAGTATCTCTAGCTTTAGTCTTGCATACTGCCCACCAGTCAGACTTCGTTGCTCCCCGTCTCGGATAAGCTGTGAAGTACACGAGCTGAGCCTGAGTTGCTAGGACAAACGGTTCGTAGCCTTGATATCTACGCTTGTAGTTTATATCCACAAGACCATGCTTGTCAATTTTCCAGCCTTGATTTTCAATCGGATCGAACCATTCACACTTGAACAACACGATCTTTGCAGGTTCTCTGCCATAATTATATGACAACTCCACAATCTCTCGCAAGATGCCAAAGAAATCATTTTCTGGATCGACGTCTTTGTAGTTCGAAGACTTGATACACAAACAACTGTTCTTCGTGGAATCAAGATCCAGGAAGCTGTCTCTGATCGGAGCATTTGTCGACTTGAACCGAAAGCCATTGACACAATAACTTGGCCATGTTTTAACAAAAGTAATTGGTCCCTTGGCAAGAGTTCTAATTAATTCAATCTCGGGTGAAATTAGACGATCGACCTGAATATCAAAGAAGAGATAATAAGTTATTTATTGTGCAGTTGCATTAGAAGAGGCCAGTAAATATTATCGAGCTGCTCATATAGGAATGAACTTGAACTGATGGGTGTTGTAGTCGATTTCAGCGAAGGATCGTCCTTTGTGGCATCTGGACTTCAGTTGCCAGCAGAGCCACATGAGATGTTACGGCGAAAACTGTGAGCAAATAATCTTGAGGTACATTACATTCAATCTTGGAGAGGGTTAAACTTAGCATATATGTATACGACTTATACCTCCATGCATCAACAGTTTGTGAATAATTAAATTATAAAAAATAATAAAGTGCATCTTCTTGTTTGCAATTACCTACATTGTCTTCAGGATTAAAAATCAAGAGAATTATTAATTTTCAACATAATGCAAATCATATGCTTAACTAGTCCTACGTTCATCATCGCTACATCAATAAATGATTATCAAATCACACAGGGAATTACAAACCATAAGATGAGTTAACCCTATCTAATTTTAAGTTGAGAATGTTGCCAGCCTAAGGTTCTTGTTTACTGTTGAATCAACTAGTGTACCTAAAAACCTCCTCGGTGTTTAATATTTGAAAACCTGATAATGTAATTTATACTAATGTTTCTATTTGAATTAACCCATTAATTGGGATAATACACTATTAACTACAATAAATAGTACCATTCATCGATTTCCCTTGTGCCCCTAGCCTGCCCGAGAGAGCTTCAGGTGAACGACGACAGGTGGGGTGACAGCATATAATTTGCACAAATTTGCATGAATCAATCGTACATATGCAACATATAATTTGCATGAATGTAAGCCCCTGAATTTAGGGCTGATTTTTTTAATTTTAATAATCAATTAATTAGAATATTATTATTTGATTATTATTTGATTTAATGCTCTTTACCGTGACTAGGAATTCTAGAGCATCAGGGATGCCAGTCTCTGGAAACTTCCTTCTTGGAGTTTATAGTAGACGAGATTATCTTTATTTTGATATATCGTGTCCCACTCGAACTTGTTCCCTTGTATCCTTTTTGCTCCGCGCAAGTTCGGGTCAATATTAGACCATTTAATTATTAATTGAATTCCCACTTTTATTTTTGATCTTCGTTTGCGCGTTACCGTGACTTTTAATTTAGGAGCACCGGACCAGTCATTTTTTCGGAACCAACTTGTCATGTTTGATCTACTCGAGACGCTCTTCACCCATGACCTTCGTGTCCCACTCAGACACACCATCTTGTGCTTCATTTTCTTCGCACAACTTTCGGGTCAATTTAGGCCAATTAATTATCTACCGTAAAATCTGATTTAACTTCCAATTTAATTTTCGGGCCCGATATCGGTCCAATCCAGTCGACCCAAAATATGGCCCTGGCCTGTTTAGAGCCAACTATGCAGGTGCCACTTGCGTGCCACAATTTCGATCTCCCTTGTGCTCCCATTCCACCCGTGATTTTAATTTGGTTTAATTTATAAATTAATTAAATCTTGGCTTCGACTTTGTCCGTTTTGGCCCAACCCGGCTCTACCGAACCCGAACCCAAGCTCCATGTTGCCCTCTCATGACTGCTCAATTACCCCACGAGATTTTCCTATTTTTTTCCTATTTTGAAAATATTTCTTTCTCTCTCTACTTAATAAATATCTTAAATATCTCATGTGTATATATATACATATATATATAGTGTAACTCTCTCTCTCCTACTCTCTCACTTTCCACACAAGGAAACCCCCTCTATCAGCCGAACAAATCTTCCCCCCTCTCTCATTCTTTCTCCCTAAATATCTTCTTAATATCTCTCTCTCTTTATATAATATATACATACATATATATTATATACATATAATTCCTCTCTCCACATTAACTCCCCACATCACACTCAACACCCCCCTCCCCTACACATACAGCAGCACCCCCCTCTCTTTTTGTTAATATCCTACTCTCTCTCTCTCTCTCTCTTTATTTAATATCCTTCTCTCTCTCTCCCTATCTCTTTATTACACCTCACCATCACCATCACCATCACCATCACCATATTCATTTCATTTTTTAGCCTCCTCCCCTACTCCCTCGTGGCCGAACACCACCACCCCCACGAGCTCCACCACCCTCACCACCATGAGCACAGCCACCACCACCTCCATTTACACCAACACCACCACCCTCACCATTATCATCTTCATCTTCACCACCATGCAACCCACCATCCCATCAACAAACCGTCGCGGCCAACCACCGCCGCCGTCGGCCACCCCAAGCCCAGGCGAGCTCCGGCGAACCCTCGGGGTACGTCGTCGTCCTCCCCGACGCGTTAAATAGGCGATTCGTGCGTTTTGCTCGGAATCCCGTCGACGCGCGCGCGGACGAATTTCAGATTTCGACGTTTTGGGACAGCAACTTCGCGTCGATTTTCTGGACAATCCGACCGTTGGATCGGCGATTTCTTCGCTCCGTCTCAATCTCGGTATATCCACCTTCACTCCTCTCAAATTTCACCCGTTAATTTCGTCGTTTGATACATCAAAACTGGCCACCAAGTTGACGTTTTAATTTGTACTGTTTTTGGACAGTTTTGCGACGCCAATTTTGCGGGTTCGTATCTTCGCCGTCGCAGCTCCGTTTTGTGCGCCGTCTGTTCCGGTGCACAGCTGGTATAACCCTCTTCCTGCCCCCTTTAGATTTCATTTCAGTTTGAGCTTGTTAGGTCGGTCGAATTCGACGCCAAATTTGGCCGTTCGAATTCTTAGTGTTGCACTTGTAAAATTCCATTTTTGAATCCGGGACTCCGGATTCAATTTCTGACACCACCAGTAGACTCGTGGCGTCGTTCTGGCATGTTTACATATAAAGTTTGCTTGATTTGGAGAACGTGGGCCCTGGCACGCATTTCGGTGCAAAGTGGGTCCCACTTTCTGAGTCAACGGGACTTTTTGATGCCGGCTCATCGGAATCCAATTTCGGATATACCGTTGAGTTCGTATCGTCATTCTGGACTCGTTGACATATAATTTGCTGAGTTTTGAAGACATTTGCTCCGGCACGCATTTCCGTGCAAATCGGATTCCAAATGTCCGCGTCAACGGACCAATTTGAGATCGGGTCAACGGAATCCAATTCTGGATATACCGTTGGGTTCGTATCGTCATTCTGGATTCGTGGACACATAATTTGTTAGGTTTTGTGCACTTTTATTTCGGCACGTTTTTCGGTGCAAAGTGTGTCCAACGGCGGACATTATTTTGGTCCGAAATTACCGTTTTGCCCCTGTGTCCAAATTGGACTTTTGGACAGGCTATCCTAGCTGATTTGACCATTCTGGACACGTTGGTGATGTTAGTTTCATCATCCGACAACATCTGTAGATTTCTTTCCTTTTCGTGTCACCCTATTATTATAATATTTTCTCCTTTTGGTTGTTTTAGAGATCCGTCGATTTAAGTGATTTCTAAATCACTGAAATTCATAAGTTGACCTTGTAGATGTTTATAGAGACTAGCTTGACCATGGTTGACTACTTTGACTAGACGTCGAAGTAGAGTCAACAGTTGACCTAGGTTTGATCAGACTTGACCAACGTTGATTTTTTTGACCAAAATCAACTGTAAGTCAACCATTGACCTATTTGACCTAGATTAGACTTAGAGTTGACCATAGTTGACCAGTTGACCAAAGTCAACTGTACGTCAACTTTGACCCAGTTTGTCTTAGTTTGACTTAGTTTGACCTAGATGTTAATACGCCTTTTGACCCTGATCAGCTCTTGTATTATTTCATCTTTAGGTCTGTGGCTTTACTCTGAACCCTGATTCATATTGACAGCAGGACCCCAGGCGAGTACATTCTCTGATAACTTATTCATAATTTATGATAACTGTTATGATTCATGTACTTAGTGTTGATATGCTTATTCCCGACACATGGTTCTCACGGATTGGTATTCTTGGATCCCGACGAGAGATGTCTCTCCTTCTTAGGTTGGGATGTATTGTGCAAGCACCCTTGTAGCTCTTGCTCGATATATGGTCACTGATTCTAGAGCAGGTTCGCGACCTTCTCAGTAGAATCCCGTGCAGTGACGTGTCCTGTTTGGATCCATTCTACCAGTTGGGGTAGGGGGAGTAGTAGCGTATGCCTGTGATCATATCCCCTTGTATTCTTGAACAGTGTGAGTCATATACCGCACTTATGACTTGCCAGGCCGATTCTTGACAGTTACCCAAGCCGATCACAAGTTGAAACTGCTACTCACACACATTGGATATATAGCTTACCTTGATTTGTGTACATGCCATGATTCAGTTCTACTTTCTTGTTATAGCTCTAGCTCTACAGCTTACCATGCCATGATACATATATGTACACTCCATGATTTCATTGTATATGCTCTATTTACAGTCTTATAGCTTTTATTCTATCTTGAGATCTGTTATGAGATATATGTACTCGTTCCGCTCCTGACTGGATACGTTATGAAAATTTTAGGAGTAGTTGTGCCCTCATTATTGGACTTCATGATGTTGCTAGCTGAGGTGGATCTCACTATTCTTCTATGTGAGTTGCCTGGTAGTTATTCTTAGTTAGTCTTATTGTTCCTTCTTTATCTTTCATGTCTTATGATCATTGTAGATTCTAGTTGTTCTAGTGATATTGTTATTATTTCTTGTCTTATCTTCCTTAGTTTTCGTGATGTGACATGAGTATATTTCTAGTTATGGATTCTTAGATGTTGTAGTTAGTATAGTATACTTGACAGCGTTCTACCGCCGATACCACGGCGTAGGCTGGGCGTGGCCCACGTATTCGTACCCGTATATCCGGGTACGGGTCGTGACAATGAATCAATCGTAAGTGACCTTGTTGACTAGTCTAGGTTTACCTGACCGTCACGGCGAGGGGGAGCGGCGGTGGAGGTGGCTGCCGGGAAGGAGTAGGAGGAGGAGCGGCGGTGGAGGTGCTCTGGCGAACGGCGGCGGTAGGGGGTCGGGTTCGGCGGGGGCTGCCGGGAAGGAGGAGGAGGAGGAGGAGGAGGTGCTCTGGCGAACGACGGCGGTAGGGGGTCGGGTTCGGCGGGGGCTGCCGGAAAGGAGGAGGAGGCTGGGCGGTGGAGGAGGAGGCTGGACGGGGTCGGTGCTCGCGGCGGTCGGTGGGGGTCGCCGAGGGCGCGGTCGGACGGGGGTCGAGGGGACAGGAGGGAAAATGGGGGGAAGAAAAATATTGGGGGGGGGGGAAATGGGGGGAAGTGAAATCGAAACTGACCTATATTCGCACATTAGCGACGTAACATAAGGGCGTCGGTAACCGTCGCAACTTTATTGATATTAACGACGCCATAGTAAAAACGTCGCCAAACGTCGCTAATATCAATGATATTAGCGACGTTCACCGACATATCCGCGACGTGAGTTTTTCAATACGCAAACGTAGTTACTATACGACGCTGAACGTCGCTGAACGTCGCTAGTAGTGACGTCTTGCGACGTCATAAAAAAACGTCGGTAAAATATTTTTTATCTGCGACGTTTTCGGGAAACGTCGCAAATTACGTCGGTAATATGACTTATTTTGGTAGTGAATTTTTTTTCTGAATTGAGTTTCTACCATATGAACAGGGTAGATAGAAATTTCCATTGGAGATGGCCTTAGCCTCTACTCTGCGTTGTCGGAAGTGGTTCGGTGAGAACCAGACTTGAAAGTCCATAAAACGATATTAGCCCTGTTGATATAGAAACTGGGTTGAGCTCTAACCCACCAAAAAAATAAAATAAACGAATTTGTTTTTCAATTTTTTTCCCTCTCCCAATTCATACCTTAACCTATTTTAGTTGGAAAATGATAAGTTTACTATCAAATTCTTACAACTTTCTTACAACCTCACTCACCCACCCCTTACACATGGGTCCCACCGGATCCCACTATCTCTCACACTCCCTGCTACATGGGCTCCATCCGATCCCACCACTTACTCTCCTCCTCCAATCGAAGTCCGACACGTGGCAGGTTGTAGCAAGGTTGTAAGACCATCTCCAATGGGGGTTTCTATCTTCGCTATTTCTATGGAAGAAATTCATTTTAGAAAAAACTTCTACCAATGGTGATTTCTATCACCATTTCTATCCTAGGTGGCAATGATGTAGGATAGAAACTTTCTAGGAGGGTTTCTACGTGTAGAAACTCTTATAAAATTCTTCTATCTCTCATTACAATTATTATTGGGCCCCATACCATTAAATTGGTCCTTCTACTATGTGACACATAGGATAGAAATGGAGAACCATTGGAGAATATTTTTGTATGTCTACAATTTTTACGTAGGAACTCTTTCAACTAGGATAAAAATCTCCTTAAGGTACAATGCCAAGTAGGATAAGAACTCAATTTTAGAAATCACCATTGAAGATGGTCTAAGCATTGGTTGTAGGCATAGCAAAGCTCATTTTAGTCCATTCCGGCTAGGATTTCCTGATTTCGTACTTGTTAGTACCTATCACTTCACTTCCTACTTCCATCGACTAGCACAGATGTTCATATGGATGGTTCCCAAATGGCACGCAATTATGCGGGACAAGATCCTATCTGTCAATCTTGGAATTGATAAGTACCGAGTCCATCTGATCTGTTGCTGCTGCTTGTTAGGTGTCTTCTTCTCAATTCAATGGAGGTCTCCGTCGAGGAGAGGACATTGATTGATGTAAATTAAAGCTAACCGTTCGAAGCGCTTCAATGCATATATGCGCGCGCGTTAGGTACAAAGTGAAAACCCAACCCAACCTGACCCAACTTAGCACATTATAATCAAACCACCTTCTTTTTTTTTGTAGGCAGGACGAAGAGATGGACCGACGGAAACGTACCAAGGACTCTTTTTGTCCCCAAAGGCTCATTTCATTCCCAATCCACTTTCTATAATGCCACTTCCTTTTTCGAGACGCAGCACATTTCGCTTCTCACTTGAATCCCTTTCTGAAACTTTTGCCACAGCTAACTATCTCGCCCCAATCATATAGGAGGCTGTTACACTGACCGCACGCGGACCAGTCTGCCGTCACGTGGCGTCTCTCCACTGACAGGTCAAACGGCATAGGACCTATGCCAATAAAGATGGACTAATTGGGTTCGTCTACGCAGACGGACGGACCAGTCCGCCTGCAGTCAAGTAAGCATTTTGAATCATATAAGATGGTACTAAATGTTTGCACATGATTCTCGAGAGAAACCTAGCTATCGCTAGTGGCCTATCAATCAACGTAACCAAATATGCATGATCTCTATGTTTGCACCATTAATAATCACAAAGAGTTGTTCTATGCAATGTTGTAAAAACCGGACCGGACCGGCGGTTGGACCAGGTCCAACCGGTTTAAGTCAAAAAATCGGTCTGGTTCGACTAAAACTGAGTCTTTTAAAGAACCGTCGATTTTTTGTCAAAACCGGATTCCACCGGTGAACCGGCTGAACCGGTTCACAATTGAACCGGCCAATTTTGGTTATTTTTTCATTGTTAAAAAATTCAAAATAAATTATTATAAGAAATTTGGACTATTTGATTCTTTATTTGATTTTAATCGACCTTATAGTTGTAAAATTAAACCGAACTAACATACTTATGATCAAACCAAACTAAACAAAAAAGTAAATATGGATATTTTACCTATTTCAACCAAACTAAACCAAGTCTATTGAACTCCAATTGAACCCCGGTTGAACCCCGGTCCGACCTATACCAACAAATTTCGGTTTGATCACCGGTCCGGTTTTTAAAACATTGGTTCTATGGCAGCAGAGCAGTCAAGTGGGACCCTAAAAAGATGAAGTGCATGTATAAACGAACTTCCAATTCGATACAGAGCAGGGTTTTGAGATGCATGCTTTAGATTGTGAAACGAAAGCTAGATCTAACATGAACACAGGTTATAGAGAGTCTGTTGTGGTGCACCTGTCATTCTGAATGGGATGGATGGATGGTAATCTTTACTTAAACTAGTTTAGATGCTCTAGTTCTACCCACATTTTAAGTATATCATTTTTCCGGCCTACAAATAATCTTTCCTTAAGCGTCTATTAAGTAGCATTGGCCTGGCCTCGATCACAAATGGCAGTAGTGTGGCCTTACTCTCCTCCAATAGTAGCATGACATATACACTACGAAAAATTAATATGACACTATAAAAATTGCTTGTCATGTTGCTATTGGAGGAGAATAATATCTCATCACTGCTACGTGGTGAAATCGGACCAGTTATAATTTCTCATTAAGTAGGTGGAGAGAGAGTTCGACTGATCTGTAGGGGTGAGCATTATTCGATTTTGGACCGAAAATTGAACCGAACTTAATAAGAGATTCGGTTTGGTTTAAAAACCAATTGGTTCAGTTTCGGTCCAAAACCAAATAATTTTTTTTATTATATATATATATATATATATATATATATATATATATATATATAACAAAAAAGAGCGCAAATAAACCAAAAACACGAATAAACCGAAAATCGAAACGAATTAATTCGGTTCGGTTTGATTCGGTTATGGACCATTGCGGTTCGATTTCGGTTTTGCTTATTTGGATTTCGGTTCAATTTGATTTTCGATTATTCCGTTCGATTTGAACCGAATTAACTGAATGCTCACGGCTCACCCTACTGATCAGGGAAGGAGAGCAAATAATTGGATCTTGGCCCACAGCCCACATCCACAACGTGAGACAGACATACGATCTGCATGGGCCATTTGCGCAACTACACATCACGTACTCTCTCCTTATTTGTGGGTGGGAGTGGTTCACAAATCGCAACCAAGTGGACAGGTTACCAAATACCAACGGATGCAATACAATTCTTAGGGATCAACATGTCCAAAACTTTGACATAAAAAGTATCTCTCCTATGTGCCCAATTTAATCCATATATTTGCTCTCTCCTTCGTGAATATTATTTCACAACAAACATCTTTGCAAGCAAGCTTTTTTTTGTTGTTGTTAATTCATGACTAGAATGCCTCCTTTTTAAAGAGAGGAAGAGAACAAAGTAACTAAAAGCTAACAGGAACACATGTTAGATTGTTTAAGGTTTTTTTTCCGAAGCCAAAATGCTTCTTTTGCGTTGTATAACATTAAAATTCCAACTTTTGTAGATTCCAAAAAGTGAACAAACAAATATGTCTTACTCATGAGAGAACATAAAACCTAACGTAACCAAGAAAAAAGTTTACATTCTAATGCATTCACATAAGCCTTGAGAACAAAGAAAAGAGGAGAATCCAGCTTTTTAAACATGCATGGTTGCCTCTTCTTCTTATCACATAAGCCATGAGAGAGACCTATGCAGCTCTTTGTCACATTATGTGATACAAAAGAAAGGGAATGTGTTAAAAATATCAGCAGCAGCTCTGGACATTAGTGGTACATTTAGATATGCAATCCAAGAGAAGAAACAAAATTTAGGCATCACAAAGACTGATCCACTCCTTTGTCCCTTCTCATACTCACTGACAAGTGTCCTCGTGGACCATGCCAGCAACCTAAGTGGAGTAGTTTGGGATCTGGTGCCTTAACCAAAATTATTTCCATACTTTTTTAGCTTTTACTTTCCTTCTCCCCTCACTTGTCATCCCAGTTCTAGGGTGTGTTTGGTAGGAGGAAAAAGTGGAAGAAAGAAAAATAGAGGAGGGAAAAGTAAAGGGAAAGATTCATTTTCTTTTATTTGGTATGGAAGAAAAATAGGAAGCAAGGAAAAGTGGAGGGATTACTTTTCACTCATAACCTAAGAAATCCAATTCCTCCAAAATTGGGAGGAAAAGTGAAAGAAAAAGTTGAGGCTTGTATTAATTAACAATTATACCCCCATATGAATGTATTATTTAAAAATTATTTATGAAGTCAAATGGTAAATAAGTGTTTTTAGTTGAGGGTAGAATTGGTAAACCCTATATTTTTTACTTTCTTTCCTTCCACTTTTTCTCTCATATCAAATAAAGAAAAAAGCATATCTTATCTTTTCCATCATTGCTACCAAACACAAAGAAATGAAATAATTTTTTCTTTCAATATGGAAGAAAAATATATCCTTATCTTTTTCCTTCCTTCCACTTTTTTATCATTCCTACAAAACACAGCCTTAGATCATTTCACAGAGTGAGAATTATTTGCACGGAAATTCAAACTGTGCTAAAGTTTTCTTCGTGTATAAAAGTTCTAAAATTGTAATACAGTAGATGGTTAAATATTTATATTATTATAATATTTTTGAGATTTATTTTTGAGTAGAAAAGGATGCAAATGTTGTTTTGCTAACATATCAAAACTTTTATAAATTTAAGGGCCGACAGAAGGATAGTTATGTTTTCTATCCTACTTACCAGTGTTAAAATAATCGGACCGGATGACGGCTGCGAACGAGCCAAGCCGAGCCAAGTTTTTCTAAGCTTGAGCTTGGCTTGACTAGAATTAATCGAGCCAAGCTTCGAGCAGCTCGCGAACGGCTTGGCTCGTTTGCAGCCCTACGGATGGTTGAACCGATAAATCCGTGAACTATAGTTTTTTGGACTAGTTTAATGCCACCAATTGTAGTGTTTGATAGCTTATATTTTCCATGAAATTATTTTCCAAAAAACTATCATTTTCTATAATTTTCTTCTATAATGGTGAAAAATGAAACTTGTCCAGCCCATAGAAAAATATCATTTTGCATGAAAATTAACTATTTTTCGTGAAAAATAATGACATTCAAATACCTAAATTAAATTTTCCATAATTTTTTTTAATTTCAGAAAAATAAATCTATGGAGTTAAATATCTTTTTCACCTTGCAATGAAACATACCCTAAATAATCCATTTTTAAAACATTGATACTACCTACCAAGAGAGGAGAGGATCTGAATCCGTGTCATGTCACCAAATAATTTAGAGAAAGAAAAGATCTTTTGTACCAACCCAATTTCTGCTCCAATTTCCTCCCAACTCAACCAACCCATCAGTGTTGCTGACTGGCTCGATTCAATATATTTCTTAGTTCTTACTCCATACAACATTTATAGACCTAAATTTTTGTTTTTCCTCCTAACCCTTCTATGATTGGGCTGTCAGTAAAGTCAAGTGTGAGAACTACCACTCTCTCTCCCTACAAATATGTCAGTTCTGAGTGACCGACACCCTCACAATTCCAAACACAACAGAACAGAATCCAACAAATATTAGTTACTCAAGTCAGTAACAGAAAAAACCTATCTATATCTATGCGGCGGATTCTCGACACGCTCCCCGTGGCGCCGCCTTCGGCTGCCGGCAGCCACGGCATTGGCAGCGGAGGCGGGAGCGGGGACGCCGACTTCGACACGAACATGGTCATCATCCTCGCCGCGCTGCTCTGCGCGCTCATATGCGCGCTCGGGCTCAACTCGATCATGCGCTGCGTGCTCCGGTGCGGCCGCCGCCTGGCGTTCGAGACGCCCGAGGAGGCCGCGGCGAGGCGGGCCTCCACGGGGCTCAAGAGGAAGGCCCTGAGGCAGATACCCGTCGCGGTGTACGGCGCCGCGGCGGCGGCGGAGGGGGCGGGCGCCGTCCCCGCCGCGGCGACCGAGTGCCCCATCTGCCTCGCGGAGTTCGCCGACGGGGAGAAGGTCCGGGTGCTCCCCAAGTGCAGCCACGGCTTCCACGTCAGGTGCATCGACACGTGGCTCGTGTCGCACTCCTCGTGCCCGACGTGCCGGGGCTCGCTGCTCGATAAGCCCCCCGCCACGGAGCCGGAGCCGGAGAGGGCGGTGGTTGTGGTGGTAGGACAGGTGAGCTGACTTAATTTGATTGTTGCTTTAGTCTTAGTTGTTCATGTATATTGGAGGGTTTATGATGTTTGGTGTAATTTTCCTTTTTTTTTTTTTTTCGTTTCTCTGTAATTCTGCAATATAAGGAGAACTCGTCTGAATGGAAGAGAAATATATTTGTTAGATTAGAGACTTAGAGTGAAGTATGAATTTAACTTATAATTGTGAGAGATTATACCAATGTTCTTCAAACAACATTGCTTACAAACTTTTTATTAGTGTATAGCAATGTTAATCTCAGTCATTTTAATCTTCTCTATTCGTTGCATTCATATTTATAGATCTTTCCAAAATTTAAATCTGTGGACTCAGTTCTATTGTTCTAGAGTGGAAATCAATTTCTTGAAGGAACGTTTAGTTCTTATGCACATTGAAGAGTTTTTTTTTTTTTTTCTTTCTTTTCCCTTCTTTATTTGGTTGATTTTGAATGTTCTCTATATAGTGGTTTTGTGAACATGATTAAGAAATTTTTGATAGATGTTTAGAAAGTACTTGGATTTTTGATTCTCCTCCAATATAATTTTTAAAATTATCTAAATAAAACATTTGATCCTGATATGCTAGAACAATTTAAGGCCTCATTTGTTACACTGTAATGTAATTGTAATCGCAATGTAATCATTGAAAAAAAATATTTTTTGTTTTTGTTTTGATTACATTACGATTACGATTATATTACAGTGAACCAAACGGGACCTAAATTACATATACGGCTATTGCTTGCGGATGAGTACTGCGTATTCTATTAACAACCAACATGATACGTGTCGTCTATCTGTAACTAATTGGAGTTTTTGGATTCACAAATGAGATAAATGAAATTTGTCTGTAGTCTAACATTTATTTTACTAGTTTGTTTTTTTTTTTGAATTAAATTTTACTAGTTTGTTGAAGAAGAAGAAGAGGAGAGAAAAGAAAGAAAGAAAGGGATAATGACTTCTCTTCAATATTCTCAGGGTTAGGCTCTAGTCTTGGTGGTTTGAAGGAAGATGCTTTCAGTGATATATAATTATTAGTTACGAGTGAAGGAACCTTCATCAGTCACATCACATGAATTGACAACATTAGGTTCTGCCTCTCCCATATGGTTCCCCGTCCCTTTCTCCCATTCAATGATTCCCCGTGAGACTCGTTGAGCAGTTGAAAAGCTAAGCAACTCAACTCACACTTGATCACTGCCTGCCACCATGGAGCTACATGCACGGATTAGTTTGCCCTAACCAGAACTTACGATACTGTGTCCCTTACCCTTGAATTCAAAAAGAGATGATACTGTGTTCATGAGCATTTGTTCCTGAAATTGACGGCGAATGGAATTTACGATAGCGGCAAAGTCTTCCGTTTTGATGGCGGCGTGGAGACGGATTTCGAGTTCCTCTTCCGACTCTTGAGCTAACCGAGTCCGGATTCCAAGTCCGATGGCTTGTCTAGCTTATCCCAGGCCGACCCTGATGACATCACCTATCCATTTCTCTTGTCATAATTTTCTATTAATTAAGAACTAAAAACTATGTGAAACTATATTTATATAAATTAATTCTAGAATTACAACTATTTACTTTTCAATCGTCTATCTGAACCATCTCCACATGAGGAGAGATGATCCAATTAAAAATGATTATAAAAAATTGTAAAAAAAAAAATGATTGTAATTCTAGTATTGTCCATGTATATATGTGGAACAAAATATAATATGGGAGGGCAAGGAATTAAGTAGAATTTCTCCATTCACTTCTCCCTCACATTTTCAAGTTTTAGAAGAGCCCCACACCAGAAACTTCCTTCACTTTATAACCATCTCTCCTAACACATGGAGTTGTCCACCCACATAACTAATACTATGGCCACTCTCCCCCTGCAAAATCCTCATCTAGAGCATCCCCAAGATCTTTCTGTTCGCTGAGTGGTGGTGGCTTCTCATATATGTACCCACTGGCGAGCAACCGAGCATGTCGACTTCACTGCAAGATCAGCCACCACCCACCATCATTGCATCCTAGCCAAATTTCATTGACACTATGAATACAGTTAGTAGGTGGTGCAGGAAGTTCACTGACATAATACCACAACATAAGCTCAAGATAGCTGGAGATAAAAGGCAAATAACTCTTTTAGGTAAATTTGAGGCACACAATTAAGCACCAATACGTACCACATGGTAGGGGTGAGCATTATTCGGATTTTGGATACTGAACTGAACCGAATGAGAGATTCGGCTCGGTTTAAAAAAAATCGGTTTTGAAAATACTCCCAAAACTTAAAACTGGTTAAGACTAAAGCAATTATATAAAATGCCCTGCATATTTTATGATCAAAACGTGTATATTTTCATGTATATTTCTAAAATATAATTTTATGCATGTGTTTTAACTTTGACATACAACAAACATACGTATAAATTATTATTTTTAATATAATTTAATCAAAAATCTAACTTTGGATTCGGTTTATTTAATAATTAAAAAATAATTCAACCGAACAAAATGAATAAATCGAATTGATCATCGGTCTGGATACCACTAATTTCGGTTCGATTTTGAATTTCTAGAAGTTTGTTTTATCCGATTTTGACTATTTGGATTCGGTTGAAACCAAATATATAAATCAAAAGAGTTTGACTATGCTATTATGACTGTTTTCCGTACACAATTTATATCCAGTACTTTTAGGAGGAGAAAACTGCTTTTATGATCAAATTAATTCTGTGTAGTTGTATATATATATATACTTGTGTACTACCAGTGATGCCATGAATCCTTTCTTTGGCACATTATTTAGATCCCATTTGAGTGTTGTACTCAGCAGTACCATCTAGGCATGCAGTGCAGGCCTTTCTGTACTAGCCGAGGTTGGTGTTTCTGCAGCTAGCGTCCATGTCGATTAGGCAATCCATGTGCTGCAAGCGCTGCAGATATTCTTCTGCCCCATGGTACACGTACGACACTACACGGAGAAATGAGACGGAGAATGCTCAGTGTATCCTAATAGTGTCAGTTTCAGCTAGCAAGTAGCAAGCAAGAGAATGTGGACGAAATTAACAAACAAGTTTAGGTAGGGACGTCCAATGGCAAGTGGCCGGATGATATATTCGGACAAAGTGGCCGACGGGAACGTTTGTCGGATGTCGACAACGTCGATAAATATCTCAACCAACAATTGCTTATCAAACATACGAGATATTATCATTCATTTCATCCCACGTATCAACTAAACTACATAGCAAAACCTAACCTCATCATGTCCTCTATGTAACCTTTTTTTCGCTTCAATTTAGTAAATACTGCAACAAATACAAGACACAAGGACGATACAAAATTCTGTGCCATGTCCATGTCATCTTTTTTTCTTTTTTTTTTTCCGAAGAAGGTTAATATTATTCTTGCTTGAAAGCCTACAACTCAACCCAGGTCTAAAACAAATCCCGGTCGGAAGGCTCACAACCCAGTTCGAAGGCTACATTCTGGTCCGAGTCTATTCATGTTTTCGTTTTTGGCATTCATGTTGGGCAAAATCAATTGTTGGTAATGTACAATTCTCACCTGAGGCTATTGCCTCAAAGAAGTCATCATTCTAAGCAAGGTCGATCAATACCCTTTTTTTCCCCTTCCAGTAATTCCTAGAAGTTCAAGAACAGCTTCTTCCAAGTACATCCCGATTGCATTGTACGGATCTAGCATATAGCTGGGCTGGGCTCCAGCCCAAGAATTCTTTTTTTTTTTTTCTTTGTTTTTTCATTTTTTATATGCGTTAACCCACCTTTTGTCCACTCGAATCCCCACCCTAACTTCAAGGTTTGCATGGACTGAGGGGAAAAAAAATAAGCAAAGTTAAGTGGGATTAAATAAGAAGAAATTAAGTGAGGGAGAGTAGAGTTAATACATAGAACCTTATTTGGATTGGAGGAAGAGTTAAGTGGGGGTGTTTAATAACTCTTGCTTGGATTGGAGGTTTCGAATGAGAGAAAGATTAATAAAAATATGATAGTTACCAAAATAACCTTATTATGTATGTCATAAAATTTAATTTGATTGAAATTTTAATTAGAACTTGTCAAAATATATTCACAAATTAGGTAGGTACGAAACAACATGTTGAAGACAAGAAAAAAATGGAGAAAAAAAATTCTTGATATTTTATAGAACAAATAAGAAATTTATGACTTCTTAAACAAAACACTCAATCCACCTCGTTAACCCTCCGATTTGGAGGGTTAAAAAAGGACAAAAGGGTGAAATAAACCCTCACTTAATTCTCTATAACTCTCTTTCCTAAACCTCTACCCTCAAACCAAGCATAATTTTACTTACCTCTCGCTTAACTTTCTCTCAATTAACTCTCTTAACCCTCAACCTAAGCAGGCCCTCAATTTCGGGATCTGCTCCTGATTGTAGTTAATCTGCAGGAAATGGACCTGCAAGGAAAGTCATTAACACATGCATAGTAAGCATTCTTGGTTACTGTATTATATATATATATATATATATATATATATATATATATATATATATATATATATATATGCCTATTTCTGGCTTGTGTTTCCAGAGTCATGATTTAATTATGTAACCTTAGGGGGCGTTTGGTACGCGGTATTTTTTTTTATTTTCGGGAAATTTTAAGATGAGAATCTATTACCACGTTTGTTTGGCTTATAAAAAATTTATTCCCGGAAATTATAAATATCCGGGTAAATAGTTTATTCACAAAACATGGAAATTCTATCCCTGGAAAATAGGTGGATATTTTTCTTTTGCCCGGGAAAAAAAAAATTTATCTAAATTTTTTTCTTCTTTTTTGATCAATTTTGATTAGTTGTGAGCATTTTTCCTTTTTTTTTTTGTCGTTTTTATCGCTTTTTTGTCATTTTTTGTCGTTTTTACCAATTTTTTGTCATTTTAAGCGATTTTTTATCTTTTTATCCATTTTGTCTTTTTTTTTTGTCACTTTTTGATTATTTTTTGTCGTTTTTTTTGTCGTTTTAACCGATTTTTTTGTCGTTTTTACCCATTTTTTTGTCTTTTTTATCACTTTTTGATTATTTGTTGTAGTTTTAACCCAATTTTTGTCCTTTTTGTCTTTTTTTTGTCAATTTTTGTCGTTTTTAAGCGATTTTTTTATCGTTTTTGTAAATTTTTTGTTGTTTTTACCGATTTTTAGTCGTTTTAGTCGTTTTTTGTCGTTTTTTTTGTCATTTTTACTGATTTTATGGCATTTTTTGTCATTTTTGTCGCTTTTTATCGATTTTTTGTCGCTTTTGTCGCTTTTTGGTTATTTTTATCGTTTTAACCGATTTTTTGTCCTTTTTGTCGTTTTTATCGATTATTTTTCGTTTGTCGTTTTTTTTGATTATTTTTTGTCGTTTTAACCGATCTTTTGTTGTTTTTAACCTTTTTTTTGTCGTTTTTAACCAATTTTTTGTCATTTTTTGTCGTTTTAACCGATTTTTTGTCGTTTTAACCGATTTTGTCCTTTTTTGTCATTTTTATCGATTATTTTTCGTTTTTGTCGCTTTTTGGTTATTTTTTGTCGTTTTAACCGATTTTTTTATTGTTTTTAACCGATTTTTTTTCTTTTTTAACCGATTTTTTGTCATTTTTGTCGTTTTAACCGATTTTTTGTTGTTCTTTGTCGTTTTTGCCCTTATTTTGATTTTTTTTGTCGTTTTTACCGATTTTATGTCGTTTTTGTCGTGTTTTGGTTATTTTTGTCGTTTTTACCCTTTTTTTTGTTAATTTTTGTCGTTTATATCAAGTTGTAAAATGGGCCGGGCGGCCCGGTGCCCGGCCCGAGCCCGCCCGGCCCGCCGCCCTATTAGCCCGGCCCGGCCCGCGACGAAGCCCGGACCGGCCCAGCCCCCCCTGTCCCAGTGGTCCGGGTCGGGCCTCCCCCTCCGAGCCCAAGCCCGGCCCGGCCCGGACCGGAAATTTTTTTTTTTTTTTAAATGTTAACGTTAGGCCCGAACCGGCCCGGCCCGGTCTAGCCCGGTCTGAACCGGTTTTATTTTATTTTATTTTTTATTTTTTTTTGAATTGGAGGGGGTATTTTGGTAAAATACCCCCCATAATATAGCTGTTATTAAAACGTTGGAGGGGTATTTTGGTCATTTTCAAGAAAATGACCAAAAAACCACTCCAACAACTCTATTTTGAGGGTAGAGGGGGTCATTTGGCATGGGAAAAATCCTATAAATAGTCCATAAAATTCATTTTTCATACACAATTCACTCATTCAATCTTCATACAAGTTTCTCTAAACTAAATCCGGCTTTCCATCAGTTTGCGAAGAAGCTCCCAACCCCGCTCAAGGCTCAAGCTCCGAAATCCGGCGTCCGATTTAATATTTTTTCTTCTCTTTCTCTCTTAAAAATTCAAAATTGTTTTATATTGTTCGAACAAAATTTGTTTGTATTTTTCTTACTCTCTCTCTCCCTCTCTTACTTATTAAATATTACTTACTCTTTTTTTATTTTTCGGGAATTTTTTTTCGGTGTATTTTTCTTCTCTCCCTCTCTTCTAAAAATTTACATTAATTTTTTATAATGGCCGGACAAGGTTCTAACCCACCTACCGGTGATGCCGGAAATACTTATGAATATTTTATTACTTATTTTGAGCAAAATTCTATTCCTGATGATACTCCTGAAGAATTAGTAGGATCCCCTCCTGAAATTGCGAGTTCCACTCGGAATGTGCCCAAAAGATAGAAAAAATCAAAGTATTGAAAATTTTTTGTTATTCTTTATCAAACTAATCTCGATGATTCTCTTGTTTTAGATCCGAAAGGAAATCCAATAGCGTACGCGGCACAGTGCAAGAAATGTGCCAACATATACAAATGGAAGACTGGAGGTGGCACGGGTACAATTTCAAGACACTACGAGACCTGCTACGGGAATGACACAATTTCTGCATCTCAAACTCAAATAAATTTTGCTGGAGGTAGCACGGGATCGTCAATGGGTACGTTTTCTTATTCTGCCGCTCGGCATAAAACTGAGTTTACAAAATATTTGATTTCTGATAAACTTCCTTTCACTGCGGGTGAAAATGAGAATTTATATGATTATGCCACATCTTCTTTAAATCCTTGTTTTAGTAAAGTGACTAGAGGCGCCGCTAGAAAAGAGGCTATTAGACTTTTTCATGAGAAAAAAGCGGCTTTAAAAGAAAGTCTTTTGCATGTTAGTCAAATAGCCATTACTTCTGATATTTGGACAAGTAAGCAAAATTATGCTTACATTTGTATCACAGCACATTACATAGATTCACAATGGATGTTGCAAAAATGCATCATCTGTCTAAAGATATTAGAATTTCCACACACAGGCTCCACAATAGCAGGCGCTATTATAGAACACGTGCGTGAATATGATATTCACCAAAAAATATTTTCTGTTTCATTTGATAATGCTAGTAATAATACTTCTGCCATCTCTTCATTAGCGCTAATATTTCAGCCCATTTTAGAAGGTAGATTAATGCATGTTAGGTGTGCTTGTCATATTATTAACTTAGTAGTAAAAGAATGTCTTGATTATTTTAGCTCACATTTAGATACTCTTAGACAATGTTTACACAGTTTAAACACGTCTCCTTCACGGCAACAACATTTCAAGGCCACATGTCTACATTTTAGTATTCGTTTTAGAAGATTTGTAAAGGATGTTCCACATAGATGGAACTCAACTTATTTAATGTTGAAGTCCGCAATTCCCTTTAGAGATCCTATTACATATTATTGTAACACGGATCTCAATTTTGAATTTCAAGTAACTGAGGATGATTGGGAAGTTGCTTCTTCAATTTGTGAATTTTTAGAAACTTTTTACAATGCTACACGTACTCTTTCCGATGTTTACTATCCAACTTCTTGCTTAGCTTTACAAGAACTTTGTAACATTTCTTTCTTATTTTCTAAATATAGAACTGCCCACCATTTTGCTTACGTTGTACAGAAAATGGAAGCAAAATTCAAAAAATATTGGGGCGATGTACCTTTATTGTATTGCTTGTCTTCAATTTTTGATCCTAGAATCAAATTAGATGGTGTAGATGCATTGTTAGATGACTTTGGAGAGAACATGAATATTGATGTTAGTGGCACAAAAGTAGAAGTTAAGCTAGCTTTGGATAGATTAGTTATTCATTATGAAGACAAAGCACCAACTCCCCGCCCAACTCAACGGCCTAGTAGTAGTAGTAGCTCTGGTTTGGTGTCTAAGTTGACACACGCCAAAAGTATACTACAACGGAAGAAACAAATACAATCTTCCCAACCGACCCAAGAGTTGTCTTTATACCTTAGTTCTATGAGGAAGAAGACGATTCTTCCACTCACTTCACCATTTTAGAATGGTGGAAAAAACACGAAAAAAGATATCCTGTACTTTCTATGATAGCACGTGATCTACTAATGGTCCCGGTGTCCACGGTAGCATCGGAGTCATGTTTTAGTACAAGTTCAAGAATTTTGAGCAAGAAGAGAAGCCGGTTGCTGCCAGATATCTTGGAAGCATGTGTATGTGTTCAAGACTGGGTCCAAGCCGAGAAAAGAACTCAAAACAAAGTAGATGAAAGTGCCGACATCAACGAGCTAGACTTCGAATCGCTTAGAATGGGTGAATCATTTGGAGCGGAGCAAGAAGAATGAGGCAAAGGTATGAATACTAACTTTGATATTTACACTTTCGAAATTTTTACTTTAAAAATTTGCACGTTTTGAAATTTATACTTTAAAAATTTATACTTTCAATGCATACTTTAAAAATTTCTAATTTATACTTTCAATGTATACTTTAACAAACAAAGAAAGTAAGTAAATAATTTTTAAAAGTAAATAATTTATACTTTAAAAAATTATACTTTCAAAAAAACCAAACAAAGAAAGTAAATAATTTAAAAGAAAGTAAGTAAAATATAAGTAATTTAAAAAAACTAAATAAATTATAAATTATATTACTTAAAAGAAAGTAAGTAAGTAAAATATAAATAATTTAAATTAACAACTCAAACAAACTAAATAAATTAAAAAATATAAAAAAAAATATTTTTTAACTTCGCCTATGCCGGTCCCAAGCCCGGAAAAAGAAGGAGGGAAAAATGTTTAAAATTTATACAAATACTTAAAAAAACTTTAAATAAACTTTATACACTTAGAATAAACTTTATAAATAATTTTATATACTTTAAAAATTTAACTTAAACAAATAAAAATATCAATTTTTTCAATTTTTTCAAATAAAAACTTTATAAACTTTATAAACTTTTATATACTTTTAACATAAACTTTATCAATTTTTTTTAAAAAAAAAATCAAAACCAAGCCCGGCCCGGCCCAGCCCCTCACCCACCGGTCCTGTGGGCCGGGCTGGGCTGCAATTTTCCTCACCGGGCCGGGCCAGGCCCGGCCCGCTTTCTGCTCCGGTCCGGGCTGGGCTTGGCCCGAGCCCGGTTCAGCCCGCCCAATGTGGGCTTCGGGCCGGCCCGGCCCGGCCCGTTTAACAACTTGACGTTTATACAATTTTTGTCGTTTTTTTGTCATTTTTGTTGTTTTAACCGATTTTTTTCGTTTTTTATCGTTTTTCATCGTTTTTGTCGTTTTTTGTTATTTTGTCGTTTTTACCATTTTTTTTTTCATTTTTACCTATTTTTTGTCGTTTTTACCGATTTTTTTTTATATTTGTTCATTTTTTTCGTTATTATTATTTTTTATTTTTTTCACGGGAATATTTATATTGTCACCAAACATGGGAATGTAATTTTCCAGGGAATTTAATTCTTTGAAATTTAATTTCCGGAAATATAGAATTTCCGGCTATATAGTATTCCGCCTACCAAATGCCCCCTTATAGAAACTCAAATGTTTCACAAATCTAAACTGTTATTGAGTAAATGCTTAATGCGAGAGAACAGGAGAGAGGAATGTCACCATTTATAATGTTTCTACAATGTGTTATGTAACCAAGGAAAGATTACATATGTCAACATAAGGGAATTATGAAATTGTTCCTCGCACTCCCTGGTTGATTTTCATTGCTCTTTCATGCTTAGGCTTGATTTGAAATCCAATCATCTCGCTAATGGCTCAGCATTACTGCTCTTTGGTTTTAATGATCTATTCATCCGAATTCCCTCTGTGAATTAATTGTTCAACCTCCTTTGCTGCACTCATTTACATCCTTTCTTCTTCTCAATTATCTTCTTGTGATAGATCTTCAACACAATCATGTTACTTCGAGCCAGGGCCGGCCCTTAGTTAATGGGGGCCTTAGACAAATTTTTAAAATGGAGCCCTTGTATAATGTAAAAAAATTGAACTAAATAATGATACAACCAAGGCTAGAACCTAGGAGCTCTTGTGTACAAGTATAACAAACTACCACTACACCAAAAATGTTTTGTGATAAAAGAGGATCATATTATATATTAGTTCTATTTTCAATATAAGATTACTAATATATATATACATTTAAATTAATTATTTGGGCCCCCAAATTTTATGGGGCCCTGGGCGGTCGCCCTGGCCGCCCTGGGCCAGGGCCGGCCCTGCTTCGAGCCATGAACATATGAATATGTAACTAATGTATTCTAAATAAATTGAAGTAGAACGAAAAGGATGCGGACATCTCTAAAGAAAATAAGAAGAAAAGATTGGGTAACAAGTAGAAAATTTAATTCAGAGAAGGAGAGAAAAAAAACTTTAAGTGTTATAATAAATTAAAATAATTATTAGATAATTGTCCTACAAAATTATGGATCTCTTGTTTAGAGAGGTAAAACAAATTTAAAACATAAAGTTTATAATTAAAGAAGTTGCCGTACAAATTAAAATTTTACTAAGAATATAATTAATCACTAAATAGGAGTCACACTAAAAAAAATAGAATAACCAAATAGCAAGGTTCGCAGTATCGACATCAAACCCTTCTAAGAGTACCGTGATGATCAATGGTATCCATGATGATCAACGGTATCGGCAGTATCATAGGTTTCAAATTGGAGTATCCATTTTTTTTGGAAAATAAATAAGTTTAAATAGTTTTTTTTGTAAATTTGGAAATATTATTTGTATATTTAGGCATAATTTTAATTATTTTAATAGTCATCCTTGCTAGTTGGATTATTTGCGATAAATAAATTTTCAGAAATTTTCGTATAGGGTGAAAAGTTTAGCAAAATTTCAACAAAGAGGAGAACTTTGAAACAATTTCAATCAAGGGACAACTCCAGTAGATGGCGGAATAGATGGGGGACCGCAACCTTCAGTGGCGGTGTAGAGAGAGAGAGGGAGAGGAGAGAGGAACGAAAAGAGGAGAGAGGAGAGAAGGGGGACCGCCATCTAGGATGGCGGGAAGGAGGGGGGACCGCCATCCTAGATGGCGCGTAGGAGAGAAGGGGGGGGGGTGTTTGGGGGGTTGGGACAGGGGGGATGGGGTGCGGTTGGGAGAAAGGGGGTGTTGGTATTATTATCTTAATATACATATAGATATATCCATATACATATAGATATCTACATACAAAAAAATATAGATATCTATACACAAATTAATATATCTATGGTATATTATCTATATCTATTGTATTATCCATAATATAATATATATATATATATATATATATATATATATATATATATATATATATATATATATATATATATATATATATATATATATATTAATTTATTATTATCTACTAGTTATCTTTACGTGCTTTGCTCGTATAAAAAATATCAATAATATTATTAATAAAATATATAAAAATTTTAATTATATTAGAATATTTTAAAATATAATTTGAATATATTTGTTATGATTTAAATTTTGGATATGTGTTTGATTAGATAATGTTATGTAGTTATTAATTTTGGATATGTATTTAATTTATATTTAATTATTTGTAGATATTAATTTGTATATATTATTTGTTATTATCCGCACCCTATCACCCCCCCTCCCCACCACACACCATCACTCCCCCCCCCCCCCCCTCCAAACCCGGCGCCAGTGTGACTGGCACCACTTTTTTTAAATATTTTTTTATTTGGCGCCAGTTGCACTGGCGCCATATTTCTTTAAAAAAAAAATTCGGCGTCATTTACACTGGCGCCAGATCCCTATACCTATAATTTTTCCAAATTTGTCATGTTCTACGTAAATATTGGATATTTCTTCCCTTTAGATAAAATTTTCTGTTTTATTAATGTCCCCCCTCTCTATTAATGTTTTCCCTCCACCCTCCCTCTATCAATGACCCTCCTTCCCCTATCATTTCCTTCTCTCCTGATGACTCCTTCTGCCCCCTCCCTTTCTCTCTATACCGCCATTGTTGATGGCGGTTGTCACGTCCCGAGTCGACAAACCGTTCGTCCCCGGTGTTATTTTGCCGAATCGATAGTCCTCGCTAAGACGTGATGCCGTATGAGTCTGGAATTTCACTCGTACAAGACAAGAACGTTATGTTGATTATTATATTGAAACACCAAGTTGAAACTTCACAAATCACAATATCAAATTGAGACGCAGTATAGGAAGATAGAAGTATGCTTTTCATTCATAGCTTGCCACGAACTGCAAGTAGTAATTACATTGGATGTCGTTGCGGCTACATTGATTGAAAACAAAGAAAACATACTCGACAAATTGCCAGAACTAACACTTGCCGTTCCATACATTCGCCCCTTTATACATAAGCCTTCGATTGAACTGGCTTCAAAATACTTCAGTATAGGAAGAGCTTCAAAACGCCTGTCCGTACTTCATCTTCAGTTTAGAGCTCCCGCCGCACCTGAGAAATTGGGGGAGGGGGTTAGCACACTTGCTAAGTGGACGAGACGAATCCACTCGTCTAAACCGACTCTGATTGTTAAGGTAGGCATGCTTTTGAGTTTTCTTTCTATTTTGAACTAAATGAATTCAGTTCATATCGATAGCCATCTTTGAAGTAGTAAAGCATACAGTGAAACATAATAATTTATCACAACTATTACCAAGGCCGTGCTCGTCCCTGCATAAAATACAGATAATATTTACTTACCTACATAAGACAATAGGTGAGCATGATCTATCTTATATGTGTGGTCATTGATGCTATGCACCACGAGGGACTTTTATATTGCATTACGACGTGCCTGTCAGCTTGGGTTGCAAGCCCTGCTGCAGGTCTCGTAATGCCTGGCGCCGAAGCACGAATTTGTCTATCCCCCTAGGTCGATTCGGTTCCGATGTCCCGAATACCGCATTGAGGAAAGTTCAACTTGTGAACAAGCTGTCCATGACCATGCCAATGCGTGAACAGTTTAATATGTGTAGACAGATTTGTATAGCGCGGACATTATTGAGCGACATTATCATTTGTGCCCTACTCATGCAACGAATCATTTTTTCCGAGTCGTACTTACGACTTAGCATCCCGTAGGCACCAAATTTCCCGCGGCACCGTAAGCCATAATCGACATTTTATATTATTTTGCAGCACGTGAAATAGTCTATCTTTTTACTAAAATCTTAAACTTTTTCGTTTATGTGCGAAACTTATATTTTCAGAATAAATTACTCTAAATCGATACGTTTTTTTCGAGTTCTTGACCTTAGTGGACTGGCATGCATTTAACTTGGCATCGTCGATTTGAATGAATTCGAGGCAAAGAAAATTTCGTTTGCGGGACAAAGTAGAAAAGAAGGGGCCGAATCACCCACCAAATTTTTTGATCGTGCCGACCATCGAAACGCTTCGCAACGTTCAAGCTTTAGTTACGTGATCTCCTGCAATGGCACCAACACTTAATTAGAATTCCTTCTTTATTCTTTCGCTTCGAAATTCGTAGATTGAATTCAGAAAACGACGCGAAAGCACTTTCATCAAAACCAAGCGGCAAAAGTTCCAAGAAAATCATACAGCGGTCCAGTCCCGTCGAAGGGACTCTTATATAGAGCTCACTCGTCGAGACGCAGCCCGCTGCATCTAGGACTTATTCCAACAGAAGTCGTTCCACTAGTTGGATCGATTCCCGTAACATCCGTCCAAATCGATTTGATCGATGCCGCAAGGTGTTATCGTTTACCAAGCTCAGCGATCGAGTCATGGTCATCTAAGTTTCCGACTGATCTTACTCGGCACATGTCACTCCCCATTCCCGGAATACGTAAATTTTTGATTTTTCATGTATATGGTATCTAGCACCTGTATCTTTATTACATATATCCTGTATTTGTAACTGGCCGTGGCATGGAACAGTATCTCGTCGCGGATTAGTGTGCCTTCCCTTGTCCTTGTCTGGTTGTAGGTGTGGTTCACTGTTTCGATGATAGAATTTCTGAACCGTGTTGTGGTTATGATTTTATTTAATTAATTTAATTAGTTGTATCATGTAGCAATTAACATGTCATTAGTCACATGGTTAAGAGCATGCTTAAGCTTAGGGTTTCTTTGAGTCAACCCAACCCCTATATATATTCTCTTCCACACTCTCTCTCCTCATTCACTCTTTCATTTATTTTGCTCAAACAACATTTAGGCAAGTACATCTTTCACCAAATGGAGAGATTCTTGCATTTTTTATTTCTTGATTTTTCTTAGATATTATTTGTCTATATTGTTCTTCTCTTCATTCTCTACAAGTTTAGTTCTTGGAGTTTTTTATTTTAATGGCTAGTTTGGTGTAGATTTAAGTTTCTATAACTAGGATTTTATGGATTTCCATGGTTTTGATCTATCAAACTTGGTTGTTTTCGGAAACTAATGGTCCTATGATGTAGGAAATTCAATTCTACCCAATTTTGACCTTTGAAAATTTAGATTTCGACTTGTTTTGAGGAAGTTATGGCCAAAACAATATTTGGACATTTTCTATGTCATCTGCCCTGGTTTTGGCAGGGACGATGAATAGTGCCGCATGAATAGTACCGCAGCCGCAGGAATGAATAGTGCCGCAGCCGCATGAGATGAATAGTGCCGCAGCCATATGAGATGAATAGTGTCGCAGCCGCATGAGATGAATAGTGCCGCAGCCGCAGGAATGAATAGTGTCGCAGTCGCATGGAATGAATAGTGCCACAGCCGCATGAGATGAATAGTACCGCAGGATGAATAGTGCCACATAGTGTCTATTTTGGCTGTTTTATGTCCTATTTGACTGATTTGTGGCCAGAACTTCTCCCAACTCCCAACATGAAAGTTGTAGATCTTTGTATTGGCTTCAAGGGTCCTCATGTCTCACTTTAACCAGAATTCATATGTGTCTTTTATGTCACGAGGAGTCCGAGTGACTTTCTGACTTGATCATGTTCCTGATCTGATTACTTGTATACGTGTTGGTACATGTTCTAAGTGTGTATTGAGATACAATATTAGTATGCACTGCGGTACCATTTAATGAGTGCACTGAGGCGTGACTCTACATGCCAAGTGATCGTTCGTGTTATATGTCAATACATGTGTACCTTCCAGTACAGTCATGGTAATTGGTCAGTAATAGTGTCGTGGTATGTTGATTGTTGTTTGAAGCATTACACTAAGCATGGATCTAGATCGGGCCGATGTGAATTCATACTTAGGGTATGCGTACTATGGTACGATATATAGGAGGATGACCATGTGACCACGACATGTAATTCTATATCAAGATAGGGTTAATCTAAGAAACTCAAATTGGTAGATGCATTGGGTGGGAAGAATTCCGAGATCGTGCCATACTGGCCACCCCAGGTCCTGTCCTGACGTGTCGGGTTGGCCGCCACGGATACAGTTTTATCCGTCTATAGTGGATGACTATATCCGACTCCTACGTGCTATGTGTTATATGTTTTAGCACGGTGGCCTTACGGGGGACCGGTGCATAATCAAAGTTCTATGTGTATATGTATATTATATGGTTTGGCTAGTCCTGCTGGGTTGACACGATCTGAGGATTCCTATAATTTGCATTACTGAGATAATCCAGACAAATCATAGAAAGACGTAGGATTGATTGGCCGCTTGTAAGCTGACTTGTTTTGCGATATATTTTCTTCTGTTAGCAACTGAGGAACATGGACTATCGTGGTGCGTGGTCCAACCCATGTCCTTGTTTGGTTGTTGGGTTGGACTATTGTGCTGCGATGGACTATGGACCGAAGTCGCGATCAGAAGCCATTTTACCTGCCCATGGCTATAGGATATATCTTATCTCGGCACGATATTGGCACCGTTTGTCCTTGTTTGGTTGTAAGGGTGTCGTATTGTCTCGATGATATGGTATAAGCCTATAACTCGTGAATCAGGTCTTATTTAACTCATTTGATTTATCTCACTCTTTTGTGCTCCCTTGTGGTACTTGCTATTCAGGGTCTGACTCCGCTGGTTTTGTTTGGCCAGATCTCGTAGCAGCCCCAGAGGATCCAGTCTTCCACCCGAACAATAGTGCACACCAGGAATATGGGCGCCAGGGATCATGAGTGGGTTTCTTCTTCACTGCTCTGATATCTTCTATTTTGTACTTGGCGTTTAGCCACCGACACTTGTTTAGCCGGCAGTTCTGGACACTAGTTTCCTTTGCATAATTGTAATTAAATCAGACTGCAGCTGACTATAGTTATGTACTATTGACTCTCGGAACTAGCTCATCGTTTTGTATAGCTGGACTCATGAATCATTTTGATGAAGCGTCGGGGACGCCTTACTGCTTTGTCTTATATGATCATTATTTACTGCTTCTTGTTTTGATTGATTGAGACATAGATGCTCTGTGGGACCATAGGAGACCTGATTGTAGCATGCACCCCCTTGTCTCTTGACAGCCACGATCACTGTATGACGTTTATATACCTCATACGGTGTAGCTGGCCTAGTCCGTCTCAGTATTCCGGTACTGGGGCGTGATAGCGCAATCATATTATGAAGTCTGTCGCCTATCGAAAGCGGTGCACTACAGCGGTCCCACCCTCCATACCGCCATCATAGTTGGCGGTGCCATCACTCTCTCCTCTCTCCTATCACTCCTCCTCTCTCTCTCTCCCACTCTCTCATATTCTCTCTATATCGCACCAATAAAGGTGGCGCTCCCTCCTCTCTCTTTAGAGTTTCGTACTGTCAGCTTACACCGCGCCATCTAACATGGCGAGTTGTCCCTTGATTTAAATTTTTTTCAAAGTTCTCCTCTTTGGTGAAATTTTGCTAAACTTTTTTCCCTATACGAAAATTTCTGATAAATTTTCTCCATTATATGCATTTACAACATTACTATGCTTTTGCACCCTTACTGATTAGTCTTTTTTGTTCAATTTTCTCTTCCAAATTGATTGGGGAAAAAACCAACACCGTTATCGGCCAGTATCTGTAGCGGTCGATATTGAATCGGGACATACCAAATTATATCTGTATCAACCGTATTATATTGATATTGTAAACTATGCCAAATTGTTTCCAAAAAAAAAAAATCCTACTAAAAATTAGAATTATCACTCAAATAAAAATGTTTTCGTTAAATAAGAACCTAAATAATTTAATTACTACATCAATAACCAAAATCTAGTCCATCTTTAAATGGTTGCAACGGAGACGCGACGGTCAATTAGAAATAGAGAAATTATTCAGTGCACAGACCATATAAGCAAGCTACCAGGGGACAACATTTTTGACAGCTTGGTCGGGCCGCAAGTATATACACAGATGGACAGAGCCAGACTGTTTTTGAACATGAATAAGTTGTGCAATCACATGTGCTCTCAAAAATTCGTCTCAAAATTTTTAACATCGGTATATATTATTAATACAAAATTTTCATTTTATAAATTTAAGTCTTTCTAATTTTTTTGAAAACTAGACTCTAATATTTTTTGAAAACTGGACTGATATCAATAGCCAAAATATTTTTTAAAAATCGAACTCAACTGGCTCTTGTGGTCAGTGAGAAGAGATATACCTTCTTAGCTAGGCTGACAGTCTCAAGATCGAATCGCAGGAGAGACGGATGTGTGTGTGTGTAAAAATTACGGATACCGGACAAAGCAAAAAAGAAAAAGAAAAAAAGAATGTCCTAAACGGGCCTGGATGCCCCTTAATATCCTGTTCAATACTTTCTTGAATTCCTATGTAGCTTCTGGATGCGGGTTCACCCGGTCCTAATTAGAGTCGTTAGATTTTTTTAATTGTTCTTTATTCTCTGCTTTTATGTATTTGTGTGAGGTACATTTTCAAATTGGTGAAAAAAGTTTGCTATGAGACAGCACTAGCGGATTCATGATTATAATTCACTGGGTGCATAATTATAAAGAGGTTCGGAGACAACGTATTCAAAAATATTTTGAAATATAATAATATATTAAAAAAAAAAAAAGTTCACTGGGGGCCCGCCCCCCAGTGCCTACACTATGGATCTGCCATTGATGAGACAATATATTCTTTTATTTATATTAGTGGAGACTGGAGGGATTTATTGATTGACCGCGGGGGTAACCGCGCGCTGACGTGTCAACTCTTACCCACCCCCACCCCTCCCACCCCTTTCACTGGTTTCCTGTACTACATCGGGTCCATTCAGATTTTTTCTGCAGCTTCCCTCCAATGGAAAGACGACACATGGTCCGTGGGTCAAGGCTGCAGTCCAAACCTGTGGACCATATGTTTGCGTATAAATTGTGGTTGTGTGCGATTGTGTTTTCGCATATTACTTCGATTTTACGACATGCGTGTCTTCAATTATAGTTTTATTTCGCTGTCTTCCGTGTTCCATTTCAATGTGATGCGTCATTCTAGAGCTTCAGGTGTTCGATGAATTGACTAAAAGAAAAAATAAAGGTTCGGATGATTAATCCGAACGACAAAACTATCATCTTGGTATAGCTATAGTATGACAATAAGAAATCATCTAAGTTATATAATTTTGCACTACAGTGCCAAGTGGACCAAGTATCGTAAGTTTATTAAGCTACTTTTGACGAAAATTGGATCCTCACTTGGCTCGCCCAGATGAACGAGCCTGCTATGTAAGCTCTGTTAATTTTGAATGTGTAGAGGCATAATTATTTGGTCTAAATCTTATATATAATATATTAAAAAAAAAAAATTAGAATAGAACTTTCATATTTCAATAGTGTCATTCTCTAACTTTTATTATTTAATATGTTTGACTATATTAAATAATAATATATTTTTTGAGCAATGAACTGATGTATATGGCCTGTATAGTTGGGTTAGGATGAGATAAGAGTTTGTCTAGACTTGAATAAATTTGGACTAAGTTGGAATTTGAGCTTGGGTATGGACTGACGTCAAATGATTTTTATTTTATTTTGATTGCACTGGAGCACCTAACACTGTGTTTGGGAACATTTGGGGGGAGGGAGAGGAAAATTTGAGGGAAAGGAAAATGGAAGAAAGTTAATTTTTCCTTCCTTTGTTTGGATGGACAAAAAGTAGGGGAAGGAAAAGTTTAAAAACAATTTTTTATTTGTTTATGGATATAGGTATAATTACTATTTCCTCCTTGGTATTCTCAAATGATAATTTAATTTTAACTTTTTGAGGGGTGGTGGGGTAAATTCACTCAAATTCCTCTCATCTCTCTCCATTTTCCTCCCACATTTGGGAGGAAAATTTTTTGGTGGGACCCACCTACTTTTTCCTCTCAAATTTTTTTTCCCCATGTTCTCTCCCCCTTTCCAAACACCATCATTTAAAATTTTCCTCTCACTTTCCCCTCAACTTTTTCCTTCCTCCCATTTTCTACCCTTCCCAAACAGTACCTAAGTCTATACATAGCTCCGCCCTTGGGTGATCTGGATGGTAGTTCTATTACAAGAGTACGCCATCTGTATCGACTTCAACTTGACTTCTTCTCTTCCGTGTTATGTAGAAACTTGTTTTTTTTTCTTCATATTCACTACAAAAAATTAGGGTATTTTACAACGGTCGAAAACTATTGCAAAAATAATATAACCTATTGTAAAATCATTCTACAACAGTTATTGGAACCATTGTAAATTTGAGCGTTGCAGATTCCTCTTGCAACGGTTATAGAAGGTTTTTGTAATATTTTTATAAATAGTTGCAAATAACGTATTATGCAACAGATCTCACGTCAATGCACAACGGTTACATGGTGTTGTCAATAATATATTTGGCAACGATTAACAAACCATTGTAAATATTGAATAAAGCACGATGGTTGATAACTGTTGCCTAAAATATTACATGCAACAGTTAAAAATTGTTGCGAATAATAGGCAACGGTCAATAAAAAATACTTTTTCTTTTACCTCCGATGGGGCTCAAACTCCCAACCTCCTAGATCACATGCCTCCACTCTACCACTAGGCTACAGGCTCATTTGTATATAAATACTTATATATATAATATATATGTACTTATATCATTTTTATCAATTGAAGCTTTTGGATCGATGTTAAATATATTATCTAATATTTTTTGTTAGTGAACAAGAAACCAATTAATACGAGTAATTCTAATGATTAAATCCCTTTTGTGTACAAATAAAATTCAAATTGGAAATTGAATTTGCAACGACTATAAACAAACTGTTGCAAGATCAATATTTTGTAATAATTGTTTATTCTTTTGACAATGGTTATCATAAACATTGTTATTAAACGAAAAAATTGTAACTGGTAGCATAAATCGTCGCACAATCATTATAAATAATAAGCCCACTCATACCAGGTTGTAAAAACTGTTGCGCAATTGTTGCTAACAATGAGCCTTTTTATAAGACTTTATGTAATCGTTGCAAAATATTAATAAATTTGTAACAAATACTTAAAACCCTTGCATAACATTTGCCCATTCAACTCGCTTTGACAACACTTTCATAAAATTGTTGCTTAACCGTTGTAAAAAAAAATATATTTAGCAAGTGTTTACGAACCGTTGTAAAAAATGTATTAGGCAATGGTTAATCTATAACCATTGCAAATATATTTAATTTAGAAACGGTTATTTCAACCATTACGTAACTGTTGTAAATTATAATTTCAGAACATTCGTAAAAGCGTTGCACTAAAATCGTTGCAAAATAAGAATATTTTTTGTAGTGATTTTAGAATTTCTTTATTCCCAAACGTACTTATTATTCATTTGCAAGTGAATGGGAAGAATGGTTGATGTTATTTCAAAACGCAAAAGGATAAAGGATTTTAATTCTGATTCAACAAAAAAAAAAAAAATTTGTGGCTATCATTTTTTTCCCTTAAAGAATAAAAGACTGATATAAATATACCAAATTATAAAGTACTTATTCTTCTCGCAATTTTTTGTCAATTTTGACCAAGCTGGTAAAGAAACGAAATGGCCGGAAATAGAACATTGAACAAAAGAGTCTTATAGCACATTTCGATAGTGAACATGGCATGACTCATTTTGAACGTGTACAATAAAACCTTCAAATGTAGGTGTCTATCCTTGCCACAGTACAAAAAAGAGTTCCAATTTGGAAGACATTTCCTACTTTTCTTCCAAAATATGGTCTTCGCTCTAGTCATCCATTGTTGCCTAATGACCACTTTTGTGACCCTTATTTATGAATTTCATGAATAAGGTTAGTTGGTATTTGTTTGAAAATGAAAATATGTTGACTTTTTCTTTTCAAGAGCGTATAGTCTATCAAGCTAAAAACAAATTGCTAAGAAGCAAAGGACAAATTGGACGTTCATAGGTTTAAAACGTTTGCAATGTAGAATCTTGTACCATTTCCGAAATAGATCACTAAAAACTAGAACAAAAATCCTAGAGTAACTCATGAGTTACTATTTTAAAAAATTCGGCAATAAAAAATTGTTGTATTAAGTGCATCTTCTTTTTTAAAAAAAATTTAAGAACCTAAATAAGAAAAATGTTTAATTGCAACTTGATACCTTCAGCAATTCCAGATTTTCAACTTAATATTCGAAACTTTGATATGCATCAAGTTGATATTCTAAAAAAAATAGAACAAAATTGTCTCTGCCTATCCGTTCTCCCTCCTCCCTCGGCTGTGTCTCCACCCACGCCAGCTGCACCCCCACCCCCTCCCCCCCCCCCCCCCCCCACCTCCTCCCTCGGCTGAAGGCCTCCCCCGTTGGCTGCACCCTGACCCCTACCGCCTGCACCCCCTCCCATCCGCTAACTACACCACCTCAGCACCCCCCCCCCCCCCCCCCCACCCCCACCCACATCCTTCGTCGCTGCAGCCACATGTAGGGGGGGGGGGGGGGGGGGGTTGGGACGAGGTTGCCGGGGAGAGAAGGAGGACGGTGGCTGAAGGGGGCGGGGGTGTCAAGGGGACAGGGGTGACCGGAGGGGGACAGATGGGATGAGGGTTGCATCAGAATGGAAAAAAGAGGGATATTTTTGTCTTTTAAAAAGTTTGTGTATCAAATTGAGAATATTAAATAGTTGATAGTATCGTTGTCGCCTAAAAAAAATTTAGGATATCAAGTTGAAAAATGGAATAGTTGAATATATCAAGTTATAATTAAGCCTAAAAAAATCAATGGTCTAAATATAAAAAATTAGCCCACGTGTCGTAATCATATTATATTTAATTTTGAGTTTGTATTTGAGTTTATGTAGTTGAACCGTCGTAGGAATATTATGTCCATCACATATGTGTGGGGAATTTTGTCAATTCCATCACAAAATTGGCCGAATATCTATTTCAATTGACCCGTGTTTTAACTTGATTGCGGGAATACTTGGTATCACGTCTTTTGGTGCTAGGGGTGCGTTTGGAAATTTCATTCGAGAGTAGAGTGAAATTATGACTACTTTTTATATTTGTATTTCTTCATCAATCTTATTCAAAAATGGATAGTACTATCCACCCTAGAGGTGATATTTACATGGATATTTTATTTGGATTTTGTGAATCAACTCCAAGATTGTGTGTTATGTTAAACTTCTATCAGATATGCATTATACACTCACAAATTGAAAAATATAATTTGAGGATCTTTATTTCATTCACCGGTCGCCTACTTGCTTGCTATAATTTAGTTTTATTTAGATTTAAGGTCTCGAAAAATTGCATAGCTCTTCATATTGTCCATAATAGAATTTGGTCTTGTTTTAACGGTTGACTTAGATTAACAGTCCAAAGTGGAGACATAAATACAAATTTTGAATTTTATACCGAAACTAAAACTAGATAAAAGTATGTAAGGGTTTTGTGATTTGCATTATTTAGTTTTTCAAGAATTGTGTGAGTTGAGTTATTTAGTTTTGTCATAACCAATTGAGAATGAGACTTGTGACATTATTGTATACTTCTATTCTGATTGCAACAGTCACACAACCCTCCTCCCGACGGTTTCGATGGTAACAACTTCATGTGCATCGTGTATCGCCATATGTCTTTCGTCCTGATCGTATTGTTGAATGTTTGATACTGAAGAATCCCGGAAGGTTGTGTATCTACTGAGATCAAAAATATAAACAAACAACAGTGTCACTGTTGGGAAAGAAGCGCGGAAACCTTTTCCCAAACCGGAGAGTACCTGCGAGAGGACCGAGCAAACAACGCACGAACCCAAAAAACAAGCACACAAAAACAACCACGCAGACACAGAGAATTTTTGACGTGGAAACCCTTGCGGGAAAAAACCACGGGACGATCGGAGTCCAACCCTGAGAAGCCTCCACTAATGGAATAGAAGAATTACACCCTCTACAAACTCCTCCCGATCCAAATCGGATCCCCACAACACTCAGAGATAAGAACAATGATTACAAGGCTACGAAGAACGAGAACGACGAGTAGAGATTACCCGAAACACGATCTCCTTCGAAAACGACCTTCAATCCTCCGTCTTCTTCTCCGAAGTTGCAATGGCACTCTTGCCTCCTTCTCTCTCAAACTTGTGTTGTCCAATGCGATTATGAGTTAGGGTTGAGAAAACTCAATATATCTCCCTAATCCCGCAACCAACCTGGACCGTTGGATTATATCCAATGATGAAAACTCATCCTGAAATCCGCTTCAGCCCCCCGACACACAGAGTTCGGCCAGAACTCTGTGTGGAGCAACCAGCACTGGATGGCCAAACCCTGGAACGGCCAGACCGAGTTCGGCCAGAACTCGGCCTGGGACCGAGTTCGGCCCGAACTCGGCAGACTTGGTCCAGAACCCCCTTTGGGGCAGCAGTAGCAGTAACAACTACTCCCGAGCTTCTCCGACATCGGACGGCGCTCGTCGCACTCCGGGATCTTCTCCACATAGGTTGGGAACCCCACCCACTCCAACAAATCTCCCCCTTCACAATTATGGGGAGGACGTCGTCATCCCGACGATCTGCCTGCAGTACTCAAACTTCCCCCTTGGTAGAATCTTCGTGAACATATCAGCTCCGTTGTCATCTGTATGCACCTTCTCGAGCTCCGCGTCCTTCTTCTCAACCACATCCCGTATCCAATGATACCGAGTCTCGATGTGCTTGGACCGGCTATAAAACGTCTGATTCTTCACAAGATGGATAGCACTCTGACTGTCGCAAAGCAAAGTATACTGCTCTTGCTTCAGTCCCATTTCCTGCAACAGCTTCTTCATCCACAACAGCTCCTTGCAAGCCTCCGTCGCCGCAATGTATTCTACCTCCGTCGTCGACAAGGCAACACACTTCTGCAACCGCGACTGCCACGACACTGCTCCTCCCGCAAACATCATCACGTAGCCTGAAGTCGATCGCCTCGTGTCTACATCTCCAGCCATATCAGCGTCGGTATACCCAACCAGCTTCGGCTCGTCACCACCAAAGGAAAGTCTCCAACCAGCAGTGCCCTGAAGATATCGTAGAATCCACTTGACCGCACTCCAGTGTACCCTTCCAGGATTCGAAAGATACCTGCTAACCGTACCAACTGCATGAGCAATATCTGGCCTCGTACACACCATGGCATACATAAGGCTTCCCACAGCTGAGGCATATGGAACCCGCTCCGTATCTTCCTTTTCGTCCTCGGTAGATGGACACTGCTCCTCAGTGAACTTAAAGTGAGCCGCGAGGGGGGAACTCACTTTCTTCGACCCGTCCATCCCGAAACGCTGAAGTACCCGGTGAATGTACTTCTTTTGGGACAAGTGTAGCAGCTTGGACTCTCTCTCTCTCGGCTGATCTCCATCCCAAGAATAGTCTTCGCTGCGCCCAAATCCTTCATAGAGAAGGCCGCGCCCAGTTGGCGCTTCAACTCCGCTATCCTAGTGGCATTCCGACCCACTAATAGCATATCATCTACATAGAGCAATAAAATGATGAAATCATCCTCGGCAAAATACCTCACAAATGCACAATGGTCCGACGTCGTCCGTGCATAACCATGCTCCCCCATAAACGACTCGAACTTTCTGTACCACTGCCTCGGAGCCTGCTTCAGACCATACAAGCTCTTCCTCAACCGGCAGACCAAATGTGACTTGTCCTTCTCACAGAATCCCTCTGGCTGCTCCATGTACAACTCCTCCTCAAGATCACCGTGGAGGAATGCCGTCTTCACGTCCATCTGCTCGACCTCCAAGTCGAAACTGGCTGTGTAGTGCCCCGTCCCTATATCGTGTCCCGTACTCTGTCCACGGGGTGCGCGAGAAAGGAACACTGTCGCTATCGATTCGGCCGGGACCGATAGGTCGGGATCGACCGAGTCGATCGAACGGAAACGGTTGAATTAAGATCCATTCCTCGTTATGGAATGTCTTCTTCGGAACCAAGTCCCATATTCAGCGGGTTGCGCCTCGAGGATTGACTCTGCGGCTGAGTCGGGAGAGACCTCCCGTTGCTCTGCTTTTCACGCCGCTTGCGTTGGTTTTGGCTTTGTTTTCTGAATGCGTTTCGTGGATGTTTTCGATGGTTTTCATGGCTTGCATTTCGAACTCGCATTTCCTATCGAACTCTTTGAATAATGCAGTGTTCTAATCGGTTGCTTGTGCGATTTCAGGTAATCGCGTAGGCGACGTCTAGCGCGACCAACAAGTTCGCTCGCCAAGGTAAACTCAAGGTGAGTGGCTGACCCTTCTCTTCTCGACCCCCTTCTTAGGCAAAAATCGATAATGTTGTTGCGGATGAAAAGATAAATGCAAGGGCACGAACACGGAAAAAAGGATGGGTTTTCAAAGAGAATGTAGGCTATGTCTTAATAACTAAAAAGGAAAAAATATGTCTTTACACGGTTATGGACAACTTGTCGACAAGACAATAGTTTCCTCGAGCGGCAACCCGAGGCCACGGGACCGACTCGGCCTAGGAGGAAACAGGGTATAGCCGTGCATAAGGTTTCAGCACAGGTTAAGCGGGGGCTTGCAACGGAGCTAGCTACTTGCGTTGAAAGGATCCCGATTAACAAAGCTATACGTCCAGGATGGCTTGTGATGCCAGTGACCAATCACACGTAATAAGGCACTTGGAAATGAAAAAGGATAAAAATAGATAAGGAAGAACATGGTAAGTTTCTTAAGGCGCGGCGCGGTCCGCCGGGGTAAGTTTCAACGTAAAGTTCACTATGCTTGTCATTACATGTTTGTAATCCATTAGGATGGTTAGAAACATTCATACTCAATTGTCATATAAACTCTTCAACCAAATGAGAGCTTGGAATTTAAATAGCCACGCACCAGTACAAAGTGTAATGTACTGATCCTCGCTCTCCACGCAGGTACCCCGAACTACGAAGGGCGTGCCAACTAAAGCTCAAGGCGGCGTGCATTCCTTTGAAGCCTCGTCCGTGTGAAGGCTTGTTTTCTGGATTTCCTTTTGAAGAAGACCCGCACATCAGTCCAAAGAAAAATGACGACTCGACTTCCCGCCATAGCAGGTGGAAATATGTATTGGTTTTTGCTTGTATAAAAGGGTGTAATGTATGGAACGACTATCTCATCGGCGTTCATTTTGTAAGTCGAAGTCATGTTGTAGCCCGCGCGGCAAATGATTGTAAAGGAGTCTATGTAAAGTTCTTATTATCAATGAAAAAGTCTATTTTTACTTCAAATGTGTTTTTCAAATTCTCTGCGTACTCTAAATTGATGTTGTGTTTCGGATAACCTTATGACTATGTCTTGTGCGATCGCAACTTAGGTTCGCACGGCATCACGCCCGGGGGACGACTATCGATTCGACGGAATCGGGGCGTGACATAATGGTATCAGAGCACGGCTTTACATCCTTTGACCTCGCGTCTAGAGTTTCAAACCATTGACCACGCAACGATGAGATAAGTTGTTCCATACAATGAGTCCGTAATAATTTGAGACTGATACGTTGCCTTCGTATCGCAGAAGTGGCGGAACCCACGGCCGAGCAAGAACAGAGCGCTTCCAGTGGCTCTAGTAGCTCGCATCGTCGGCAGGCCGGACCTTCTAACGATACCATCGAAAGGATGCTGCGCATGATGGAGGCGCAGCGGACCCAGTCCGAGAACCGACATCAACGAGTAGAGGAACGACAGGCCCAGTTCGAAGCTCGCTTCGATGCGCACATCAAACTTCAACAAAAGCAGATGGATACCCTGCAGCAGATCGTCCAGACGTTTGCGGCCAACGGAAATTCTGCGACGGCACCTACCGTCACCGTACCTACTACCACCGTGCCGACGATTCCACCCATTAAAGTCGACACGGCGGAGCCTGAGCTTCAACCAGCGGCACCAAAGAAGTACAACTTCGAAGTGTCAGAATTCAAGAAGGCGTGTCGCACCTCTTTCAGCGGCACCGAGGGTCCTTCCATTGCGATCGACTGGCTGGAAGAACTAGAAGACCACTTCGAGCTCCTCGGCATCGAAGAATCAAAGCAAGTCGCCTGTGCACAACTTCAACTACGGTTGAACGCGCACGACTGGTGGGCCGTGCGCAAGCGAGCGATTCGACCGGACAACACTACCGCGCCGATCTCTTGGGCCACGTTTCGCAAGGCCTTCGAACTCGAGTACCTTCCGTCTGCCGTTCGCCAAGCAAAGGAAAATGAATTCATGTCATTGAAGCAGGGGAGCAGGACGGTACAACAGTACGCCGCAGAGTTCAACAAATTGTCCAAGTTCGCTGGTGCGTTTCTGCCTACTGAAGAGTGCCGCGTGCGACGGTTCGAAGTGGGACTGCGACAATCTATTGGTGCGCATGTCGGCGTCCCGGAGTACAAGACCACGGGCGAGGCTCTGAATCACGCTCTCCGTCTTGAGAGCCTGCATCCTTCCAGTGCTGACGACGTTGTGCGCCACTCCAATCACAAACGTCCTGGCTATACGGGAGGTAACAACCATGCGTCAAAGCGTCAGAACCATGGCGGCTATCGGGGACATAACACGCCACCGCGATGCGCCAAGTGCGGTTCCGTTGGGCACGAGGCGAGCAAGTGCCTAGTCGCCGATGGGGGATGCTTCTATTGCGGCCAGAAAGGTCACTACAAACAAGACTGCCCCCAAAGACAGAACCGTAATGCCCCGCCACCTCAACGCCGTCCAGGGAATCAAGTTCCAGCGCCTCGAGTCCCTCAGCCTGCACCTCAACATGGCCAAGACCGTCGCCCCAATGCCCAAGGCCGCGTCTACGCCATGACTCGGGACGAAGCGCTTGCCTCAGACACGGTCGTGACAGGTATACTTAGTTTTAATAATGTACCTGCTCGCGTACTATTTGATTCAGGTGCTTCGCATAGTTTTATAGCGGCGGACTTTGTCGCCGAGCACAAATTTCCATTAGTATCATTAGACCTCGACCTTAGCGTGAGCACACCTTCGGGCACACCAATACTCACTAATTCAGCCTGCACCGACGGGATTATCTGTATTGGCGGTCAAAAGATCGGTCTGGACGTGATGGTCCTAGACATGAATGACTTCGATATCATTCTGGAGATGGATTGGCTCGGGCCGTGCAACGCAACCATAGACTGTGCCAGAAAGACGGTCACTTTCCGCATACCAGGAGTGCCTGAATTCTGCTTTTCGTGTGGTGAGGCGTCGTCGACCTGCATGTTGATCTCGGCAATCTCTGCTCGGAGGATGCTGCATTCTGGGTGCGAAGGCTACTTGGCGTCCGTCCGAGACATGCGACAGGAAGGTGCAAACGTAGGTCAGACCGACGTTGTGGCAGAATTCCCCGATGTGTTCCCGGACGAGCTACCCGGCATGCCCCCCGACCGAGAGATCGAGTTCAGCATCGATACATTCCCCGATACTCGACCGATTTCAAAGGCCCCGTACAGAATGGCCCCTGCTGAGCTGAAGGAACTCAAGGTCCAGCTACAAGAATTACTCGATAAAGGGTTTATTCGGCCTAGTGTTTCACCGTGGGGAGCGCCCGTATTGTTCGTGAAGAAGAAGGATGGGTCCATGCGTCTGTGCGTCGATTACCGAGAGCTTAACAAGGCCACCATCCGGAACAAGTATCCTTTGCCCCGCATAGACGACTTATTCGACCAACTGCAAGGCGCCTCGGTATTTTCGAAGATTGATCTCCGCTCGGGCTATCATCAGCTCAAGATCAAGTCGGACGACGTGCAAAAGTCAGCCTTTCGCACTCGGTACGGCCACTACGAGTTCCTGGTGATGCCATTCGGCCTAACAAACGCCCCTGCCGCCTTCATGGACCTAATGAATCGGGTGTTTCGACCCTTCCTTGATAAATTTGTGGTAGTCTTTATTGACGATATTCTCATCTACTCGAAAGACAGGGCGCAGCATGCAGAACATCTGCGGACCGTGCTCCAGACACTTCGAGAGAACCAGCTATTTGCGAAGCGGAGTAAGTGCGAATTTTGGCTCAGCAGCGTATCCTTCCTTGGTCACATCATTTCGTTCGAAGGCATTGCAGTCGACCCGAAGAAAGTGGAAGCCGTTGCTGATTGGAAGAGGCCTGCGTCTGCTAGCGAGATTAGAAGCTTTCTTGGTTTGGCGGGATACTATCGACGCTTCGTGAAAGACTTCACGAAGATTGCATCGCCACTGACTCGCCTCACTCAAAAGGGAGTCGTGTATGAGTGGTCGGATGACTGTGAAGCTTCATTCCAGGAGCTAAAACAGCGGCTGATTTCGGCACCCATACTCGCACTTCCTGATGGGCCAGAGGGTTTTCAGATATTCAGCGATGCTTCAGGCCAGGGCTTGGGATGTGTGCTCATGCAGCGGAACAAGGTGATATCATTCGCCTCCAGACAGTTGAAGCCGCACGAGAAGAACTATCCTACGCACGACTTGGAGTTAGCGGCGATTGTGTTCGCGTTGAAATTGTGGCGTCACTATCTATATGGCGTGGCGTGCGCGATCTATACCGACCACAAGAGCCTCAAGTATCTCTTCACCCAGAAAGAACTGAACTTACGACAGCGGCGCTGGCTCGAACTAATCAAGGACTATGACTTGACGATCGACTACACTCCGGGCAAGGGAAATGTGGTGGCGGACGCTCTGAGTCGGAAATACCTTGCCTCGCTATCCATCGACCGCAGACTACTACAAGATCTTGAAGAAATGGGCATCGATCTCCGGGTTCGATTCAGGGATATACGGTTGGCGCAGCTGCAGTTAGAGCCGAGTTTGCTGGAAAAGATCATGGCCGCTCAGAAGGATGATCCGTACTTGAAGAAAATGCGCGAGCGAATTTTAACAGGTAGTGTGACCGACTTTGCGGAAGACAAGACCGGCACGCTGCGATTGAATGGCCGACTATGTGTTCCGGATGATTCTGAACTACGAAAGGAGATTTTGTCGGAGGCGCATCACGCGAAGTATACCTTGCATCCAGGCAGTACCAAGATGTACAAGGACCTCCGCACGACTTTCTGGTGGCACGGGATGAAGAGAGATGTGGCGCTCTTCGTGTCACAATGCATGGCCTGTCAGCAGGTGAAAGCTGAGCATCAGCGACCGGGCGGGGAGATGCAGAACCTTGCCATTCCAGAGTGGAAATGGGATCATGTCACGATGGACTTTATTGTTGGCCTGCCGAAGACACCACGGGGGAGCGACGCCATCTGGGTCATAGTCGATCGATTAACCAAGTCGGCGCACTTCATTGCCATTAAAGTTACTTGGAGCGTTGATCGGCTGGCGCAGATTTATCTTGACGAGATCGTACGGCTGCACGGAGTTCCAGTATCCATCATCTCTGATCGGGATTCACGGTTCATGTCGCGATTCTGGAGTAGCCTTCAGTCGGCGCTGGGTACCAAGTTGCAGTTCAGTTCAGCTTACCATCCACAGACCGACGGCCAAACGGAGCGCGTTAATCAGATTCTCGAAGACATGCTACGGCTCTGCGCAATCGACTTCAAATCAAGCTGGGACGTCCACTTACCGTTGGCAGAATTTGCATATAACAATAGCTACCAGTCCAGCATCCAAATGGCGCCGTATGAAGCCTTGTACGGTCGGAAGTGCAGATCGCCCATTTGCTGGGATGAAGTCGGGGAACGGCAGATACTCGGCCCGGAGCTGGTAGAACAGACGGTGCAGAAGGTCAAGCTAATTCGGGAAAGACTAAAGATTGCACAGAGTCGGCAGAAGAGCTATGCCGACACCCATCGAAGACCGCTTGAGTTCTGTGTAGGCGATCACGTGTTCCTGAAGGTGTCGCCCATGCGTGGAGTTACTCGGTTCGGCGTAAAGGGGAAGCTGAGTCCGAGATTCGTTGGGCCGTTCGAAATACTCGAGCGGGTCGCCCCCGTAGCCTATAGGATTGCCCTACCGCCGGTGCTTGAAGGTGTCCACAATGTCTTCCACGTCTCCCAACTGCGGAAGTACGTGCACGACCCTAGCCACGTGGTGGATTTTGGCCCGCTGGAGCTAAAGTCCGACTTATCCTACGTTGAAGCGCCCGTTCAAATATTGGAACGCAAGGATACGTTACTTCGAAATCGGGCGATCCCTCTCGTCCGCGTACTCTGGAGGAACCATGCGGCAGAGGAGTCGACATGGGAACTCGAGTCAGAAATGAGGGAAAAGTTCCCTTCATTATTTTCATAGAGGTAGGTTCTATTCTTAAGTTTCGAGGACGAAACTTTTTCTTAGTTGGTTATGGTGTAGTGCCCCGTCCCTACATCGTGCCCCGTACTCTGTCCACGGGGTGCGCGAGAAAGGAACACTGTCGCTATCGATTCGGCCGGGACCGATAGGTCGGGATCGACCGAGTCGATCGAACGGGAACGGTTGAATTAAGATCCATTCCTCGTTATGGAATGTCTTCTTCGGAACCAAGTCCCATATTCAGCGGGTTGCGCCTCGAGGATTGACTCTGCGGCTGAGTCGGGAGAGACCTCCCGTTGCTCTGCTTTTCACGCCGCTTGCGTTGGTTTTGGCTTTGTTTTCTGAATGCGTTTCGTGGATGTTTTCGATGGTTTTCATGGCTTGCATTTCGAACTCGCATTTCCTATCGAACTCTTTGAATAATGCAGTGTTCTAATCGGTTGCTTGTGCGATTTCAGGTAATCGCGTAGGCGACGTCTAGCGCGACCAACAAGTTCGCTCGCCAAGGTAAACTCAAGGTGAGTGGCTGACCCTTCTCTTCTCGACCCCCTTCTTAGGCAAAAATCGATAATGTTGTTGCGGATGAAAAGATAAATGCAAGGGCACGAACACGGGAAAAAGGATGGGTTTTCAAAGAGAATGTAGGCTATGTCTTAATAACTAAAAAGGAAAAAATATGTCTTTACACGGTTATGGACAACTTGTCGACAAGGCAATAGTTTCCTCGAGCGGCAACCCGAGGCCACGGGACCGACTCGGCCTAGGAGGAAACAGGGTATAGCCGTGCATAAGGTTTCAGCACAGGTTAAGCGGGGGCTTGCAACGGAGCTAGCTACTTGCGTTGAAAGGATCCCGATTAACAAAGCTATACGTCCAGGATGGCTTGTGATGCCAGTGACCAATCACACGTAATAAGGCACTTGGAAATGAAAAGGATAAAAATAGATAAGGAAGAACATGGTAAGTTTCTTAAGGCGCGGCGCGGTCCGCCGGGGTAAGTTTCAACGTAAAGTTCACTATGCTTGTCATTACATGTTTGTAATCCATTAGGATGGTTAGAAACATTCATACTCAATTGTCATATAAACTCTTCAACCAAATGAGAGCTTGGAATTTAAATAGCCACGCACCAGTACAAAGTGTAATGTACTGATCCTCGCTCTCCACGCAGGTACCCCGAACTACGAAGGGCGTGCCAACTAAAGCTCAAGGCGGCGTGCATTCCTTTGAAGCCTCGTCCGTGTGAAGGCTTGTTTTCTGGATTTCCTTTTGAAGAAGACCCGCACATCAGTCCAAAGAAAAATGACGACTCGACTTCCCGCCATAGCAGGTGGAAATATGTATTGGTTTTTGCTTGTATAAAAGGGTGTAATGTATGGAACGACTATCTCATCGGCATTTATTTTGTAAGTCGAAGTCATGTTGTAGCCCGCGCGGCAAATGATTGTAAAGGAGTCTATGTAAAGTTCTTATTATCAATAAAAAAGTCTATTTTTACTTCAAATGTGTTTTTCAAATTCTCTGCGTACTCTAAATTGATGTTGTGTTTCGGATAACCTTATGACTATGCCTTGTGCGATCGCAACTTAGGTTCGCACGGCATCACGTCCGGGGGACGACTATCGATTCGACGGAATCGGGGCGTGACAGGCTGCTAGTGCTAGCACCACCCGAATAGACGAATGCTTGACGACAGGCGAAAAGATTTCATCATAATCCACGCCTTTCCGCTGACCGTAGCCCTTGACTACCAGCCTCGCTTTGTATCGAGGGCGAGTAGCATCATCCGTCTGCTTCACTCTGAACACCCATCGATTCTTCAAAGCCTTCTTGCCCTTTGGCAACCGTACCAGATCATAAGTAGAATTGGTGTGCAAAGAACTCATCTCCTCCTGCATAGCTACCATCCACTCCTGCCTGTGTTCGTCTTCCATAGCCTCTGTGAAACTTTCGGGCTCTCCCCCGTCAGTCAATAGCACATACTCATCCGGCGAGTATCTCGTAGATGGTCGACGATCCCTGTTGCTCCTTCTCAGTGGAGCCACTGGTGCTGGCTGTATACCGACAGCCTCCTCCCCTTCAGGAACTGCCTCCCCGGCATGCTCATCCTCCTGAGGGACACCCTGACCACCATCAGCAGGCTGATGATCAAGGTTGGGAGCAACTCCATGTACCGGCTCCCCCATAACTGGATCCTCTGCGATGTCCTCTGGAAACTGCTCGAAGCGAAATGACTCTAACTCAGGCAATTCCTCAGCCTCAGAAGGCGTCTCGGAATCCTGAGTGTTGGTCATGGTCTGATCCCCGACGAACACCACGTCCCTGCTTCTGTAGAGCTTTCCTTCCACTGGGTCGTAGAGTCTATAGCCAAACTCATCCCGACCGTAGCCGACAAAGACGCATCGCCTCGTCTTCGGCTCAAGTTTGGTCCTCTCGTCCTTCGGTACATGCACGAAGGCCTTACAACCAAACGCCCGCAGGTGACTGTATGACGGCTCCTTGCCGTACCATACTTTGTCAGGCACATCACCCTGCAAAGGAGCACTAGGAGACAAATTAATAATATAAGCAGCTGTGAGAAGAGCCTCACCCCAATAACTGCCCGGCAAGTTTGCTTCTGACAGCAAACACCGCACCCTCTCCATCAGTGTCCTGTTCATGCGCTCCGCTACACCATTGAGCTGAGGTGTCTTTGGCGGAGTCTTCTGGTGTCGTATCCCTTGCTCTCTGCAATACGCATCAAAGGGACCGATGTATTCGCCGCCATTGTCGGACCGAACACACAACTTCTTGCCCGTCTCCCTTTCAACGGAGGCCTAAAACTCCTTGAAAGTAGGCAGCACCTGATCCTTGGTCTTTAAGGCATAGACCCAAACCTTCCTGGAACAGTCATCAATAAAAGTCATAAAGTAAGAAGCACCACCAAGAGATTTTACCTTCATAGGACCGCAGACATCCGAGTGAATCAACTCGAGCAACGCCGGCTTCCTCGAACTTGGGTGACTCTGGAAAGACACCCTACTTTGCTTCCCAGCCAAACAGTGCGTGCATTTCTCCAACTTTGTAGACTTGAGCCCCGGAATCACTTTCCTGTTCACCAAGTAGCTCATCCCCTTCTCGCTGATATGGCCGAGCCGCCTGTGCCACAACTCGGTAGACGCGTCACTGACTGCGTTCACCTTCTGTGCCCCCTCTGCGCTCCCCTCCATATAGTAGAGACCGGACTTCTTGCTTCCTCTGGCAATCACCATCGAACCTCTGGAAAGCTTCCACTGACTATTCCCGAAGAGACTGAAGAATCCCTCGTCATCCAACCTTCCAACCGACACCAGGTTGAAACGGATATCAGGGACATGACGAACATCCTTGAGAACAAGAACCGCACCCGTCTTCGTTCTTAAATGCACATCTCCAACGGCAACCGCCTTCGACACATCTCCGTTGCCCATCTTCAACACGCCACAGTCGCCTGTCGTGTAAGTGGCAAACAGTGCCCTATTGTGAGATACATGTGCTGAAGCCCCTGAGTCCACCAGCCAAGAATTGTCATCGCAGGCGAGGTTAGTAATGACCTCATCACCTACGACGATCACATCGCCTCCATGCACCGAGGCCGTCGCTGTAGTGTTCTCTTCTTGCTTCCCCTTGTCGCCCTTCTTCTCTCTCTTCCAAGCGAAACAATTCCGCTTGATATGGCCCTTCTTACCGCAATGGTAACACTCTGAGTCCTCGTAACGACCCTTGGACTTCCCCCTGCTCTTGTCTCTGCCACCACCTGGACCCCTGCTTTTGCCCCTTCCGCGGCTCTCTGAAACAAGTGCCTCTGAGTGGTGGGATGTGGATGAAGTGCCCTGAGAACGTCTCCGCATCTCTTCATTCAACACCCCGCTCTTGGCAAACTCCAGACTGACCACGCCCTCTGGAGCAGAAGCGATCATAGATACTCGTACGGTCTCCCACGAGTCTGGCAAGGTACACAGCAGCCACAGTCCCTAAACTTCGTCGTCGAACTTGACTCCCATAGAAGATAGCTGGTCAACCACGCCCTGAAACTCACTCAAGTGATCCGAAATAGACGCCCCATCCTTGTACCGCAGACCCATCATCGTTCGGATCAGGAACAACTTGTTTACCCCGGTCTTCTTCGCATACAAGGATTCCAGCTTATCCCACAACGTCTTCGCGTGCTCAATATTGGCAACGTGGTTGTACACGTTCTCATCAACAAACTGCCGTATGTACCCACACACCTGTATGTGCTCGAACTTCCAGTCCTCCTCGGATTTATCACTGGGCCTCTCGGTTGCAAACACGGGTAGATGCAGCTTCTTGATAAATAGCAAATCCTTCATCTTGCTCCGCCAATAATGATAGTTTGTGCCATTGAGGTTCACCATGCGCACCGGCTTCGCGTCCATCTCTCCTCTCTGGTTCCTCTGTCAACTCCTGACACCCTTTGAACCCAAAGCTCTGATACCACTCTGTTGGGAAAGAAGCGCGAAAACCTTTCCCCAAACCGGAGAGTACCTGCGAGAGGACCGAGCAAACAACGCACGAACCCAAAAAACAAGCACACAAAAACAACCACGCAGACACAGAGAATTTTTGACGTGGAAACCCTTGCGGAAAAAAACCACGGGACGATCGGAGTCCAACCCTGAGAAGCCTCCACTAATGGAATAGAAGAATTACACCCTCTACAAACTCCTCCCGATCCAAATCGGATCCCCACAATACTCAGAGATAAGAACAATGATTACAAGGCTACGAAGAACGAGAACGACGAGTAGAGATTACCCGAAACACGATCTCCTTCGAAAACGACCTTCAATCCTCCGTCTTCTTCTCCGAAGTTGCAATGGCACTCTTGCCTCCTTCTCTCTCAAACTTGTGTTGTCCAATGCGATTATGAGTTAGGGTTGAGAAAACTCAATATATCTCCCTAATCCCGCAACCAACCTGGACCGTTGGATTAGATCCAATGATGAAAACTCATCCTGAAATCCGCTTCAGCCCCCCGACACACAGAGTTCGGCCAGAACTCTGTGTGGAGCAACCAGCACTGGATGGCCAAACCCTGGAACGGCCAGACCGAGTTCGGCCAGAACTCGGCCTGGGACCGAGTTCGGCCCGAACTCGGCAGACTTGGTCCAGAACCCCCTTTGGGGCAGCAGCAGCAGTAACAACTACTCCCGAGCTTCTCCGACATCGGACGGCGCTCGTCGCACTCCGGGATCTTCTCCACATAGGTTGGGAACCCCACCCACTCCAACAGTCACAAGTCTCCTTATCGATTGATCACGAAAAAAACTAAATAACTCAAGTCACATATCACATATTTCTGTTTAGTTTAATGTCTCGTATAATATTCAAATTTTGCATTTAGAATTCTATTTTGGACAATTAGTCCAATTCAGCTGTTAGGAAGAGATCCAAATTCTTTTCTAAACCATATGAAAATCTAAACGTAAATTTTTAATATTATATGAGACCATAAAATTAAATAATCTTATATTTTACTATAATTAGTAACCTATATTAGTTGATTAAGTTAGCATAACTTTATAACCCTTGCGAGTTGCTATTTTCTTCCTTCTAAACAAAAGGGTAATTTATTTGGGAAATCATTAGACCTACACTAAAAATGTCGCCGGTACCTCCTTAAGCCTCCTAAGATTAGGTATTTGTCATTGTTAACTCATAAGTCTACTTGGCTCGTTTAAAATAAGATATAACTCTAATCTAACCACAAAATAAATTCAAGATACTCATATCCATTGTTCTTACGTTTTTGGTTTGTCTTGTAGAAGTCAATACCCACCCCAAAAAAATAGCCTCCAAGCACGGCTACCAGTGCTAAGGATTCGATAACTCTATTCTAGGGCTGCAAATGGGCCAAGCCGAGCCAAGCTTTTCTTAGCTTGAGCTTGGCTTGACTATAATTAATCGAGCTAGAGCTCAAGCATGATAAATTTTTTATTTTAGAGCTTGAGCTTGGCTCGAGCCTGTTTATATTAAGCTCGAGTTTGGCTTGGTTTGAGCTCGTGCTTGGCTTGATAAGCAAGCTTGATTCAAGCTTGAGGAACAAGCTCGATAAGCTCAAAATCAAGGTCGTTAAGTTTGATTTCAAGCTTAACGAACTCGATTTCAAGCTAGTTAGGTTTGAATTCAAGTACCTATAATATTAACAATTTATTTATAAAATTTAATTAAAAAAGTTCCTTAATATCAATGCACACAACTATATTGTTATACAAACATATTTAAAATTAGAATTCAACAAAGAACAAAGAGCTTCTAAACAAGCTCCTAAACGAGCTTCTAAACGAGCCAGCTTACAAGCTCATAAACGAGCCTGCTCACGAGCTCAACGAGCCGAGTACTTCTAGGCTTGAGCTTGGCTCGTTTATCAAACGAGCTCGAAAATGAAGCTTGAGCTCAGCTTGTTCACTAGACAAACGGGGCTCAAACGAGCTTTTATCGAGCCGAGCTTCGAGCAGCTCGCGAACGGCTTCGCTCATTTGCAGTCCTACTCTATTCGATTATTTAGAATTATGGAATTTGGATTCCAAATGCATGAAGTATTAGATTTTAGGATTATGAACCCTAACATACAAATCCACCCAAACCTGATAAAAAACCTAAAACCTGTATACACAAAGCAGATGCTTATATACGACTATTAGACTTTAACGCTAATTAGAGTTCAGATCCTGGATTTTATTCCATCTTAGAGTTTAAGCTCTAACTTGTCCGAATAGAAAGTTTAGATCCTGGATTCTATTCTACTTTTTTTTTTGAGATACTCGGGGATACACACGAGACTTTGTGCATGCTGTATTGTATGCATGTTGAGTCCATTGTCCCAAAATCTCACCAAATAAATAAAAGAAATAATATGCCCTCGTGGCTCGATCCACTGACCTTCTGCCACCCAGTTAAGATCTTATACCTCTTCTCGGTAACCACAAGAGTCCATCTTAGAGTTTAAGCTCTAACTTGTCCGAATAGAAAGTTTAGATCCTGGATTCTATTCTACTTTTTTTTTTGAGATACTCGGGGATACACACGAGACTTTGTGCATGCTGTATTGTATGCATGTTGAGTCCATTGTCCCAAAATCTCACCAAATAAATAAAAGAAATAATATGCCCCCGTGGCTCGATCCACTGACCTTCTGCCACCCAGTTAAGATCTTATACCTCTTCTCGGTAACCACAAGAGTCACTCGAGTTCGCTTCTATTCTACTGTTACATAAGTCTATACTAATAGTTCTAGATAAAAAATCATCACCGTTATTATAATTATCATATACCAACTATCGTGCTTCTTCGAAAAATATCTTGAAAATCTAATAACTTAGACAAGCAAGTTCGTTTCTGAGTATATACAAGTTGTACAATATTACATAGTCCTAAAAATCAAAAGCTTCAAAACTTGTAGTCTTCTTATATACTATTAATGTAAAATTCAACATTAGATTTAGAAATTGTAATAGGTCCTTAGAATGTCAAAGAAAAAGAATATTCTGAGTAGTAATTTTTTTTAGTATTTATATATGATCATTAGAAGATCAAAAATAGCTCTGTCGACAAGCTTTAAGTTCAGGAAAAACGAAAGGGTTATTTAGTAATAGGGCCTCCAAAACTTGTAGTCTTCTTATATATTATTAATGTAAAATCTCAACATTAGATTTAGAAATTGTAGTAATAGGCCCTTAGAATGTAAAAAAAAAAAAAAAAAAAAAAAAATCTGAGCAGTAAATTTTTTTTTTTTAGTATTTATATATGATCATGAGAAGGTTAGAAATAGCTCTCCAACAAGCTCTAAGTTCATGAAAAACGAAAGAATTATTTAATATTAGGGCCTCGTATAATAATTAAAATTAGGGTTTGGGTCCGTTAGGATTTGGGTCTTCAAATTATTATTTATTTGTCTGTGAACAGTGATTTAGAAATCCAAATCCTAATACTTATTATTTTCAAGACCCAAACTCTAATATGTATTATTATATGAGATTCTATTACTAAATAACCCCAAAACTAGACCTGTCAATAGTAGCTTATTGGTCATATATTGGCATTACTATATCCGAACCATTAACTATCAGATATATCCGATAACTATCCGATATCCGATCGGATAGAAGTTTTGGCTACCGTATCCGTTACCGATAATTTTAACGGATATCGTATAATATCCGAACCAATAAGATTACTAAAAAATATTTAAAAGGGAAGAAAAAAAAAATCAGAACCAGCAGATTTTGTCGAGAAACAACAGATTTTCACGTTGAAACTACAGATTTTGTCTAAAAATAGCAGATTTTCACATTGAAATATCAGAAGCAGCAGATTTTCACATTGGAACAGCAAATTTTGTCAGATATATATGCAGATTTTCACATTGAAATATCATAAGCAGCATATTTTCATGCATACATTGAATACATTTGTACCAAAAAATTCTCCATACAAGCACATATAACTAATAGTCCTATGCATACATTGAATATATTTTAAATTTATTAAATAATTTAAATATTATTGGTTTGGATATTATTGGTCCGGATATGACACGTACCGTATCCGCATCCGATATCCGATAAATATTCGATACGATATCCGAATCCTTATCCGTATCCGAAATTTCGGATATTTTCGATTCGAATACGGATCGAATACGTATTTTCGATCTACCGTTGACAGACCTACCCAAAACGGAACCTAATTGGCCTAATTTTGAAAAGACCAAGATCTCCAGCAACTAACAACTATAAATATTTTGACTTAGTCCAAGTCTAATACAAGTTTAGGAATTAGTAGAAACGCAGCACCACCTATAGAAGATCCAATAGAATATACTCCAACGACCAAATCCAAATCAAACTTGGAAGAATAATTATGTTGATTGCTCCAATCGACATGTACGTACTATCCATACAAATGCACATCAACCAATTTTCTTTGTGAGCACTGATCAACACACAAAATGAACGGGTCAGATTTGCCGACGGGCGGACGGGTACCTATGCGATTAAACAATTGGACGGCGACGATGCACGCAGCGGCATTGCAACCCTCCTTTTTCAATGTTCAAACCGACCAGGGCGGGCCCCGCGGTGGAAGGGTTCGGAGGGATCCGGCCGTCGGTTTCCGAGGACTCCGACGATCCAATGGCTGGTAGGCGGTCAAAACAATGAGCGATTAAGACTTATTTGACCGCAGCTAAACTGGTTGGAAAGTGCATTTAGTCTTTGACTGAGCTGTCGCATCACTGTCGCACTCTAAATATGTTCCGGCTGGGTTTCCAAATAGCCCTCGGAGTTTAATTTATCTACAAAATTGCCCCCACAAATTCTTGAACTTCTTGTGATTAATTTTATAAAAGTTCACCATTTGTTCTTCAATGTTTTGTAGATATTAGTATAGTTAATTAGACTTTGGTCCCAAAAATATTTAAAAACTAGCAGCTTAGAATTTGAATTCTTAGATGACGACTAATCTTTGTTGATGATCCAAAATATGTTAAGTAGCTTACTTTTTCTTTTGATATAAATTCGAGACCTTCATTTCTTTGGAAAAAAAAAAAATCATCAATTACATAGTTCAATTTATCTTTTATATTTATCTACAAAATTTAAAAATATTTATATTTGGTAATTATATTTTATATTGTTTGTATGTCTATTTTTAAAATCTTTATCGGGTCAACTTTCTGAAACGTCCATTTGAACATCAAAATAGATGTTACATTTAAATAAAAATATACATTCAAGATAGATTTTTTTTACTTGCATTATCAAAAGAAATCAAATATAAAATATAACTAAAAGCCAAAACGGTCATAATATACTATATAATTCATCATAATAGTGTTGTTAACCATGTCGAAATCGAAAGTTCTTTCTAATGTAATTTTTTTTTAAACATTATTTGTATGTTATTTTGAAATGTTCAAAAAACTAAATAAAACATCTAATATAATATGATATTAAACTCTTTGTATATCTCATTGAGACTAAGACTAGACAATTAAGAAAATGAATATAAATTAGTTTTCTTCACTTTTTTTTTTAACTCAACTAGATAATATAAATCGATATAAAATAAATTATATGGCAAAATCTATCGTGGTTGCGACTAAAAAGGAAAAAAAAAAAAGAAAAAAGAAAATAATATTCATAAAAAAAAATAGGGGCATTTTAGGAAGATAAATAGATTCCATATAAAAATAAGGCAGGCCGGGGTCCTTGTATAGCTTTTATTATTATTTTTTCCTCGAAAGCTTTGACCGGTGCCTCCACGGTCCCCATCATTCTCTCGACTTTTCTTCTCCCAATCACACCATTTCATCAAATTTCCACCCAAATTTAATTTACTTTTCCCCCAAAAGTTCCATTCTTTAATCCAATTCCAACCCCTCCTCCATTATTTCTCTGCTCGCTCCCTTTCTCCCTAGGCTGCTGCTTCTTCTTCTTCTTCTTCTTCTTTCCTCAAGGTTAGATTCTCTTACACTCACTTCATTTTTTTGGGGGGTTCAAAGTCGCTGGATTTTGGTGGAATATGTTGTTTTTGCGGCTTTGTCGTGTTGATTCCGAGTGTGTTTTGCTCATTTTGAAAGAACGCTGTTTTTGGGGGGCAATTTTTGGGGTTAATTGTTAGCTAGAACCTGTAAAAATGTAAACTTGTCGACTATTTCGTTGATTTTTGCTGAAATTCGATATTTTTGTGGCCTCGTTATGATAATTACAGGTGGGGTTTTTCTCATTTGGGAAGATAATTCTTTATTTTTTTTGGCAAAGTTTTTTTGGGTTAATTGTTATCTAGAACACGTAAAGATGTGAACTTGTTGATAATAAAAAGTGGGCTTTGCTTATTTTAGAAGAAAGCTTAGAACCGCTCAAAAAGTGATCTTGTTGAATATTTCATTTAGTTTTCATGAAATTCGATGTTTTTGTGGCTTTGTTGTGTTAATTCCTAGTGTGTTTCAGTTACAAAAAAAGTTCTATTTTTTTTTTTCACAATTCTGTTGCTTGTTTATAAGCTAGAACCCATAAATATGTGAACTTGTTGATCATTTCTCCATTTTCTAGTACTCTTTGGTGCCAATTCGTTGGATTTTGATGAAATTCAATATTTTCATTATTTGCAGTTTTATTGGTCTCTCACTTCCTTGTTATCTAGAATCTCTAAAATGTGAGCTGGTTGATATTTTGTCCATTTTCTAGACTTTTTAGCCTGGTGGAATTTGTTTAAATTTTGTTAATTCGTATGGCATACCAGTATGTGTTCTTTGTACAAATTGTACTAAAAGCTAAAAACCATCAAAGTCTAAAATTGTTGATTAGTTTGTTCAATTGTGCAAAGTTCTTTTGGTTAATATAGAACATACAAGGGTTTGTCTAGATTTATATAAGTTAATGAACTTATTGATTAATATCTAGATTTTCCTTTGAGAATTGAGATCTCCTACCTCTAGTATGCAAAATTTGGTCATATGGAACTTTTTTTAACGGCCATAAGCATCTTTTGGGGTTCTTCTGTGGAAAAAGAACATAGGTAATAGTAATACCAAGAGAAATAGTGTGCTCTTGTTCTCTTAATTTTTGTTTATTGATAGGACATTTTCTAGTAGAGTTAAACTAGTTTGATTATTCATTTGTTGTTAAAAAAGTAGACTTATTGATTAATGAACATAGAACCAGGAAACCAAGTTAATGAACTTGTTGATTAATGAACATATATAAATCTTTGTCTTTAGAAGTATAGCTAACAATCTTTCATCTAAACTGAACAACTTTACTCTTTCTTACTCATAAGCTCAAACAGATGTTCTCGATGTTTGTAATGGTATTTCGTCCAGTCACTATGGAGATTGTATGTGATAAGAATACTTCTATTACATCAGATTTCTATGAAGTTTTTCTTCATTGCAGAAGTTGATTTTATTTACATCCAATTCTGTTCAGATTCTAAGTTTTAGAGGCTAGGTTTTTCATTTGTCCTTATGGCTTTTGCTGTTTTTCTTTGTTTCAGGGAAATAATATAATTTTAGGCACGATGGGCTGCTTCACTGTGTTGAAATCTACGAAGAAGAAATATGAGCATTTTGTTAATAAGAAGGATACTAATAGAAGGGAGATTGCAAGAACAACACCGTCAGAACCAGAAAACCAAGGGCCGTCTCTCCAATCTGCCCCACCGAGTTTCAGAAATAGAACTAAAGGGGCCCAATCGGCTAGCCGAGGAAGCAACAGTAGAGCCCGTGCAATGTCTGCACCTTCTACCTTGATTGTTGACCAGGATGCACTCTCCCTGGAGTTGGATGACCAAGAAGAATATAAGGGTCGAGTTGAGTCGAAGAGATTTTCAAATCCATTACCACTTCCGCTCCCCTCGCCACAAGGTGCTTCTGTGGTAAGACATATGGGAAGTTTCAAATCGACCAATCCCGGCAGCCCTATTCCCATTTCTGGACCCTTACCTCTTCCTCCATTAGGGGGTGGGGGGCTTCGTAACTATTCCTTTGAGGAAGTATCAGCAGCTTGCCAACAGTTTTCAGCTGATACGTATATGTCGGAAGGTATCTCATCCACCATTTACAAGGCAACCTTTGGAGATGACACTATGAGCTCCAAGAAGCTTGAAGCCACAGTTACTCGTCTGCTTCCATCAACTCAGGTAATTCCTTTGAATTTTCTCTTATGCCTATTCGTAGAAGGCCGCCTACCAATAATCTATGTAGTTTCTAGCCTTTATTTGAAACTTGAGAAATGAGTTATGAAAACACGAAACACGAGTGAAGACTTATTATGTATGATGATTACTGAACTAAGGATGTTACCATATTCCAGACTTTGAAGGAATTTGTGAATGAGGTGAACACAATAGCATCCCTCCAACACCCCCAACTTTGTAAATTGCTTGGTTTCCATGCACGCGAGGGCTCTGATCAGAGGATGTTGGTATATGAGAGACTCTTCCACGGAAGTTTAGATAGGCTACTCTATGGGAGATCTGATGGTCCTTTAATTGACTGGAGTGCGCGTGTGAAAGTGGCTCTCTGCGCTGTGCAAGGACTGGCATTTTTGCATGAAGAAGGACCATTCCAGGTAATTGAACTTTAAAATTATTATAATCATCATTTTTTAGATTTTGTGTTTGAAAGTAGAAATGACTTTTATTTTGTCATCTTAAACCATATGCCATGGTCTGATCTTATCTTGTGATTATTGTTATAGGCCATGTACAATGACTTCTCTACTGCAAACATACAAGTAGACAAAGATTTTAGCGCAAAGTTATCAGGATATGGATGTGTGAGCTGTGATCCAGAGACAGAACTCTTGAATACTTCTGCGGTAAGTGAAATCTTGAATACTTCTTGCGGCTAAAGAAACCAAGACTCGTAGGTTTTGCATATGGTTTTATTATGCTCACGTGAAAATTATTGAAAGATTGTGGCTAAATAGCAAGTATTTATGATTGCTTTTATAATAATACATGTAATATTAACGATCTCTCTCTTTCTCTTGCAGGCTACTGCAAGCCTATCAGTGGAGACTAGAGAGAGAGGATTACTCACACCCAAGAGCAATGTATGGAGTTTCGGGATTGTCCTCCTCGAATTACTTACTGGTCGGAAGAATCTAGACTCCCGCCACCCAAGGGAAGAGAGGAACATCGTTAAGTGGAGCAAGCCTTTTCTTGCTGACGACTGCCGCCTTACCCTCATCTTGGACCCCCGCATCAAAGGACGGTGTCCTCCCAAGGCAGCCCGAGCCATTGCGGACATTGCTCAGAAATGCCTTCAGAAGGATCCCTCAGTGAGACCCACCATGAGGTCCATTGTCGACACCCTGAAAAATGTCCAAGACATGAAGTATCCCAGCCGCTACCCTCTCCAAGAGCCTTCAGCAGCAGTAGCAAAGCAGATGACGAAGTTACCAAGCTTCAACGGGGTCGTTATCCCGCCACCCCCATTGCATTATTCATCTGCACCTCCCGCGACTCAATCTTTGGCCTCTCCTCCAAGAACCTCGTTGTCGGCTATGCCTCTTCCTCCGTGGACCTGTTCGTCGAATATTTCTCTCGAAGACAACAGGATAAAGGCTGTTAGGAAATCCCCATCACCCACAATACCGATAATGCGGCAGTCGGGGGTTGAAGGGTTTTGATTGTTATATACTTTATTTCTTATTTATTTTTCATTTTTGATTTGGGTAGCTTTTTGTAATATGATTTTAATGTGATAAAGGTATTATGTGTAAGATGTGTATGCCCATCTACCACTTATATATTCACTGTGGTAAGTTGGAGTAACATGCGGAAGTTGTAAATAATAATGTGTAAGCCTTCTCATTTGAATGGATTCATGTTTTTTGAAAGAATTAAGGTGTTGCACAATGTTATTACTGAAATCTTTGGTTTCTTATGACTCGTTTGGTTTGCGGAATCATGGAGTTGGAAAAAGAAAAGTGACTAAGGAATTGAGAGGGAAAGGGGAAATTTTTTTATCCATCCAAGCAAAACATCGGGAAAAGAAAATGCTAAGAAATTGATTTCATTTCCATTGCTTTCCGCAAACCAAACGAGGGTAGAGTAGCCGGTTAGTTTATTCTGAGATTAAACGGTTTTCTTGGTGTTGTTACCTGACTGTGTGCACATTTACTAGCTTCATAGTTAGAGTTGCAATCTTTCCTAATTGGTTCTGTACTAAATTACTCATTGAGGGTCTGCTTGGATCGACCGTTAAGAGAGTTAAGTGAGGGGGAAATAAAACCATACTTGGTTTGAGGGTCGGGGTTTAGGAGGGAGGGTTAAGTGAGAGTTTATTTCACCATCTTTTGTCTATTTTTTAACATCCCAAATCGGAGGGTTAATGAGGGAGACTGAGAAATTTTGTTTAAAATGTCATAAATATCCCTTATTTGTTTTATAAAATATGATAAATTTTTTTCTTTTCATTTTTTCTTGTTTTCAACATATTAATCCGTAACTTTCTAATTTGTGAAGATATTTTGCCAAGTTCTAATTAAAATTTTAATCAAATTTAATTTTATGACATGTAATAAGGTTATTTTGGTAACTATTATATTTTTATTAATCCTCCTCTCACTCAAAACCTCAAATCCAAGTAAGAGTTATTAAACACCCCCACTTAACTCTCCCTCCAATCCAAACAAGATTTTATGTATTGACTCTACTCCCTCTCATTTAACTCCCCCTCATTTAACCCTACTTAACTCTGTTTTTTTTTTTTTCTTTTTCCCTCAATCGAAGCAGACGCTGAGGGTCTGCTTGGATTGAGGGAAAAAAAAAGTAGAGTTAAGTGGGGTTAAATGAGGGGGAGTAGAGTCAATACATAGAATCTGGTTTGGATTGGAGGGAGAGTTAAGTGAGGGGTATTTAATAACTCTTGTTTTAATAAAAGTATGATAGTTACCAAAATAACCTTATTACATATGTCATAAAATTAATTTGATTGAAATTTTTATTATAACTTGTCAAAATATTTTCACAAATTAGGAAGGTACGGAGTAACATATTGAAAACAAAACAAAAAATGGAAGAAAAATTATGACATTTTATAAAACAAATGAGGGATATTTACGACTTTTTAAACAAAATCCCTCAATCACCCTCCTTAACCCTTCGATTTGGGAGTTAAAAAAATAGACAAAAGATGGTGAAATAAACCCTCACTTAACCCTCTATAACTCTCCCTCCTAAACCCCCACCCTCAAACCAAACATAATTTTATTTTGAGAAATTTTGAGTTGCACCCCATAATATTTAACCATATTCAAGGTGCACCCCACCGTTTTATCATAATGTATAATACATCCCACTTCCGTCAAAAACTAACGGTCAACTCCGTTGACCGTTAATTTTTGACCCAAATGCCCCTTCCATTTTTCCAAGCAGACGAGGGAAAACTGGTAATAATGGTGATTTGCTAGGGGTATTTCGGTCAAAAATTAATGGTCAACAGAGTTGACCGTTAGTTTTTGACGAAAGTGGGGGGTATTGTACATTATGGTAAAACAGTGGAGTGCACCTTGAATATGGTTAAATATTGTGGGGTGCAACTCAAAATTTCTCTTTTATTTTTTCCTCACGTAACTTTCTCTTACTTAACTCTCTTAACCCTCAATCCAAGCAGACCCTGAGGGTTAAGTGCGTCTTTAAGCTGAATCACTGGTTCCGTACTAAAGTACCTCCTTTGAATGAACTCAACTCAGGTTGGCTTTTGGGATTGCTTAGAGCTGCTGCTAGACCTGTCAATTGGGCCGGGCCGGCCCAGCCCAGCACGAGCCCGGCCCGAAAAATTAGCCCATGTGCCAGCCCGGCCCGTTTAATCGTGGGCCCGGGCCAGCCCGGCCCCGCATATTGGGTCGTGCCGGGCCACATATATCGACCCATAATATAGGCACGGCCCGGCCCGGCCCGAAGCCCAAGCCCGGCCCGGCCCGAAGCCCAAGCCCGGCCCGGCCCGTAGCCCAAGCCCGACCCGGCCCGACCCGAAGCCCAAGCCCAAGCCCGGTCCGTCCTGGCCTGCAACATCCCTGCACAATCTCTTTGATTTGTAAATCCTAAACAACAGTGTTATCACTTTCACAAGGAAAAGAAAAAAAAAACATGTACACAACAAACACTCTGTCCTCCAATCCAAACAAATGACTTGTACTTTGCTGGCCAAGATAAGACAGCCAATAACAACAAGTGCAAATGTGGCCTCTGTTATCATTAAGATTATATAGAGTGTAGTAGTGAATTGAATTGAACGAAATGAATGTCTGAACTGAAATTCAATTCAATTCATTTCATTTCAATATATATTAGTTGCAAGTAAAAAAAAAATTATTCGATTTCGGTCAAAATCGAATAAAATTTATGCAAATAATAAATATCCTCAATTTATGCATATTTTATGATTAAAATATATATACTTTTGTGTTCATTTGAAAACAATTATATGTATGTGTTTTAAAGTCCAACTTTGAGCCCAACTTTAAAACACAATAAAATATACATAAAATTATATTTTAATATAATTTAACCACAATCTCTAACTTTAGGTCTGGTCATTAAACAGTAAAAAATAGTCCAAATCGAACAAATTAAAATAGTCCATATAATTTAACCACAATATCTAACTTCACAATCAGTGGCGTAGCCACTTGGTCCCCGAGGGTGCAGCTGCACCCCCCGGAATTTCATTTTTTTTTTTTTTTTTGTATACAGGTTGTGCGAAAGAAAATATGCCATTTTGGAAAGAATTTCGTAGGCTCTTTTTGGGAATAAAAAAGAGAAGAATTTGATTTTGGAAAGAATTTCGTAGGCTCTTTTTGGGAATAAAAAAGAGAAGAATTTGAAGCATTTCTTCCCAAAAGGATCTCTTTTCCATCTATGGTACTACTTGGTCATTTTGTGTTGTGTCGGACACAAAAATTGTAGAGAGGGTATTTTCTTCAATAAAAATATCAAAATTTTGTTTGGTGACATATATTTAAAGAGATGTATTGGATGTCGTTGACAATAAAAATATCATTCAATATATCCAAAACATGAAGTCTTCAAGAATTTATTGTAAAAATAATAATTATTTAATAGTTGTAATAGTTTATGATATTAGTTATTAATATATAATATTTTTGGAATTATAAATGTGTTATTATAATGTGCTAATTAGCATTTAGATCCTGAATTTTATCGACGTATAATTTAAGTCCTAACATGTCCAACTAAAAAATTTTGACCCTGAATTTTTTTTTTCTTTTTTCCGTTATACCCTCACTAGCATATATGAAAGTTTCTTGTCACGCATGGAAGAGAGGGTATAGTGAAAAAAAGAAACAAAAAAATAAAAATCTAAGGTCAAACTTTTCAATTGGACATATCAGAGCTTAAACTCTAAATTGATATAAAATTCAGGGTCTAAACACTAATTAGTCATATTATAATTTATTATTATGTTAATAATAAGTATTGCGTCCCTTGGATAAAAGTTCTGACTATGCCACTGTTCGCAATAACAGTATATGAAGTCAAAGATGTAAATTAATTTCCTTTTACTTCTTTGGATAATATTGCTTTCAATTCACTAAGTACTTTCCTTAAATAAGAAAGCATTAATTGACTTAACTACTTATTATGGATTTCTCGGATATATGAGGTTGATCGCGTCCACAATGAAATTCTTTATTTAAAGGAAGGTACCATTCCAATTTCAGTCCTATGAAATCAAACGCATGTGGATCGTCTGAGATTTCTGATATTTATTGCTTTAACACGTCCTCTTACTAAAAAAATGCGACCGACGATACAGACATATGTGATATGATCGATAGAGGTTCCCTATATTTCTATCATTCTTCCATTTATCTACATCTCTTATTTTTTTCTCCAAATAACTCCTTTTTATTTATATTACGATGTTGGTCGTGTTTAAAAAAAACATTCTAGTTTAGTTCATTGATCCATCAAATTTTTCGTTACTAACACTTTTAGCTCAAGTTTGCATTAAACAAGAATCCAAAGTTTTTTTTTCTTTCATAAATCTCATATTGTTTAAATCAATCCTTAAGTGATACTTGAGTGATATAAAGAGTTTGATTTATCATACGGATAAAGTAAATAATTCTAAAATTATCTTCTAGTGTTTGGCTTCCTTTGACGTTCGCCAAAAAAAATAAGTTAAATTAAAAATGTCACAAATTACAAAAGTTACGTTGCTAAGTTAATTTAGCAAAGTTATTTGCGACATATTGACTTGGACGTCATATATTTTAGTCCGAAGCTAAGGAAAAGTCGGTAAACTTAGTGTAATGACGTAATGAACGACGTTAACTTACATCGCTACGTTGCAACATATAGCGATACAAAAGATATCATGCTGCCAAATCAGCAACGCACACTTAGTCGTTGTTAGTCGCTAAAAATCGATACAATAGTGACGTTAACTTACCTAGTTATCGACGTGCTTGCTAACATGGCAAAATATATCATGCCAACAAATTAACGATGAATTTGCGACGCTAACGACTATTTTTTTTCCAGGTTTAGCGACGTATTATGCGTTGCTAAACGTCGCTAATCCGGTCAGGATGTATTCCAGTTTGCAACGAATCAACGATAGTTAGTTACATATTGATACATTTAGCGACGGTTGGATACCATCTAGCGACGTTTTTATGCGTCCCTATTTGATTTATTTTGCTAGTGATTTGATGCTATGACACTATAATTGATGAGTGTATATTGGTCAATGGTTAAAGCAGTTAGGGAGGAAGAGAGTAACCGAAGGAGTAATGAGATAAAATTGTTACAATATAACATTTTTTTGCCATACTGTTATAAAGTGATAGGTAACATAATATCTTTCTTACTTGATTTAGCTTAGAGCATCTCCAACCCTACTGTGAGTTTAAAAAAAAAAATGGTTGCCCCGTAGGAATGACAAACTTTTATTCCAAAAATTCTTCTCCAATGCAAATGTAGAATAAAACATGAAGTTAACATATCAATGACATGGCAAGGAGAATGTGAAGTTGGTTATCTAGTTCTAGACAATGCACTTCACAATGACTTTGTCTCCACATCATCAATTATGAATAGAAATATTTATAAAAAAAAGTTGAAGAAGTAGAGGAGTTGCCTTGGAAGTTGAAAAAAATGCTTTTTATTGTCTCCTCAATACTTTTGCATTGGAGAGAGTTTTTCTATCTCATTGTCTTTTGAGATATAGTTTTGCCACATAAACAAGATATTGTCTTGTGGCTCATGCCACATAGGAGCCACCTAAGAGTCACAACACTTAACAATGGCTCATGCCACATAGGAGCCACCTAAGACTCACTAGGGCTGAAAATCAAACGAACGAGCTCGAACAAACTGTGTTCGAACTCGGTTCAACTAAAGTATCGAACGAGCTTTATTCGAGCCGAGCTCAAGATCGAGCTCAAAAATGGTGTTTGAACTCGGTTTGATTATAGGCTCGAAACGATCGAGCTCGACTCGATTTAGTTCTCGAGCTCGGACGAGTCCGAGCCGAGCCCGAGCCAGGACTGAACAAAAGCCACATTAAACTTGTTGTACGGTTACTCTCAAGTCTTAAAGATTTTTTTTGTTGAATTAATTATGCTTTTTACATCACAAATTTACCATCATATAAATAACAAAAAAGAGAGTAAATTTTCTAAGACAAAATTTATTAACATCCATAAAAATATATAGCATATATTAGAAAAATCCATAATATTAGAAACCGAGCCGAGTTCGAGCCAGTTCGCGAACGAGACCGAGTTGAACAACCTATGGTCGAACTCGGTTCGAACACCACTTCGAACAAAAAAAATCGATCGAACTCGATATCGACCTGCCCACGAACGAGCTTCGAACCGAGCTTGGCCCGAGCCGAACGCGAGCCGAACACAAACTGTTTGAATCGTTTTACAGCCCCAAGACTCACAATACTTAACAAGACAATAGGGTTGGAGATGCTCTTAACTACAAGGCCAAGCTGACCTATAGGATCGGTCCTTACTCAGCCTTTTGTTTTTTTTAATATAGTTTTTATGTAAAGGGGTACGGGTTCGATTCTAGTGGTGTTTCTTTTTTTTTTTTTCAAGTTTTTCACTTTTTACCATTTTATTGTCCTAGTCATCCGAAAACTCTAAACCAGCCTGCTAACATATATTGTTATTTCACGTGAGGCATAGTTTCAACGTGTGTATTGGACCGGGCGGCCCAGAATCCGGCCCTGAACCATCTAGGTCAAAATCGGTCTGGCTCAGTCCGGACCGGTCAACGGGCCACCCGGCTCACAATAAATTCGAATTCGAATTGGGTCCAAAAAAATGACCAGCAAGTCCGGTCTAGCCTGACTCGTAGTTCTAACTGGGTCCAGACTAGGTTTAATTTTTTTTTCCAGCCTGCGGCCTGGTCCAGATTTTATTTTGCAAATATTCAAACCGGTTTTTTTTTTTTTTTTTGTGGGGGGGGGGGGGGGGGGGGGCTCATGAACCGAGGAGACCTCCCAAGTAAATACCCATCATCTATTGTGCTAACCAATAGTTCCACATTGGTTTATGTTAAAAGTTAAAAAAAAAAACAATATAAATTCAAAACTGAGCCAAATTTTCTTTTTAAGTTGGTCAGTCTGCAAGCTAACCTGGCCCGGTCCGAACCCGACTCGACCCGAACCTATCCGAGTATGGGTCCGGACAGAGTTCGTACATTGTAATTCCGGGTCGACCCGGCCCGGCCTGCTCTTCCATCCGGTCTAAGTCCGGCACAAGTCCGGTCAAATCCGATCAACAATGGGCCTGGACCGGACCAGACGGGGCCGGCCCACCTCACACCTTACTTGGGAGGTCTCCTCATGAACCGAGGAGACCTCCCAAGTAAATACCCATCATCTATTGTGCTAACCAATAGTTCCACATTGGTTTATGTTAAAAGTTGAAAAAAAAAAAAACAATATAAATTCAAAACTGAGCCAAATTTTTTTTTTTTAAGTTGGTCAGTCTGCGAACTAACCTGGCCCGGTCCGAACCCGACTCGACCCGAACCTATCCGAGTATGGGTCCGGACAGAGTTCGTACATTGTAATTCCGGGTCGACCCGGCCCGGCCTGCTCTTCCATCCGGTCTAAGTCCGGCACAAGTCCGGTCAAATCCGATCAACAATGGGCCTGGACCGGACCGGACCGGACGGGGCCGGCCCACCTCACACCTTGAAGCGAGTTACACAAAAGATCCTCACTTTAAAGAGGGACCACACTTTCATCTTTTATTATACAACCCAACTATTTGGCATGCGCGCACACCGCGCAGCGCACGCGCGCGACGGAGGAGTGCGGAGGAGTCGGAGGAGAGGAGTCGGCGGCGGAGGAGGAGAAGTCGGCAGCGGCGCAGGAGTGAGAGAGGAAAACGACGGCGGGGCAGGAACGGAAGGCGGGTGGCGTTGGCTCCGCTCTCCTGGCCGCACGCGTGCACCTCACTTTGCATGTGCTCATGCCAAATAAAATTTTCGTTTATTATAATGCAATGTGAGCTAGAATGGGCTGTGTATGTGAATTCGTATGCAATAGAAGATTATTATACGGTTTTGTGTATAAAAGTGTAGTTGGTGGTGGTAGGAGCAACAAGTTTTTTTGGGTCAAATATTGAAAACGTATGCCAATTTTTAAGAATAATATTATTTGTTCCTCCAAATTATTCCTCCAAATTATTCCTTCTTGCGTGACAGAGCTAATGTGACAGCTGACATGACAAATTTTATAATTATAATTAAAATTAACATTAAAATTAAAATTAATATTAATATTAATATTAAGATTAATATTAGAACTAATATTAACGTTAACATTAACAATAATATTAATTAATATTAATATTAACAAGAATATTAATGTTAACACTAATATTAACATTAATAATAACATTAACATTAATATTAATATTAACATTAACATTAATATTAATATTAATTTTAACATAAAAAATGGGTAATTAATTTTTTGGGTTAAGATTTTGTCATCTCATCTGCCATGTCATATGACACGTAATATTATTTAACATGCCACGTCAACCGCCACATAAGGAGTTATGGTTTGGAGGGACCATTTGAAGGTATGAATAGCATTACTCAATTTTTAAAAGGTGCATGGAGCTAGCTGTCCAAAATTTACCTTATTATTTTTATTCACAAATTTCTCTAAATTTAAATAATCTACTTAAATTGATTTCAATAATCCAAATTTTAGAGTTATCGATGTTAAGGGAGTTATACTTGTTTTCCTCACATTTCCATTTTATGTAGAAAGAATAACTAGTAAAAAATAATGACTCTAATTTTAAAGTTAAAAAAAAAAGGTATAACCAACTCTATTTCCAACCCTATAAAATTTTAAAGTTATGGTCATTTATTATGTGAATATGTGTCTTGATTGCAAGCAAGGAAACCCCCAACCGTCATTGATTATGTGAATAGATTCCACATGCATGTATGTTCATGCATGTTCTAATTTTACTTTTTGTACATAAAATATATATTTATTATCATGTTAATATATTCCGCATGCATCATTCTAGTTTTACCTTTTTGTATATATATATACTAGTCATAACCCGTGCCCATAGGGCATAGTTCATTTAAGGTATTTCTTCTCAAAATCTTGGACCCCCAATTTTAAACGAACAATAATAATTATGAGGCCCCCATCAAAATATTAAATCCCAACCACTGCTGGATGTGAATTTTCTTTGGATTCCCCATAAAATCTCACTCTCAATAATGCTCATCCACAACCATTATGAGTGCAAATCCCACTCTTTGGATTCCCCATAAAACCCCACTCTCAATAATGCTCATTTTCCATAAAATCTCACTCTCAATAATGCTCATCCACAACCATTATAAGTGCAAACCCCACTCTTTGGATTCCCCATAAAACCCCACAACCGTTGATTACCTTTTTGTATATATATATACTAGTCATAACCCGTGCCCATAGGGCATGGTTCATTTAAGGTATTTCTCCTCAAAATCTTGGACCCCCAATTTTAAACGAACAATAATAATTATGAGGCCCCCATCAAAATATTAAATCCCAACCACTGCTGGATGTGAATTTTCTTTGGATTCTCCATAAAATCTCACTCTCAATAATGCTCATCCACAACCATTATGAGTGCAAACCCCACTATTTGGATTCCCCATAAAACCCCACTCTCAATAATGCTCATTTTCCATAAAACCACACTCTCAATAATGCTCATCCACAACCATTATAAGTGCAAACCCCACTCTTTGGATTCTCCATAAAACCCCACAACCGTTGATTCACCAAGATTAAATCCCAACCACTCTTTATCTTGGCACAGTCAGCCCTAGGATTCAAAAACCTTTGTGTTTTGTATAATATATATATATATATATATATATATATATATATATATATATATATATATATATATAGAAGCGGATCAAAAGCCCCCCTTAGAAAACTCCCTCACTCTAATCCGTAATTTAATATTAATATTAATGTTAATATTAATGTTAATATTAATATTAATATTAATATTAAATACTAAAATTAACATTAAACTTAACATTAAAATTAATATTAACATCAACATTAACATTGATATTAACATTAACATTAATATAAAAAAAATATTAACATTAATATTAACATTAATATTAACATTAACATTAATATTAACATTAATATTAATATTAATATTACGAATTAGAGTGAAGGAGATTTTTAGGAGGTTTTCTAAGGGGGGATTTTGATCCGCTCCCTATATATATTGTGTGTGTGTGTGTGTAAACAAATACTTAAAGAATAAAATTAGGGCTCAACCATGATTACCGTTGTTAAAAATATGGAGTTTTACCGACAATACATATAATTTCTTATGATTTTAATAGTTAGTTACTTATTATTATTTTTTTTTTTTTGAAAAACACATAATGCATTAAAATTAAGAGTTAATCGAACTCATGTCATGGAGAACATGAGATTGAATACATTGGGGTATCTCCTTATAGAGAGAGATGGAATCAGAAGAAGGATAAATCAGAGAAGAAGTTGCTAACAAATGTGCACAAAGATTAGCACTCCTATAAGTAAATTTGAAGGAAATTATAGGAAATGTATTGCAAGCATTTTTTGCATCTTCAACTGTATGTCGAGCACGCCATCAGGGCCGGCCCTGAGCAATTGGGGGTCCGAGGCAAAATTTTTTAAATGGGCCCCATACATAATAATAATAATAAATAAAAAATAAAACAAAAAATTGTTATAATCAAGATTTGAACCAAGAACCTCGTAAATACAAGTATAGCATTGTAACCACCACACCACAATATTTTTTGTTAAAAAAAAGGCACATGATACATACTAATCCTATTATAGACAGTTCCATATTGGTGCCCCCTTTCGTCAGGGGGCCCTGGGCCGTCACCCGGCCTGCCCTGGACCAGGGCCGCCCCTGCACGCCATAATGGAACAACTTCAGGTTGGTTGATTGAATCTATTAGCATCTTACAATCACCTTCAATTGTGACATTATTCAATTGTTCTTCTTAACAGATGAGCAATGCTAATCGGATACCAGATGCCTCTGCTTCAATTGTGACATTATTCAATTGTTCTTCTTGACATTTTAATAGTTAGTTACTTATTTGGTTTTGAGACTTTTTAGAGAGAGGAATTTATAAGCACACCAAAACCAAACCAAACCAAACCAAACCAAACCAAACCAAGGAACAATCACAATCTCTTAAAATCTCGAGGAACTGAACTGAACACATACAATATCGACAGCATCCAAAGTTACATGAGCCATTATTTAATTAGCACTCATGCAATCACAATTCATATAGATTTCATAAGTATATCAATCAATACACCATTGACATGAAGAAAAGAAGAAAAAAAATCAAGGAAAATTTGAGTAGAAGAAGAGTATGCCACTTGACAATTAACCACACCTTCTATACGTACGTGCGTTGAACAAATATACATATATTCTCACTCCCTCACGCCTTCCCTTCCAATCTAGCGAGGGTCATCCCAGCACAAGCGTCGACGAAGTCCCCGTCGATAAAATCCGTCGAGAACACCTGCAGCCGGTCGGCGACCCCCCTCGCGAACGCCTGCGACACGAACAGCCTCGCGCACCCGCGGATCCTGTTCGTCACCGGCCTCACCAGAGGCGCCGCGTACTCCGCCTGCGGCGTCGCCGTGTTCTCCACGCGGTACAGGAACCTCCTCTCCGCCGCCGGCCTCTGCTGGCCGAGGTACCTCATGTTGCTCTCGAACTTCGTGCTCGGCAGGTCGGTGTCTATCCAGTTGTCCCTCAGCGTGGCCCACAGCGCCTCCCCGGGCCTCGGCGCCGGAGACTTCCTCGGCTTCCACACGCACACGACCCTCCTGGGGAGCAGCTCCGCCACCGTCTTGTCGAACACCGCGTCGTCCTGGTGGATCAGCACGTCGCCGAGCTTCTCCACCAGGTACTTGTCGAAGTCCTTGGGGTCGCCGTGTCCGAACTCGGTGCGGATCTCCAGAACCACGAGCTCGGAGACCGTCTCGGAGAGGAAGCGCTTGAGTCCCTCTATGACGACGTCGACGGAGTAGGTGGTGAGGATTCCGTGGCAGACCAGCCGCTCTTCCTGGACACGGATGTCCAGTACTCGAGCACCCTTATATTTATATATAGAGAGAGAAGAGAGTTAGTCAATACGCGAGTGAACAGTAATTTTAAGATCCAAACACTAATGTCGAAACATTTTGATTTTGTTGCTGGTTATTACAATGACAAGCTGGTCGTAGATGGAGCGGTCCTGGCACTGCGCGAAGGGGCGGGTGACGAGCGGGATGCCGATCTCGTCGGTGGCCGAGTCGTGGGTGCCGGGCCAGACGATCTGGTGGAACTTGAGCTTGTCGATGCCGAGGCCGGACATCCACGACTTGCGGTCGGCCGGGTGGTAGTCGGAGCCGGGGAATTTGTCGCCGGCGGAGGCGAGGAGGTCGGCGAGGGCCTTCTCCTCGGCGTCGACCGCCTTCGCGTGCTCGGTTTGCTTGGAGATCTCTCCTCCCATGCTTGACAAGGCTAGGAATTGCTCCGGACGTTACTAATAATGCTATTAGGAATATACAAGAGGAAGAGGAAGGGGACAGTTGGTTTAAATACTTCTTGTCCCTACGTAATGTTTGTTGGTGTAGAAATTTAAATATATATATATATATAAGTTGACCGAGAAATTTCTATAGTTTATACTCAACAAATTGCATTGGTTTACAGTGGTTTACAAGAGAAGAAAATAGTAGCGTGTGAAGTTACATTGCTTAGATTAATCACTCCTCATTTATGATTAGATGTAAATGATCACTATAATGATGAGTCATATCAGCATATGGATTTAGGAATATGCTTTAAAAAAGTTTACTTTTTTTTGGAAGTTTTTGCTCCAAAAATAATTTTATGTGTGTTTAGAAATTAAATTTGATCATTAAATTTAACATGGATAGTTAAATAATTATTTATAGCAAAAATTAAAAGAGACTGTTAGGACGTTAGGACCGTTATTTGCTCTTCTCAAATAAGTATAAAATATTTGTAATGCACATGTATTGTTAGTCCCTTGGCGAACAATTGATGGAAAAACACGAGTTCAGAAACAATTGTAAAGACAATGTTTCCAGCAACAACACCCTAAAGAAGGTGATGTTGTATTACGAGAATCTAAAAAGATTATTTCGTAATATTTCTCGAAGGCAACAGAACCGTTTAACTTCTAAAGAGAAGCGACGGTATTATCGAAGACAACAAAGGAAGAAGAAAGCCTGCTGGGGTGAAAGATCACCGGCGCTCAAAGCTATATCCGCCTTACGGACAAGCCTCCAGGAACCAGCAAGTTCGAAGAGAACTTTAGAACGCTCGCTGGCCAAAAAAATGTCGACTCCTCGGAATAGCAGCAGCACTTCTCTCTCTCTGGAAATTTTTCTAAGTATTTTCTGTAACCTTGGAGAGAGGAGATGCTTCTGTTATTATAGGCACGAGATGGGCTTTTCAAATTCTGAACGTACGCCCTGTTTAATGCCAGATCCAAATTTTCTGGATCTGAGCCTTTTCCGGATCTGAGCCCACAAGACCCGCGGACGTTACATAATTTGAACAGCCCACTCGACCCGCTCGACCCGCACGACCCGCACGACCCGTACGCTCAGTACGCTCAGTACGCTCCGTACGAGCTCCGTACGCTGTCGTGCTAAGTGCAAAGTGCCATCAAAAAGCCACAATAAGCCTCAAAAGCCCATTAGCCCAAGCCCAAGCCCGAGCCCGAGCCCGAGTCCGAGTCCGAGCCCGAGCCCGAGTCCGAGTCCGAGTCCGAGTCCGAGTCCGAGTCGCTAAGCCCCTTCGGGGCTTAGCTCCAATAGATTTAAATCTATTTTCATTTGGCCAAAAGTTGGTTTCTTATTCTCACCTCTATGTAAAATCCTCCCACATGGCACCCTCCATTGGGCCTCAACCCATGTGCATCTCTCTATTCCTTCATAAGTAATATATAGAGATACAACTTGGTGTGTTTTTCCGATGTGGGACTATCTTTTAACAATAGAATGTTGTGAACACACAACATGTAGAATAAAACACCAACAATCCCCCACATATCTCTATATATATGAGTTAAGCGTTCCACATAATAACTGTCCGTTATGCATTAGGATAGATGTCGCTGACGACTTGAATCTTCCCGCATGGGTTGAACAACAGTATGATACAAGAATGGACTACGCCTTAAATTCTGTACCACAGCTGTAATTTTTTCCACTCACATAATGTAGTTATCTGTGCTTCTGGCTGCACATTAAAGGCCTTGTGCCAGCCTGGATTTCAATGTATGTATTTTGGGCGTCTACAAATTTACCCTCAAGAGACGGCCTATTTCTCTGTCCATACATTATAGGTGAGTTCTTTATAAAGAGTTATGGCATGAAGCATTGCGCTCCTTTGCGGTGCTACGCCGCTATGACATGGCTCAACGCCGAGGCTTTACCCCACCTGGGTACCTCATCGTAGTGTCATACTACTGTAGCATGAGGTCACAATTCTCTTTGTAGTGCCAAACTACTCAGCATGAAGCCTTACGCTTCCGTGCGGTGTTACGCCGCTATGACATGGCTTGCAAAGCCGAGGATTTACCCTTCCTGGTACCTCTTCGTGGTGTCATGCCACTGTAACATGAGGTTACCGTCCTCTTTGTAGTGCTGTCTACACCTCTTTATGATTATGCAACATTAGGCTACCTGCCTATATGCGGTGCTACGCCGCCTGTGACTTGGCTAACAAAGCCGAGGCATTACCCCTACCTGGGAACCTCATGGTGGAGTCACCCCACTGTAGCATGGAGTTGTAACACTCCTTTGTGGTTGTTGCGCCACCATGCTTCCTGTAAAGCATAACAGACCTTCACTCAGTCTGAGAACTCATTAAGGCATTATGCCATCCTTCCCACAGGATCAATTTTCCGTAGAAAATTCATAGTAGACAACAGTGGTTCTGGGTCCGAAACCCTTACATGTTCCGCAGAACAAGTACCCACTGTTAACTAATATTTTTCCAGTCAATAGTCCTCCCTTGAATCAAAAAATTAGATATCTGGTAGATTTCTCTTTGAACCAATAACATAAAATTTATTGATAGGATTATAATGACATAATATTAGAATGCCTTCAAACCCATCTTCCTTACTGTGTCCTCGACCAGCTGTCGTTTGAGGCCTTTCGTGAACGGATCCGCCAGGTTCTCCTGACTCCGAACATCGATCACTGCAATGACGCCTCGTTTGATGAGATCGTTCACTGCTCTGTGCTTTAACCGCACAGTCCTCTTCTTTCCGTTAAAGAGTTCATTTGATGCTACTGCTGCTGCCGCCTGGTTGTCACAGTATATCGGGATTGCCGGTATCTGAGCTCCAACCACCGGAAGATCATACATGAGCTCCCGAAGCCACTCTGCTTCATCTGCAGCATCCAATGCAAAGAATTCAGATTCCATGGAGGAGCGAGATAACATTGTCTGCTTCTTCGATTTCTACGATATAGCAGCTCCGCCCAAAGCGAATATGAATCCACCTGTCGAATACTCGCTCTCCACCTCTGAACACCAGCTAGCATCACTGAAGCCTTCCACTACTGACGGATCTCCGCTGTAGTATAGTGCAAATGTCTGAGTCTTTTTAAGATATCTCATAACACGCTTCACAGCGTTCCAGTGTTCAATGCCTGGGTTGCTAGTGAACCGACTCAGCATTCCCACCGCAAAAGCTATGTCAGGCCTTGTGGCAGTAGTAGCGTACATCAAGCTTCCGATGACGCTAGCGTACTCCAACTGCCTGACGCTTTCCCTCGAATTTGGCTCCAGCTTCTGATCACTCCGGTACGGTGTATCAATTATAGGAAGATCTTGATACCCGTAGCGAGTGAGCATCTTCTCAATATAATGAGATTGTGACAGCGCTATTCCAGTACCTGTCCGGATGATCTTGAGTCCCAAGATTACGTCAGCATCCCCCAAGTCCTTCATACTGAACTTGGTCGAGAGGAATTTCTTTGTCTCTGTGACACAGCTTAAATCCGTACCTAGGATTAGCATGTCGTCAACGTAAAGACAAACGATTACTCCTCTTCCGTCAGCAAACTTCGTATAGACACACTTGTCTGTTTCACTGACCCTTTAGCCATTTGACCTTATCACCTTGTCAAACTTCTCATGCCACATTTTGGGAGCTTGTTTCAAACCATACAGAGACTTCATCAACTTGCAGACTTTGTCTTCCAGACCTCTGACGACAAAACCTTCTGGTTGTTGCATGTAGATCTCTTCGGTCAGCTCGCCATTAAGGAATGCCGTTTTCACATCCATCTGATGTATCACCAGCTTGTGTATTGCTGCTAGAGCAATTAACAATATGATGGTTGTCATCCGAGCTACTGGAGCATAAGTGTCAAAGTAGTCGATCCCCTGCTTCTGAGCAAACCCCTTGGCCACTAGCCTGGCCTTGAACTTGTCAATGGTTCCATCTGCTTTCATCTTCTTCTTGAAGATCCATTTGCATCCGATGGGTCTTGCTCCTTCTGGCAGGTCAACTAACACCCATGTGTTGTTGGAGGTGATTGAGTCAATCTCGTTGTCTATCGCCTCCTTCCAGAATACAGCATCTCTGGTCTTCATCGCCTCATCATAGGTAAGCGGATCTGCTTCCACATGATAGGTGACGAAGTCATCTCCGAAGTCTTTCGGCCTCCTTACTCGCTTAGTTGACGGCTCGGCGAGTTCTGGTTCAACTGGTGTCTCTTCGACATTAGCTTCTTCTTGGACTACTGGTTCGATAAGGACTTCTGTCTGCTTTGCACTCTCATCATTCTCCGAAAGATCCGCGAGAACAATATTTTTGTGCCTTGCAAACTTGTCTTCAAAATATTCAGCATCGCGAGATTCAATGATATGATTTGATTCTATATCAAGGAATCTCCGAGCATCACTCTTCTCGGCATAACCCAAGAAGATAGTCTTAGTAGTCCTAGTCCCCAGCTTCTGAATCTTCAGATCTGGGAGCTTCACATAAGCCAGACACCCCCACACTCGAATGACATTCAAGTTAGGTCTGACTTTGAACCAGAGTTCATGAGGGGTTATATCCGAAGTTGCATACGGTACTCTATTGAGAATGAAAGTAGCCGTTAATGCAGCTTCTCCCCAGAAGCTCTTTGGAAGACCCGCAGTCAACAGCATAGAGTTCATCATCTCTGTCAACGTTCTGTTCTTCCTTTCTGCTACTCCGTTGGATTGAGGAGAGTACGGAGCCGTCGTCTCATTTATGATTCCATGTTCTTTACAGAATGACGAGAAATCATGAGACCGATACTCCCCGCCTCGATCACTCCTAAGCCTTTTGAGTTATCCAGTTTGCCGTTCAGCCTCGGCCCTGAACTCCTTGAACTTCTCGAATGCTTCGTCTTTAGATTTGAGCAGGTAGACAAAAGCATACTTTGAGAAGTCATCGATGAAAGTAATAAAATACTTCATCCCGGCTTTTGTAGAGAATTGCTTGAAGTCACAGATATCTGAGTGAACCAACTCCAGAAGATCTGTGCTTCGATGGACCCTGTGAAAGGGTTTCCTGGTGATCTTCGTCTGAGCACACATTTCACATTTCTCTACCTTACCCCCACACTTGGAGATAAGTCCTAGGCTAGACATTTTGTTAATTCTTTTACAATGAACATGTCCTAGCCTATTATGCCACAGCTCAAAAGAATAGTTCAAAGTAGAAATAGCATTAATATCATTTTTCTGGGTTACAACAAGCTGAATTTTGTACATTCCTTCAGTCTGGAAAGATTTTCCGAAGAATGTACCCTTCTTGGACATCACCATCTGGCCAGCATTGATGTCCATCCTCAAGCCTGCGTTACAAAGCAGGCTCCCAGAGATCAGGTTCTTAGCAATTGCAGGAACATGCTTCACTCCTTGAAGCGTCAGAGTGTTCCACGATGTGAGTTTCAGCTCCACCGTCCCGATCTCCAGTACTTCAGCTTGTGCCTGGTTTGCCATTATGACTTTCTCGGAAGTTGGCTCATATGACTCGAACCATTCCTTGTCTGAGCAGACATGACATGTCGCACCAGTGTCTATCCACCAGTCCGAGTCAACTCCCGTATTTCCAACCTGTGCTATCATTGCAACCAGATTAGTAACCAAAGAAACCTTACTAGGCTCACCTTTTTCTGGTTCCTTGCAGTCACTTTTGTAGTGGCCCTTCTTGCCACATTTGAAACAAGTCACATGGGACTTGGATTTCTGATTCTTGAATGAAGGACTCTTCACTTTCAGATTAGTGAAGTCCTTCTTCTTCTTATAAGGAAAAGCCGCCTGCTTCCCCTTGTACTCTCTGGTTTGGACCAGATTTGCTTTCGCCAGTTGTTTGGACAGAGAATCCATCTTCTGTTGAGAGCGCATCTCGTCCTCAACATGGATCTCTTGCAGGAGATCTTCCATACATATGTCCAGCTTCTTGCGATGCATCCTTGCATAGAAGTTGCTCCACCCCGCAGGAAGTTTAGAGACGATTCCTCCAACGACAAACTTGTCGACAAGAGGCATCTTCTCGTCATCTAATTTTTGGCGCAGCTTCAGAAACTCCTTTACTTGGGGCAGCATAGCCTTCTCATCTTCGAAGGTCCACTTGTGGTATCTTTCAACCAAGAAGATCTTGGACCGATTCTCGTCATCTTCGTACAATTTTCCCAAGGAGTCCCAAATCTCTTTGGCAGAATTCTTCTTGGAATAAGACTCTGCCAGAGAGTCTTCCATGCTATTGAGAATCAACAGTTTACAGATACTGTTTTCTCTAATCCATTTTGCCTGCTTGGACTTAGCAGCGGCAATAACTTATGCGGTTCCGGTTGTTGGAACGACCGGTTCTTCCTCATTCAGCACGTGATCAACTTCCACGAGTTGAATGTTTAATGTTACTTTCCGTTTCCAGATTTGGAAATGTTCGCCGTCAAATTTCTCCAACTTGTTAAAGTCGGTATTGACGAGCGATGCACGTGAGTTATCCATCTTTTCGATATAGCTTTGAGATTGTTAGTCCCTTGGCGAACAATTGATGGAAAAACACGAGTTCAGAAACAATTGTAAAGACAATGTTTCCAGCAACAACACCCTAAAGAAGGTGATGTTGTATTACGAGAATCTAAAAAGATTATTTCGTAATATTTCTCGAAGGCAACAGAACCGTTTAACTTCTAAAGAGAAGCGACGGTATTATCGAAGGCAACAAAGGAAGAAGAAAGCCTGCTGGGGTGAAAGATCACCGGCGCTCAAAGCTATATCCGCCTTACGGACAAGCCTCCAGGAACCAGCAAGTTCGAAGAGAACTTTAGAACGCTCGCTGGCCAAAAAAATGTCGACTCCTCGGAATAGCAGCAGCACTTCTCTCTCTCTGGAAATTTTTCTAAGTATTTTCTGTAACCTTGGAGAGAGGAGATGCTTCTGTTATTATAGGCACGAGATGGGCTTTTCAAATTCTGAACGTACGTCCTGTTTAATGCCAGATCCGGATTTTCTGGATCTGAGCCTTTTCCGGATCTGAGCCCACAAGACCCGCTGTCGTGCTAAGTGCAAAGTGCCATCAAAAAGCCCATTAGCCCAAGCCCAAGCCCGAGTCCGAGTCGCTAAGCCCCTTCGGGGCTTAGCTCCAATAGATTTAAATCTATTTTCATTTGGCCAAAAGTTGGTTTCTTATTCTCACCTCTATGTAAAATCCTCCCACATGGCACCCTCCATTGGGCCTCAACCCATGTGCATCTCTCTATTCCTTCATAAGTAATATATAGAGATACAACTTGGTGTGTTTTTTCCGATGTGGGACTATCTTTTAACAATAGAATGTTGTGAACACACAACATGTAGAATAAAACACCAACATGTATAAATACTAGTGTTATATAAGGTCATGTTTGGTTCATAAAATTATGACCAAGAGATAATGATTTTTTTTTCCAATCTAATGATTCACTTTTGGTTTCAATTTTCTGCATGCGTACACTATCCCACTCAAAGATTCAAAGTTTTGACTATATTCCTAACAAGGCCCAAGGATGATATAGAACGTGATTTTAATGGATAAATTATTATTATTTAGATGTCTGATGTTACGTATCAGATTTTTTTACATGCTATATTGCATATTTTTTGGATCTACTATCACAAACTCCTACCATCTTCATAAATAAAAGGAATAATATGATCTCCTAATTCAATCACTGATATTCTGCTATCCAGTTATCTTATATCTTTCTCCGGTAAATAGAAGGGTTATTTTCTAAAATGTAAACTTAACATTTGTAATTTAGTGGGTATAAACGTGCAATAATTTTGTCTGAGAGATCAGGTAACCCAGGAGAAGAAGAAAAAAAAAGAGTGGTCCAATTCGACAATTATTGTTACTCAATAAACATGAACCACTTGGTGTTTCTCCCATGTGTTTGTGTGTATCCCATGTGTAACCAAGGACATAGGAGAAATTATTGAGTGCATAAGTCATGATAACATGACATGTTTCCTATATCGTGTGGAAAAACATGGGAATTAGGTAATCAAAATTTTGGTTCGTTCGTAATTGACTTGTCAAATTAAAATATTGTACCAACATTAATTTTGTTGTATTTTATAATCAGTTGAAAAATATTTTATATGTCCTCCAATAATATTAATTTATTCAGTCTTCACATTATTATTCTCTCTCACGATTTAAGAACGGTCATTTTCTTTCCTTCAAATTATTAATCTTTCTATACTAAAAAAAAACCTCTTGGGGCCAACTCAACATCTATGCTTACATGGTACCAATGACCGATTATACTTTATAGGATATCTCTGTTTTTTTCAAGATAATATAGACGATTATTTGATGTCTTGTATTTTTAAAGCTCAACATGTAGAAACTTAGTGACGTGTCATCCAATAATTTGCAGTCATTATCTTCTTCTTATCTTATTAGAGATAATGATGGTCACCAACTCTTACCACAATTTGTTGAATTGCTCCATTTCTAAGTTTCTACAAAAATGATCTTTTAGGTTAAGTTTTCTTTATTTTTTCCTCCCTTCCTATGTTTTATTTCTTTCTTATACCATCGTCTTTCTTATCAATTGTCTATTCAAATTTGATAGACATTGAAATTTAATCTTATCTAATTCAAAATATTGTCAACCATCCATTTAGTATTATCATCTCAGTTATAGTACTTTCTGAAGATATTATTTCTTAATTATTAGACACTCCTATACATACATCATGATTGATCTTATAGTAGTTTTGTAGAATTTTTCTTTCAAGTTCAATAGTATTGTGGGATCATCCGGTTTAAATTCCATGCATGACATTATTTTCATGCAGTTTTAATTCCATGCATGACATTATTTTCATTCCTTATTGATGGATAATTAATCCAAAATATCGAAAATATTCTTAGATATATCTTGTCCATCTATGGACTCCTCCCTCGTTTATCCTTGATTTCGGTTAAAATTATATTTCCTATACTATATCTTCATTCTAATAAATTAATTTAAATTTTATATATTTCTCTCTCTCATCAGATATCATAGATATGTGCACCATGTCATCAGTAAACATTATACATACACCATAAAATCTCCTCATAGATATGTGCAGTAGTTTTATCCACTATTGTAAAATGGTACGAACTAAATGTTGATCTTTATGTTGTAGCTGTTGCTACTATTTACAAAAACAAAATTTTTCATCATTTATTTTCAACCGTTACAATTTATTTATTATATAACTTTTGAATGTTTGAATCATGTCCAGATTCAATGTATCACATTTTTATCATGTGCTACAATTTTTGCAACGTTAAAATTTAATAGACTATTTTAATATCCTCATTATTCCATCCTTTGGCAATAGCCTATATAATGAGGTTTCCTCCTCCTCTCTTTGATATGGAAAAAGATGATTGCGAAACTCTCCTTCTAAATTCATCGTCTCTCTCCAAATACTGTTCGTCAATTGTTGCTCTAGGCAGAGCTAAGTTGGGGTCACTCTCTCCAAGTCGTGTGCGGCAAAGAGATTCCGGTGGAGTGGGAATTTTACCACTAGGAGCGTTCGGATACGGTCTGCACATAGACCCGAGCTAACTCTTAGGACAGTGCTACGAGCAAGACTTCCCCGGAGGCCGGTAACAATTTACATATTTTATTTTCTTGCAGTTTTCAAAGAAGAAAATAGAAGAAATTCTAACAATCTAAGAGTTAACTACTAAAAAGATAATTATTTGCTGCCGTCAATCAAATAAATTTAGGACCAAAGAATTTGCAAATTTGCTTGCTACCTTCTTCAATTGTTTGCCACCTAATTTGTTAACAAACATTCTGGGCTTGCTGATTAGATTAATAACATTTGCTAGGCTCCACATTATTTTACTTCAGTTATAGTACCACTGAGCTTGCTAACATTCTGTGGGCATATTAGATCAAGTGAATATAAATGTTGAATCTCGGCCATATATAGACCACTGGACTTGCTGGGCTCCACACGAGTGTCTCAGCCCGCAAATTCCAACAAGTCTCTAAGCTCTCTTGAGAGTAGGGCTTTTTCTGCCAAGAGTCGGCCCGGGGACTTTCCTCGATGAGGAACCCGTCCACTTCAAAGTCCACAAATTTGACTATTAAGTTTTATTAGTTAAATAACATTATGTCACCATATCAAATTGTATATATTTTTTCCTTCTTTAAATAGTTGCTTTATAAATAAATAAATAAAAAAGGAGTTGTATCTGTCTAGAGCAAATTGTCTACATCAAATTGTCATTCGGATTAATATAGAGCAAATTGGTGTATCTGTCAACAAACTTTTATTTTTGTTGATTAATATTTGTCATAAAGGAGTTGTTTAATACTTCTAATCAAGTTGATGTTTAATATTTTAATAAAGATGATGGTTAATACCTGAAATAAAGTCGCTATCAAAACCTTTATAATTATTGTTGTTTAATATTTTAATAAAGTTGTTGTTTAATTCTAGCATACAAATATTATTTGATATTCATGTCATCATTGGCATAGCGATTAAATTATCATTTATTATCATTGATATTCAATGATATAAAACTTTTGTTCAAGTACTATAAAATATTGTTAACAAGCTGTGATTCTATAAATTGACTTTTTCATAAACAAATAGCTTACTACTGAAATAATTTAAACATTTTCTTGTTGTCAAATATTTATAAACAAATTGCTTCATGGCACAACTTGCTCATGTTAATTTGCCTTAATTTATTTATCACCTTGGGTTTGTTAACAATTTGCAACCAACATACAAATTTTGTTAAATTTATTTCATAATCCTGGTTCTGTTAACAACCTGCTACTGGTTACTTGCTTAATATTTTTCTTTGTTTCTCTCTTATTCAATCATTGCTCCCTTGAGTCTTGGGCTACAATTGTTTTTCAATTATTCATTTATTACCCTCAAAATTTGTTTTGTCATATTATTGTGTTAGTACATTTTGTCAATACAAGTTGAGTAGTTTCTTTTACTCAATATTTCAATTTAGGCTAAATCAAACAATTAATTGATTTAGTAAAATTTCTTTAATTTAAAAAGTTTTAAAAGTAGAGATTTGTTTGGGAACAAGTCGAAAGGGCCCTTCTGTCAACAAGGCGAAAAATCGTCCAAGCGACCGGTACTTAAGTGTTCCTAGTGAACCTCCGCTTGCTGGGATCCGGCCCCTACAGCTAACTCAAACTTATCATAACTTGAAAAAACTAAAATTTTAAAGGTAGATTACTAAAATCATTTGAATTGTTAATTTTAGCTTAAGCCAACTTATTGAGTAAATAAATTTCTGCAGCCTTTTGGAGTCTATTCTCAATTTCTAAAGAGACTTAGAACAGAAAATATATTAGGTTAAAGTCCATAGCTGGATCTGATTTCAGAGCTAAGATAAACCCGATAAAAATCCATGGCAAACCCAAGCCTTATCACCAAGGAGACCTTCTTCAAAGGAAAATGTCCTAACAAGCCAGAGGCTAACATGATTCTGAATGGTTCTTCTAGCACCTTCAGGTCTGTAAGCTATCAACCTATAATAAACATTTCTTTCCATACCGATGATTGGTGGTTGGAATCTGGAGCAAACGTTCATGTTTCTTTGATCGTTCTAGTTTTTCAAACTATCAGGAATCGAGTGGAGGAGGTGTGACCCTAGGAGATGGATCAACGACACAGATCGTAGGAAGAGGAAGAATAGATCTGAAGATGACATCAGAAAAAATTCTACCTCTCCATGATGTACTTTATGTGCCGTCGGTCAGAAGGAACCTTGTTAGTGGATCCCTCCTTGTAGTCTCATGATGCAAAATTGTAATGGAGGCCAATAAAGTAGTCTTTCTAAGAATGAACTTTTTGTGAAGAAAAATTTGTGAAAGATGGACTCTTTATTTTAAGTACTATGAATATTAAGTTCAAATCCCTCTTTGTTGCTAATGTTGAATCATCAAATATTTGGCATGGTAGATTAGGTCATGTGAACTTAGGATCTATTAAAAGGATGATAAAATTAGATCTCATCCCTAAGACTCCTATAGATGATGAACACAAATGTGAGATTTGTGTTCAAGCCAAACACACTAGATTACCTTTTAAATCTGTCTATAGAGATTCTGAACTCCTATAACTTATCCATAGTGATGTTTGTGATTCCAATAGGGTCTTGACCCGAGACGGTAGAAAATACTTTGTTACTTTTATAGATGACCATTCAAAGTATTGTTACACCTACCTCCTTAAGATCAAAGATGAAGTTCTAGACAGATTCAAGGTCTATAAATCCGAAGCTGAGAACCAGTAGATAGAAAGATTAAGATCCTTAGATCAGATCGTGGTGGAGAGTACACCTCAAATGATATGACTAACTTCTGTGAAGAACATGGAATTATTCATGAGGTAATTGCTCCTTATTCACCACAGTCCAATGGAGTTGCTGAAAGAAAGAATCGCGCTCTGTTAGACATGGTCAATGACATGCTTCTCAGCTCAGGTGCTCCTGATAATCTTTGGGGAGAAGCCTTATTGTCAGCCTGTTATATTCTTAATAGGATACCCAGTAAGACTAATGATAAGACTGTAAATGTTGTATTCATAGGATATGTCGTAGATAGCAATGCCAATAAATTTCTTGTAACCAATTCTGAAGTAAATGAAATCTCTAATAATACAATTATTGAAGCTAGAGATGCAATTTACTTTGAAAACTTTTTTTCCTTCAAGGATAGAACCCCTTCATCTTCCTCTAACCCTTCTCTCATTCCATCTACTAGTTCTCATGATCCAGTATCTATTTCTCAACCTGAATAAATTATAGAACCTAGAAGGGATAAAAGAGAAAAGATTGAAAAGAATTTATAAGAAGGGTTCTTCACATTTTTGATAAAGGGTAATCCCTCAACTTATGAAGAATATCCTCTCATGATGTTCCTTTCTGGAAAGAAGCTATTAATAATAAGTACAACTCCATTATGGAGAATAGTACTTGGTTTCTATCCGACCTACCTTTAGCACTACCAAAATTTATCGTTTTAGCGACGGCCCCATCCGTCGCTAAACCGACGGTAATTACTATTAGCGACCGATAACCGACGGATTTTGGCCAAAAAAATCCGTCGACAATCAGCTCGTCGCTAATAACGTTCCGTCGCTAAGTTGTCGTCACATGACGGAATAGCGACGGATTGTCAACGTCACAATACGAAGCATTAGCGACGCATTTTCGACGGACTGTCGTCCATTTCAACTATTAAGTACTGAACTGTGTAGACAATGGCGACGTAAATTTTCGTCGGTAACCCGTCGTAATAGCGTATCAGAGTGTATCGTTCCGTCGCTAATCCGTCGATATTCGTTGGTAACTAACGACGGATTGGCGACGGCGTTCTGACGGACTATCCGTCGATCAGGTTCTGAAAATGCTTGGCCTGTACCATACCATGGCGACGGAAGAGTAGTCGCTATTCCGTCGATACATATCGACGGAATAGCGACGGCTTAACCGTCGATCTTGTTCTGGAAATTCTTGTTATTTCCAGAACAAGGGCGACGGATAGGTCGTCGCTATTCAGTCGAACAATATACCATGCCGACGGATAATCCGTCGACCATCCGTCGCTACCTAGGAACATTTTCAAATATCCAGTTAGTGACGGAATAACCGTCGAAAAGTAGTCGGAAACTGGTGGTGACCGTCGCAAAACGGTCACAAGTCCGTCGCTAACTGAGAATATTTTGAAAAAAAAATTACAGCGCTTTTCATGTTCGCAAAAAATTTGCATAAACCAAACCAATATATAATGCACACCAATTATCCAACAATCACATAGACCAAATATATTATGCACACCAATTATCCAAGAATCACATAGACCAAATATGCACATACGAATTTAATGCACACCAATTATCCAAGAATCATATAGACCAAACCAAATTAATATAAAATAGACATCAATTATCCGGAAGAGTAACCTAATATCCATCGCTGGCGACCGATCATAGCACAAATATTCCAAAATTTTCACAAATATTCCAAAACACATAGGAAAATTGACTTTGGCCTCAACAAAGACCACAAGTCAGACGATGAATCCTCACAGCCAGGGATGATAGTTGCGTTGAGGCATGTACCATTCTATCAGTCACTTTGCATACGAAGGCTCAATTTGGTTGAGGTCTTCTGTAGGGACAGGAGGGTCGGTCCCGATGCTACTACTCTCTGACGGTGGCTCCTTCTTAGCTTCAAGCTTGGGAGCAATCTCTTCCCTGATGGTCATCGGTTCTTCCTTGACCTCGACCTTTGGTAACACCTTCTCCTTAACAGTCACCGGCTCTTGTTTGACGACGGAGACTTCCTCCGTGTCGACCTCCAAGGGTTTCTTGCATTGACCTCTTCCTCGACTAGCAGCACCACCTCGACGAGTCCTAGGAGCCATCTTTCTGACAACAGAAATTTTCATATAGGGTAAAGAAATTTACTCAAGTTATAAAAGTTGTGACGTTGGTTTTTTGCGTTCATCATCATTAGAGGGAGCAGCACTGGAAAAGTTGTGACGTTGGTAGCATGAGAGAGTAAAAATCTGTATCACAAGACTAACAGAATTACTATGCAATCATGTACTCACCAATAACCGGATGTAACTGGAGTCGTTGGGCCTATCGTGCAGTAATTTGTGGATCCGCTGGTATAGGCCAGATGTACTTAGTATCTAGTGTATCAGATTAGTATCGGTCTATCGGTTTGGTATAGAACGTATCATATTGGTATTGGCCTTAACAAATTGGTATCGTCCTATATCCGATATGTACATGTATCGGCCGAATAGTTAGAATTCATATTGGTCTTATCGATTTGGTATCGGTCATATCCGATAGGTATCGGCCGTGTTGGATTAGTATAGACTATTTCGGATTAGTATCGTGGAAGGTTTAGTAACAACTGTACTTGGATTTCTCTCTTCTCGAGCTAGAATACCATTGCAAGAGAATCACCAGATCGTGATTGGCCAGTTACAGTAACATACATACTTCCTTTTCCATCAGGAAAAGCGAGATTGAAAAGGAAGTATGTATGTTCTGTAACTGGCCATCTACGCTCTCGTGACTCTCTTACAATGGTAATCTAGCTCTAGAAGAGAGAAATCCAAGTACAGTTGTTACTAAACCTTCCACGATACTAATCCGAAATGGTATATAATAATCCAATATGGCCGATACCTATCGGATATGACCGATACCAAATCCATAAGGCCAATATGAATCCTAGCTATACGGCCGATACATATCGGATAGGACGATACCAATTCGCTAAGACCAATACCAACCGATACGGCCCATACCAAAACGATAGATCGATACTAATCCGATACGGTCAATACTTATAAGTACCTACGGTCCAGGAGGTTGATCCGCTAGTACATCCATGTACGAACAACGAAGTAACGATCCATTTAAATTTGGATGTGAAAATCTGTATCATAAGACAAACTAAACATAATCAGTTCTATTTCACATGCTTAATTGCCAAGTATGGGAACGAATGGCTCAGAACACAACCCAAAATTCATTCTAGCATACATTAGTGTGAATCATCTACGTTCTGTACATATAGTGTAGTATATGTTCTTATCGTATCTAGTATCTGAAGGATGTAACAGAATCAAGATGAACTCACATAATATTTACAGTCTTGGTCTCAACTGTCTTCGATTCTATGATCCCATGTCTTAGGTTAAATAAATCACTAACCTCATCACGGTGAGTCTTGGTGTAACACTCAAATGTGGGGCACCCGTAAATTCGCCGAGGTTTTAAATCATCGACATTGAGTTTTAAACCCTCACGTAGCCTTTCTGCTTCACTTCTAGGGTCGAGCAGCATCTTCTTGCAAGCTTCGGTCTCCAGATACTTAGTGTCAAGATTCTGGACGCTTTCGTAGAGCATGTCAACGCATCCTAGCGTCAATTTCCTGCCGCGAAAATTGACGCTAGGATGCGTTGACATGCTCTACGAAAGCGTCCAGAATCTTGACACTAAGTATCTGGAGACCGAAGCTTGCAAGAAGATGCTGCTCGAGCCTAGAAGTGAAGCAGAAAGGCTACGTGAGGGTTTAAAACTCGATGATTTAAAACCTCGGCAAATTTACGGGTGCCCCACCATTTGAGTGCTACACCAAGACTCACTGTCTGTATAGTTCGGTTATTGGCGCTCGATGTCCCTGTGGTAAGGCAATGGATGAGGATATTGCGTGGGAGGGGGTTGCAGATGGAGGCAACAAGGATGGCGTGTTTGTGAAAGGAGGGAAAAGATACATAATCACAGACGATTTGCATGTAAGGCCATTCTATTCCATGGAGTCTGCGTTGTCTATTTTTCGAAAGCATGGGATCATAGAATCGAAGACAGTTGAGACCAAGACTGTAAACATTGGCCGCGATGAGGTTAGTAATTTATGTAACCTAATGTAGTAATCTTGTAATTTAAAGTTGGAAGAACATGCAAGTAGCCTTATAGTTGCTGCCTCACCAGTCGAATGACTTAATTGCCAAGTATCGGAACGAATAGCTCAGAACATAACCCAAGATTCATTCTAGCATACATTAGTGAGTTCATCTTGATTCTGTTACGTCCTTCAGATACTATATACGATAAGAACATAGATGATTCACACTAATGTATCCTAAAATGAATATTGGCTTGTGTTCTGAGCCATCCGTTCTGATCAAGCATCTTCCTTCTCCTCTCCTCCACCATGGCTCTGAACCAATCTGCTCCTCCCTACTTCCCTTCTTTTTATTTGACTCTCTCAGCCACATATGACATCCAGCTCAAGTGTAGAGTCGGGAGAGAAGAAGTGGGCAGGAAGAGGAGGGGGAAGCAGCACAGCCGGCGGCATGACCCGGAGGAGGTACAGAAGTTTTCTTCAACAGCCGTAGGAGAACTATAAGGATATATCTTTTCACAATATATCACCTTGTCAAAGACCCTTAATGTGACAACCATGTTACCGCGGTGTCGGAAGACTAACATGTCATAATTTTCTAAGCCGTGTGTTTTGACATAATCCTCTAAACTCTTTCCTGCTATGTAATAATGCAAGATTACTACATAGGAGGAAATAGTTGGGAAGATTATGTCAAAACACACGGCTTAGAAAACTTATGACATGTTAGTCTTCCGACACCGCGGTAACATGATATTCACATGAAGGGGCTTTGAAAAGATGACATGTTGTGAAAAGATATATCCTTATAGTTCTCCTACGGCTGTTGAAGAAAACCTATGTACTTCCTCCGGACTAGGGTGTCAACGGATGCTTATCGGTACGGACATGATAATATCCGTATCCGTATCCGAATTTTTTTTGTAATATCCGAATCCGATCCGATATCCGAACGGATATCTCTTTTGACATTCGAATTCGTATCCGTTTAATTTAACGGATATCGAATAATATCCGATCCGATTAGCTAAAAAAATTCGAATGCTATTATCCGATTATCCGAAATTTATCCGAATATCCGAAAACCAAATTCAATGGCTCTATTTGAGTCATTTCGTTTTCTGTTAAAAATTTCAAGAATGCATATATATAAATTATATTATAATATATAGGTAAAAAAAAGTAATAAATGAACTTATTTATGTAAAAGTCAGTTGAGAATAAAATTCTTTAATCTTATTATTAATTAATATATATTGCATAAACATTGTACTATAATATATATAAATTTTTGGATATCTGAATCCGATATCCGAATCCTATATCCGAAATTTGCAATTTAAAATCGGATCGGATATTAACGGATTCGAATACCTTAATATCCGAATTCGTATCCGAAAAAAGATAATATCCGAAAAATATTCGGATATCCGAATCCGATATCCGAATCCGATATCCGAAATTTTGAATAATATCCGAAAATTCGGATATGGAATCGAATCGGATTCGAATTTTCGACTATCCATTGACAGGTCTACCTCCGGGTCATGCCACCGGCTGTGCTGCTTCCCCCTCCTCTTCCTGCCCACTTCTTCTCCTCTGACTCTACACTTGAGCTGGATGTCATATGTGGCTGAGAAAGTCAAATAAAAAGAAGGGAAGTAGGGAGGAGCAGATTGGTTCAGAGCCATGGTGGAGGAGAGGAGAAGGAAGATGCTTGATCAGAACGGATGGCTCAGAACACAAGCCAAGATTCATTCTAGCATACATTAGTGTGAATCATCTATGTTCTGTACATATGGTGTAGTATATGTTCTTATCGTATCTAGTATCTGAAGAACGTAACAGAATCAAGATGAACTCACTAATGTAATACTAAGACATCATCTACTACTATATAAGATATAGTGATAGGTTGTCGTATCATCATTGCCGAGGGATGAGGGTCGGAGGACAGGCAACTTTATCTACGGCTACATAGTTTCTGCCTCGCCAGTCGAATGGCTGCAAGGACTATGTCCTGATCACCATGTCGTACCGTAGACTAATGCAAATGGAGCTGAAAATATCCGTCGCTAACCGGTCACTAGTCCGTCGGTAACTGAGAATTTTTTTGAAAAAAATTGCAGCACTTTTCCTGTTCACAAAAATATGCATAAACCAAACCAATATATAATGCACACCAATTATCCAAGAATCACATAGACCAAATATGCACATACGAATTTAATGCACGCCAATTATCCAAGAATCATATAGACCAAACCAAATTAATATAAAATAGACATCAATTATCCTGAAGAGTAACCTAATATCCGTCGTTATAATTCGATTTATCTTCAAGTGTGAGAACGGATGGCTCAGAACACAAGCCAAGATTCATTCTAGCATACATTAGTGTGAATCATCTATGTTCTGTACATATGGTGTAGTATATGTTCTTATCGTATCTGGTATCTGAAGAACGTAACAGAATCAAGATAAACTCACTAATGTAATACTAAGACATCATCTACTACTATATAAGATATAGTGATAGGTTGTCGTATCATCATTGCCGAGGGATGAGGGTCGAAAGACAGTCAACTTTATCTACGGCTACATAGTTTCTGCCTCGCCAGTCGAATGGCTGCAGGGACTATGTCCTGATCACCATGTCGTACCGTAGATTAATGCAAATGGAGCTGGAGCCAAAATACAGAATCAAATCCCTGGGACGGATGGCTCAGAACACAACCAACCGGAGAGGATACTCTGAGAGATCCATCTGAGTAGGACGTATATCTGAGAGATCACCTTTACAAGAATGATATCAGTAGTGGGATTGAGTGCTGGAGGGGATATTATCAGAGTATACGTCCTACTCAGATGGGTCTCTCACCGTTACTATTTTTTCTGACAGCATGGTGGATGTGCTCCGTCAACAGATTCTTGCTCCGAGCCAAAACTTTGTCCCGGAGCTCAAGTCGACATCCTTGGTGTAGAGCTCGAGTGAGAGGTTCCTGACAGCATGGTGGTCTCCTTTGTCAAAGTATCCGTGCTCGTCCCACAACCAATATGGGATGAGCACGGATACTTTGACAAAGGAGACCACCATGCTGTCAGGAACCTCTCACTCGAGCTCTACACCAAGGATGTTCACTTGAGCTCCGGGGCAAAGTTTTGGCTCGGAGCAAGAATCTGTTGAGGGAGCACTTCTACCATGCCGTCAGAAAAAATTAATAATGGTGAGAGACCCATCTGAGTAGGACGTATACTCTGATAATATATCCTCCAGCACTCAATCCCACTACTGATATCATTCTTGTAAATGTGATCTCTCAGAGTATACGTCATACTCAGTTGGATCTCTCAGAGTATTCTCTCTTGTTGGTTGTCGTATCATCATTGCCGAGGGATGAGGGTCGGAGGACAGTACAAATAGTCTAATACAAAAACAACTCAATATGTAGTCCAATACAAATAGTCTAATACAAAAACAACCCAATACAAATAGTCCAATACAAATAAGTACTAATAGCTAATGAGAACCACGCTGCTCACGCAAACGCTCAGTGATACGTTCACGCAACCACCTCGAAAAAACGAGATTTTTGGCGCGAGGAGAGCTGTCGTCCCTTGCAAGGACTGTATGAAGAGTCCTCTCGGTCTCACTAGCTACCGGTGCTGGATGAATAGAACTCCTGGTCTCACTAGCAACCAGTGCCACTTCCTCCTTAACTGTAGAAGGAGCCACCTCAGCATTCACTGTTTTCCTCAAACGACGTGCCGCTCCTCGGGTCATGGGTGCCATCTGGTAAGATCGATAGTCACAAATAATATAATTGTAACATAAGCAAGCTAACTAAAGGAACCATCATGTAATTTGAGTACATTTTCGAAAGCCGATAAAGTATAAAAAATTTGATTTTTTGCCAAGTGTGAGAACGGATGGCTCAGAAGACAACCCAAGATTCATTCAAGCATACATTAGTGTGAATCATCTATGTTCTGTACATATGGTGTAGTATATGTTCTTATCGTATCTAGTATCTGAAGAATGTAACAGAATCAAGATGAACTCACATAATGTAATACTAAGACATCATCTACTACTATGTAAGATATAGTGATAGGTTGTCGTATCATCATTGCCGAGGGATGAGGGTCGGAGGACAGTCAACTTTATCTACGGCTACATAGTTTCTGCCTCGCCAGTCGAATGGCTGCAGGTACTATGTCCTGATCACCATGTCGTACTGTAGATCAAATGGAGCTGGAACTGGAGCCAAAATACAGTACTACTTCACCATGTCGTACCATTTTACTCTCTCTCTCCTCTCCCCCCCTCCGGTGCTCTCACTCTCTCCGACGCTCTTGCACTACTAATTCTTATGTGTTTTAAGTGTGGGAATGGATGGCTCAGAACACAACCCAAGATTCATTCTAGCATAAGCATACATTAGTGTGAATTATCTATATTCTGTATACATATCGTGTAGTATATGTTAACCTTATCATATCTAGTATCTGAAGGACGTACGTAACAGAATCAAGATGAACTCACTAATGTAATACTAAGACATCATCTACTACTATATAAGATATACTGATAGGTTGTCGTATCATCATTGCCGAGGGATGAGGGTCGGAGGACAGGCAACTTTATCTACGGCAACATAGTTTCTGCCTCGCCAGTCGAATGGCTGCAGGGACTATGTCCTGATCACCATGTCGTACCATAGATTAATGCAATTAATGGAGCTGGAAATATCCGTCGCTAACCGGTAACTAGTCCGTCGCTAACTGAGATTGTCACATACACATATGTATATCACAGCTAGATGTATAGATATATACATCTATACAGAAGCACACAACTGATAGAACTCGCACTGTCCTTGAGACAGTGAACATATACACCATGAATCCAAACCCCATATATATTCACATTTACTAATCCAAACACCACCAAACTAATGGAACACCCAATATGAATAACACATTATTTAGCCAATATATAAACTCAGATGAATTTGAGAAGCAAAGCCACCCGCCGCCCCCGACCAAAGCCCGCCACCCCAAGCCCGTCGCCCAGTAGTTCGGTTGCATATATATATGAAGAGTGCTTATGGGTGTGCGTCGGTTGCAAATAGTTCCGACGCACCCACCCCAAGCCAGCCGCCCAGCCCCCGACGCCGCCGCCCCAAGCCCACCGCCCAGCCCCCTACCCAAGCCAGCCGCCCAGCCCCCGACGCCCCCGCCCCAAGCCAGCCGCCCATCCCCCGACGCCCCCGTCCCAAGCCAGCCGCCCATCCCCCGATGCCCCCGTCCCAAGCCCACCGTCCAGCCCCCGACCCAAGCCAGGCGTCCAGCCCCCGACGCCCCAACCCCAAGCCCGCCTCCCAGACCCCGACGCCCCCGCTCCAAGCCCACCGCCCAGACCCCGACCCAAGCCAGCCGTCCAGCCCCCGACGCCCCAACCCCAAGCCCGCCTCCCAGACACCGACGCCCCCGTCCAGCCCCCGACGCCCCAACCCCAAGCCCGCCTCCCAGACCCCGACGCCCCCGCCCCAAGCCCACCGCCCAGACCCCGACCCAAGCCAGCCGCCCAGCCCCCGACGCCCCAGCCCCAAGCCCGCCGCCCAGCCCCCGACGCCCCCGCCCCAAGCGCGCCGCCCAGCCCCCGACCCAAGCCAGCCGTCCAGCCCCGGACGGCCCAGCCCCAAGCGCGCCGTCCAGCCCCTATACGACACCGCGAGAGAGAGAGAGAGAGAGAGATCGCGAGAGAGAGAGAGAGGGGGTTACCTTCGGGAGAGAGAGAGGAGAGGACGCCGACGCCGACGACGACACCGACGCCGATCACCGAAGCCGACACCGGCGAGAGAGAGAGAGAGAGAGGAGAGAGAGTGAATTTGGGGGGAATGCGAAAAGTTCTCTCCGCCGTTTCATTTAAAGTCTGGTACGTATATATAGCAACGGACTATCGACTGATAAAAAACCTTCGCCCAACAGTCGCCTTTTTTGATAAGTGCCGACTAAATATCCGTCGCTACGTAGTCGAAGATATGTCCCGCCAATTCTCTACACATTTCCCGCCAAATAATCGACTGTGTAGCGATGACGGTAAATCCGTCGCTATAACACCGACACTCTAGCGACGGATGTGCGACCTTTCCTCCCCCTAAAATTAAAATAAAAATGGCAAAGGCGTGTAGTCGGTAATCCGTCGCTGAGCGGCCACGAAACCGTCGCTAATACCGACGGAAAAATTCCGTCGCTAAAAATTCGTCGCTAAATGAGTGTATTTTGGTAGTGTAGGTAGTAAACCCATAGGTTGTAAGTGGATTTTTAAAAAGAAACTTAGAGCCGATGGTACCATAGAGAAATATAAGACTAGATTAGTAGCCAAAGGATTTACCCAGAAAAAAAGACTAGATTATTTTGATACCTACTCTCCTGTAGCTAGGATCACTTCTATCAGAACCCTCCTAGCCCTAGCTTACATTCATGAATTATCGATCCATCAAATGGATATAAAGACAGCATTTCTAAATGGAGATTTAGAGGAAGATATATATATGGAGCAACCTAAAGGTTTTATTGCTTAAGGCCAAGAAAACAAGGTTTGTAGATTAGTAAAATCTCTTTATGGCCTAAAGCAAGCTCCCAAGCAATGGCACAACAAATTTGACAAAGCCATTATAGAATTTGGTTTTGTGCCAATGAATATGACAAATATTTGCATTCTAAAAATACAAATGAAAGTTGTGTTATTTTATGCTTGTATGTTGATGATATCCTTATTCTAGGATCTTCACTGGAATTGATAAATAACACTAAGAATTATTTATCTAACCAGTTTGATATGAAAGACCTAGGTGAGGCAAATCTGATCCTAGGAATGCAAGTGTCCAAAAGGAAAGAGGGCTATACTCTATCCTTAGCACATTTAATTGAGAAAATGCTAAGAAAATTTGAGTTTTTTGACAAGAAACATCCCTTACCCCTTATGACAGTAATGTTGTTCTCAAGAAGAATGAAGAATCACCTATAGAACAACATAGATATTCACAAATGATTTGGTCCCTTATGTACATAACAAATTGGACTAGATCTGATATTGTATTTGCTATTGGAAGACTAAGTAGATATACTAGTAACCCAAATCAGACACACTGGACTGCATTAGACAGAGTATTTAGATATCTTATGGGTACTCTAGATTATAGACTTTATTATTCTAGACACCCTGATATCATAGAATGTTACTTAGTTGCTAATTGGGTAAGTGATTCACATGATGTGAAATCCACAACTGGATATATTTTTACCCTAGCAGGAGCTGCGATCTCCTGGGGATCATGTAAACAGACTATCATTGCCAGAAGTACTATGGACTCTTAGATGATTGCTTTAGACACTACCTGTACAGAAGCCGAATGGCTTAGAAATCTTATTTTGTATATATCTATTTCTGTTCATCATATTCCTGCAATTTCTATAAACTGTGATAATAAATATGTTATAGAACTACTAAAGCATGATTCTGTGAATGCTAAGATGAACATGCACCTGCAGCTGTACTTCAAGTCAATAAAGAGCCTATTGGACAAATTTGTGGTTCTTGACTATAAAAGTCATTAAATAACTTTACAGATCTCTTGACGAAGAGTCTGTTTACTCTTGACGAAGAGTCTGTCTAGGACATTGATCTTAGAATCATCGAGGGGGATGGGGTTAAGCCCATAGTATAGTCACCAGCAGTGGCAACCCAACCGAGTCTGACTGGAGGTCCCAAGAAGCCGGTTCAATGGATAAAAACAAGTTGGACTAGGTGACTATTATGGAACACTGACCTGAGATTAAATTCTCCTTAAAATAAAAGCCCAAGAGGCTGTACATGTGTACATTAATATCCCATCCCTATGGTGACAGTGTTCCTTGTGTGATACGGATAGGGTGAGTTTTAAAACTCTTAATAAGTCCAAGCATGATATGCAAGGTTGATTCCTATCACCAACCCTTGAGAACTTACCTATATGAGAGGTCGTGATGGCCGCGATTATAGGACAGAACGATCCTAGACAACTCTCATGAATGTGTAAAAGTGCGCACGGCCAATCAAACGCGCCACCCGATGGACCCAAGTACCTCTAGCGTACTATGTACGCTAATTTCTGAGTCTGGTTCAAGAAGACTGATTCAAGGCGTAGTCCATCAAGTTCTTCTTCAGACAAAGACAATAGTCACTACGTGAGATTCAAGGCTGTAGTCCATCTCATTTATACATAGTATTCAACTGCCCAGAAATTTTTCTCACCTTTTCTTTCCTCTTTCGTTTCTTTCCTCTATTATTTCGGAACTTGGTTTTTTTTTTTTCTTGGGGGGAGGGGGGGGGGGGGATTGTTGTAGCTATTGCTACTATTTACAAAAATAATTTTTTTCATCATTTATTTTCAACCGTTACAATTTATTTATTCTATAACTTTTGAATGTTTGAATCATGTCCAGATTCAATGTATCACATTTTTATCATGTGCTACAATTTTTATAACGTTAAAATTTAATATGCTATTTTAATATCCTCATTATTCCATCCTTTGGCAATAGCCTATATAATGAGGTTTCCTCCTCCTCTCTTTGATATGGAAAAAGATGATTGCGAAACTATCCTTCTAAATTCATCGTCTTTCTCCAAATACTGTTTGTCAATTGTTGTTCTGGACAGAGCTAAGTCGGGGTCACTCTCTCCAAGTCGTGTGCGGCAAAGAGATTCCGGTGGAGCGAAAATTTTACCACTATGAGCGTTCGGATACGGTCTGCACATAGACCCGAGCTAACTCTTAGGACAGTGCTACGTGCACGACTTCCACGGAGGCCGGTAACAATTTACATATTTTATTTTCTTACAGTTTTCAAAGAAGAAAATAGAAAAAATTCTAACACTTTAAATATAAGCCAATGATAATAGGGATACATGTTATTATCTCCTCAAATTGTTTGCACTATCATAGTAATTTTATCATACATATGATTATTAGTCTCAGTATAAGTATTAGAAAGTTGTTTTCTTCTTCGATGCCCACATATATCTCTATGAACACGATGATTATAAACTTTTTCCAGAGTCAATAATGTTTTTTCTCTATGATATTTTTTTAACGTAAATGACAAATATATCAACCTGACCCACCAATCAATTCAATCTATATTTATGTGATGGGTCTTACTGGACTACATATAAAAAGCATATGGAGTATCATTAGCAATTTGGCGTTTGAAAGGTTCAGTAGCCAAATCAATTAATAATTTTAGACCATGATGAGTTTTACATTTCAAATTACTGATCCCCAAATTGTTAATCCATGTCAAAGTTGTTCACTATCTTGAACCCAACCCTAATTTATTAATCGGACTTAGACGGATCAGTACTTATGTACCTCACCCAAAATCACTTTAATTAAAAGGTGGTTCTTAAAGTAAATGCTTCTCAGAGGATCGGTTATTAAAAATGGCGAGGAAGGAATTGTAAAACAAAATGGTTGTCTGTAGTTAGTTATAACAAAATTTGGTTCTCATTTCAAGGCAATATTATGGTGCAAGTGTGCCGTAGGGCTGAAAATCGAACGAACGAGCTCGAATAAATAGTGTTCAAGCTTGGTTTGACTTAACTATCGAACGAGTTTGATTCGAACCGAGCTTGGACTGAGCCGAATGCGAGCGGTTTGAATCGTTTTACACCCCTAGTAGTGAGTATTTATAGGACATGTTGTATAAACTATCACGATGTTTATCTCCAGTTTTAAATACTTTTTTATTGAATTACTTATGCTCTTTACATCGTAAATTTACCATCATATAAAGAACAAAAAAATGAGTAAAATTTCTAAGACAAAATATATTTCTATCTATTAAAAAAGCATAACATATAGAAAAAGTCATAATATGAGAAACCGAGCCGAGCTCGAGCCTGTTTGCGAACAAGATCGAACCTATGGTCGAACTCAGTATCGATTAGTTTACGAACGAGCTTAAACCGAACTTGGACCGAGCCGAACACGAGCCGAATACGAACGGTTTGAATCGTTTTACAGTCCTAGTGTGCCATCAGCAAGACTGGTCTATTCGACAAAGCTAATGACTTACTCAAATTTGATTATCGTTTCAATCGATACTATGCACGTTTTAGCTTCTCCATACTACGAGGGTGTCAGGGGTGTTGTTAATGACAGGGGGGCAGCCTTCGACCGATTTGATAGCACCATATATGTTGGTTTTTAGAAGTATTGGCTAATTGATCTATAATGATGTAAAGAATATTGAAAATCATTTTGACTAATAAATCATAAGATCTTGAGTGAAAGATATTTTTCGCCGATATAGATCAGAAATCTTATATGAAAGACATTTATGTCTGATAGGTCAGAAGATTTCGTTCGGAGATAATCACATTATTGTGTGCTTTTGCATGTTTGAGCTACATACTGGAAAAAAAACTTTGATACAGTAGGAGATATCAAAGTTTTGATACCTCCTATGTATGTGGTCTCCTCCTGCTTTGTAAAACGTGTACACATATATATACATACATAAATTTTGAGAGGACCCACATGTCATACATAGGGAGTATCAAAACTTTGATACCTCATACTGTATCAAAGTTTCTCTCTACATACTGATATTATGTTGTAGTCCATTAATAACTAAGATTAATAACTAAGAGATGAGAGATAAGGAAATGGAGAGATGAATTCTCCAATAGTTGAACTTTTCAGGTTTCTCCATAGAATTCTATTGGAAAAATTTGAGTGGCATCCCACATTTGTTACGCTTATTTAAGGTGCACCCCACATGATTACAATAATGCATAACACCCCCCACTTTAGACGGTTTCCGTCTAAAACGAACGGTCAACTCCGTTGACCAATATTTTTTGACGAAAATATCCCCCATCAGTTTCCTTCTTCCCCGCATCAACTATTCGTGGCTGCACCCCTCCGACGCCGCACTCCGACGTCGCACTCCCCCGCCGTGGCTGCACCCCCCCGCCCCCGCCGTGCTCGGCCCCCCTCCGACGTCGCACTCCCCCCCCCTCCCCGACCTCGCCGCACCCCCACTCCCCCCCGGCCATCACCACCACCACCATCACCAACATCATCACCATCATCATCATCACCACCACCATCCACCATCATCACCGCCCCCCCCCCTCCCGCTCCGCCCCCCCCCCTCCCGCTCCGCCCCCTAGCCCTAGCTGCCGCCAGCGCGCAGCTACCCTAGCCGCCGCTGACGCGCGCTGTCACGCGCTACTTGCTGCTGCTGTTGCTGCGGCGACTGCGACGGTGGTGGTAGGGGCTAGGGGGCGGAGCGGGAGGGGGGGGGAGGGGGCGGAGCGGGAGGGAGGGGGGGAGGGGGCGGAGCGGGAGGGGGGGGGCGGTGATGATGGTGGATGGTGGTGGTGATGATGATGATGGTGATGATGTTGGTGATGGTGGTGGTGGTGATGGCCGGGGGAGAGTGGGGGTGCGGCGAGGTCGGGGAGGGGGGGAGTGCGACGTCGGAGGGGGGCCGAGCACGGCGGGGGCGGGGGGGGGGGGTGCAGTCACGGCGGGGGAGTGCAGCGTCGGAGGGGGGCCGAGTCCAAAATGCATAAAATAAATTGTCAGTACAACTGAGACAGGGGCATTTTCGTCAAAAAAGAAATTGATCGTTCGTTTTAGACGGAAACCGTCCAAAGTGGGGGGTGTTATGCATTATTGTAATCAGGTGGGGTGCACCTTAAATAAGCGTAACAAATGTGGGGTGCCACTCAAATTTTCCAAAAAAGAAAAAGGAAAAAGAAAAGAAAAAGAAAAGAAAAACAGCAGGGGGGGCTCGAACCCTGTCCTCAGGAAGGGGGGGGGGGGTATTTTAAGTACTGTGCGCTGGCCAGTGGGCCAGTTGGCCCGTTTGTTAGGAATAGGATTTTAATACATTTATTTAGGTTAGAATTAATTAAACATAATAAAAAAAATATAAACCATCATGTGTCTTGACAGTTAAGGACACAGGGTTTTCTCGTGTCCGTGCTTCGCACGACACGCACGAGCTTCGATTTACGTGTCCAAGTACTGGACTAAGGTCCCCGTGTCCTGGCGAGTCTCGTGCGTGAAAACGAGACACGCACGACACAACTGAGTCATGATACCTACGTGTCCGGTCGTCGAAGTGGGTTTCAGGGGTCGTGGACGCGCGGAGAAGGTGTCGAGACGGCGGCGCTCCAGTGGCGCTGCCTCCAGCTCGGCAAGGCGAAGCGGATGGCGGTGGTGGCGACCGTCGAAGACGAGTGGTGAGGCGGTGGTGGTGTGTCGCCGGAGCTAGGGCTTCGGTGAAGTGTTTTGGGGAAGAAGGGGGGGTCGTCGGTGGCTGGGGGAGAATTTAGGGTTAGGGTTTAGGTCGAGGGGGGAGTGGGAGATTTTATAGGGGGTTTTTAGGGCGGTCGGGCAGCCGGATAAGGCGGGGGCTGCCCGTCGGCGACGTGGCTGGTCGTCGGGGGTGGGTGAAGAGCTGGAGGAGAGAGAGAGTGACGGGGGGGGGGGGGGGGGGGGGTGTTTTGGTAATTGCAGTAGGGTCCTTAGAAATTAGGAATTTACACAAATAAATTAACATAAATAAAATACAAAATAATAATTGCATTTCCTAATTAAAAACAATTTCCTATTTACAAACTGATATACTAACAATCCTAATAATTGCAAAACACTATTAAAACAATTCGGAAAATTACAAAATGCTATTAAAACATTTAAACAAATTACAAAATGATATTTTTTGTATTTAAAACTCATTTAAAATTCATTAAAAAATTCTAGAAAATTCCTAAATGATATTAAATTATTTTAAAACCAATAATGATATTTAATAATTAATTAATACTAGTTTAAAAATTTTTAAAAATCAGGGGCTTACAAGTCTTCCCTCCTGGAAAAATTTCGTCCTCGAAATTCACAAGGATTGAAGACCCTACAATATTCTAGCATAGCAAGCAACACAACAAAATGACTAAGGCTACGATCAAAACTAACCTCCCGAAACCTGTTCCGGCTCAGGCTCAAGGACTAGGCTATAAGTCTTCCCCTGGGGTCCCTTGGCTACTGGGCAGTCCCGAATCTGATGGATGGCAGACCCACAAGCTAAACACTGCCCTAACCTCTTCCTACAGACGACGAATTCATGCCCTGGTCTTCCGCAGAAAGAACATATAGCTCCCTTCTGCTGCTGCTGCTGATATCGGGGTCCCGGGGCTCTAACTGGCTGGGTCGGGTGATGTGATGTAGGGGGATGGTAAGTCTGCTGGGGTGGCGTCGGCGCTCTCTGCTGGAAAGCCTGACGCTTGGACGGTCCCTCATGGTGTACAGAAGCCGGCCTCTTGCATGACAGAAGACGCTCCTCAATACTCCGGGCCAACTCTAGGCTCTGGTAGTAGTCAGTCGTACCGTTCGCCACTATAAGGATGCCAATGTCTGGAACTAGACTATGGCAAAACCTACGGGTCATCTCCTCTGGATCAGCAACCAGACTAGGAGTAAAACGGCTCAGGCGACTAAACTCTCCCGTATAGTCATCAACAGAACGGTTCCCCTGCTGGATGTTCTGGAATCGTAGCCCCATGGCTACTCTAGCAGTGGTCGAGAAGAATTTCTTCTTGAACTGGGTCTTGAACTGGTCCCAGGTGGCTCTACCTCTCGCGAACAACGGCTCATTCCTGAACCAGACTCCGGCTAAGTCTATCAGCAGAAATCCTGCTGCCTCGACCTGAAGGTCATCCGGCATCCTAACTCCCAGAAGCTTCCTCTCTACAGAATCTAGCCAGTCATCAGCTACTACTATGCCCTCAGTCCCTGAGAACTCCTTGGGATTCAGACCCATGAAGTCCTTGACCGTTCCCGCTTTCTGCCGTGGCTCTACAGGTGGTGGAACTACGGGACGTCCCTCAGAACGCTCCATGCTCTGGCGGAGTAGGGTAGTCTGCTCCTGATGGGTTGTTAGGAACCCCTGGATCAGTGTGAGCAGCTGGGTCCCGTCGAGAGTGACAGAAGCCTGGGTGGGTATAGTGATAGGGGGTGGTGGAAGTATCGGGGCCTGCTGGGACTGGGATGTGGAAGGTGGTATCTGGGTCTGTGGATCTGTGGAGTGGAAGAATGCAGTATGTGGAGGTGTATCAGTCAACCGGTCAGCTGACTGGATATGGAGGGCCCCATTCTCGGGGGTAACATACTGGGACGAACGAGTAAGCACCATCTAAAATAAAGGTAACAAGGACGTATAAGGGTTTGTTTAAAGTAAGTAATCATATGCAAGGAAATCTAATTATAATAGCAAACATGTGATATATTTCCTATGTTGCAATCCTAGCATTCCTCTAAGTGTTCTAAGCGTCTTTCCTAATGTTGTCTAATTACCTTAAGTTCCTAATTGCAGGCATGCTTGGTACAATAACGTAACCAAACAGTTTAGTCAGGACCTGCATGGGCCACCAAAAAAAACATGTCACGACCCGTTACCCAAATTGTTGGGCCGGACCGAGCCATGTCCAGCCTACGCTTAAGATAAAGCGCAGTAAGCTGTTCTAGAGATAACAAGATAAGACTAAATGTATCAACAGTTCTATAAGTGAAGAAGAATCATAAATGCTCCAAACACAAAAGTCGTCGTATATAGTAAAATATCCAAGTACAAGTAAACTGAAATGTAAAACTGGATACATGTCCAGTTACAAAATGATATAGTCTAATACATGACTACACTAAGTATCCCAAGCAGCTAAGCAAACTAGACGAGTCTCCCCGCAGGAACATCCTCGTATGGCAAAACCGGGTCCTCGGCAGTGACTCCATAATACGAATCACAGAGCAACTCCTCCTCAGTAAGTATGCCTACAACGTTATCCTGTCAGGACGGGAGCAAGTACTAAATCTAGCAAACTAGCATATGAAACATGGAAATGAACATGAGAGGAATAACTGGAAAGCATGGCATCACACAGTCTATCATGGCAAGGACACATATGTCATAGAGACAGATGTATATGTAATGTTTAAAACTGTAGTAGGTACGTGATCGGTCAATAGGTGTACAATGTACTGAGGCACATGTAAATAAAATGTACTTCCGTACAAGTGTAAAGGCGATATATGTACACACGTACAAATACAGCTTGGAGAGTAAGGCCTACGACGCAGTATCATATAAAATATAACTTTGCTCGGTACTGAAGAGGGGGTATGATCACGTACTCTACTATCAGTTTCCCCATAACCCATATTCTAATCATGTGAGAGATACATCAAGACTGTTCTAAGCATGGTAGTAACTGAAAGTACAATATGTAGAGATCTAACTTGCTACCCCAAGGATCAGTATGTAACATGGTGGGGTTTGCAGTTCATTCATGTGACAATATGTAAAGTTCGTAGAAAGTACTTGCCTCTAGCAAAGTAAAACAAGCTGCGATAAATGTGCTATGGATGCCTGGTAACTCGTCACTGTAGAAGTAAATGCAACAACTTAGCTTTTACACTAAGCTAAAATACTAGAACACTAATTGGTGAAACACGACTTGTGACTGGGCACCTAGCCAAAATGATGACTTGGCATAGGAGACCAATGTGGGGTGACACACTATGTTAACTAACTTTCTAGGGTCTTTACACTAGTGAGGGATGGGGTTCAACACGACTAAAACTCCAAATAACACAAAAAGCTACAAGTCATAATTAATTAACAAATAAATCAAAAGATCATTATGTTCTAACAATTATTGAAGTAGACAAAAAGCCTAGTTTTTCTTAAAGCAAAGTATCAAAGTGATCTTTATTAATCATAGAAATTTATTATAATTTTCTGGAATTTATTATCCAGTACAAATATTTTATAAAAATCAGTTTTCCTAAGTATACAGAAAGTGAGTTTTGGTTTCATATGCCAAACTAGTGGCAAAATAGTAAATTAAATACTACAAAAATTATACTAAATTAGCTAACTTAACATAGTATCTAAAAACTATTTTTCCATAATTTTAGCAATACTTTAAGTATTTTTTTTAGAAAATCAAAAACAGCAATGCACACAATAATTAATTATCTGCGTATTTTGTCCATGTATATAATTTGAACCAAAGTTCAAATACAGGACCCAAGGCCATGAATCAAGTCCAATATGACTTGTACAGGTCTTGAATGTGTGAAAACACATTTGAGCCCAAATACCCATGCTAGGCTTGGACACCAAATGGTTGCAGTAATTTAAATACAATAAAAATATAATTTGGTGATAGTGCAAAATAAATATTATTATTTTAATAAGGTAAAGTTTTACATAGTAATTATGAAAGTATGAACATTATTTTAGATAAATAATTTACACTAAGCTAAGTAAAATACATATAGGAAATAATATATATATATATAAATATAGGGATATTTATATATATAGGAAAATGCTCAACTATATACTATATATATATACAAATATATGTATATATACATACATATAAGAAAATACTTATCCATATAACATATATATATATATACAAAATTAATGTATACATATACATATAATAGTACATATATGATAATATATACACAAAGAAATATATATACATAAATATATATGTATACATAAGACATATATATATATATACATACATAAAATAATAAAGTATATATATATATAAAAAAAAAACAGCAACTATATATACCTAAATATAGTATATATATATTAATACATATATATATACAAAAATATGTATATATATATATATATATATATATATATATATATATATATATATATATATAGATATATATATATATATATATAAATATACCTAAATAACAAAAAAAAGAAAAAGGAAAAAGAAAAGAAAAAGAAAAGAAAAACAGCAGGGGGGGGGCTCAAACCCTGTCCTCAGGAAGGGGGGGGGGGGGGGTATTTTAAGTACTGCGCGCTGGCCAGTGGGCCAGTTGGCCCGTTTGTTAGGAATAGGGTTTTAATACATTTATTTAGGTTAGAATTAATTAAACATAATAAAAAAAATATAAACCATCCTGTGTCCTGACAGTTAAGGACACAGGGTTTTCTCGTGTCCGTGCTTCGCACGACACGCACGAGCTTCGATTTACGTGTCCAAGTACTGGACTAAGGTCCCCGTGTCCTGGCGAGTCTCGTGCGTGAAAACGAGACACGCACGACACAACTGAGTCATGATACCTACGTGTCCGGTCGTCGAAGTGGGTTTCGGGGGTCGTGGACGGCGGAGAAGGTGTCGAGACGGCGGCGCTCCAGTGGCGCTGCCTCCAGCTCGGCAAGGCGAAGCGGATGGCGGTGGTGGCGACCGTCGAAGACGAGTGGTGAGGCGGTGGTGGTGTGTCGCCGGAGCTAGGGCTTCGGTGAAGTGTTTTAGGGAAGAAGGGGGGGTCGTCGGTGGCTGGGGGAGAATTTAGGGTTAGGGTTTAGGTCGAGGGGGGAGTGGGGGATTTTATAGGGGGTTTTTAGGGCGGTCGGGCAGCCGGATAAGGCGGGGGCTGCCCGTCGGCGACGTGGCTGGTCGTCGGGGGTGGGTGAAGAGCTGGAGGAGAGAGAGAGTGACGGGGGGGGGGGGGGGGGGGGGGGGGGGGAGGGGGGGGGGTGTTTTGGTAATTGCAGTAGGGTCCTTAGAAATTAGGAATTTACACAAATGAATTAACATAAATAAAATGCAAAATAATAATTGCATTTCCTAATTAAAAATAATTTTCTATTTACAAACTGATATACTAACAATCCTAATAATTGCAAAACACTATTAAAATAATTCGGAAAATTACAAAATGCTATTAAAACATTTAAACAAATTACAAAATGATATTTTTGTATTTAAAACTCATTTAAAATTCATTAAAAAATTCTAGAAAATTCCTAAAATCATATTAAATTATTTTAAAACCAATAATGACATTTAATAATTAATTAATACTAGTTTAAAAATTTTTGAAAATCAGGGGCTTACACTTCTGGTCGTGGTTGCCACGGCGGTTGGGAGGAGGGGGGGGGGGGGGGGGGGGTGGGGGGGGGGGGCGGGAGGGCGCGCGGCTACTCCGGCCGCCCAGGGCAGCACCGGCGGCAACAACACTAGCTCACGGTGGCAGCAGCAGCTCGCGGCTGCAACAGCAACAACGGCTCGTCGACGCGCATCAGAGTGGGGGCAGCGGAGATGCGTGCGGCGAAAAAAGGGGACGACGAGAGGCACTCGGGGAGGAGGAGGAAGAAAAAGAAGAATAAGGGTATTATTGTCATAAATTATTGGTCAAATGAGTTGGCCGTCGCTCATAGACAGTTTTCGTCAAAAGTTGGCGGGTGCCTTACATTAGTGTAATTGGGTGAGGTGCACCTTAAATATGGATAAATGAAGTGGTGCGGCCTAACGAAAAGCTATTCTCTCACCCATCATTATGGGTCTGCTTGGTAATGGTGTTTTTACCGATTTTGGGGTATTTTTGAACCGACCGTTTATGAAAACCTCTGCTTGCTAATTTTTTTTGAGACACTGGTTTTGGTCGGCTCAAAAACCTCCCAAAACCGATGTATTGTAATTTTGGGTTGCTTTATAAACACCCAAAATCGATAGATTTTTAGAGATTTTATTATTTTATTCCATTTATATCCTCAACATATATAATTATTACTACTACTACCCTTCCCTATTTAATTTTATTCGTGTAAAAAAATTTCAGAACCGTTTGTTAGTGAATTACCAAGCATAAATTGAACTGATTTTAAAGCTGCTACTTAAAAACCACCCAAAATTAGATTCATCATAACCGCTCATAATCAGTATTCTAAAAATACCTCATAACCGCTACCCTATAATTGTCCAGCAGACCCTATAGGAACTCACATTTGCTTCTTCTTTTTTTCTTTCGCTTGCAATCACAACTCCTCTTCGAATTCCTTCCAACCATGTCTAGTCCAACATGTTACCTTTTCTGGAATATAGACCTATCCACATTCAGGACTTTCGTCACGTTTTGTGCTCGACCTAAAAGGACTACTAATAAGTTGAGTGTTGGTTTGACAAATAAATAATTGGAGGATGTGTTCAACTGTGTGTCGCACGCTTACACTCACCATATGTTCAACTGTGTGGCTCACGCATACACTTAGGCCTCGTTTGGTTCACGGAAAGGAAATACATTCCTTTGTATTTTTCATGGGAATAGAAAAGTAGGATTCCTATCACATTTTTTTTACGTTGTTTGGTTGGTGTAGAAAAAAAAAAACAAAAATATAACAATGTTCCAATAATATCCTTACATATAAATAAAAATAACTCATGAAAAATAACATTAATGTAAAATAAGCAATAACACATGGTTACTTTTGTCATAACTTTTGTAATAAATGTTGGAAAAGGAGGAGGAAAAATCAATTCCATGGGTCATGAGTGGAACCATATTCCCTTCAATTTTTTTTTTCTTGTGAGAAAATTGATTCCCAAGTTTGTGGTTACCAAACAAAGAAAAGGAACAACTTTTCTTTCCTACTTCCTTGAATCCGTGAACCAAACGAGACCTTAGGCTACGTTCGGTTCGCGGAATTGGAACTTTCCGTTCAAAAATGTACTTTCAGTGTTTAGTTAACACTTGCAACACCATCGCAAGTGGGAAATATTCAACACAAAACCAAACGGTCCATGTTTTCCTCTTTCTTTGGATTCCCACCTGCAACAAAAAAAGAGAGAGGAAGTTGATAAAAGTGGTGAATTTTTGCTGCTATGTTATGTGGTCTTGCATGTAGAAATGTCCTGTAAGAGTGGTAGATTTTTGCTGCTAATCTACAGCTGAACCAAGCGCCCACGCCAGTCAAAGCACCGTAGAGGCGATGGCTCGGTCGGCACACGTCTAAGAGGCGACGGCGCCGGAGAAGACGCCGTCGAGACTGTGCTTGCGGAGGGGGACGTCGTGCTTGGAGGAGGAGGACTTGGACTGCGAGTGGGGTTTGGTTTCGGAAGCAGCATCGTCCTCCTTCCTGCATTCGTCTAGAAAAACAACAACAATACTCAATTGAATTATTATTTTTAGTCTAATCTACTTAGAATCAATAAGGCCATGAAGGAAATTTTTTGAACACATTTTATATATTATTAAATGTTGCCTTAAAAAAATATAAAAATTAATATCTAATAATAAACTGTCACATCAATATTGTTAAAAAAAATGTGTCCTATAACATTACTCATGTAGAAGTGTTTGTTTGTTTGTTTGTCTTTTCTTTCTGTTTATTTATTGGTTTTTAAAGTTACTTCTGTAAGCATGTAAAAGACTATTTAAAAAGTTTTTTTTTTTCTGTTTATTTTTTACTAAAATCCCATCCATATCCAGAACTTCATCCTACATATGTATATACACACCAGGGACTAAAAAGGAAAAGTCTTCCCGCTCACTTCAAAAGAATAGGCAAAAATTATTAAACCGACTGACTATAAAACGGCTGCTCCTTTAGTTTTTGACTTTATGGAACTTCCAAACCCTAGTTATTTGCTCCCGAGGTTTAAGACCGATGTTCTTCTCTTCCATCCCTCTCCTCCATCAAATTATAGGGGTTAGGGTTTCCTCTAGCTCCGATCGTCGATTCCCAAGGAGGACTTCTTCATGATGGCTTCGAATTGAAGGTTGGTAGATCTTTCCGTTACATTTCTTGTCTTCATTTTTATCCCACTTTTGTTGATTTTTTTTCTTTGTTTGATCCGGATCAGAGCACGTGCGGATAGAAAAGGCGCGAGGACATTGGGGAATCGGCGATTTGGGTTCCGCCGGCGCTCTGTTCTGGAGGTGATTACTGGATCGTTATCCCTATTAAATTTTTTTTTTTTCAATGTTTGATTCTTGGGAAAAAAAAAATGGTAGATTTTACTGGATTTAGTGACCGATTGAATCAAATTTAGTGTTTCTTGGCAAAATCTCACCTTTCCCCCATTATACGAGAGGAGAATGTTTCAACTTTTTTTAAAATCAAAGTGGACTTGTCTTATTGTATTGGACTTAGGATTTAGGGGGTTTGGCTAAAAATATCAGTTTATGGCAAAAATTGGTAGCTTTTGTTGAAATTATCGGCTGGTTGAATCGAATTTATGTTTTTCTTTGGCAAAATCTCATATTTTTCCATATTGTTGTTTTACTTGTATGGGGAAGTTTATTTTTGAAAATGGTTTTTGGCTGATTACATGGGGCTTAGGATTTAGATTTTCCAGCAAAAATGATAAAATTTGGATGAAAAAGGTACCTTTTGTTGAACATATGGACAGAGAGAATCAAATTTATGGTTTATTTTACTTTTCCCCTTTTTGTTATTATACTTATAAAGGGAAATTAATTTTGGAAAGTGAAGTTGTTGGTTGATTGTGCTGGGCTTAGGTTTTATACACTAGAGGAAATTAAGTGGTCATGACGGAAAAGATGGTTAAAATAATAAGATAATGCATGAGTGTCATTATACGAAACCAGGAATGAGGTGGGAGAGGATCCTTGATTTTGCTTTGTGATACGACCTTATAATAGCAGGTACTTGTTTCAGGAAGAGAGTAACATTTAAGTTTCTTTTTGCTCAGATAAACTAGAAGTTAAGTAGATATCTTCCTTACTACGAAGACCATAGTGTAAGAAGCTCTAGATAAAGCATTCTAGATCGCGCATGGGTTTTTGATGTTGTTTTTAATGTATAATAATGAAGAAGCTCATTCATTAAGTTGTTTGTTCCGCATGATTGTCAATGTGGAAGAAAGTATACATGCATGCATTGTGAACCCAACGACCATGTTGAATGGAAATACCAAACATTCCTTCTTAACTTAGTAACCAAATATGCACATTTACACTTCATTCGAAATTGTGCTACAAAATACAGTATAGTTTTACAAATTAATTTTTTATCTGTATACTTCAAAAGAACTTAGGAATATCACAAGCATGTTGTAAGGCATAAGGGGATAACATGAGGAATGGTTTTTAGTTAACATGAATGCAGCTCTATGAAGTGAAGCAGTCCTTGAGAAGTCGAAAAGAGAAGAGAGGGCAAGACCAAAAGGGTGTTGGCACTTGACTACCTGTTGAAGGCACTTATTATTTTTGGAAGTTGATCTCGTATATAAATAACTGTAAGACTACCTGCCTAGCATCCAATCAATAATAGGGTGTCCTAGTGCCCCAGGCTCTCACTTATGCTGGGTATGGGGAGGGTCAAGATGTACGAAACCTGTCAAAGCTTCCTAGCTACAATGATTAGCATGTAGAGACATAATGCATCATGACTGGGTGGGTTTGATCCCACGGTGAAGCGGATTATTCGTTCCAATTATGGTGGGAGTTAAAAAAAGGTTTAAAAAAATGTATGAAACCTTAATCCCCATGTATATAGAGAGGTTGTTTCCACGACAAGAGCCTTCATCCTCTGGATGTAAGAAACAAGCCTTGCCATTCACGACAAGCAACCCCTCTTGGTGAAGAAACTTAAGACTAATCACACTTGAGTTATATGCTCCACATATCGTTGTGCATCAAATGCTGGTTTGTTGTTGTTTGCATATGAAAGCAGGAAAGTTATCTATTTTGTCAAGGATTTGAGTTTTCATATGTATTCAACATCTCTTTCATATTTATTGAAGAAATGTTTATGTAGATGCTGACAGAGATTTTAACCTCCATTTCTGCTTTTATAAAATACTCACACTTCTTGATGAGAACTTTATTCTGAATAATAACTAGTATATCCCTCACCATGGATCCAGTTATACCACTCTAGGATATTTTTTTTCAAAAGCATGGCGCCTATACGTCGCAACAGAAAGAAAGGAACTGTTCAACTTCAGGATGCAGCTGCTTCGGGGCATGCATATAGACTCGTTCAAGAGACTATTGACCATAGATCTCAGCAGATTATTGCTAAACTGAGTTTGGAACAGGTGAGCAGTATCAGTTGTTGGAGCACAATAAACCATGTTTACCAGATAAACCACATAATGAGCATGACCTCCTTCTTCTTGATGCTACATCTAGTTTGATTGCATTAGAAAAGAATCTATCTCTTCATCCTTCCAAAATAATGGAGAATGTGCAGCATGAAGGTGCCTCAACATTGGGTGTATTAGAAAAGCATCCTTCTCTTAGTCCTTGCAATATAGGAAACTAGTCATAACCCGTGCCCATAGGGCATGGTTCATTTAGGGTATTCCCCCTCAAAATCTTGGACCCCCAATTTTAAACGAACAATAATAATTATGAGGCCCCCATCAAAATATTAAATTCCAACCACTGCTGGATGTGAATTTTCTTTGGATTCCCCATAAAATTCCACTCTCAATAATGCTCATCCACAACCATTATGAGTGCAAACCCCACTCTTTGGATTCCCATAAAATCCCACTCTCAATAATGCTCATTCCCCATAAAACCCCACTCTCAATAATGCTCATCCACAACCATTATGAGTGCAAACCCCACTCTTTGGATTCCCCATAAAACCCCACAACCGTTGATTCACCAAGATTAAATCCCAACCACTCTTTATCTTGGCACAGTCAGCCCTAGGATTCAAAAACCTTTGTGTTTTGTATAATAGATGTGCCACAAGAATGCGCCTCGGCATCTGATACCACTACTGGCCCGGGGCGGGAGAGTGAAGCAATGAGAAAATGGAAAGAGATTAAGCAAAATGGTTTCCTCTCTGATCCACATGGAGGTATGCCAAGTACGCAACCTCCAGAACCCGTGAAGAAAAAGTGTAAGACGACCTGGAGTTCCCTTACATCCACCTGGAAGCATGTCAATACCACATCCGCAGGATGGTAAAGGATCTGTTTCTCTCTCTCATTTACCTGGAAGCATGCCAATGCCACCTGCTAATCACAACAAAATACCTAGTTTCTTTTTAAATCCACCTGGGGTCTCACATCCAAGTGAGATCATGCAGATGCCACCTCTGCTACAGGGGAAAGGATCTAGTTTTCACTCATACCCACAGAGAGGCATAGTGATACCACCATCAACTGGAAAGCAACATGATGCCAAAGCAGCCAAACAATCTAAAAGAAAAGAAGTAGATTTGAAGAGGAGTACAGAAACAAGAAAGGGAGAACGGGCGGACAAGTTGAAGAGTGCTCCTCCGACCGGATTGCTTTCTGGGTTAAATATTGGGGTCATCAGGCGTATCAGGAATCAAAAAGAGGTCAGTGCCATTTTGGAGGCCATGGTGCAACCTGAAAATGCTGATGCTCAAATGCAAATTCATTCACCATTCAAGTGGAAAGTGGAAGGGAAGAAAATGAGGATGCAGCAGAAGATCAGAATCAACTTACAGGAGGTACCAATAGTGCATCCATTCTTCCAGGCTCTGAGCAGAGAGGCATGAGAATAGCATCAGACAAATTTGAAGAGTGGTCCCATCCTGAAAATGTTGCCGCTTCACCCATGTTTTTTGTCACTGATAGAAGATTGCCATCAGCACTAACTGATCTTCAAATAATGCTAGCATGCAGGCCACATAGTGGCGATTCCTCTGCAGAACAAGCTCCATCTTTGCATCTGAGCGAATGGAGGGGCAAATAAGTTGAATCCCATGATACTGTAGAGAGTACATATCGTGATAGTGCTACCAGTTCTTTCTGCATGTTGGATCACAATAAGAAATTGACATTAGCTGTAACTACACCTTCAGAGATTATTACCAAGGCATGTGGCAGTGATTTCGCTACAAAACAAGAGAACATTTTCACCCTAACCAAGAAAGGTCTTTCCTAAATTATTTTTATGCTGTATTCTTTTATTAGCTCATCGCCAGTTCTGTGGTGAGAAATGTTAGCCTACTCTTTGATTACATGTCACCTTATTAGGTAATCACCTACTTATAGAAACCCACAATTTTAGCTGCAAAGAAGAGTTTTAACTCAGATGCTTGTTGTTCTCAGGCACCACTTGTGCCTTTCAGTGGTTGGAGCTTCTCATAAGGACATCACAGGGCGCCTCACAGCGCTGCAACACAGCAAGGAAAGAGTTACATAATCAATTTACAAAAGGTTGCCTATTTTGGCATCCTCAGAACTTCCTTATTGGGAAGCCAGATCCGTGTTTTGGCAATGCTTTGGTGCAGATTGTTTCTCACAATGGATGAATCTATTCAGTAAGTTCTATGGCATGCTGTGCGAGGAGGAGAAACAGCTGGTGAGTATGAAACTGAAATATCACCATTTCAAGTTTCTGAGGCATTTATTTTATTCTTTTGCCTTCTAACAAAGGTTTAAAGTATCGGCATAAACCGATACGTTTCAACCATTTTGGATCGGAATTGGAGGGCCAGAAACCGCCAAACTGAACTGTTTCAAAACCCCTCGAAATTGTGAAAATCAATACTCATAGGAATGGTCCCGAACCGATGCCCAAGTTTTTGAACCTTGCTTCTCACTATAAGATATAACTGTCTGTAATTTTATCATAATTTTCATTACTTTGGTATTAGTTATAGAATGAGCCTAGCAATCCTGAATAATTAGGCTTCATAACAACAATTGCAGTTAAATATTGTAAGTAGTTAATTGTGATATTTATGTACTAATTTCTTGAATATGTTGTACATATTCCTGAACAGTTTACAAATGACTTCAGTGACTTGTATAATTGTTGCACTCCTATGCTGTTGTGGGTATTTGTTAGCTCAGGGAAAGCCGGTGACAATTTCAGAGTTCCTCGCGAACTCAATACTTCGGTATAACTTCATCTGTTATCTTATTTCTAGGTCTTGTTAGGGAAAAGTCATGGTTAACTAGATGAATATAAATTTGGTGGTAAGTAGACATGATAAAAGTAATTGATTATAGATTTTGTTAAAGTTTCAACTCTTTGTTTCCCCCCTCCTTTGTTGTTGGGATTTCTTTTCAATGTAAGAGTATGCCTTTGTGTCAGGAGAAGAGGTCAAGAGAAATCCAGGACATGCTACTTCACTATGAGATAGGCCTCAAATTTGTTAAGAGAGAGGAACTGCCACAATCACTGCAATTAGATCCATCAGAACAATTCAGGTGTGCCAGTTGTAGACTTTCATCATCTTTCTTTGGATAACCAATTTTCCCTCATCTATTATGTTGCAAAGTATTTCTTGTTTTTTTTTTTTTTTTTTGCTTCCTTCTGTACCAGGACTTGAACCTTTATCTGTTGGTATAACATACTTAAAAGCTTTCCCAACTAGCTATCACAAGAGTAGTTACTGACAAGCTGTTGGTGTATTATGTCTTTTCATAACAAAGCTTCACTATTGTTTTCATATTTGGAATTGCATTATGTTTGCGGGCTTGCTCATTACAGTCATGGTCACAAAGTGTAGAAGTTGATGTAAAGGGAAGCTGGAGGTGCTCTTTGTTGTTTTTATTTCTGAATAAGATTTGTGCTTATTATCTCGACAACCTGTTGTTTGTCCAGGAGATCCACAAAAGCAGAGGATTTGGCAGGACAACAGGCTGTCCAGGCGGCTACAGCTGCTCTCTTTTCTAGTTGCAGTTTTGTTGTGAAAAGAAGCGCAGCAAAGGATTCATATGCTCATGCAAGCCGGTCTTTCCAGAAGTTTTTCAGTCTTTTCTTGGGGGCTTAGGAATTCCTGACGACGGTCTCTTCCATATTTTTTTCATTTTCCTTTACAATTATTCTCCAGGGTGTAGTCAATTTTGGTGAATCATATATGTTGTATGTACCCATAGTTTGCTTCTTTTGTAGTTAACGGTGGATTGGGTCGATGTAGGCAAATGAGGATAATGTTTTTTATATTTTAAGAAAGTTCATTTCTTTAGCTTTCTTCTGTTTTGTACAAAACATATCATCTTTCCTCGGTGTCATATTCTGTGCGATTGAACTTGTAATACAACCAGTTGAAGATCAAGTTCACCCATATTGAGGATCCAGGCCCCAAAGCTTCTATGGCTATGTTTCAGATCCAATCTTTTGTGCTATACATTTTCTCACGTTGTTGTAGTTAGTAAATATATTATTCTTTTATATGCAGATTGATGTTAGGAAATAAATTCTCAAAAAAATAAAATCTTTGGCAGTATATGTGTTTTTTTGTTACCAACAGTATGTAAGTTTTCAATAGTTCAGATAAACAGTACGGTGTAATTGTAATTACAGCCTGAACAACATGCTGAAGTAGGAACACCTGATGAGTGCTTATCATCTGTTTAGTTATTGTTTATTTCATCTACAGGAGGGCTTTTTTTTTGGGGCTCGTCTTTGTTATATTTGTTTTATGTGTTATTTATGTTGCTGCCGATTATAACAATTCTAATGTAGATTGAAATCGTTGAAATTGCAGATGACTAATGAGAGTAGAACTTGAACAAGATGTTGACAGTATTGAGATATAGCGATTGTCTCGCTCTTTTGTTCTTCCGCATAGCATTTTTCGCCCCCTTTTAAAAATACTATTTATTTAATTGTGCCATGTGTGAAGCAAATCATTTTCGTTTCATTTCTCCTATAAAAAATGAGGTTGAAAATTGACACAATTTTTGTGATCGATTGTCGTCAGACGACATATAGTTGGACTTATTTTTTTTGGGCATGCTCGTACATAGCAATGCTTATAAGGAATTACATGCAATCACAACTCACAGGACTAATAAAGAAAAGTAGCGGTGTCAACCAACCGGACGGACACGGACTGTCCAATGTCTGTGTTCGGTTCGAAAATGAAAATAAGTTCGGACGGGCGGACACAGACGAACACGGATAGTTCACTGTTCGAGTTCGGGTCGGACGGACAGAAACTACCACTGTTCGTTAATTCAATCGGACGGTCCGCGGCAAATTAAATATATTACCAAAAACTGTTATTTTATCAAGATACCTTAATAGTTGGTAAAAAAAATTAAGTTGAAAGGAAATACAACTGAAGGTTATAGAATACAACAAACAATGGTAAAAGGTTATCGAAAATCCAGACTCAACAACTAAAAGTTGATGCAAAACGAAAATGATATGACATAATTGATGCAAAACCAAAATGAGTCTCCACTATCGGACGGTCCGCGAACAAATTCAGACCGGACATGGATATGACCGTGTCCGGGTCCGATTTTTAAACGGACAAAAACGGACCTAAAAAATATCAATGTTCTGTTCGTTAATTCAATAGGACGGCCGACGGTCGAATCATTTATCTAGCCGAACTCGTACGGATAACGGACTGCTTTGTCCAGTCCTAAAGAAAAGCACAAAATAATATTAATGGAGCAATTTGAGTTGAGTCCATATTGAATTGGGTTTGGATCTGGAAACGGATACCGCACATGGATCTTATCGAAGAAGGTCCGACCCAAATGTGACCCTCTCTGCAGCGGGTCCGAGCAGTCTATAAATGCCAGATCTATCTTCAGTAACGCAGTAAAAAATTCTCAATCCGCTCTGAAGTCGTCGTCATCTCCAACTCCTCCTCCTCCAACACGAACAAGAAAGTGTCCCCCCTCGCAATTTTTTTAGGGTTTCACTCTGCTCTCTCTACGATTCCATGGAGATCTAAAGGAGTTGTCTTTGATTCTTAGGAGAATGGAAATGACGAGGCTTCTCCTCCCAGTTCTACTCCTAGTCTTCGCGATCTTACGATCATCTAACGCCTCGGTAAGAATTAGGGTTTATGTGGTCATCTCTCCTCCTCCTTTTGGGGACAGTTTGTTGAATTTTGGCGATTTTTCTAGGGTTCTCCGTCTCCTTCTCCGGCTTATTTGCCGATTCCGAAAGGATCGGGACGACCGAAGCCAGAACCGAAGAACGAAGGTAGGAAGAACGGTAATTCTGCACTCGCCGGTGGTCCCTCCGGATCCGGTAAAGCTGCGGCGGAGGCGGAGAATTGCGACGCCTCGTCGCTGGAGACGTGTCATGGCGGTCAGGACTTCGTTGCTTGCCTCCGGCATCCGAAGACCGGTAATTTTGAATCCGTTCGCTTGGAATAGTTTCTACTGTAAATTCTGCTTGTTAGTAATGCTTGATTCAGATTTATTGTTTATGTGAATATGGTATCTCATCATATAGATGTAGATCTTTTGTGAATTCCATAATATGAACTGTCTAATTAGAAGTTACATATATATAATGTATTCACTCTTGGGCTTTCTGCTTTAGTGTATCTAGCTTCAGCTTCTTTGATAATTCTACTAGCATAGTTAATAGTTATCTTGTTGGTTTTAACTTACCGTCACGGATCTTGTTGCAAGCTAGATTCACAGACAGGTTTGGCCTGGCTTCCCTTCGCATCTGTTGTGTTATGTTACCAGCTGTGAACGACCTGTAATAGTAGATGTCCTTTTGAGCTGGGCATTCTCGGAAGTTGGAATCCTAATGTTGCACGGACATGGATTTAGCACGACACAGTAAGGATATAGTGACACGGACACGACACCTATTTTGATATGTTCTAATCTATTTTGGAATGTCTGGATTTTGTCTGAAACGTGGCCGACATGACACGACCCACATATCTGGAGTATCTGTCTTCCTTAGTTAGATCGAACCTGTGGCTCAACTTGGTTGTGTAAGGCCACATATTTGATGGTAGCTGTCAGCTTATGCTGCATTTAACTAATACAACTCGATGTGATTCTTGACGAATTTTGGAGTGTCCATGTCGTGTCCAATACACGTCGCACGGCATTACAGAAACCTTGTATCAAATTTTGGGATGCCTGTGATTCCTAACTGTTAGGCAGAAGTTGAAGTTGAAGATAGGCCTTGCTTTTCAAGATCACTTGGTTTCAGCTATGAGCTCCTTGGAACAGTTTATATATATATATATATATTCATTTATGTTGTACAATATTCATTTATGGTTTATATTTAATTTACTTGTGTTGGTTTATGTTGTCATTCAGTTTGCGAAGAAAGGAAGGTGTTTTGTTCAATCAAATATCCTTTGCATGCTCATGGTCTCTACCACTTCTTTTTCTTCTTTTAATCCATAAGCTGTTTGGCTGAAGTTTTCTTCAGGACATGTTATTACTTTCATGAATTAGTTTGAGATAAATTTCAGGCAATTTAGAGTACAAGTGTCTTTGTTTTCTGTGGAAGTTGTGAATCAGTTGATCTCTAGTAATGTTCTCTGTTTGATTTAAGTTGCAATTCTTTTGCTGGCTATCCTTCTAAAAAATGGTTGTATAAATTTTATTCTTTTTCTTGCTGCAGATCCTAAAGGATTGGTCCTTCTTGTCCAGAATAAAAGGGAAAATAATCTGAGTGTATTTGTTGAAGTGTCAGCCTCTTTTAAAGTTGATTCTCGAAGTGTTAATTTAACCAAACATGGTGCTGAGAAGGTTGGGTTAATCAATTCTTTTTTATTCTCTTCATTGAATTTATTTCACATTGCATTAAAACGTTTGGTTCAGTCTTAATTACTCATGAAAATAGTATATGCACTTTTCATGAATGCTAGATACAGAAAGCTTGTGTAGGACCAATAATGCTCAACATGGTTGGTAAAACAGGATTAAAATTTCTTTACTGATTAACTTGGCTGGGACCAGCATGTATGTTTCTTCCTTGGTTGATATCAGATATTACCATCTAGATTTAAGATAGAGAGCACAGAGCTTTAGCATGTCTTGAATATAAAAGATTGCTCTGTTTTGGATGCTGTACACTCTTCTGATAACTCAGTCGATATTTTAGTTGGTGTTTGTCATATGTTATGTGGCTCTTTTCATATATTTCTAATTGAATTTGTATTACGTGACTGTGTCATCCTTCTGCTCTTCATATTATACATGCAGGTGCTATACAAAGTTTTAACTAAATTTTAGCTACTTTTTACCAATTTTGGCCAAAATTTGGCCTGTACCAGACTGTATCAGACATAAATAAGAAAGTATCCGCCTGTATAGGTCATATATCGAAGAATGTCGTCAATATATCTGAAAACACTGGTCTGTAGCCTGATTTATTGCATGTCGATACAGACCCAATACAGGCCGGTATTGTCTGATATGTCCGATATTTGCTTTTTTCGGCCAATACCTATGTGGAAATTGTAAATTAACAATTTGTATATGTTGGAAGATTCTTTACCTATTAACAGGATCTCCACCCGGTACCCAATGTAAGATGCAAAAGTTGATTAACTTTATATTTTATGGTGCGGGCTATATATGATCAAAATTATTCATTTGATCTTTTTTTTTTATAGCTCAACTAGATCTTTTTTCTTTATGTACTATTCATGTGATTATCTTGTTGATGGAAACTGTTCCAGTTCTGACTCCATATGTTGGTGGGATATCTCAAAAGATATTGTTTTCATTCCCTCCCTCCCCTCTCTCACCTTTTTTTTAGCTATTTCAATGACTGTAATGATTACTGTTTAAGTGTTTAGACGTATTAAATTTGTACGGATCATCTGATAGCTTGCGTCCACATTCTCCGAATAGTATGACACCTTTGGTTTAGATATCATCTGGTGTATTGAAATATGTTTTACTTGGTAAATGGTATGTCTTATTTTTAGATCCTTCTAGTAGTTGTGGGAGAACAATTACCTTTTCGTTGCTGTATATGATTACTGTGTGTACTTTTGACTGTTACCACCTTTTAAGTTTTAACAAAATGGCTGTTTAAATGAAGTATCTATAACTAGGTAGCAGGAATTTGGGCAGTTCTGTCAGGTGATTGATAAGATGTCATTATTGTGTTTACAAATTTGCTTCATGTGGTATATGTCATATATCATACACATTTTGACAAGTAAAAGCAACATATAAACTTAACTACATTGCAGTTAAATTTTTGTGCTTTTTGGTGTGTGAAAAGTTTTGGTACATTCTCGAGTTATTTACTTCCCCTTATTTTTGTATAGATGATCGTCCCAGGAGATGCCACAAACAACCTGAAAATTGTTCTAAACTCTGGAAAAGAACATTGTGTCCTTGAAGTTACTTCATCTGTTCCTGGCTGGAATCCGTTGCAGCAGTATACTGCACAGCTGACTCCAACAAATGGAGCCTACTTCGTGTTTGCTTCTCTGACTGTTGCTGCAGGCGTATGGGCTTGCTGCAAGTTTGCTAGAAAAGGAAGGAGAGTAGATGCTGGAGTCCCATACCAGCAGCTTGAGATGGGGGCACAGACTCAACAATCCAGTTCGGCAGTAGTTGAAGCAAGCATGGCAGATGGTTGGGATCAAGGTTGGGATGATGACTGGGATGAGGAAGAGGGAACAATGAGGCCTTCAAATACTAGCCACAGTAACGGAAATGTTTCGTCTAATGGCCTCACTTCAAGGCCTGCCAACAAAAAGAACGACTGGGACGTTGATTGGGATGATTAATCAAGTTTGCTCATATGAAAGTGGGAAGAGATTGGAGGACAAAAAATTGTCTGGAGAGCGTCAGCAGTGGATGAAACTAGCATGAGGGAGGCGATAGTGTAGACTGTGTAGTACTGCAAATTAGTTGGTAGTTTTAGTGAAGGGAAGAATTTCCTCTTCTTAGGATTCACTTTGTATGTGGTTTTGTTTTGCTCAGCTCCTTTTATAGTGGTAATAGTTCCAAGACTACAAGGCCTTACAGAAACTCAATCTCGAAGTAGCAACAATACATACAATGAAGCAATATACATACAGAATGAGTTTGTTGTTGATGCGCAGTACTATGGCAAAGAGCATACCTGGTTGATTTAGTTTGCTGTTGATCCCAATTAGATTGCAATGCATGGAGACTGGAGAGCTTTCATCTTTGTCTATAAGCCTCGAGAATCTCAACTGTGAAACTGAAAATGGTTGCAAATAGGAGAGACTTCCAACCTAACCATCGCTGGCTTTACAGCTCCGTAACAGAAATCCTAAAATCCAAGTTTTTGGTATGAATTTCAACTAAATTTGAGAGGCGATGGTCATGGTCATTGTCGTGACCATATTCTTCTCGTGGACATTTTTACAGGAATACAGGGTTAGTGTTCTTTGTATAGTGTTATTTGCACCTAACCTATATATAATTTTTTTTTTCCCTTAGGACAACATATTAGGACTGTCAAAATTTCGGTAGTCCTCAATCGTCCAAAACCAAGACCGGCCCTGAACTCATTGTGGTCCGAGGCGAACTTTCAAAATAGCCCCCCAATACATAATATGAAGAAAAAAAAAACAAAAATAAAAATAAATAAACAAAAATAATATTATTGCTATCAAGAATTGAACTAAGAATCTCTAGTACAAAAGCCTAACAAGATAAACACTACACCATAAATATTTTTTGTTAGAGGTGGCCCTATGGTACATATTAGTTATATTTTAGATACGTCTATGTTGGTACTCGTTCAGTTTTTGGGTCTTGCACCATCGCGTAGCCTATCTTGGGCCGGGGCTTCCCATGTTCCAAATGTGACCGTGTCTATTCCGAAACTTCGAACCTCCATTAATGGAGTTCGAAACTTCGAAAATAATGTCTTAATGGACTTTCTACTAGAAAACCTTAATACAAATGTATTACACATGAAACCTACCTAAAACTGTATTAATGGAGTTCGAAACGTGGCAATATTCTGAGCCCGAGGATTATTCCACTGGACCTATGCACGTTACCTCGCATTGGACGAGCGTTCGTGCGGGTGCGTCCGGCCCGTGGACATGTCTCGACTCGTGCACGAGATTAGAGACATTAGTCGTCTTGTGCGTGCGGTCGAGCAGGTGCAAACGGCCCGTGGACGTCCCTCATCTCGTGCACAATCGAGAGGGTGCCAGGGTTGATAGAAGTGCGAGGACAATGGTGAAATGCCTTGAGGATGTGCGGCCGCCCCACTTACGATCCCACAACATCAGAGACGTGATGAATGTGGCATACTCTGAGTCTACACGTGTGTGTATATAGTCAGGAGTTCGAATCCCAGTGGGTGGAGCGATTAGAGAAACAATTTACCTAGTTCGCATATATATATATATATATATATATATATATATATATATATATATATATATATATATATATATATATACTCGTCTCCACTGGGCTCGAACTCCCGACCACTTATATATATATATATATATATATATATATATATATATATATATATGTCCGATCATGGGAGCTGGCCGGGATCGGGCTCGAACCTAGGATATATATATATATATATATATATATATATATAGAGAGAGAGAGAGAGAGAGAGAGAGAGAGAGAGAGAGAGACTAGATTTGAGAAAAAACTAGAATTATTTTATTTTATTTTTTGATAGAATTTTATTTTGATTGTTTAATGGAGTTTTATCTTGATTGTCTTGGGTTCGGAGGAGAGAAAAGAGAAGAATGTTTGTTAATTTTGGATTTGAAAAAGGAAGGAAGAGAATGATAAGGAAATGTTGGTTATTTACACTAACTACTACTAAGTTTTGGATTTATAACACGGGTACTCCTACTTTTAAACTAATTACATTGGCCATCTCCATATTTTATGTTTATTACACGGGGTATCCATACTTTAAGATAAAAATAAAAAGTTATAACACTACTCCTATTGTCACGACCCGATCCCAAATTGTTGGGTCGAATCGGATCATGTCCAGCCTGCACCGTTGTGAGACGGCGGCAGTAAGCTGTATCAAGCAGTGAAACACAACACACAGAAATCTAACGGAAATAAAAAATATTTTATTGAATTGGAAAAGGGTCTGGAAAAAAACAAACATTAACAATATTTAATCATTACAACTGTTTTCTGAAAAGAAAAAAAAATAATAAAGAAAGTGCTAAGCCAACATTCTAGGGTTCTTGGGTTCCTGGTTCAGCCTCTGCGGGACCCAAGTCTGTCCCGTAGAAAATGTAATAAGGCAGCTCCTCTTCGTCGCTGTCACCTAAAAATGTTGGGTCTCCAGTCAGGAGGGAGCAAAGTACAATTCATGCTAATTTGATAATTGAAATAATAATAGAATCATGCACTTTTAAACAATTTGAAATAAACAGTTCTCCAACAGTTAAAATATAGTTATGTGAATAGGCAATGAATATGACCGGCTTGGGTTGTACAGTGAATGATATGGTTTATCCCCGTGTGTATGAGGGGTAAGCTAATACAGTTCTAAATTATTACTTTGGATGTGGTCATACTCATTACACTACTCCCCCAGTCCCCAAACAGTTATAGTAGTTACAGTAGTTACAGTAGTTACAGTCAGTGCTCTCAGAGATAGTTTCGTGTTGTATCGTGGTTTAAACTTGCATTAAAACGATTACTAAATAATTGATATATAAAATCCTAAGAGATGCTAGAGTCTGATAAAGACATGGAAAAAAAATAACCCCTGAAAGCCATGTGACACTAAAAGATATATAAAATCAAGAAAATAATATAGACAGTAAAATATATCATCATACAATCGGCCTAATCCGGGTTTAGGTACATGCATAAGCAAGGTAACCTACGAAACTATAAACAAGCAAAACAAATAGATATTACAAATAGATAATTTCGGTCCTATGTTATGACATGATGAATATAATCTAAGTGTTCTAATTATTTCTAAAGTCTGTTTTCCTAAAGTCATACATAGACCTAAGTCAGATTGCAGGACTGTATGCTGGTCTAGACTAAGTTGACTAGACCAATTTTGCATAACTGGCCTGCATGGGCCACCACTAAAAATATGTCACGACCCGATCCCAAATTGTTGGGTCGAATCAGATCATGCCCAGTCTGCACCATTGTGAGACGGCGACAGTAAGCTGTATCAAGCAGTGAAACACAACACACATAAATCTAACGGAAATAAAAAATATTTTATTGAATTGGAAAAGGGTCTGAAAAAAACAAACATTAACAATATTTAATCATTACAACTGTTTTCTGAAAAGAAAAAAAATAATAAAGAAAGTGCTAAGCCAACATTCTAGGGTTCTTGGGTTCCTGGTTCAGCCTCTGCGGGACCCAAGTCTGTCCCGTAGAAAATGTAATAAGGCAGCTCCGCTTCGTCGCTGTCACCTAAAAATGTTGAGTCTCCAGTCAGGAGGGAGGAAAGTACAATTCATGCTAATTTGATAATTGAAATAATAATAGAATCATGCACTTTTAAACAATTTAAAATAAACAGTTCTCCAGCAGTTAAAATATTGTGATGTGAATAGGCAATGAATATGACCGGCTTGGGTTGTACAGTGAATGATATGGCTTTATCCCCGTGTGTATGAGGGGTAAGCTAATACAGTTCTAAATTATTACTTTGGATGTGGTCATACTCATTACAATACTCCCCCAGTTCCCAAACAGTTATAGTAGTTACAGTAGTTACAGTCAGTGCTCTCAGAGAGAGTTCCGTGTTGCATCGTGGTTTAAACTTGTATTAAAACGATTACTAAATAATTGTAAACTAACACAAAATGTACTTGCATCTGATAATCCCTTGACGTGGAAAGCGACGAGTAGCAGGTAACCGTTTGGGCTTAGGGTCCCGAACCTACAGATTCGTAACACCAGGTTCAGCAGCTAGAAATAATTACACTATAATCCTTAAGGGCAACGCCAACTAGTTAATTAGGGCTAAGTCTGGTCGGGTTGAAAATAACATAATTTTGTTAATAACGTTGAAAAATATTTATATTTTAGATACTAAGTTACAAAATAATCGTTTTAGTAAAAATACAAATTTTTAACGTACTAATTAAGAGCAAAAAAATTATTATTTAATCGTATTATATAAATTATTATTTTTTATGTAATTACCAAATTACGCGAAAATACGATTTACTAAAAACCCAATTTTTGACTATTATTCACAAAATAAGGAAAATAATATTTTAAGTGTATTTAATAAATTAATATTTTACCAAAATTATGATTTTCCTCCAAAACTAATATTCTAATATTTTAATTAGCTAGAAATCATTTTCCGGTTATTGTTACTAAAAATGTTATTCAAGACCAAAATAATTCATTAATGAACATTTTTATTATTAAGAGAAATTATTTACTGAACAATATTAATAAAACGATTTTTCTTAGAAAATATATTTTTTAACCATTTTTCGCAATAAGGGAAAATAACTTTTTGAATACTAAATATAGTACTTTATATATAAAAATACGATTTCTTGCCAAACTAACGGTTTTAAATTAATAACAAAAAAAAAATTCGATTAAAACCATTTATTTAACAAAATTAATTATTTGCAGTTAAACTCATTTATGGAAATAATATTTCTATTATTTATTTTAATTATTGAGAGCTTTGGTATAAAACATGTTTTGGAAATATATATATAAGTTTTCAGACATAAAATAATATCTTTACCAAAATTACTAACAAATTCTTTTTCCGTAATTATTAATAATTCTAACCAATAATCATTAAACATTATGCCATAAAAACTAACATTTAGACAATTAAATATGCAAACATTTTCATAAACAAAACCTAATTCTTTTAAGAAACATTTTTTTTTTCTTTTAGAAACAAAATTAAATTAATTAGAAATATGCTTACGTTCTCATGACAATTAATTCCATAATCCTACTCAATAATTTAAACACTACAACTCACAAATAACAAATTAATAACATTACTACAGCACTAAAACTAATTCTAATTAAACAGGAGACACAAATTGGGTTCTGTGATAAAATGACAGAAGATGATTGGGAAAGGGGTTACCAAACGGTTGCACGAAGGGTACCGAGGGGAGGCCTCGGACTCGGAACAATGCCGGGATGACGAGCACGGACACGAGCGCGCACACGGACGGACACGTGGGAAAGACACCCGACGACGGAGCACGCGCGGGAGACGACGGCGCCGGCGGAGGGCGCGCAAGAGGCGCCGGGGACGGACTCGGAAGGTGGGGGAGTGGGGTCTGGATTCGGAGAGGACGACGAGACAAACGCGACGGTGGTCTCGGATTTGGATTTGGTGGAGTAGGGAGAGAGTTATGAGAAATTTAGTGAAGGAGAAGAAATGACGTTTCTGTGGAGAAGAGATTTCTCAAGAGTTAAGTAATGGTTGAGATCCGGAGAGGGGGGTGTGCTCGCGGGTTCAGGGGAGAGAGGGGAACGTGGGTTTGAATGGGTTTGGGTATGGGCTTGGATTGTGGGTTTAAGTTATTGGGTTGGGCTACAATGATTTGAGGGCTTGGGTTTAAGGCTTAACAAAATAACTAATAAACATAAAATAAAATTAAGCATGGGCTTCACAACCTTCCCTCCTTAGAAAATTTCGTTCTCGAAATTTCAAAGATGAGGGCCGGGGTATAATCAAAATCACTTAGCTTGATTAAAAACGAAATTTAAATTATCAGACACGATCGGATTCAAGGCATGATTACTAGGTACAATGATAAAAATATAGGCATGATCAGAATTATCTAGATATGATCTGAGATAGAGTTGGAAGATTGTTGTGAAAAAAAAAATAGTCACGAGAAAAAAAATCTAGGTATGATTAAAATATAATCAAATGATTAAAGATAGAAAAAATCAAATGAGGTCTCGTGACACAGAAAAGACAACAAAGAAACGAGCGTCAACAGTTTATTAAAAAGGCAAAAAGAAATGAGATTTTCTGTGATGAGGGACAAAAAATCCAAATCAAATTAGAATGGGTTATAAGGGTTTGTGACGCAGAAAAAATCAACAAGTTGTATGATAGTAGGATAGCGAGAGTGATTATAATAATATAACTATCATGTGAATGTAATCGGATAAGATATTTTCGTTGAGAACTGAGTGATAATCAAAGGGGATTAGAAATAATATTGTTTCACTATTTCAAGAGTCAAAAGATAGGGTATACAAAAATAAAATGACTTACAAGATAAAATCTTATTAATACACATGCAAAAACCACTCTAACTCGCCAAACTAGCTGAAATATCAGGATCTACAGAAAACTAAGACAGCTGCCAAGGTATTAAAACTAAACCTATTTGGAATCATAAATCATCTAAATCAAACTTCCATCCGTCGTTGTATGTAACGCATATGCCAAATATATTTCAAATTTCAAGTATTTCTCTCGATCAAATCATTTTTCAGACATCAATTTTTTTTTCTTTTTTGTTAGTCATTCTTTCAAAACTGACTACATCAAAGTCACAATCTTCACTTGTTATAGTAAATCCTTAGAAAGTTGATCCATGATCTATATTCGAGAATTTTCAATTCTTGAAATCAATTGATCAAATTATAATCACTGATCAAATTTTAATCTTTAATCATGCACATGTCAATCGTTCTCATCCAAACACAATAGCAAAAATATCACAAAATCTCAATTACTTTTATGATAACTAATATGAGTCTCCAATGTGGTAGAAATTGTAAACACAATTGCTTCTTTCCAAAGTTGCATGCCAATAGTCTTATCCCAATTTCTCACTGCTTATTTCTTCTCTAGAACCTATCATTCCATTTCTTGTGATATTTCTTTCCATGGTTATATTCGTCCCTTCTGGGTACAGTAGTCATCTAATCATAAAAGTTAATTTCCGTCAAGTATCCTTTACTTGATACTCATATTCTTATGTTTATATATTATCCAAATTCACTTCCTCCATGGGAGAATCTTACCAAATCTTAGACTTTTCTCGCTAACTCTACCTACGTCTTTCTCTATCTTCCATACTCTTCTTTAATTATAAAATTCAAAGTCGTCAAATATCTTCATTTGTTTGAATGAGGTTTAAGCGCTAGTGAGCACTACTAACAGTTCTAACCCAATAAGCCACAAGTTAAAATATACCACTCTCTCAAGACTAGCTTACCCAAGTTATTCTTCTACCGTTCTACCATTTAGCTAACTAATATTGATCCCAAGATGCCCTTAAAATGAGATAGGTAACAACCTATGTTTCTCCCGCATATAGCTATACACTATATACATATAGTCATCCATAAGATGTATATCAACTATTAATATATAAAGCTATCCACAACTATCTATAGCTTCCAAAATATGTAACAAAATATATGTAACGCACTAAAGTTGAAACAGGAAAGAGATTGAGCTAAAAGAGATCGATATGGTCCTAATAAGTTCTAGGAAGATCAAGTAGAATTTTATAGGAAATATATTCCTTCAAGCTTATGATAAGAGATTTATGAAAATAGAGACAACCGGTAGAAATACAAATCCTCTAATCGGCAAAAGTCAGAATAATTTGATGGTACTAAAATGTTGGAAAATAGTCCTAGAAAATCAAGTGGAATTCCCATATGAATCCTATAGAAATGATTTCTGAAAATTTAAACTAGTCGCTAAGATTCCAAATAATCCAAAATTTAAACGAATCAAGACAATTCTTGTAAAGTTATCAATGGTGATAAGAGACCAAACATGATATATTTATAACAGGGATAGTCTCAATAGTACCCGAAACCATACATGTCCGAAGTCATTTTGCCTCTAATTTATGTCTCGCCAGAGTGCACCTGACTGCAGTGAATTTTTGGCTCCATAACTTGAATAATAATAGGTTTTCGAGTAGTCTATCAACTTTATCAATTTCATGGCTGAGCAACGTAGGGACAAATTTGATGCATTTAGGACATAGTCTCAATAATATTCGAAAATCTATGAATACCTGAAATCACTTCAACTTAGAGTCTATGCCTCGCCAGTGCGCAACTGGCTGCAGTAAACTCGTAGTTTCCATAAATAAGATAAATGGTTGCAACGCATATGTGCGAAGCCATATTAGGTCACTGAATATTTTTTCAACTTTGTCCATAGAAATTTCAGAGGGATAGCTCAACAATTCAAAAGTTTTCCAATGACTAAAGGAGATTCAATAATAGAATGGAATCAATTCTCTGACCGTTCCTGCTTCATGACACTCAAGGATTGAATTTAAAAGCTTTATAGGCCTTGAATTGATCAAGAAGTTGCCTAGAGAGAGTAAGGTTTCAAGTTGAGTGGAGAAAGTCAACAAATGAAAATATTCTCGGTCTTTGGAATAACTTAGGAAATAACAATCAATATTGGAATTATTTTTTGGAAAATAATTCCTTTGGGAGATTCATGAACTAGCTAAGTTGAACCAATTCTTTTGATAATAATTAACCTTAGGGTTTTATGGTTCCAGAAGAATTTGGTTTGAAATTGGTTCCGAGAAAGTCAATTGGAAATAAGGTCAGGACAAATGGTTGGATACACTAGTCGTATAAATACCTCAGGTAGATAAGAGTTTATTATTGTGAGCCCCTGAACCCGATATTATTATATTTTATTTTCCTTCTATTAACCTGGTTTCTATTAGTGTTAAATGCCATTATCATTAAATTTATTTGTCTTTATACACATAATTGATAGACCAAGTAGTTAATTATTAAGGCTATATATATTTGGAATTGGAATCTGGTAAAACCTATTTATTTCAAGGGCCTTATTGCAAACTTATTTCTTTTAATTTTAGAACCCTGCTTGGCCGATTGAGTAACCCCTGCATTTGAACTCAATTCAAATTTCCTATACCAGGGATAAATCCTAATTGGATTTGAATGAGATTTCCCTAAATTCTATTGGACTTTAAGATAAAGTTCAAATATAAATTCCCCCTTTAAACTGACTACCACCCCTGCATTCGGATATGAATCAAATTTAGATAACTCGTTCTCTTCTAATTCATTTAATATTAGAATCGATCCTTATATATATAAGGAGAGGAGTAGCAGGAGTAGTCGATCCTTCTTCTGAAAAAAAAAACCCTCTCGATCTCCTCTCCTGTGCAAAGAGTCAAGAGACTTCCTCGTCTCGACCTGCTTCCCTGGAATAGAAGGATCCATCATCAAGCACTGCGGTTGAATTAGAGCTTCGAATGCCCAGAGAACAAGTAAGTTTTCAGTTGTGAAACCAAAACTTCAAATTTCTGAACCTTGGTATAGATCGTAAATTGTTCAAAGAAATATGAGCAGTTGTATTAATGTTTAGGGGAAACTAGATTAATCCCAGAAGCAGAGAAATGTTAGGTCGATAAATGAATTGAGACCTCAATTCGACCTTGAAATTAGTTGGTGGGTTGTTCCAACTTCGAGTTTGAGCATCATGTTGATGCTGCTATCATATCTAATTTTGGGGATCCAACTGATACTTGGAAATCTTCTGGTATCCGACTGATACTCAAAAATTTCCTCTGCGGTATACCGGGTATTAGATGAATGCTGGGATAATACTTAAGTATCTGATAACCGCAGTCAATAAATTAGGCAGGTAACATCTATACTCTATGATTAAATCCATAGTTTGAAATTCATACCTGGTAGAATATAGGCAAAGAGGAAAGAACGAATCAGGTGTCACAACAACACAGGTGGTCGTAGATCAATCGAGTATTAAGAACTCTGATACTCTTCCTGCTAAACATTGTATCGACTATATTCCAGTCACCCAAATCAGATGTCAGTGAACGCTGATACCCAGCTCGACACACTGGTATCATTAAGTCGAACCCTGAAATCAGGAACTTCATGACGGCATCAAACACTACTTAGTATCATACGCATACTTGGGGTATCCGGTTCTAAAGCCTTGATATCCTTTGACACCAACGACCCACTCTGAATAACAGAGGTAACACCAGGTCCATGTGTCCAACGTTCCTCCCACCAGTTCACAGAGGCAAGTATGACCTTCATGATTTGTAATAGCCATTAACAATATAAGATTTCATTGGGGGTGAGTATATGGGGGTATTTGGCCACACCTAGAACAATAGTGATAGTTGACAACCAGGTTTTGAATTGATAGAGTGACAAGGGCGTTGTATCTTAGGTGATGCAGGGCAGCCAACAAGTACCTCTGTATCAGGCCTGATACGCGATAACCTAGACTGTAGAGGTGAGTTTATGCAACAGATCGCTACTTGACATTATCCTGGGTTTTATTGATTTCTAATAAACACCCGATAGATGTCTGACCTATAGAGGAATCCAGTATGGTGAAGGTTGTATCAGTTGAGATACATGTACCATTTAGTAGTGCATACGTATATCAATTAAGGGTTGTGTGCATCAGCATCAGTATGGTGCATTGAGAGGATAGGGGCAGGTTCCATGGAGGGGACAATGGGAAAGAGTAGTGTGTGTGTTCAGATATTGTAAATCCTGTGCACATGAATGAGTATCAGTGACCTGGTAGCAGGGCAATGCCCAACAAGCACATAAGGGGGTCTGTAGCAAGATTAGGGTATATACATTTTAAGGACCATTAATAAATTGGTAAATGGTAGCATACAGGGCATAGAAAGACCTATAGGAACAAGAGAAACCATTTGGGATTTCCTGTAGGACATATCAGCTGATAGTGAGAATAAGCACGTGCAATAATCGCAACAAATTGCAAGCTTGAGAATCCTACAAGCTGCTACACATGGCCATTTGCATCAGATTATATATATATATGCATATGATGTTTCACTTATCTATAGTAATCAGTTATTTTGTATGATGGTGCCGTCACTTGTTTGCACCACCCTTCCTTAGTAATTCAGGCTCTGTGTTCTTCAATAAGTAGGTAACCTGATATTCCCATTTTGTTAGATTCTTCAAACCAATTTGTGGCAACAGTAGATAAGCCATCCACTGTCTTGCATTTATGCAGGCTCATTACCCATGTTGTGTTTCAAATTACTTTTTGAAAACCTTGTTAATGCTTGGACAAGGAAATCAGTATTCATTCGATTGATAAGAAAAGGGAAAATGAGTGGCAGTCTAAGGACAGGTTGACTCTAGAGGAGTGGTGTCTCTATGGTCCAGTTTTGAGAATTAGACAGACGGAAGCATATATGCATAAACCAAGTCAACTTACCTGGTAGGGAAATCAAATTCAATAAAGACAAAAGACTGATACCTCAATTAGATGAAATAAATTGTTGTTTTAATTTAGTTATTGACATAGTAAATTCACAAAACAGGTTACTTGGATATTGACACAGATTCTGACTCGTGCCAGCAGCTCAGGACCTAAGACAAGTATACCTTGCCTTTCTACACAGCTTTATTTACATGCACTGTCTTTTATTATTATCCAGTTTTCATCATATTATTGCCATGTATCTTTCATACTCTGTTTTTATGCTTGTATCATTGCTATATAGACAGTGTTCACTGTTAGCCTTGTATCTTATTGGACGTATTCATTGAGCCTTGATCGAGTCGTGTCGTGAGTCGTGAATCGAACTGCTGTTTCCTCCGTGTCTTGAACCTTGAAGCTAACCTGCGAGTCCACGATAGGGACGAGGGTTAGTAGTTATTGGTCCACACCTGCGAGTCCACACTAGGGATGAGGGTGATGCTAGCATGCGAGTCCACACTAGGGACGAGGGTTAGTAGTAGATGCTAGCCTGCGAGTCCACACTAGGGACGAGGGTTAGTGGTATAGGATTTATGCCTGCGAGTCCACACTAGGGACGAGGGTGATGCTAGCCTGCGAGTCCACACTAGGGACGAGGGTTAGTAGTAGATGCTAGCCTGCGAGTCCACACTAGGGACGAGGGTTAGTAGTTCAAACCTGCGAGTCCACATTAGGGACGAGGGTTTGAGTATTCGTTTCGGTTATCCGTTGACATCTTAACATGAGTTCTCTAGTCCTTATTCAGCAGTCCATCTATGTGTAGACAGTGTATAGATTCGTGCTTTATTCATTGCTCAGTCTTACTTGCTTATTCTTTATTTTTCTCCATGCATACTAAACTGTTAGAAAGGCTCGTTTTTATGTATCTTGCTAGTCCTCTGAGGACCTGATGATCTCTTCAGGTTAGCCGAGTTGAGTTAGGAGTAGACCAGAGGGTTGAGCCAGCATCAGATCGCATCGCTTGCACTTTAGGTGGTCTAGATTAGCAATTTTTATTTCAGTTAGTTACTCCATATATTCCTCTATTTTTTCGTCTATTGGTAGTGGATTTGTGTCCATCGGACGTGACAGTGATTCTTGATATTCAGTTTATTCATTATTATTCAGTTCATATCTTTTTCATTGATCTTGGCCGTGACATGATTATTCCTGTGGATGAGATATAGTTTTTCCGTGATTCTAGATTGCTGTGACTTGAGTATAGACAGCGTACTACCGTTGACACTGCGGCGTAGGCTGGGCTTGGACACGTTTCGTATCCGAAAAGCGGGTACGGGTCGTGACAATTATGTTTGCTAAAATTTTTTTTTGAAGGTCTAAATAGTGAATGGATCTAGATTCTAAATAAAGATAGAGAAGTAAGAATGATCAAACTAATAGAGAAATTGAAAATAGATTTGCTAAGAAGGAGATTAAAAAAAAATTAATCTTAATCCATAAATAGCAAAAGAGTATAGATCCTAAGAGATGCTAGAGTCTGATAAAGACATGGAAAAAAAATAACCCCTGAAAGCCATGTGACACTAAAAGATATATAAAATCAAGAAAATAATATAGACAGTAAAATATATCATCATACAATCGGCCTAATCCGGGTTTAGGTACATGCATAAGCAAGGTAACCTACGAAACTATAAACAAGCAAAACAAATAGATATTACAAATAGATAATTTCGGTCCTATGTTATGACATGATGAATATAATCTAAGTGTTCTAATTATTTCTAAAGTCTGTTTTCCTAAAGTCATACATAGACCTAAGTCAGATTGCAGGACTGTATGCTGGTCTAGACTAAGTTGACTAGACCAATTTTGCATAACTGGCCTGCATGGGCCACCACTAAAAATATGTCACGACCCGATCCCAAATTGTTGGGTCGAATCAGATCATGCCCAGTCTGCACCATTGTGAGACGACGACAGTAAGCTGTATCAAGCAGTGAAACACAACACACATAAATCTAACGGAAATAAAAAATATTTTATTGAATTGGAAAAGGGTCTGAAAAAAACAAACATTAACAATATTTAATCATTACAACTGTTTTCTGAAAAGAAAAAAAATAATAAAGAAAGTGCTAAGCCAACATTCTAGGGTTCTTGGGTTCCTGGTTCAGCCTCTGCGGGACCCAAGTCTGTCCCGTAGAAAATGTAATAAGGCAGCTCCGCTTCGTCGCTGTCACCTAAAAATGTTGAGTCTCCAGTCAGGAGGGAGGAAAGTACAATTCATGCTAATTTGATAATTGAAATAATAATAGAATCATGCACTTTTAAACAATTTAAAATAAACAGTTCTCCAGCAGTTAAAATATTGTGATGTGAATAGGCAATGAATATGACCGGCTTGGGTTGTACAGTGAATGATATGGCTTTATCCCCGTGTGTATGAGGGGTAAGCTAATACAGTTCTAAATTATTACTTTGGATGTGGTCATACTCATTACAATACTCCCCCAGTTCCCAAACAGTTATAGTAGTTACAGTAGTTACAGTCAGTGCTCTCAGAGAGAGTTCCGTGTTGCATCGTGGTTTAAACTTGCATTAAAACGATTACTAAATAATTGTAAACTAACACAAAATGTACTTGCATCTGATAATCCCTTGACGTGGAAAGCGACGAGTAGCAGGTAACCGTTTGGGCTTAGGGTCCCGAACCTACAGATTCGTAACACCAGGTTCAGCAGCTAGAAATAATTACACTATAATCCTTAAGGGCAACGCCAACTAGTTAATTAGGGCTAAGTCTGGTCGGGTTGAAAATAACATAATTTTGTTAATAACGTTGAAAAATATTTATATTTTAGATACTAAGTTACAAAATAATCGTTTTAGTAAAAATACAAATTTTTAACGTACTAATTAAGGGTAAAAAAATTATTGTTTAATCGTATTATATAAATTAGTATTTTTTATGTAATTACCAAATTACGCGAAAATACGATTTACTAAAAACCCAATTTTTGACTATTATTCACAAAATAAGGAAAATAATATTTTAACTGTATTTAATAAATTAATATTTTACCAAAATTATGATTTTTCTCCAAAACTAATATTCGAATATTTTAATTAGCTAGAAATCATTTTCCGGTTATTGTTACTAAAAATGTTATTCAAGACCAAAATAATTCATTAATGAACATTTTTATTATTAAGAGAAATTATTTACCGAACAATATTAATAAAACGATTTTTCTTAGAAAATATATTTCTTAACCATTTTTCGTAATAAGGGAAAATAACTTTTTGAATAATAAATATAGTACTTTATATATAAAAATACGATTTCTTGCCAAACTAACGGTTTTAAATTAATAACAAAACTTTTTTTTTTTCGATTAAAACCATTTATTTAACGAAATTAATTATTTGCAGTTAAACGCATTTATGGAAATAATATTTCTATTATTTATTTTAATTATTGAGAGCTTTGGTATAAAACATGTTTTGGAAATATATATATATATATATATATATATATATATATATATATATATATATATATATATATATATAAGTTTTCAGACATAAAATAATATCTCTACCAAAATTACTAACAAATTCTTTTTTCGTAATTATTAATTATTCTAACCAATAATCATTAAATATTATGCCATAAAAGCTAACATTTAGACAATTAAATATTCAAACATTTTCATAAACAAAACCTAATTCTTTTAAGAAACATTTTTTTTTCTTTTAGAAACAAAATTAAATTAATTAGAAATATGCTTACGTTCTCATGACAATTAATTCCATAATTCTACTCAATAATTTAAACACTACAACTCCAACATAACAAATTAATAACATTATTACAGCACTAAAACTAATTCTAATTAAACAGGAGACACAAATTGGGTTCTGTGATAAAATGACAGAAGGTGATTAGGAAAGGGGTTACCAAACGGTTGCACGAAGGAGTACCGAGGGGAGGCCTCGGACTCGGAACAATGCCGGGATGACGAGCACGGACACAAGTGCGCACACGGGCGGACACGTGGGAAAGACACCCGACGACGGAGCACGCGCGGGAGACGACGGCGCCGGCGGAGGGCGCGCAGGAGGCGTCGGGGACGGGCTCGGAAGGTGGGGGAGTGCGGTCTGGATTCGGAGAGGACGACGAGACAAACGCGACGGTGGTCTCGGATTTGGATTTGGTGGAGTAGGAAGAGAGTTATGAGAAATTTATTGAAGGAGAAGAAATGACGTTTCTGTGGAGAAGAGATTTTTGAAGAGTTACGTAATGGTTGAGATGCGGAGAGGGGGGTGTGCTCGCGGGTTGAGGGGAGAGACTAGAGAGAGGAACGTGGGTTTGAATGGATTTGGGTATGGACTTGGATTGTGGGTTTAAGTTATTGGGTTGGGCTACAATGATTTGAGAGCTTGGGTTTAAGGCTTAACAAAATAACTAATAAAAATAAAATAAAATTAAGCATGGGCTTCACACCTATTTTGAAGGATGATCAGTGTAATTAGTTTAAAAATAGAAGTATTCCGTATTATAATCCTAAAACTTAAAGAATAGTCAAATAAATAACCTTTTTTTGTTTTAAAAATGTTATGGTAATGCATGTTTTTGACTTTCTAAACACATAAAATACGAAAATTTTAGGCGTTTAAAATTTTTATAACCTTTTGGCTTTGTTTGTGTGTAAAAAATGCCAAATTGTAGGACGTATTTTTACTCTCCCCTTTTATTTGCTAATCTTTCGTCTTCTAAATTAATCATGCGCATCAAGAAAAACGTCCATCTTTTGAAATTTTTATTTCCAAACAAACTTTAATATAAATATGTTCACATAATAATAGCAAATGAAAGGGAGTAAAATGCTAAAGTGTACACCATAAAACCTCAGGAGTTCATTTCCCCGAGTCTTCCGCCATCTCCTATTTTCCTTCCTCCTCCGCCAAACTGAGTAAAACCCTCTTCGCCTGACTGCAGCTACTCCTCTCCATCCCCATGGCTGCCACCGCCTCTCTCCTCACCTTCTCCCCCGCCTTCCCAAACCCTAACCCTAATTCTCGTCGATACGGGACTACACCCCCCATCGGCGTCCTCTCCCGCCTCCCTTCCTCTCCTCCCTACCGATCCCTCAGCTTCGTCGCCAGGAGACGCCTCGATCTCGGCCGGATGATCTCGCCGCTCGTTCCCTTTGCCGCTTCGCACGAGGAATCGGTGAGTCTCCTCTACTCCCCAGATCTAGCCGATTGTTCTGATGCAACTTTTCTTCTTCATAACATATGATTAGGGTTTGGAATGAGCTGTATAATTAGAAACTTAATGACTTATTAAGTTGTGTTTCATCACTTGCATCCTTGAAATATGCTAAATTTACTTGTCTAAAGAGAAAAAAGGTGTAATTTTGCGGAAGAGTTCTGATTTTGTATCGGCGGCAAAGCATGGATGCATAGGAGTTGTATTGGTAGCTTTAGATGGGTCATGGGTGTATTAGAATGGGACTCAGGAAGAATCCGCTATTTTTGGAATCTCGGTATTGAGAAGAAAATGTGCGGTCTACATGGAGTGCATTGGCATTTGAAATTGGTCGGAAGTGTTTCTTGTGTATTGCTTGATAGTTTCTCGTTGTATCTACAAAGTTTCACAATTGTACAAAACGTTGCGTCTACTAGGTGTTGGGATGGATGATGATGGAAGGGTGTTGGCATTGGTAGGGTGTTGGCGTGTGGTTGCTTGAGCAGGTGCTGTCAGTCGACATCTGCGTGAATATAGGGATGGGACCACCATGTGGATGCCAGTGAGAAAGGTCGGGTTAGTTGCTGTAGACCTTGCCGGCGACAGCTGCCATGGTTCAAGGTGCTCAAAACAGGCACCGGTGCAGACAAGCACTGTGAGAACCTCATTGATTGTCGAATGGAAGCCAACATCATTAAACCTCACTTTGACTGATTTAGTCAGTTGCTGATTGAGATTTTCTGTAGTGGAAGAAACAATCTTTCTTGGTTGTCAACATTGTTGTTTTCCAATTCCACAAGAGCCTGCCATCAACATCCACTCACATCTTTCTCCTTCCTCTCCTTAGAAGTTGAAACTCATGTCTCAACTAACAATGTACCCAACAGGAGTCTGCAACTTTTTGAAGAACAGAAATGGATATAAACTGATTTTGGGTGTCAAGATTGCCGGAAACCCAACTCTGCTCAATCTAGGTAAAACCTGACCCATAATTTATGGCAACCAAATTAAGGCTTTGTTACATTACACAAATTTTGGACTCGGTGTTTTTTTAATATAAAAAACTGCACTGCTTATTTGGTTGGTCTAGGCATCGCCACCCTTACCAGGTTACTACAAATTGGACCGCAATCTAGTGACTTCTAGGTGCTTCTGATATCCTGTTCAAATATGTCACGTTCCGATTCCGTAAAATCGATAGTCGTCCCCCGTGCGTGATGCTGTGTGAGCCTAAGTTGCGCTCACACAAGGGGCGATCATAAAGTTATCTAAAACACAAATCAGAGTACGCATAGATATTGAACAACACACTTGCATAGAAGAAAAGCTTTTTTTATTGTTAATGAACAATATTTACATAGACTCGAATACACGAAGAGGATTGCTGCGCGGGCTTACAAACTGGACACAAAATATGATATTCGTTCCATATATTATATCCCATTACTCGAAACAAAACATATAAACACCTTTTACTATGGCTTCTTTGATACACTTGAGCGGGGTCTTCAAAATGTTATTAACAAGCCTTTGCACTTGAGCAAGGCTTCAAAAGTGAGGGTGAGCTTTGAAACGTCTGTCATGTCCCAGTACCGAAATACGGAGGCGGACTAGGCCAGCTACTCCATATGAGGTATACAAACGTCATACGGCGATCGTGGCTGTCGAGAGACTAGGGGGTGTATGCTACATTCAAGTCTCCTATGGTCACACCGAACATCTATGTCTCAATCATTCTGTCACGTCCCGCTTCCCGGATGGAAGGGTGACGTCAGAAACACATCTCCAGGCTACGCGCCGAAATCGCGATTGTCGCCCGTAATATCAGCAAAATGGAAAATACTAGAAATTTCATAACATTAAGCATATTGTACAGGAAACTTTTCCAACAATTCTTATACAGATTTATTACAAAACAAATGCATAATGACTGAGAAGTTCTCGTCCTAGCTATAAACAATGGTTTACTCCTCGAGGTATTGCGGCGATACTTCAGCAGAGACGTCTTCTTCTTCACCTAGTGAACAAAACTAGGTCGTTTAGAAACGACAAGCAAGTCCTCGGTCAAGGGCGATGAAATATAAATAAATAAAATTGAAAGATGCGGTTTTCTTTAAAAAGACTTATGCAACTGCATATATGTATGTATATAAGCATATATATATATATGTATATATATATATATACCCTTAATTTTTACTAAAATAACACATGTAACCATCATCCTACTCCAGGGATTGTGAGATTTCCGAGCTTCCCTTGAGCTTTCTGTAAGATTTGCTTCCCTTGAGCAAACTGCCTACCCAAGGTAGGTATGAGTTACCCTTGGAGTAAGATGAAATCTAATGCAATTGAGAACAATAATCTGAATAATTCTCTAGATGCTTCCCGTGAACAATCCCGTTAACCTGGGATCAGGCTGTGAATTCCGAGCCTCCCTTGGGCTAAACATCTATTTGATGTTACTGTCGAAATAGATGAATTGATTTCCGAGCCTCCCTTGGGCTAGTACTCTCTATTTGAAAATAGAAGTACGGATTTCCGAAATACTGATCAGCTTTTGTTGTTATTATGTTACGGGATATCTAGGAATATTCAGTTGTTCTCCCCGCCCAATGCTTCCTATATATGAAACTTTCTAAAATTTTCCAAAAGTCAGAAAATTTAACTATCTCTAGAATTTCTCAAAATTTTTGGCAGAGTCTCCTTTGTATTTAGGAGCCCCGCAAATTTACAGAAAACATATATAAATGGTAAGAAAATATGGGCTCGCCGACCCCTTCGGTGGAGCAACTCTCAACACCGGAACCACGCAAATAAAAATTGGGCTCGCCGACCCCTTCGGTGGAGCAACTCTCAACACCGGACCATGCAGTTTATATAAAAAGTAAAGCAGGATAAATAATTAGACACCTTTTACCTTTTGGCAAGCGAGGGAATAAGCATATTTTACCTTTCTTTAGCAATCAGTCGGAAGGCGATTTTTGCAATTAGCAAGCAATACAATGATGGCCATAATTTTCCCTTGCAAGTTATACTAGGCAACATGTAGAGACTTAAAATGAAACCATGTATATATATATATTTATATACTAGGTAGATAGTATGTAGATACTATACATATATTTGCATATACTCATATATCATGTATATAGATAATAGGTATGTATATATACATTATGTAGATAGTACATATATATAATATGTATAGATGTATTTGTAGATAGTTTATAAACGATATGTATGTATATATATATATATTATGTAGATAGTACATATGTATACAATATGCATAGATGTATTTGTAGATAGTTTATATACAATATGTATGTATATATATTATATAGGTAGTACACATATATATATACAATATGTAATATGTATGTATATATATATATATATAGATAGCGTACACATAAAGGAATTAAGAACGTAGAAAATAACAAGTCGTCATACTTTACCTTCCCGTGAATGGTTCTGTTGTTCAGTTCCAAAATTTTTTTTTTATGACAACTTACCATTGGAGAGTCCCATATGTTCATTTGTGTTTGTTTGTTCATGGAGAGTCCAATAGTTCCTGTCCATAAATCGCAAGTCCAAAGTTCGTGTTCGAAATTGATTTCTCTACTTGTGTCTATTCGATTATTCACTTGTTCGAAATATCATACCATAAATATTTAATACTTTTGTTTATGTCAAATTAAACATCTACTAGAAATTAGAATTTGCAACATTTTAATATATCATGACTTGATTTAAAAATTATTAAATTTCAGAATTTTACTAAACAAAATTCAGAGATATTATCCTAACTAATTATATTCCAAACTTATAATATGAAATTTCAGATTTTTGAAGATTAAACCCTACAATTTCAATTTTCTGGTATTACCAAATTATTCATGAAGCTATAATTTCAGAATTTTAACATGATAATAAAAGAATAATTATGAGTTCCATTAACCTAGATGGAAATATTGAGAAGAAGAAGGAGAGGAGGACTTGCCTTGGGTGGGGAATGATCCAAACTTCTTCACAAACCCTAATTAGAACCCAAAAGCAAAATTACTTTGTTAGTGACCTAACCTAGTTGGAATTGAACTAAAACATAGGGATTGAGGAAGAAGAGGAAAAATTACCTAGGTTTCCCTCCTTGGGGAAGTTGGAGTAGAGGGGGAAGGAGGTGAAGATGGAGTGGATGAGGAGGAGGTGACCCGGAGGGGGCGGCCAGCGGCGGCAGCGGGCGGCGGGCGGCGGCAGGCGGCGGCAGCGGGCAGCAGCAAGGGAAAAGGGGGGTCGGGTGAGTGTGGGGAGGTGTGAGTGTTTTTGTTTTTTTTTTTTTTTTCCTTTCCTTCTCTTAAGTGTGTGTGTGTGTATAAATAGGGAGAGAGAGGGTGAGTTGCTGGTGGGGTGTGGGTTTTGTGTGTGTGTGTTTTTGTGTTAAGGGGGGGGATTTATATAGAAGGGTGAGATGGTGAGGTGTGTTTGTGTGTTGGGGTGGAAAATTTAAATGAGAGGGTGGTGAGGTGTCCCCCCCCAATTAAATACATGGGACACATAATCCTTCTCCATTCTTCTTTATTTCTCTTTTTTTTTTTTGAAGCAAATAGCAATAATAAATAATATTAATAATAATAATAATAATAATAATAATACTAAGAGTATGACAAGTCTACTCCCCTTAGAGAAATTCCGTCCTCGGAATTTAAAATAATTAGTACAACGATTTATTGCTCACCTGGTTTATGGAAATAGATACGGATATTGTTTCCGCATATCTTCTTCCTTCTCCCAAGTTGAATCTCCAGGCGAATCCTTGCTCCATGCGACTCGTACTAATGGAATGATCCGATTGCGGAGTATCTTCTCTCTTCGGTCCAAGATCCCAACGGGTTTCTGTTCAATCCGTAGTGTAGGTCCAACAGAAATTTCTGAATGGTCGAGTATATGGCTAGGGTCCGACACATATCTTCGCAATTGAGAAACATGGAATACATTGTGAACTCCCTCTAGTGTTGGGGGTAAGGCAAGCCGATATGATACATTTCCTACTTTCTCCAATATGTCGAAGGGCCCAATGTATCTCGGACTCAGTTTTCCTCTGGTCCCAAATCTGATTGTTCCCTTGGTTGTTGAGATTTTCAGAAAGACATGATCTCCAGGTTGAAATTCCAGTATTCTTCGATGCTTATCAGCCCACATCTTCTGTCTATCCTGGGCTGCTTGCAAGTGACTTTTTATTGCCTTGACTATATCCACAGTTTGTGTCACCAGTTCTGGTCCTAACAACTGTCTTTCTCCTACGTCGGTCCAGCATACCGGCGATCTGCACTTTCTACCATACAGTGCTTCAAAAGGAGCCATTTTGATACTATCATGATAACTGTTGTTATATGAAAATTCCACCAGATGTAGATGATCATCCCAAGCTCCCCCAAAATCTAAGGTACAAGCTCTCAGCATGTCTTCTAAGGTCTGAATTGTTCTTTCAGACTGGCCGTCTGTTTGGGGATGGTAAGCGGAGCTATATTTCAACTGGGTGCCAAGATTTTCCTGCAAACTTCTCCAGAAATGTGAAGTAAACCTGGTATCCCTATCTGACACTATACTTACGGGTACCCCATGCTGACTCACAATCTGCTTCAAATACATATCTGCTAATACTTCTGTTGATTGTCCTACTCGAAAAGGAAGAAATCGAGCGGACTTAGTGAGTCTATCTACAATGACCCAAATAGCATTATTTCCTCTTTGGGTCCTAGGCAGTCCTGTCACAAAATCCATGGTAAGATGCTCCCATTTCCACTCGGGGATAGGTAATGGTTGGAGAAGTCCTGCTGTCCTCTGATGTTCTGCTTTCACTTGTTGGCACACAAGACATTTAGATACAAACCTGGCGATTTCTCTCTTCATTCCATGCCACCAAAATGTCTGTTTTAAATCTTTATACATCTTAGTGCTGCCTGGATGAATGGAATATTGCGAACTATGAGCTTCAGACATGACCTCTGTTCTCAAATCTCCACTGGGCACACATAATCGATCTCCGAATCTTAGCGATCCATCCGGATGCTTCCTTATCCCGGTCTGGAGTCCTGCCTCCGTTTGTTTCCAAAGTTTCTGCAATTTTGAATCATTTTGCTGTCCTTCTTTAATTCTATCTATTAAGGAGGATTGTATTTGTAAATTTTGCCATATCCCATCAGTTACCGGGCATACTACTTCAATTCCCATTTTTCTTAGATCCTCGAGGATTTCCTTAGGTATATTTATAAGGAAAGCTTCGGGTCTTCTACTCAGAGCATCAGCCACCTTATTGGCTTTTCCTGGATGATATTCTAGCTCCATATCAAAGTCTTTCAGCAATTCTAGCCATCGTCTTTGTCTCATATTGATTTCTTTTTGTGTGAAGACATATTTTAAGCTTTTGTGGTCTGTATATATTTTAATTCTCTCCCCATATAAATAATGTCTCCATAGCTTAAGGGCAAATACCACAGCAGCAAGTTCAAGGTCATGTGTTAGATAATTTCTTTCATGTGTCTTCAGCTGTCGAGATGCATATGCTATGACTCTTCCATGTTGCATTAGTACACACCCCAGGCCTTTGCCTGATGCATCACTATGTATTTCATATCCGCCTGAGCCAGATGGTAATGCTAGTATTGGGGCTGTAATTAACCTTTCCTTTAACTCATCAAATGCTGCTTGACATTTTTCCGTCCAGATAAATTTTTCTTCCTTCCGGGTAAGACGGGTTAAAGGTTCTGCAATCCTTGAAAAATTCTCCACGAATCTTCGATAGTAACCAGCTAGTCCTAAAAAGCTTCTGACTTCTGCTACGGACTTTGGTGTTGGCCAAGACTTAACTGCTTCTATTTTCTTCGGATCTACCGAAATCCCTTCTCCGCTGACAATATGTCCTAGAAAAGGTATTTGGTCCAGCCAAAATTTACATTTGCTAAGCTTGGCATATAACTGTTCTTCCCGCAAGGTTTGCAGTACAATTCTCAAATGTTTCTCATGTTCTTCTTCACTTTTGGAGTATATAAGAATATCATCAATGAATACAATTACAAATTTATCCAGATATTGATAAAATATTCGATTCATCAGGTCCATAAATATAGCTGGTGCATTTGTTAACCCGAATGGCATAACTAAGAATTCGTAATGCCCATACCGAGTCCTAAATGCAGTTTTTGGAATGTCTTCTTTTTTCACCTTTACCTGATGGTATCCAGATCTTAAATTAATTTTTGAAAATACCCTTGTCTCTCCTAACTGATCAAACAGTTGATCAATCCTAGGTAAGGGATATTTATTCTTGATGGTAACCTCATTCAAGGCCCTATAGTCAATCACCAGGCGTAAGGTACCATCTTTCTTTTTCACAAATAATACTGGTGCACCCCATGGTGAAGCACTAGGCTGAATAAATCCCTTTGATAACAATTCCTTTATTTGTTTATTTAACTCAGCTAGCTCCTCTTTGTTCATTGGGTATATCTTTTTGGCTATGGGTGCAGCCCCTGGTATTAGATCTATAGAGAATTCTACGGCTCTATCTGGAGGTAGTCCTGGCAATTCTTCTGGAAACACATCCTTGAATTCTTCTACTACCCTTGGAAATATTTGCTCTGTTGATTCATGTAACATTACGGGTAACTCAAATTTTACTAATTCATCTGCATTGAATTCATTCTGGTCCCTTACAAACTCATATGACTCTCCGTCAGGGAGTTGGAATAAAATTTTCCCTTGTCCACAGTCTATATTAGCTAAAGTTGCAGTCAACCAATCCATACCCAATATTACATCATAATTGCTTGTCGGAAAGACAAGTAACCGGGTACGAAAAGCTCCTCCACCCAGTTTTATGGGGCATTTACTACATACTCGACTAACTTCTACCACCCCATTTCCCGTGAGGACTCTTAATGGTTTAGTTAGAGGTTGAGAATCTATCTCACGTTGTGATATAAAGGAAAATGCTATAAATGAATGGGTGGCCCCGGAATCAAATAATACTGAAGCTGGATATGAGGAAACTAGAATAGTACCTGAAACCACTTCTCCTGGAATACTTGCATCTTCAGCTCCTATTACGAACGCTTGGCCTTGCCTATTTCTCTTCTTCTTATTATTATTCTGAGCTTGAATCGCCCGTTGTACTTGTTGGAACTGATATGCCTGAGGGGCATAGGGCGGCCTTTGCTGATTTCCATTGGTTCTGACAGCTTGTGGTGGTGCCTGAATCATCGGTCGTGGTTTGGTCTCCTGAAATAACGGTCGGTAACCCGGGTTGAAGCCTTGTGGGATTGCTCCAATCACAGGCAGCTGAGGACACTGACCGGTCGAATGGTTTCCTGCTCCGCACTTTAGACAAAGTCCCAATCTTCTCCTACATACATTTCTTTTATGTCCTGGCTTCCGGCAGTAGTCGCAGATAATGAATTTGTCTGGGTTGCCATTCTGCGGACGCTTAGGTGGTCCCTGCCAATGATTCTTGGAGGATGCCCCCTCCTCAAAACTCCTCTTAGGTTGTGGAGACCGGAAAGGTTGTTCTTCTTTCAGTATCCTTTCTTGGTCTCGAGCAGCTTCTGTTACTTCAGAAAAGGTCTGGCACCGATAGGACGCGACCCTACTTTTCAATTGGGTCCCAAGCCCTTCCAAGAACCTAGAAATTTTTGTTTCTTCATCAGCTATCATGTGAGGGGCGAATCGACTGAGTCTGGAAAATTCCACAGCATACTCATCAACGGTGCGTTTTCCTTGTTTAAGGTAGTTAAATTGTCGCTCTAATTCTATCCGTGCTGATTTAGGATAGAATCTCCCTTCAAATTTCTTTTTGAATTCCGCCCATGTCATATCTTCATCAGAGTCTTCCGGATATTCAGCACTCCACCAATATCCAGCGATGTCTTCTAACTGGATGCGAATTGCTGGCACCATGTCCTCAGGTCGAAGCTTTGCAGCCTTCATTAGACCCTCGATGGTTTTCAGCCATTGTCCTGCTTCTATTGCGTTCTCAGTCCCCTGAAACTTAGGCGGCTTTAGATCCCTGAAGTCTTTTAAGGCTCTGTCCCTTGTATTATTGGAGTTCTGCATTTGCTCCAATATTGTAGTATTGGTAGCCTGAGCAGCATGGGCTTGTTGATTATTAGACTCCAATAATTGCTGGAATAGCTTAAACATGTCGGCTACAGTTGGTTCCTGCGGGGACGTATTAATTTGCCGATCGTGGTTGTCCATATCCTGAAATTAAAAATGCAATTCTTAGGGAATCATCCAAAATGTTTTATCTATAACACAAGTGTATTTACAACCACATTTATATTTCATTTTTGAATGAGAGTGGTACAAAATGATACTTCCACTCTCATTTCACATCTACTTTATCCCCCCTCTTTTTTTTTTGTACTACATCTACTCATGTCACCCATTCCTCCCAAAATGTGACATGGTGATCTATTTTACTCTATACTTGTACATATCCAACATATAGTACAACTGACAAAGACCTTCTTCTTCACTTGTACAGGTTCATCTTCCTATTCTACTGCCTCAATGAGAACTCTGTCTTCAGCAAGGATTTCTACTTCTGGATGTAATCTTTCAAAGTCTTCTAGGGTTCCCTCATAACCATGCAGTGCAATATAGAAGCGATTTGGATCCCGAACATAGAGACAATATGTGATATTCTCAAAATCAACTTCAGCGCCATCCTCGATGTCTCGGATGATGGGACGCCTGACTCCATAGAATATCTGGTAGACATGCACGTCGTACCAATCGGGTGCGCTCCACATGGTTCTAGCATACCGTTGGTATAGATATAGGGAGTAATCACTTCCATCCCATTCTAAGCTGGACATGAATAGATCCATACCTATACTCATTATATCCTTAAGTAAGAATTACCTATAGGAAATATATGAATTTAGAAAAGGCATATTTTTATACATCTTTATAGTACAATAAGCCTCAGGACTTACATATTTGGTAGGTTGCATTCTAACTATATTCAAGACATATATATGTCAGACATTTACATATCATTTATAAGTTCATACTCCTTTATGCCTACTTGCACTCTTTATATACTTACATTCATATATTAATTATACTTAGTGACCTTAAATCCACATCTTCCTTATATTGTGAATCTTCACGTCGGGGTGATTCTGCAGCCATTCTTCTAAGGTGCCGTTACGGTCAGTTTCTGGATCTCCAGAGGGTTCCGCCTTGATCAGGATGTAGTAGTGCACTGAGTTATAGTACTCCTTTCTTTCGTCGTCTATGTCTGTCACTACTGGATATTTCAGTTCATAGTGGACCCCATAGGCTTCTATCATCCCTTTTGGCGCTACATGCCACATCTTTCTTACAAATGCATAATACTCGTCTAGGCAGTGGCTGTCATTTCCTAATCTTGCAAAGGGTACGAACCGTGACATGATCTACACCGGGAATTTCTTAGATTAGTATCTCTAAGACTAAGATTTTAGAGAGGAAACTGTAAAGGAAGATGCTACTAACTACTTATACTGCCTTCTTAATAACTTCTAAGGCATGGTGGTTATGTAAGTCTAGAACCTATGTCTATGTATACCTAGGTTCCATTCCTCGTATTTTCCATTTTGCTGACCTGCATGGGCCACCACTAAAAGACGTGTCACGTCCCGCTTCCCGGATGGAAGGGTGACGTCAGAAACACATCTCCAGGCTACGCGCCGAAATCGCGATTGTCGCCCGTAATATCAGCAAAATGGAAAATACTAGAAATTTCATAACATTAAGCATATTGTACAGGGAACTTTTCCAACAATTCTTATACAGATTTATTACAAAACAAATGCATAATGACTGAGAAGTTCTCGTCCTAGCTATAAACAATGGTTTACTCCTCGAGGTATTGCGGCGATACTTCAGCAGAGACGTCTTCTTCTTCACCTAGTGAACAAAACTAGGTCGTTTAGAAACGACAAGCAAGTCCTCGGTCAAGGGCGATGAAATATAAATAAATAAAATTGAAAGATGCGGTTTTCTTTAAAAAGACTTATGCAACTGCATATATGTATGTATATAAGCATATATATATATATGTATATATATATATATACCCTTAATTTTTACTAAAATAACACATGTAACCATCATCCTACTCCAGGGATTGTGAGATTTCCGAGCTTTCCTTGAGCTTTCTGTAAGATTTGCTTCCCTTGAGCAAACTGCCTACCCAAGGTAGGTATGAGTTACCCTTGGAGTAAGATGAAATCTAATGCAATTGAGAACAATAATCTGAATAATTCTCTAGATGCTTCCCGTGAACAATCCCGTTAACCTGGGATCAGGCTGTGAATTCCGAGCCTCCCTTGGGCTAAACATCTATTTGATGTTACTGTCGAAATAGATGAATTGATTTCCGAGCCTCCCTTGGGCTAGTACTCTCTATTTGAAAATAGAAGTACGGATTTCCGAAATACTGATCAGCTTTTGTTGTTATTATGTTACGGGATATCTAGGAATATTCAGTTGTTCTCCCCGCCCAATGCTTCCTATATATGAAACTTTCTAAAATTTTCCAAAAGTCAGAAAATTTAACTATCTCTAGAATTTCTCAAAAATTTTGGCAGAGTCTCCTTTGTATTTAGGAGCCCCGCAAATTTACAGAAAACATATATAAATGGTAAGAAAATATGGGCTCGCCGACCCCTTCGGTGGAGCAACTCTCAACACCGGAACCACGCAAATAAAAATTGGGCTCGCCGACCCCTTCGGTGGAGCAACTCTCAACACCGGACCATGCAGTTTATATAAAAAGTAAAGCAGGATAAATAATTAGACACCTTTTACCTTTTGGCAAGCGAGGGAATAAGCATATTTTACCTTTCTTTAGCAATCAGTCGGAAGGCGATTTTTGCAATTAGCAAGCAATACAATGATGGCCATAATTTTCCCTTGCAAGTTATACTAGGCAACATGTAGAGACTTAAAATGAAACCATGTACATATATATATTTATATACTAGGTAGATAGTATGTAGATACTATACATATATTTGCATATACTCATATATCATGTATATAGATAATAGGTATGTATATATACATTATGTAGATAGTACATATATATATAATATGTATAGATGTATTTGTAGATAGTTTATAAACGATATGTATGTATATATATATATATTATGTAGATAGTACATATGTATACAATATGCATAGATGTATTTGTAGATAGTTTATATACAATATGTATGTATATATATTATATAGGTAGTACACATATATATATACAATATGTAATATGTATGTATATATATATATATATAGATAGCGTACACATAAAGGAATTAAGAACGTAGAAAATAACAAGTCCTCATACTTTACCTTCCCGTGAATGGTTCTGTTGTTCAGTTCCAAATTTTTTTTTTTATGACAACTTACCATTGGAGAGTCCCATATGTTCATTTGTGTTTGTTTGTTCATGGAGAGTCCAATAGTTCCTGTCCATAAATCGCAAGTCCAAAGTTCGTGTTCGAAATTGATTTCTCTACTTGTGTCTATTCGATTATTCACTTGTTCGAAATATCATACCATAAATATTTAATACTTTTGTTTATGTCAAATTAAACATCTACTAGAAATTAGAATTTGCAACATTTTAATATATCATGACTTGATTTAAAAATTATTAAATTTCAGAATTTTACTAAACAAAATTCAGAGATATTATCCTAACTAATTATATTCCAAACTTATAATATGAAATTTCAGATTTTTGAAGATTAAACCCTACAATTTCAATTTTCTGGTATTACCAAATTATTCATGAAGCTATAATTTCAGAATTTTAACATGATAATAAAAGAATAATTATGAGTTCCATTAACCTAGATGGAAATATTGAGAAGAAGGAGAGGAGGACTTGCCTTGGGTGGGGAATGATCCAAACTTCTTCACAAACCCTAATTAGAACCCAAAAGCAAAATTACTTTGTTAGTGACCTAACCTAGTTGGAATTGAACTAAAACATAGGGATTGAGGAAGAAGAGGAAAAATTACCTAGGTTTCCCTCCTTGGGGAAGTTGGAGTAGAGGGGGAAGGAGGTGAAGATGGAGTGGATGAGGAGGAGGTGACCCGGAGGGGGCGGCCAGCGGCGGCAGCGGGCGGCGGGCGGCGGCAGGCGGCGGCAGCGGGCAGCAGCAAGGGAAAAGGGGGGTCGGGTGAGTGTGGGGAGGTGTGAGTGTTTTTGTTTTTGTTTTTTTTTTTTCCTTTCCTTCTCTTAAGTGTGTGTGTGTGTATAAATAGGGAGAGAGAGAGGGTGAGTTGCTGGTGGGGTGTGGGTTTTGTGTGTGTGTGTTTTTGTGTTAAGGGGGGGGATTTATATAGAAGGGTGAGATGGTGAGGTGTGTTTGTGTGTTGGGGTGGAAAATTTAAATGAGAGGGTGGTGAGGTGTCCCCCCCCAATTAAATACATGGGACACATAATCCTTCTCCATTCTTCTTTATTTCTCTTTTTTTTTTTTTGAAGCAAATAGCAATAATAAATAATATTAATAATAATAATAATAATAATAATAATAATAATACTAAGAGTATGACACATTCAAAGCGAGAAAACATCAATTAATGAACATATAAGATAAAGCAGTAAGGCGTCCCTGACGTTTCATCAAAATGGTCACGGGGATCTAGCTTTATAAGTTAGCTAGCCCAGAGAGTCAAAGTTACATAATTGTACTCAGCTGCAGTCTGATTTAATTACAAATTATGCGAGGACAAAATATCCAGATTTGTCGGCTAAACAGGTGCCGGGGGCTAAACGCCAGGACATAAGATATTAGAGTGATGGAGAAGAAACCCACTCAAGTCCCCCGCCAGCCATGCTTCTAGTATGCACCATTGACGTCAGGGAAGAAGTTCGGATCCTCAGGCTCTGCTACGTGATCTGGCCAACCAAAACCAGCGGGATCAGCCCCGAATAGCAAGTACCACAAGGGAGCACAAAAGAGTGAGATAAAATCCAAGCATAAAATAATATTGCAATAGTAAATAAAGCTTCCGGTCGTAACCTCGGGCCACAGCCTGTCCTAGCACGATAGACCAACCCAACAACCAAACAAGGACATGGGTTGGACCACGCACCATGACAGTCCATGTCCTTCAGCTACTAACGGATGGCTTAAGCACAGTCAAGTTGTTTTCCAAGCGGCCATTCAATCCTGCGTCTTTCTAAGTTTGGCGGGGTTATTCCCGATATATAGATTAAAAGGAATCCTCAGATCGTGTCAACCCAGCAGGGCTAGCCAAACCATAAGACATATAACACATTGATTATGCACCAGTCTCCCGAAGGGCTACCGCGCTAAAGCATTTAACACATAGCTCGTAGGAGTCGGATATAGCTATTCGCTATAGACGAATGGAACCATATCCGTGGCGGCCAACCCGACACGTCAGGCCTGGACCTGGGGTGGCTAGTATGGCACGATCTCGGGATTCTTTCCACCCAATGCATCTACCAAGTTAGTTGTCTAGTTAAACCTTAGGTTATACTTGGAGTTCACAAGTCGTGGTCACATGTTCACTCCTCTAGATGTCGTACATCGTACGAGTATCCCAAGAAAGAATCCGTACTGGCTCATGGAGTCATACGTATATACACCTTTCTTGGTGTAATGCAACACACAACACATACCACGCCATTGCTACTGACCATTACTTATGTAAATGCTGGACTCTTGGTGGTACTGGCAGGTATCATGTAGGAACACTTAGCGCATAGGATAGCACCTCGGTGCTCACGTAGATTGTACCTCGGTACACACATAGGGATATCCAGCCATCACATAGGTAGTTAGCTCAGAAATGAGGACTGAGACTCAAGAAAATAGGCGGCTGGGGCTCATGCGGCCAACGCTCATGCGACTGGGAAAGCAGGGGCTCCTGCGGCTGGAGGAGAAGGGCGCATGCGGCTATAGACAGCAGACCTATGCGGCTGGAAGATGGAGTCTTATGCGGCTCAGGAACTAATCAAGTATATGCGGTAATAACCCTGCGGCTAAGGCCTATGCGGCAGGAAAAGGAGATACTCATGCGGCTCAAGAAATCGGGCATATGCGGCAGTGGGAAAGAGGCGCATGCGGCTGGGAAAAAATCATGCATATGCGGCCAGAAGGAAAGGGCGCATGCGGCTCAAGAAACTAAGTCCTATGCGGCTAGTGAATCACTGGGCCTTATGCGGCCAGGTAAGACCGAGTCTCATGCGGCTCAGCCAATGCGGGTCATGCGGTCCGGAATGCACTTTATGCGGCTGAAACTGTCCAACGCCATGCGGCTGGAGAAGCTTATGCGGCTCAGATGCTCATGCGGCCGGGAATGCCATGCGACTGCGGCACGAAAGCTTATGCGGCTGGAAGATGCCATGCGGCACGAGAGGCTTATGCGGCTACAAAAGTTTATGCGGCCGGGAGTGCCATGCGGCTGCAAAGTTTATGCGGCTCAATGCTCATGCGGCTGCCGTTGCTTATGCGGCTGCAGGGGACTGTTCATCATCCCTGCCAGAGCCAGCATAGGCGAACCTCGGAGAAACCCAAATATTGCTTCGGCCATAACTTTCTCCAAACTAGTCGAAATTTAACTTTCCAAAGGTCAAAACTGTGTAGAATCAAATTTCCTACACCATAGGACCATTGGTTTTCGAAAATAGCCAAGTTTGATAGATCAAAACCATGAAAACCTATGAAACCCTAGTTTTTTAGGAACTTAGATCCACACGAATCTAGCCATCAAAATCAAAAGCTTCAAGAACTAAACTTGTAGAGAATGGAGATAAGAACAAAATAGACAAAATAATATCAAGGAAAAATCAAGAATGTAAAATGCACAAAATCTCCTCTTTTTGAGCAAGATGTACTTGTCTATGGGTGGTTGAGGGAAATAAATGGAAGAGTGAATGAGGAGAGAGTGAGGAAGAGGATATTAAATAGGGGTTGGGTTGGTTTAAGAAAACCCTAATCCCTAATCACTCCACAAATGACAATGCTAAAAAAGCTACATGCCACCATTAATAAATAATAAACAAAATTTATGCACATGCTAAATACAGAGGCCGTATACAGAATCCATGAAGAGTACGTATATCAGGATCGGGGAGTGACAACGTCTGAGCATCGCCTTCAATTCCACGGCACGCCCCCTTGGTTCGTAGCACCTGTGGAGGTGAGGGTCAGTATATTGTCGTGTGCTGATGAGTGAATAATTAAAATCTCACAATCTCAATTGTTATAGAAGTTATGTGAGACATGCAATAGTTTAGTGATCTTTCTAGCCATCCTAGTCAACTTTATACGAGCATTCAATAGGGCATAACAATGTAAACTACGTTGGATCTTACGCACGATAAAATCTCCGCCATGTATAAAAACTTACCTTGTTCTTCACTGTCAACCATATATCATTAGCTAAAGTAGTGTATATATGTGAATGTCACTGGCATGACAAATCATCCTGGACTATAGCTTGGTTTAGACGACGACACTTTCAGATCGGGTAGCGAGCTCCGTTGAAAGTTTTCGAATACCCGTGCTAGCATCTAGCACAACTATTGCAGTTCCTCCTAGGCTGAATCAATCCCGTGGCCCCGGGATACCATTCGAGAAACCAAATCCCTTGTGCATAACTTGTCCATGACCGTGCGAGACTAAAACTAGTTATTCTAGCATGATCTACAAATTGTTAAGAAACTTGACATTTATAGTGTTCTACTATCGTTTGAGCAATCAATATCATGTTCCGTATTATCGTTGCAACATTTATTCATCGATTCAATCACTACTTAACACAGTTCTATAGCAGACATATCATAAGTAAGCATGCAACAATTCTACGATTTGCAATTCTATGAAAACAAGCATGCAATATTGTGTCTTCGCATCTCTATATAGCATTTCATGTTATCAGTATCGTTGATTGATTGAAGAGAAAGAGTGTCACGCTCCGACCCGGAATCACCCGAATCATCGTCCTCGCAGGGGCCGTGATGCCGCACGAGCCTGTAGTTGTGCTCATGCAAGGCAAGATGACAAGTTCTCAAATGGTTATCTTTTGATTCGATATTAACAACGACTAGAAAACAGAGTATACGAAACAATTCTCTTTATTGATATCTGAAACTGAGATTACAATGGCTTTCGATAGCCTAACAATATATGCCAGATTGGCTATAACACTCAGGTTCTCTCTTGCCCACAAAGGATTTCACCGTTCCATACATCATGCCTTCTATATCTCATCCGCATCAATCCAGTTGCGTAGTCCGAGCGTCAATGCGATCGCACGCTTCAGTGCGCTTCGGCATTCCAAGTCTTAACACGTTCAAGCAACGCTTCGCCGCGAGCAATCCATTCCCTGCACCCTGCATGAAGCTGGTGGGGGATCAGTACGTTCGTCCTCGCATGTACTGAAGTAAAGATCTTCTTTCCAAACCGACATTGTAATATTTATGTTGAATCATGCAACTTAGCTTATGATCTTGCTATGTTCTCCTTAGGGTCAATTTCATGGCATCTTCGAAAGCGTAAAGCATGTTATCATATCAAGCATGTTATCGAATTGAATGTACAAGCAAGCAAGCAATCTCGTGTTTGATTCGTGGCGCGACTTCTTACGAAGTCGACGCACTCGCCCTTGCACCGATGCAAGGTGAATACGCCGCATTCCTTCCCTGTCATGTTATATGTGCATCTCTAAGCAGGATCTCTATACGGGACGCATATGCGCCTACACTTTCAACCTATCATTCCTTAACTATATGAGGGCCGTTGGCATATCCGCGCCGGAATGGACTAAAGGAGTTCCTTTCTTTTCTCTCCTTCTTTTCTCAATATTTGGTCGGGCTGTCCGACGTTTCACGGGTTGGGTCACATTCCAATAACCGAAACGTTTCCGCTGCATACCATCATTTGCGGCTTTTCCCATCTTGTTTAAGGATGTACGCCTACAAAGATTATTCGATTCCCTCCTAGGCCAAGCGGTTTCGGGGCGCATCCGGCATTTAACCGTTTGGGAGAAACACCCGTGCACGGGAGATATTACATTTTATCTCTCGTCCATTCCATTCGACCATGCAACGCCCTTATCATTCAAGCAATCTAATTCAAACAACCAAACATAGTCTTGAGTCCAAGACTCAGACTTTATCATCTCGCGTCTCTTTCGTTAACTTTCTGTGTTCTTACATTTCATACTTCGTTTCAATGATTCAATGGCATCGTGTCTCAACTCAATGCTCGTCAACCGAACGACCCGAAGGTCTTGAACACCTTTCGAGGCACCATGTCATATCCGACAGTTCCGCCACATTCATGCCACAACTGTATTCTCTCGCAACGAAGCCACATTTTATTATCCCGTGCACGTAGGCACGTTTCGACCGTATATCCATGTTCTATAACTTAGCATTCAATGTTCAGGGCTTGCGCGCTAGGGCGCTCGCCTATTGTCTTCCAATGTTCTAGCCGTCTAACTCGTGCACGAAGGCACGGTATGGTTCGTGCACTAAGGCACTCGCCGAGTACAGTTATCCCATGTTCTTGCGGCTTACGCACCGAGGCGCTCGCCTTTGTGATATCCAATGTTCCATAGCGACTCGTGCATTTGATGCACGTTCCATTTCAATTGTTCTAACCTAGTGTTCGACTCACACTATGATTTATCTCCGATCGGACCACGCCCGTGGCGTCGATAAGTTAACTTAGCATACAATAATATATTTGACTTATCGAATGAAGGAGTAAAAAGAAGTCAATCCTCCCACCTCGAGTCGATACGCCTTCGTCGTTTTGCCGAGCCGATGCGGCTCGATTTCATAACTTTGATGCACGGTCACTCTCCTGACTTAGCCATTCGAGCACTTCGTGCTTCATTGAATCATACGTCCGATTTGCCTTAGCGTGTCCAAGTCTCAGCCCGTCGCAAGGCGTCGATTTGATTTCGCGGACCCCTTACTAAATATTGCAAAAGATCGACCTCTAATATTTTCGCGTCAAAGTATAACCTGCACACGAAACCAACTAAAATCAATACTTGCACGATTCGGACTTGCGCCTTGGTCGATTCGATTTCTTAGAATCTTCGAGCCGATTCAGTGCACTCATCCTTCGGGGCAACGCGACGCTTCGCATCGATTCAACTCAATGCATTCTTTCGGGGCAAGGCAACTCTTCGCATCGACTCAGTTTGATGCGTTGCTCGGGACAACGTAACTCTCGTATCGATTCGCATCGATACATTTTTATTCGGTCAACGCGACTCATGAGTCAACGCTTCAGCGTAATGCGCCGTGCGGAGCGGGGCATTACAGAATATACCACTCAAAACAAGGTTCGTCCTCGAACCAAAACCAACACTCCGACTAAGTATTTTATAGATCGTTTCACGATCTCGTTCCACTAACGTTGTTCAGTTTCACACTATCTCGCAAGCTTTTCATTGACTTTTCAAGTCATCCCTGCAGCTCGATTTGAATTTTGTATACAACTCGATTTGGATTCATACCTATATTCAAGGCGTCCCGAAGATATATGTATTTTGACCAATTCCAGTGGTAGCAAATTGGAACAAAGCTGACAGGTAAATTTCAATCCTATGCTTGCCATCTCGTACTCTCGATCGGACTTATCCTTAGCAACTGTTCTCGAAATTTTATCGCATACGTATATTCGATACATACGTGATTCATTCAATAAAGTTACTGTACGCTACGCGATTCAAAATCGCCTTTCTCATTTCGTATGTTTCATATGGACTACCAACTCTATGCGTCGCGTCAAGCCGTCGCGCATCCAATCACAACGAGTCTCCGCAACGCCTTGCGTTCGAAGTCGCCACCCAACTATTTCTGAAGTCTGGCTATGAAATTTCGATTACGATTTCCTTCGTTGACTTGCAAATGCATCAACATTCAGGGCTACGTCCGCTAGGTTACTTACATAGTCCCCGTGCTTAGATTCTCTCGACGCAAGTTTAAATTGACATTGCACAAAGGCCACAATCTATCCGACACGAAAGTTTACATCAAGGCGACGGTGCTCAAGGCAACGATCGTCTTGACACGAAGGTCTTTACGATATGCCTTACGTTCGATTCCTATCGAGTAGGAAATTCACTAGCCAAATTCCCGACTTATCCGTCTCGCAACATCGAACACAAGTTCGATTCACGCAAGCTAAATTGCAAGGTGAATCCGAATCTAACGTCATGACTCGTAAGTCATTCCCTTATCGTTTCTCTCTTGTGCATAGCACGACTCTCAAAATCGCCTATCCGAATCACCAAGTTCGTTGGTGAATTTCAAGTTCGATCGTCGACCAACATAACCATTCAAGTATTCATCCGACGAATACTCAAAATCCATCTATATCATTCTCAATCGAAAGTTGTTCCAACAATTCTCGATCGCCTAGACTTATCGTCAACACGCACTATGTTATATTTGTTATCGGTGCAATCTCATATGCGATATCGCATGGGTCATCTTACGGTCTGCAGCATTCAATTTGATTTAGCGGTCAAGTCTTCTAGGGTCAGCTGTCCCGAAGCTACGCTCGATAATTGTGGATCATTAACGAAGGACAGTTTACTACGAACCATGCTATATCTTATTTCGGAGCCAAATCACGTTCCGACGATTCTATGCGACTACCCAATTTCGGACAAAATTGTTTCTATCGGCGCAACTGATGCGCAACTATCCTCCGAGTCAAGTCATGCACTACCGTCGATGATTTCGCAATTTACGAAACATTTATTCATATCGAGTTCGAGTCTATCTTATTTCGCGAGTCGACACACGAGATGCTATACGCATCGAACAATCGTCGATGACTTATAGTCTCGTCTTGATTAATCACAAGGTTCATGATCAACCAGTTCGTTTCATTCTCGTATTGTTATTTACAAAACTTCGATAGCACAAGGCGCATTCCATTCTGTATTCTCACATCGTGCTTACGTTTCCTTACGTATCGATCTCGATACGTTGTATCAATTTCGATAGCGTAAGGGTCAACTTTGAATCCGTTTCAACGTCGACAACTTGCATTGCATACTTTCAAGTTCGCAACGAACTTTTCCATACGCATCAACTTGTTTTCCGATTCGCCGTACCCCGCTATACTTTGATCGCGTAACTGAGTTACCGATTATCCAACATCGAACCCTCGAGTTATACGATCACGACCTCTAAGTTTTGCGTGTTTTTCAGTCGTACTCAAATGAGTTTCGCCGTACGTAATCTAACTATTTCTTAGGCACGATTACTCACGTCAACCAACTCTTCGCCGAAGTCGCACATCGTGCGATTCTATTCTAATTCGTATCGCCCAACATTTCTATCGAAATCGCAAGTCGTGCGATTCGATTCGCCTAGCCCAACATTTCTATCGAGACCGCAAATCGTGCTACTCATTTGTAAGTTCGAGTTTTCCCTTCCCGTCGATCCGATTATTGCCTCAAGGCAAAATCGTTTAGCTAGTCTCGGTCGTCCGACCAACTTATAACTTTCGTCCGACGTATCTTTCATCGATACGAGTCTCGCCTTATCGTCCCAACCGATTTTCGATGATCACTTGCATCAACATACCGTCATACAAATTTCCAATCGAGTCTCGGTACTCTCCCGTCCGTTGCGGACAAACCTTCCGCAATTCTCACAACGCGTCGATGCAATTTATCGCATAAGGGGTATACCATATACCACTCGAAATCGAGTCATTCATCGCCTACGTGGTATGGCATATACCACTCGAAATTCAAGCCATTTCCCTCGCACTATACTTAGTATAAACCGACAATCTCTTCCGACTCACGATTTCCACAGTGATCGTGCTTGATCACGACCGTAATTTTGATTCTATCAAAATCCGACACAACTCGGTCAATGTTCTCGTTTGCCAACATATGTTTGTGTGCAACCGAACGATTCATTCTATCGATTTACAATTTCAACTCCTTCCTTACGTTGCATCTTGTGCAACAATTTATTTGATATGCGTTGCACTCCGTGCAACAAATTTTACTTTCGATACGCGTTGCACATCGTGCTACGATTTATTTCCGACACTTTCATTTCGCTTTGTACAACGATTTATTTCCAATTTCCTTTGCACTTCGTGCAACGATTAATTTGATATGCGTTGCACCACGTGCAATGATTTTACTTCCAACATGCGTTGCACATCGTGCAACGATTTATTTCCGACTTTCCAAGTCAATGCGCAATCCGTTTAACACATTCGGTATTGGCTTATCACTTCTCACTTTCATTTTTAACGCATATTCACAATTAACTCGCTGCACTTCGTGCATCATTTTATTTCTCTTTCAACATGTTACATTGCGACAACATCTCAAATCGTATCTCACAATTTGTTACGCTTGCAGCAACTAACATTTTTACGGCTCGTTGCATTCAATGCAATATACCCTTCGCGACTTTCTTAGCAAACATCATGAAATTTCCAAAATACATGCGGCAAAATTTCACGATTTGTATTAGACTTATTGTATGGAACATCCAGTGCGGCATCGAGTAGAGTCAAGAGTGATATCAAGTGGTGGTGGGCAACTTTTAGAATTGCAATGAAGCGAGCGTCCAGAGGAAATTGAGCCTAGAGCTCTGATACCAATTTGTCACGCCCCGACCCGGAATCACCCGAATCATCGTCCTCGCAGGGGGCGTGATGCCGCACGAGCCTGGAGTTGCGCTCATGCAAGGCAAGATGACAAGTTCTCAAATGGTTATCTTTTGATTCGATATTAACAACGACTAGAAAACAGAGTATACGAAACAATTCTCTTTATTGATATCTGAAACTGAGATTACAATGGCTTTCGATAGCCTAACAATATATGCCAGATTGGCTACAACACTCAGGTTCTCTCTTGCCCACAAAGGATTTCACCGTTCCATACATCATGCCTTCTATATCTCGTCCGCATCAATCCAGTTGCGTAGTCCGAGCGTCAATGCGATCGCACGCTTCAATGCGCTTCGGCATTCCAAGCCTTAACACGTTCAAGCAACGCTTTGCCGCGAGCAATCCATTCCCTGCATCCTGCATGAAGCTGGTGGGGGATCAGTACGTTCGTCCTCGCATGTACTGAAGCAAAGATCTTCTTTCCAAACCGACATTGTAATATTTATGTTGAATCATGCAACTTAGCTTATGATCTTGCTATGTTCTCCTCAGGGTCAATTTCATGGCATCTTCGAAAGCGTAAAGCATGTTATCATATCAAGCATGTTATCGAATTGAATGTACAAGCAAGCAAGCAAGCAATCTCGTGTTTGATTCGTGGCGCGACTTCTTACCAAGTCGACGCACTCGCCCTTGCACCGATGCAAGGTGAATACGCCGCATTCCTTCCCTGTCATGTTATATGTGCATCTCTAAGCAGGATCGCTATGCGGGACGCATATGCGCCTACACTTTCAACCCATCGTCCTTAACCATATGAGGGCCGTTGGCGTATCCGCGCCGGAATGGACTAAAGGAGTTCCTTTCTTTTCTCTCCTTTTCTCAATATTTGGTCGGGCTGCCCGGCGTTTCACGGGTTGGGTCACATCCCAACAACCGAAACGTTTCCGCTGCATACCATCATTTGCGGCTTTTTCCATCTTGTTTAAGGATGTGCGCCTACAAAGATTATTCGATTCCCTCCTAGGCCAAGCGGTTCCGGGGCGCATCCGGCATTTAACCGTTTGGGGGAAACACCCGTGCACGGGAGATATCACATTTTATCTCTCGTCCATTCCATTCGACCATGCAACGCCCTTATCATTCAAGCAATCTAATTCAAACAACCAAACATAGTCTTGAGTCCAAGACTCAGACTTTATCATCTCGCGTCTCTTTCGTTAACTTTCTGTGTTCTTACATTTCATACTTCGTTTCAATGATTCAATGGCATCGTGTCTCAACTCAATGCTCGTCAACCGAACGACCCGAAGGTCTTGAACACCTTTCGAGGCACCATGTCATATCCGACAGTCGTGCCACGAATCAAACACGAGATTGCTTGCTTGCTTGTACATTCAATTCGATAACATGCTTGATATGATAACATGCTTTACGCTTTCGAAGATGCCATGAAATTGACCCTAAGGAGAACATAGCAAGATCATAAGCTAAGTTGCATGATTCAACATAAATATTACAATGTCGGTTTGGAAAGAAGATCTTTGCTTCAGTACATGCGAGGACGAATGTACTGATCCCCCACCAGCTTCATGCAGGGTGCAGGGAATGTATTGCTCGCGGCGAAGCGTTGCTTGAACGTGTTAAGGCTTGGAATGCCGAAGCGCATTGAAGCGTGCGATCGCATTGATGCTCGGACTACGCAACTGGATTGATGCGGACGAGATATAGAAGGCATGATGTATGGAACGGTGAAATCCTTTGTGGGCAAGAGAGAACCTGAGTGTTGTAGCCAATCTGACATATATTGTTAGGCTATCGAAAGCCGTTGTAATCTCAGTTTCAGATATCAATAAAGAAAATTGTTTCGTATACTCTGTTTTCTAGTCGTTGTTAATATCGAATCAAAAGATAACCATTTGAGAACTTGTCATCTTGCCTTGCACGAGCGCAACTCCAGGCTCGTGCGGCATCACGCCCCCTGCGAGGACGATGATTCGGGTGATTCCGGGTCGGGGCGTGACAAAGAGGGTCAAGGAGAGAAAGGTCAAGCCACTCATCGTTGGAGGATTGGGCGAGATAGATAGATGTCTTCTATACTACGCGGCGCCTACGCGATTACATGCAATCGCACCAACAGAGGATCAATACTTTACTATTTCTTCCAAAATTCGATACGAAATGCGAAGTTCGAAGGACGCAAGCAATGAAATCCATCGAAAATATTCTCGAATACGCATTCATGAACTAACGCAAAAGAAGCAAGTGCAGCAACGAAAACAACAAGGAAAACCAAGCAACAGAGAGGTACCTCGCGATTATGCTACAGAGTCCTTCCTCGAGACGCAATCCGCTGAATATGGGAGCTGATTCCTAACTAATCCACAACGAGGAAAGGATCTTGATTCAATCTGTCCCGATCAATCGATATCGACAGACAGTGTTTCTTAACCGTGCTCCCCGTGAACGAGGAAGAGGGCACAACGTTTGGTGCAGGGCACTACAAAATTTGCCCTATGATGGCTCCAGATTTAGTCCGTTAAATTCTGCGTCTAATTGGTTTTTCTGCCAACCTGCTGCAAGAGGGGCTCTGATCTTACTATTTTGCAATTGTTTTGTTGCTGAAATTTTAAATTGCATTCAATTTGCTAACCTAAAGTACGGCATCATGGAGGCTTGATCTCCCATGATCTCATCTCATAGGCAGTGGCCAATAGAAACTCGGGTAGCATGAAGTAGGATTGCAACTTCTGTCCTTCTCAGTGGAGTTATTGTACTGAAGATTAATTTGGAGGGGATCAGTAAAAGCATTGCAGGCATGATGTTCTTTGATTGCTTCTCAAAGACTCGAATAGTATTGCTGTGGTTACTTATTATTGGCTCCGTTGGATGCAGGTTCTTTTCCTGATAAAGAAATAAATTCTTAGCTGCCACACTTACCATCAATCTTTTGGGAAGGATATGGTAGTTGTTTCCAAAGACCATGGTGTATTAGAATGGAGGTCTTCGAAGAAACCTCTCTTCCTTACTGTTGCTGGAAATGGGACACCTTTTTTTGTGTGTGTGTTGGGGGGGGGGGGGGGGGGGGGGGGTATCTTGGTGTTCGGAATTTGTTTGTTTGGTTGACACGGAGCGGCAGGCATTGCCATTTGAAATTGATGGGAAGTCTGTTTTGTACATTATATGCTAGTTTCTCTTTGTATCATCAAAGCCTCACAATTGTACAAAACATTGCATCTACTGGGTGTTGGGATGGATAATGATGGTAGGGTGTTGGCAGTGGTTGGCTTCTAATTGTATCAACAGCTTGCTGGTGCTGCAGCATCAACAGCTGAGTGAACAGGGGGGGGGGGGGGGGGGGGGGGGGGGGCTCTATGTTTATGCCAGTGAGGCAGGTGTCAGGTCACTTGGCGTAGATCTTGCCGGTGACAGCTGCCATGGTTCAAGGCGCTCGAAACGGGCATGGGTTCAGACAAGCACTCGGAGAACCTCAATGATCTTGTCAAATTGGATACCATCTCATTGAACCTCGCTTGACTGATCTGGTCTGTCGCTGGTGGAGGTTTTCCGTGATGGAAGAAACTCTCCTTCTTGGATGTAACATCGTTGTTTCCAATTTCCACTAGAGCTCACATCTCTCTCCTTCCTCTCCTTAAAAGTTTAAATTCACATCTCAACTAAAAACATGCCCAACAGGAGTCTGCAATGTTCTGAGAAAGAACAGAAAACACTATAACTGATTTTGGGTGTCAAGATTGCAAGGAAACCCAACTCTGCTCAATCAAAGATAAAACCTGACCCGTGGTTATGGCAACCGAACCATTAGGGCTTTATCACATCAATTTGTGTACTAGGTGCTTTTTCTTTTGAAAAAAAAACCTCCACTGCTTATTTGGCTGGTCTAGGCCTTGCTGAGAACCCCCTCACCACTTTACCAATTGGACCATAATTTGCTGGCTGGACCAGGTGCTTCTGAGATCCTTATTGGCTCAAATTTGTCTTCGAGAGCTCCAGCTTTAATCCTTTAAATTCTGCATCTAATTGGTTGTCCTGCCAATCTGCTGCAAATGGGTTCCGACCTTGCTATTTTGCAATTGTTGTTGCTGAACTTCCTGAATTGGCTTCATTTTGCTAACCTAAACATGGGAATCGTGGAGGCTTGATCTTCCACGATCTCATCTCATAGAAACACGGGTTACATGAAGTAGGATATTGACTTCTGTCCTTTTGGGAGTTATTGTACTGAAGATTAATTTGGAGGGGGATCAGTAAAGGCACTGCAGATATGACGTATACTTAAATTGCTTCTCAAAGACTCGAGTAGTATGGCTGTTGTTGCTTATTATTGGCTCCCTTAGATGCTTTTAAGGCAGTTTCCTGATAGAGGAATATTCTCTTAGCTGTGACACTTACTGCCGGTCATTTGGGAAGGATAAGATAGTTGTTCTCAAAGACCACGGGTGTTTTTTGAGCAAATTCATCAGTGGAAGAATATATGTTTTAGAGTGTGCTTGAGGCTGTTGTGCACTGAAGGGAATTTACTGATTGCATCAGATTGAAGGCAGTTTATTTAATACCTACTGCTACAGATGACCTAAGCTGATGCAGTAATTGTTTAATTCTGATAAAATGACTTCAGATCTTCTATCTCAGAACTAACTTTTATGCACTGTGGTTCTGTGCTATCATTTCACTATCTTTTAATTTTTATATTACCACTGAAATTTGATTGTTTATTTCATTTACACATTCAGAAGCATTCAGATATTGAAGTGGAGAATGAGAAGAATGAGCTTGAAAATGAAACTGATGAGTCACAGGAAGCGTGGAAGAAGACATTAGAATCTTTCAAAGAAGAGGCCAAAAAGATGAAAGAAGTCTCACAAGAAGCATATGAGGTGTACTCCAAAAAGGCAGCAGTGATTTTGAAAGAAACATCTGAGGCGCTGAAGATACAAGCAGAGAAAGCAAGACATGAAATGAGTGTAGTAGCCAAGGAACTCAGTAAAGAAGGGAAAATGTATCTTTCTACAGCAGCTGAGAAATCTCCCGACTCAGTTAAGGACGTTGTCGAAACCTTTGCTTCAACTGATGAGTTAAAAGAAATATACGAAGTCCGAGATTTTTACCTTGGCATTCCTTATGGTATGCATTTGTTAATATATACATTAGATATTGGTTCTCAACGAGAATTCCCTTTCTCTCATCTTTGAGATATTATGATTTTTTTTTTTGTTCCTTAAAAAAGGTTTTACCACTTCTTAGTTCAGTTCTATACAAGATAATTTTGGCCTTTATGTGGCTTATTTCTAGATTACTTCCTTACACATGTAACTAATGTTTTGTTACAGGTGCTTTTCTTGCCGTTGGGGGTTTTCTTTCCTTTATGCTGACTGGAAGCATTTCGGCCATTCGTTTCGGTGTTATTCTAGGCAGTGCACTGCTGGCACTGAGTATTTCAAGTTTAAGATCGTGGAAGCGTGGACAATCCTCTGAAATATTCCTAAAAGGGCAAGCTGGTTGGTTCTCAAATTTAATATATTCTCTTGAACTTCTGTTTCTCATAATTCCATGGAGATGAATCTCTATCAGTGTTCTGAAAAGCTCAGTCGAGGCAGCAAGTTGGAAATTTGTATCTATAATCATTTGCAGAAGAAAGGGAAAAAAAGAAACTTAAGATATGATTAGTAACCCATTTTAAATATCCATAATTAATGTAAACCTGCCTCCTCTGTCAACAAAAAAGTGGGTTTTTTTCCTTCTTCATTTTGACAAAGCTTGGCCATTCTTTATCATCCTATTGCATGTTCAATCAGCACCTGACTGTCCTCCTAACGTCAAGATTATATTGATATCTTTTCTCACATTTGTTCATCCTCAAGTCACTAAAATGCTTGTGATTTCTGCTGCCCTACCTACTACCTTTACCTTTACCTTTGTTAAACTTTGTGTTTGCCAGAACAGGTGTCTCTGGCAGAAGCTACTACTTCTACGTGCTTTTGGGGAATTATACTTATTGATAGGGGTGTGCATTCGGCCTATTTGTTTAAACCAAACCACAATTTTGCAAAACTGTAGTACACCGCAAAACCGAACTTAGCCACAGTTTCTAAAATTGAACAGAACAAAACCGAATTAGAATGGTTCGGCCTATTCAGTTAGGCTGGACTGCAGTATAATGGGTCGGTTTTGATATATATATATATATATATATATATATATATATATATATATATATATATATTTGGGATTGTAGAGTGAAAAACTATTGGCAATATGGCATGTTTAGCTTCTCAAGCTTACGAAAACCTCATTAGAAACTGCTATACGGATGTAAGAATGGCAATATGGTTAACCAATCCCCTTGAAGCACTTATAGACTGGGAAGGAAATGCTGGCCAAGGGTTGAGAGGGTGAAGCAAGATTATGTAATGCTTTGCCAAGTTTTCATATAAGATTTCTGTTTTATGACCAATTTAGAACGAAGCACATAAATTAGTGGACAAAGGAACACACATCTAGTCTAGTTTATAAACTTTATACCTTGATGGCTCATGAGAATTCCAGCTGTTGATGCAACAAGTGTGGTGTGGAAATTCCCTTCACTGTCATTGACAATAAAGCTTTCTTGATGATCACGATAGATCAAAAAGAGTGATGATGATGATGATGAAAAGTTGTAAGTACTAAACGAGATAGAGAGTGGAGGAGGGGATGGAGAGGCGGACATAGCCAAGGAGAGATGGTCTGGATTTAGAGTGGAGGAGGCTCGAGGAGATAGAGAATGGAGAAAGAGGATGTGCGTTGTTCACTTGATCTAGTGGAGAGAGAGGGAAGCATATTTGGTTGGGAAAAATGAATTAAGAGTTGGGTTTTCTTTCATGTCTGACAGTACATATATATTAGAGTGATGGCAACATTGTAATTAAAGTGCGAATTGCGCTTCGTTTCGGTTATGTTGTTCAAAACCGAAAGTAGAACCACAAAATCATAAATTTCAAAACCAGAACTGGTAACTGAACCTCAGTCTTGAAAACCGAATCAAATAAGACTATTTGGATTGCGTTTGCAGTTTAAATGAATGATACACACTGTAACTTATTGTTCTTTGTTTCGGTTATGTTGTTCAAAACCGAAAATAGAACCACAAAATAATAAATTTCAAAACCAGAACTGGTAACTAAACCTCAGTCTTGAAAACCGAATCAAATAAGACTATTTGGATTGCGTTTGCAGTTTAAAATGAATGGTACACACTCTAACTTATTAGTTCTAGCATAATGTAGGACATTTTTATTAAATGGAGTATGTAATCCACAAGTACACATATGCACAACACAGCTTAAGAGTATATATTATTCTTCTACACGCCATATATCATAGTGAATCTATGAAGATTCTTACCAATGTTGATGTTTAATCTCATTTTAATAAAAATTATGTTTCTGCAGCTATCACAGCAGTTATATTTGTAAGGGAATTGCGTCTGTTTTGTCAGGTACGAGAATTCTAAATCATAGGCTAATAATTTTAAGTTGTATATGTTGATAAATGGAAACTGCATTAAGATTACATCTCTCTGATTGGCCCTCTTATTCTTGCAGAAGCGACTATTCTTTACTTCGTTGATGACCCTTATAAGGTTTGCACTTTGAGAACTTTCTATTGTCTTTAATGTTATTATGAAATTGTTGCGTATACATCGCTTCTGATCTAATTAATAATTATCTTTTATGTTTTGCTAGTAAGATATTTGGTGTCTAAGTTCATGATGACAATCTTGGGTTTAAGAAACGATTACTTACAGCTTATCCTTTGGTTATGCTTGTGCAACGAGCCTTGAATTTTTTACAGGGTTTCACTAAAATCAGCTTTTAGGCTCCCTTTACTGTGTTTGTGGTTTGTCAACCTGCCATATACAAAAAACCTGTCTTCTTTCCCTTGGTATTAGTTTAAGAGTACAGATATTTGTTAGGATAAATCCTTGGTTTGTTAACTGAATAGAGAAGGAAATACTTATATATATCTAGTTTTCTACTTTTCTTAGGCAAAAACCATATTGAAACACCGCTTTGAAACAAAATTCCGTTCTTGAAAAACTCAAATTAAAGTATAACTCAACATCAATGTTCCATTCAGCCAATCTGCCTTGTCACCTCTTCCTTAGGTAGTATACAGTTTTATGGAGCTATTATGAGCAAATTGAGAAAAGTTGTTTAAGATTTGGAGATGGTCATTGTACATATCAATTTATTCGAATTAATTATCAATTATTTTGATTTATCCAAAAACAAGCATATTTTGATTTGTACGGTACCAAATTCAACTCATTCAAACTACATTTTATGATTTTATCTTAAGGAAAATCAATTTTTTTACACCTATAAAATTTTAAAAAGATAAGGGGACAACTGTAGTTGTTAATTTGTACAATATTTGGGTCCCACTATTTCTTAAATTTAAAAGTAAACTTCCGTTAATTAGTAGACGGGAATCGGAACAAGGTGGTCTGTGACGTAGCATTATTGTATCACATGATTCACGTTTGTGCATTTGCTGCATAGGGTTCACCACATGAAACAAAATGCCATTTAAATCGAATATGATGTTCCATTGAGTCATCACCTCTTCACCTCTTCGTTAAGTAGTAGGCAGTTCTATGGAGTTAGTTTAGGTTATATATCACATGGTTCACATGTGCGCATTTGCTGTGTAGGGCTCACCACATGCAACTGGTGCAATGGTGTCTGTTTTCTGATGAATCGTGCATGTCTCTTGCCTTTAAAATCACCGTTGCTTTCTAGGTGGGTCCATGTCTATACCTATAAATTCACTTACTAGGTGGGTCCACAAGGTGTGGCCCATACCATCAATTGTCAGAGGTGAGGATAGGTTTGCCCCAGAGAGGGCTTGCTATTATGAGTGTGGGATACACATATCTGCTGAATAGGAGTGGATGGATTTGCTAGCTTCCTGGGACTAACATCAAATTAGTTAACACTAAGACAGGTATTTTTAATGTAGGACAACCATGCAACTTGCCAATTTTTCCGAATGTTGGAAATTATGAAGGTTGGGATAAGATATGGAGACAAAGATTGAGAATTTAAGACGTGGGACTATGACAATTGGAGAAATATGATTACAGCTTTGGGAAATTTGGCATAATTTGACTTGAGGAACTGTTTTTAGGGTTATGATGGGAAAAAGGGACCACCCAACTGCACTGCGTAGTTGTTTTTAGGAACCTTGGACGAAATGAATGAAAGAAACTAACAAATGGAGAAACTTGGCTAAAAAAGAATGTTGATTTAGACAAACCCACTAGGAAATAAACCAAACCCTCGACACCAAATCCACATAAACCAAACCAAACTTGCAAAAAACTAAGGCTTAGTTTGAATTGTAGTTTGGGTGATTGGCATTCGCTCAAAAAACCTAACCCTCTACACCAAATCCACATTAACCAAACCAAACTTGCAAAAAACTAAGGCATAGTTCGAAACTTCGAATTGTAGTTTGGGTGATTGGAATTTGCTCAAATGCCCATTTGAGCCTCTAAATGAATTGCACATTCAACCAAATGCCCATCCAGACCGCAAGCCGTTAGGCTCCCCCACTACATTTGGCACCAAATGGAGTCCCGGCGTAACTGCAATCCGTACTGGCCCTAAATGCATATAGCAAGTTCCCATCAGTTTTCTTGTTTGATATTTTGAGCACAGTAACAATCATCAACCTTCTTCTCAGTACATACTGTTTTAAACAATATTTTTTCAGCTTTGTTTAGCATATGGAATTATTAGAATATCGTTAGGAGTTTCCAGTTGCAATATTGGCAGCTCCTGTCACTGAAACTTGGTATTAACAATTTTTTGCAACACAGTTGAAGTAGGAAATGAAACTCAATCACATAAATTGCACTGACCAACACTACGTGTTTCCTGTCTCCCAGCCACAACATTTACTCTGTTATATATTTGGTGTCAACATCAGTAACAAGTAACAACTGATTGTGATTCCTGATCTTGATTGGGATCCAGAATTTGGAACCATCGACTTATTTCACCCGTCTTTTAGTACTTTGTAATCATTATATATATATATATATATATATATATATATATATATATATATATATATATATATTTTTTTTTTTTTTATATATATATATATATATATATATATATATATATATATATATATCATTGAAGCTTATTTTTTTACCTTTATGATTTGAAAATTTCATAGAGTAAAATTACTTGAAGTGAAAGACATTTCTGTTGACATTATTATATAGTATTTACTAGGATGAGAAAGTCATATAGTTGCTATGATGCCAAATGAGTTCCATAACGTAGGTGTTACTTGGACAAGGTAACTTCCCCAAAGACCAGAGTCACCTGATACGGAACGTTCCTAGATGTGTATGCAAATGTAAATGTTGTCTACAGCTTTTATCATTGTGGGTAAAATCTGAAGACGTGTTTAACACAAAAGTCATGTATCATGAAGAGTAAAAGGAGTTTGAGAGTTAAGAAGAAGATTGGTGATGTGACATCTATTTCAGTCCTTATCTTTTATCTTGTGTATATTAAACCTAATCTCTTCCATGTTTTCTCTATTATTTGCTGAAATGATGTCTCTTATTTTCCACCAAGTGAAGGATGAGTGTTATTCAACTTTGTATTCCAATGGTAAGTGCAAAAGAACAATTTTTCTGGCATCATGATATAACCTCCTTAGTGTGGTGCCTTTACCTGCTTTTAATTATTTTAGTTTAATGCAATGGTAATATATCTAGAGTGAAAATGATATAATTTCAGCATCAAAAAGTTTTAAACATGCAGCAAAGTAATGGTAGTTATCTGCAAGTCTGAGCATGTTAGTCTCTCTAAATGATGAATTCACCAACTGATTATTCTTAGCTCTCTGTTGCCCTTAGCTAGAAGTTCTTTTATTTGGCATTTTTTCTGGTTTGCACCCTCACAAAGTAAATTTGTTTATGTAGTGGAGCAATTCTTGTTTTCTACGTCTATAGAATCATAATTGATGGCAACAGCAAAGGCACAACAACTCCAGAAAGTTCGGAGAATTGAAGATCCAGATGGGGAAGAGTTTCAAATTAAATGCATCAGGTTTCTGAAATGAGCCAACTAACCCAGCACTTCATCTAAGGAATTCGTTCTATTGTCATTCCTTACATGAAGTGTCGGGGTGAAGAGATTTCTCCACATGTTCAAACCTTCGTCTTTGCAACATGTTGAAGATTAACACCAGTTGTTTGCTGTGTTTTGTTTGCAACAGGCAATAGATGGGTGAATACCAGAAGAGGAAATTATCATCTTGCTTGATCTCCCTGCTTTCAGACACACCCCAAGCACTTCGGTATTTCTACATTCAGGACAAACTAGATGAATTTCAGTGGATTGTAGAGTGAGTTAGGAGAGAAGCTTGTCCTTGATTGACACTTATTTACCTTCTGGTTATTTTGTCACCCCGTTCTTAGTTCGTGCTTTTAGCAGAGGAATATGCCATTGCGAGTGTATGAGAAATCAATATTGATAATAATATAATTTGCAGGTTGTCTATAAGATGACTGCAAGCTTGCACCAAAATATATGTACTCTCCTCTTTGTATTGATTGACAAGTAGTTTCTAAATACTTGGGTTGATATATGCTTCCATGTTGATTCTTATCGTTTAGTTGGAACGGCTCAGCAACTTCAACTTCTAACTTCTTTTGTCACTTTATGTTCCATAAAATGAGCTAGTTCAGATCTCTCATCTAACCATATATAGAAATTGCGCTACTGCTGCGTTGGATTGGGCTCGGAAGCTGCTACTGTTGCTGCTGCTGCTGCGTTGGATTGGGGCGGAGGTGATCTTGGTTGGAGGAGAGTGGCGGCGGACTGCGATAGGAGGTGGGGAAGGTTTTATTAGACGAAAAAAATGAGCGGGCCAGAATTCCGTGGAAATAAAAAATTGAATGAGCAGCAATTATAGCTTGTGATAGATAACGTCATAAATATTTTTTTTGTAAATACCTTTTTTTTATTTATAAACGTTATAATTGGTCTAAAACAGGCCATAAGTGTTGTATTTATGCTCACATTTTACTAAAAATATATTATAATAATACTTCCTTTACCCAGTGAAAGAGGAGGTTCAATTTACGGTTTGTTGTGATTTTTGTTGTTTCAGTAAGGACTGGTAAGCATATATGTTATGCATCTTTGCAAAGAAGGGGGACATAATGTATGGAACAGTGTAACTCAATTGTATCAATGAGATTTTAGCCAAATTGGCAAGTTCATTGTAAAGAAGTCGGTATATTCAGTTGTAGCATAAAGAGTAAAGGATATATATTCAGTTGGCTAATCAAAGTCTTGTAATCAGTTGTAAACTCTGTATTCCGCTGCAAGTCTTGTAATCCATTGCAATTATCAATAAAGAGATACGTTTCTTCAATATCTTGTGTGACTTCAATTTATCTGCTTGGTTTTGCTGCGCTGTCGTTGTTTTCTTAGAAATACCAGGAACTGTAATGGTTTTGCCTTATACAAGTACAATCTAGACTTATACGACATCACACCCAGTGGCTACATTTCGATCCTCCGGAATCGGAACGTGACAAAATGGTATCAGAGCTCAAGTCATACTCGACAGAATCTTGAGTCGGTATTTGTGGTCAGCATAGTACACAAAATCTAATTCTATTTTGTAGAGATCATATTGCCATCTATATGAAAGAAGAAGAAGTGCTCTAAGCATCTAAACATGGACTAAAACCATGGCGAGGGGAATCAAAGAGAGAAAAGAAAAGTAGTACGCTGAGACCCTCATACAAAATGTGCTAGTAGGCCAGAGATAAGCATCCTTATTATATGGATAGGCTTCGAATCTATAAACTCAAAAAGTTTCAATGTCAAACCAGTGAGAATGTCAGCTCGGATTTATGTTCACAACACAAAATCTAAATCTCAGAATAATTGATCAAAAATGCTCCAGTCATTATCAACTAATACCAACCACATTTTCATTAACCTTTCGAATTAATGTGGAGACATGGGTAAATAACAACAATATAAATAATTAATGGAGAGTAGATGGACCTACTGTATATAGCTGCACACCGAGCACACACATATTCAAGCAAATGACCTCTAGCCTAGTAGTTAAGAGAGATGCATGCGGCCCAAGTGGTCGGAGTTCGAGCCCAAGTGGAGGTAAGTTCGCCACAATTTACCATTGCTTTTATATATATATATATATATATATATATATATATATATATATATATATTTTTTTTTTTTTTTATTTATATATATATATATATATATATATATATATATATATATATATATATATATATATATATATAAAAGTTATGCTAATTCTCTCTATAATGAACATAGTGGGATTAGGCATTAAGTGGGTGGACACTAGGAATCCAATCCACTCTTCCATGGAAGATCTCGATTGCATTATGATCCCACATATGGAGATATATATAAGCCAACTCGTTATAACCATTTTTGTTGAAGCAAGCAAGCAAGCTAACCAAGAGAAGCATATATATATGAGGAGGCATCTAGCGTTCACTCTCCCTCAAGGGCTTCTCTCCTCACATTCAGTGTAGGTCAGAAGCCCCAAGGGGGCGAGTGAAGGGGAGATGTCTCAGTCCGCTAAGGTTTACTTTTTGTTTGATTTGTAGTTCAGATTTTATTTCTTTTGCAAGTGCTTCAATATATTTTTCATCAGTCAATCAGTGATGGAATTTCTATTCTACAACACTTGTGTCAGATAAATACCATGCTAAAGCAAGTACTGATACTTTTGTTATGTGTCCTGACAAGGATACTAACGCTACGACACTTACCTCGATAAATGGAATGCTAAAACCATAGTTTGCGGTATCGGCCGATACCGATTGGATACGGTTTGGCATGTCCCGATCCGATACCGACTGATATCAATACCGACTGATACCAACATTTGATGATCTATTTTCAAGTCAATTTGGCCCAAAAAAAAATGAACGAGAAAAACCAATCAACACGGATGTAAAAGAATATTAAGGTCATAGAAGCATGTAAAACAAGAAATTTTTGTCGGTTGTAGGTAAACCAATCGACAAGGTGACTGCAATTTCGCTAAATTTCAAAACTACTAAGAAACAACACAAAAAATACTTTTAAAATTATGCCTAAATATATAAAATATTTTTTTTCTCTAAATTTTTAATAATTATTTTCTTTCCTAAACTAAAAAATCCAATACTCCGATCGAAACTACTGACACTACCGATACCGTCAATCACGATACTTATAGGAAGGATCCTATACCGATTTCGACACACCAATACTACGAAGCTTTGCTAAAACATATACCAATATTCCTCACATGTAGAATAGGACTTCTATGATACAAAATACTATGCTATAATACTTACCTTGACCTAAGAAGCACACCTAGGGACACTCCAACTATGTGGGCCGAGTCACGTTTCCGATCATAACCCCAACGCTCTAAAATACACTAAGTCACACCAAAATAAGAAGGGTCGTGCTCAAAATAGAAATACTAGGCTGCCACATACTTACTACTTTCAGAGTAGTTAGTGAGAGATTATCACAAAAAACAACTCACAAGTGAATATATTAACAACGCTAATTAAAATAGGAAAACATCTTCTGCGATCAACATTCCTAAGACCATCATTCCTTTTGAGGATCAATCACAATCATAATATTAAATCACATAGGTAGCTACCAGATGAGGAACTACTCAAAGTGGCTATGGTGGTGGTGGTGGCTGCAGTCGTCAAACCCGAGGCACCGGAGGAAAGGGTTGGTGATCCCGGCGACGCATCCCCACAGTCCTTTACCGACCGAATAAACCAGCAACAAGGGGAAGCAAAAGCATGTCAAGCAAAGATCATGGTGACTATGATGGTGGCCGTGGTCGTGGTCGTGGTGGTGGTGGTCGAAGCCGTGATGGTGGTGATGATGACCCATGCTCCTGAAACCAACAAGCAATGAAGCAATGCAATCACATATAGAAAGCTGAAGAAAATTATAAGGATTCCTGATTATATATATATATATATATATATATATATATATATATATATATATATATATTTTATATATATATATATATATATATATATATATATATATATACAGATTGTAATTTGTAGAGCCTATATTTACAATGTTATCAATAGATATATGGATGGAATAGAATTAATAGTTGAAATCACAATTGTTAATTGTGAATGGATATAATCAGAATTTGGCTCTAATAATCTCCAATAATCATTGTGATTGAAATTGTAATAAATTACAAACTATTGACATACCTCTCGGAAAAAGAAGAATTCTCTCCTCTTTTGTATACAGAATGAATGAGATTGCAAAAATTGGCTACTTTATAGTTTCATTGTGTTATTTATGCTATCGTTCTATGGGATCTAAAGAGGATTGCTTAGTTGGTATGACTTGAATTTTTGTTATTTTAAAGGATTGCTTAGCTGGTATGGTTTGAATTTTTGTTTCAAAATTTGTGTTAAGTCCCTAAACTTTATTTTTTTAAACTTAGCTCTTATTCTTATCTAGTGTGGCGGAATTTCAGTTAGGAAATTGGGTTTGTTCGAGATATTTAACATTGTGTTAAAAAAATTAGGTTATAGGACTTTGACAAAATTTGTAAGGAATACAGGGGCTAAACCGAGTTCTCCAGTTCTCCTCGACGCGTGATTGACTTCCAATATGGGTAGGTTGCTTGACAAGTTACAATACATTTAATTGCTTAGGGGTTAAGGGCTGTAGACTAGATGCCCTAGTATGGTGGGGTCAAGTGAGTCACCAACACATCATATCAAATATGAATGAACTAATTACGCGGATAGATTTTTCTATTTAGATATTTAACTTTTTGGTTCTTAAATTTTTTAAAAATATATATATAATGAGATGCATGTGATATAACTTTTTTTTTTTTTTATGGAAGGACTTCAAAAATTAGGAACTCATGAGATCGTCTAGCATTTTTTTTATATCGAAAATTTGGAACTACGATGGGGCTTTGAACATCGGATCAGATTAGGTAGCCACGATATGGTAAAAAATTATGTGGTTAAACCTTTTCTCGGCATGTCCCGTGAAGTTGGAAGTTACATTTGACTTGTGATTGGGGTCATTGATCTCGTTACTAATTAATTGATATTTATAAAAATAATTTAAAAGAAAAATGTTAATGGTACTATAAAAATTACTAGGGACAACATAGATTTTGACAGTATTAGGATTGGCAATTTTTTGAGTCCTAAAAATAGAACTGTCAAAATTTTAACGATCCTTTGCATATACAGGACGTCAAAATTTTGACATTCGTATAAAACTAGGACCACCAAAATTTTGGCAGTCCTAAAATTTAGAAAAGTTGACAGTCCTGAAATCATGGATATACACCTTAACATTTGTCTTTAAAAGTCTGTGTTCTAATTTTAAATTAAGAATTTAAAAACTTTAATTTCCTTGCAACATATTACCATAAATAATTTAAATTTAAATTTTTTTTAAAATTAATTTAGTTTTTATTTGAAATGATAAGTATTTTATTTTAATAGCAGACGTCAAAATGGTCCTCTCAAACTAATATACGGTAAAAACAACAAATAGTAACCAATCAAATAAATTATGTTTGTTGTTTTTATCAATTGAAAACTACGTCTCACCAAACAAGTCCTTCCTTCTAAAACCTAATTACTGCAACTTATTGGCTAATAGGCTAGTCCGACTATCATCATAAATGACCTAAAATAATATGTATTGTTGTTATTTAGACTTGATATTAGGCTAGTTCGAATATTGCTTGGTAATTCACATAATTCCTGTTCTACTCAAACCCTGACTAGTTCTGATGGAAAAAAATTCACAGTGAACTACGAATGATCTTTGTAATCTCTGCTGAAGATGAGAGCAATGTAATTCAGATCTCTCGTGAAGAAGACGAAAATCTCAATCCAAATATGAGTTTGTGAATTCAAATACATATATATGACCAAATTTGCGCGAAGGAGTTGTTATGGTATTATCAAAATAACAATCTTGTAAATACAGAACATCTAAAGGTAATCTTGGAATATTTAACGTAAAAATACATAATTTTGGATATTTCATAAAACCTATCCTGCCGATGAATTTTTCATAAATACCCACCCCGAAAGTAGGTATTTCAGCAATTTCCAAAATAAATTATGTTTGTTGTTTTATCAATTGAAAACTACGTCTCACCAAACAAGTCCTTCCTTCTAAAACCTAATTACTGCAACTTATTAGCTATTAGGCTAGTCCGACTATCATCATAAATGACATAAAATAATATGTATTGTTGTTATTCAGACTTGATATTAGGCTAGTTCGAATATTGCTTGGTATCAAAGTATGCCCGCTCCTCAAACAGATAAAGATTTGGTTCACATAATTCCTGTTCTACTCAAACCCTCACTAGTTCTGATGGAAGAAAAAAAAAATTTGCAAATAAATATAGAATTATAAAATCTAGTGTATTTGTGGAACTACTTAAATCTTATTGTAAGGGTACTTTGTAGAGGATTTGGATCCAGCACAATGACGATAAAGATACAACCCAAAGTTTATGCCCATAACACTAATCCAATAGAGTACCTCGTATTACTTGGAACCCACCTAACAAACAGGTGTGTTAACTAACCAAGCTATTCACGAGCCAACTCAAGCTAGCTCGAGTCAGGGTTTTGGAGCTCGAGAACATGAACTTGAACCTAAGAATAGATTTGTTAGATAAATTTGTGTGAATCAAGTATATTGTTGGAATACCGACGGTATGCTAACGGTAAACAGTTCTTGACAATTTGGACATACTTTAACATATCTTTGATGTATTTGATGAGGACCAATGGTCTGTATTTATTGGTGCTAGCTTAGGTGCTAACTATGATTCTTAGATGTATTTATGGAGGCTAAAAGAACTATTCTAGGTATTGCTCCTAAGAAAATTAAAAAAAGTCATCAAATTTTACAAGGAGATTCGTGCTCTCTCATAGGTCTTACATTTCAGAGAATAATATTTCTGACGAGAGATTCGTCCATCTCCACCAGTCGAGATCACCATCGACGTCACCGGTAGGCAACCACTTGGTATGTGAGAATATAGTTAGAGTTGGCCGTTGGGGTATCTGTTACGACTATTTTGGATTTACAATATTTGACATAATTGGAAATTGATATTTGTTCAGGTGACCGAAGCAACCACATATTATGAACATAGTCTCTTTGTTCTCGGTTGTAAACATCCATCCCTAAATATCCAATTAGCCTAATCCATCACCAAATTTGTATTTACTATTCTTAGCTTAGAGTTTAATATAATCCTAATTCATAATTCCTAACTCTCTTGCCATTTTTACTCATTAAGCCTAATCATCCATCCTAGTTGAAACCTAAGCTAACTAAATCCTCACTCACTATTCACTCAAAACCAAATACCGAACGTCCCCACTTTCTTTTCTTGCCAACAACATTAGTCACAAAATTTTCCTTCCTAAGGCCATCTCCAACCACGGCTTCAATACCCCAAATCGAGAATAATGAGAAAATTTTCTCAAATTTTTGAGGAAAAATGTATTCTGGTCCTCAAATTCGAGGAAAGAAAAAATTAATCAAATTTGAGGATCACTCTTTATACCTATTTTATCCTATATCTTTTAATTTATAAATATAATAAATATAATAATTATATTATTAAAAATTTATTGTTGAGATCTTTTAATAGAGTATAATATTGAATATAAATGTAGAATTTCAATGAACTTTGGGAACCTCCACGAAATTTCATAAGATTTTGTTTATGTATTAAATAATGTATAATATTATAGTATATATGATTATATTAAATAATCATAAATAAATGAATTTATGCAAATTTAAATAATAGTTATTTCTGGAAATTACTGTGATACCCACTTTCGGGGTGGGTGTCTATGAAAAATCCACCCGCATGGTGGATTTTATGAAATACCCAACATTATGTATTTTCACGTTAAATATTTCAGGATTCTTTTTAGATGCTCGGTATTTACAAAATTGTCATTTTGATAATACGATAGCTACCCCTTCGCGCAAATTTGGTCATATATATGTATTTGAATTCACAAACTCAAATTTTGATTGTGATTTTCGTCTTCTTCTTCTTCACAAGAGATCTGAATTACATTGCTCTCATCAGTAGAGATCGCAAAGATCGTTCGTAGTTCACTGTACTTTTCTTCAGTCGAACTCCGATCATCGCTCATCATCGTTATCGTGGAAAGATTTAAAGTTTTTCGGCGATTAGGTCATTGTGCTCGGTTGTTTGCACTGATATAAAACAAACAACAATGAAAAGTATGATATCAATCAATATATACTTTAAAAAAAAGAAAAAAAAAAAGATCATTCCCCGTGATCTTAATACGGAGAATGGTCATTCTCCGTGATTTTAACACGGAGAATGGTCATTCTCCGTAATTTTAACACCGGGAATGGTTATTCTCTTGCATTCTAACACGGGGAATGGCCATTCTACGTGATTCTCCGTAATTTTAACACGGAGAATGACTATTCTCCTACATATTAACACGGAAAAGGTCATTCTCCGTGATTTTAACAAGGAGAATGGCCATTCTCCACAATTTTACAACGGAAGATGGCCACTTCCCATGATGTTAACACGGAGAATGGTCATTCTCCTGCATTTTAACACGAAAAATGATAATTCTATATGATTTTACAACGGAGAATGGCCATTCTCCGTGATTTTAACACGGAGAATGACTATTCTCCGTATTTTTACAACGGAAAATGGCCATTTTTCGTGATTTGACAACGGAGAATGACCCTTCTCCTGCATTTTAACACGGGAAATGGCCATTCTCCATGATTTTAACGGAGAATGACAATTCTCTGTGATTTTAATACGGAGAATGACATACATTTTAACACGGAGAATGATCATTCTCCGTAATTTTAACACGAAGAATGACAATTCTTCGTGATTTTAACACGGAGAATGACCATTCTCCTGCATTTTATCACGAAAAATGGTCATTCTCCGTCATTTTAACACGGAGATTGGCAATTCTCCGTCAATTTAACACGGGTAAAAGCCAGAATGTCAACTCTCCGTGATTTTAACATGAAAAATGGCAAAAAGCTCTTAATTTCCTTCACATCAGCTCTCTCTTCTCTAACTGGGTTCCAGTTGATGATGATGATGATGATGATGAAGTGGGGTTCCAGTTGATGCTGATGATGATGATGAAGTGAGAACTGATAATGACGACATGGTATGAAGATTGCGAATGGAGAGTCACTGACGAATTTTTGAAATAAGGTTTGAAGATTTTGGAGGAGAAACCCTAGATTCGAAAGTGAGCAACGTATGGAAGAAGAGAAAGAATCGAAACGTTTTTGTTGAATAGTAGGTTTCGTGGATGTTTTCAATAAATTAGAAGAACAAAAATGTCATTCCGCACCCTTTTATATATTTTTCGCTAATTCTGGACACGCAATAAAATATTATTGTGCGGTAAATTTTTCATAGAACTTTTACAATTTTTGAACATTTGATAAATTTCCTCTAGTTTTTTATTATTTGAGGATAGATGACTTGCTTTAACAGCGTTCTTGCTTCGGCTTCCTCCTCGGATGCACTGAGGAAAGGGAAGATGGTCCTTGGGAACCAACTAAGAAAAGGAATTGTATCGGATATCTTCGTAGAGAACGCTCTTCTTGACATGTGCATGAAGTAGGGGTGCTCACAGTTCATCATTGAGAGGATGATACATATGGATTCGCACAGGCATTGCGCAATGACTATGCTTATGTTTCAATGAAATGAAGAACACAAAGGTTTTAGAGGGTGATATCACTTTCCCCCTTCTGCCTTACTCTTCTCGTGTGTTAGTGCTCGCTAAGGGAAGAAAGCACAAACAGGCTGATCAACATCTAGAACATGTTTTCATTCCGATGAACTTACAAGGCCACCAAAACCATGTTCCATACTGAAGCACAAGACATCATTACAAACTCTACAGTCACACGGCAGATATGTACAAAGGCCCTCCGCGAGTAATTCATTTCAACTGAAAAGATGGAGAAAGGACTAAAATTTATTTCTCGGATATTAACATATAACCATCTCCATCTCCTTAGACTACTGATGCAATGACTACAAAGGTTCAGAATCATCTAAGCCTCTGCATATAACTCATTGCTCGGCTGGTTTCTCAAAGAGCTTCTTCTTCAACCAATCGAATGGCTGTAAGATAAACATGTGCATCAGAAATAGAGAGAAAAATTTTAAAGAATGAAATTGTTCAAGGCAAGGTAAGCACACAAGAGTAGCAGAGGTTTTTTTTGTGTGTGTGTATAATGCAATGCTACAGTTGCTCATCTAATAGGAAGCTGCTATATGATGCAATGAGCAAGGAGCACCGAAATGTGTCAATGAAGTGCCATCAACATCAAGAAAGTTTCCTTGTGAGAGACTTGATCGAGGAACCTGCAATTTGATCTGTTCAAATACAATTCTCAGAGAAGCTAACACAAGGAATGGACTACTACTGACATACATAAAACCACTTCCAACTCCAGGCGAAGGGCACTATTTCAAGCTAAACCCTTTCCCCAATTATTGCTGTAATTTTCATAGAAAAACAAGAACTATTTCAAGTTCCAATGTCCACTATTAAGTTACAACCAAACTATGATATAAATCTCTCTCTCTCCCCCCCAAGAGAACCTTAACCTCATTTAGAAATTCGGACTGATAGCCTCCAGCGAAGCAATATGCAGCACCCAATTGCTCCGTTGTCACCTCCAACCAAATTTCTTGAGTCTATAGAAAAGACCCAAAAAGAAGGGGAAAAAGGCCTTTTACATTAAAACATGCTTCTTTCTTTTGACAGTAAAAGATGAACTTATCTTTAGTTTCTTCATATTCTTCTTCACTCTAGTCTTCTTTAGTCAAAATGGAATCGATTATGGAGCATAAGAAAGTTTGATACAAGATTTAACAAAGTTTTACGACCGCATGTCAACTTGACGCCAATTTTCTATTTTTCTGCAAAATTCCTAGTCAAGATAGCTATAAGCATAAGAGAATTATGCCATAAAACCAAAATAACCAGTTGACATGTAGATAGACCTACCTTTTAGATTGCAGTTTAAGCTCATGCAACCAAATAGCACCCTCTACATTCCTTGAGAGTATAAAAAAATCTAGAAGAAGAGGTAAGGTGATACAATTTTCATTATGCTTGTTAAACATAAATCAGATTCACAGAATGCATATGCCTTTATATATCACGATCCCCGTTCTTGCAAAAGATAAGTGCTGTTGCGAATTTCAAATTTTGATAATGCCACGGCCATCAATCCCCACACAGATCTAGCTACATATCAATCTATGTGAAACTCAAAAGGACTGCAAAACAAAGAACTAAGGAAATTGAAGGGGATTCAGCTAATATCAACCAACTAAATACAAACCGCAGAGAGTTTTCCTTGTTTTTTAGATTTGTATCTTTTTGTAACCTCCAGGAGAACAATTAAAAAGGAAAAAAAGGGATATGAAGTGCAAGATTTGTAATTGACCTTGAAATTATAAATGAACTCGACATTATAAATGAACTCAACATACTTTTGTTGGGGTTTGATCCTAACCCAAGTCAAAACTTAGTTCCATTTTCCTTCTTTAACCTAAGAGGTCAACGAGGAACTATGGTTTGGTATTCTAGCCATGAGTTTTCTGAGAGACTTCGGTAGTTGATATTCGCTTACCCAACAGTTCATGTGTACGTAGTTGTTCTCACGTGCATGTTACACAGGCAGAGAGTTGTAGCATATCACCTACCTTTATTTAGGCATGTTATATTATGTTAATATGACGTGTATATATTATGTATCTTGCTACGTCCCCATGAGAACCTGAATTTTTTCAGGTTTAGACGACCATACTCACCCGAAGATCTACGGACTACGACCATACACAGGAGAAGCTTCAGCCGAGGATTAAAATATACTTCCATCAGAGTTTCTGTGAGCATGGACTCATTTATCTTTATTATCAGTGCTTTATTTTCAGTCTACTAGAAATAGATTAGTCCCCATCGGACTTGATATTCTCTCTTCATACTCAATAGTTTACTATTCATAATTTTATTTCAGTGTGTTGTTTAGTTTTCATATTATTATTTTAGTGGATGATATCTAGATATCTATCAGATATATGTTTTTTCTTGTAGACCAGAGACATGAGTACATATTAGACAAAGCAGTATGCTTCGAAGGGCCCGTTAAATTGGAATACTCTTCGGAGTTGTATTAGCTACTATTGCCAACGTGGTTCGGTTCCGAGTATTATGGGACTGGGACGTGCTCCATGACTGATAATAAAGTGTCAACTACCCTCTCAGCATCTGGGTTGTGACACAGGCATAATTATACGGTTTTGTTAGTTTCGCAGAACCATTCAAGCTTGTGAGTTTCGCGGAACTAGTCAAATAAACTCTTGTTCTAGTCCGTTTTGGGCTTCCAATATCCTGAATGCATGTCTTATCCTCTTTTATGTCGGTCTAGACTTCGCCCGTCTACAAATCGACTTTTTTAGGTATCAACATCTACTTGTTACTTGTAACTGCTATAAGTTACATATATGGACATAACGGTCCATAATTTAAATAATGTATGATCGTGAAACATAGGTCGCAGCGGGCTCGTCGATCTAAGACAAGTGCCTAGACACAGAGCACATCATCCCGATCGGAGATCGGTGGCACAAACCACACCATAGACACGAATCGAGAAAAATCAGAGACCAGAATTTCATTGAATTGAAAGTGGCAATAAATTATATTAAAACAAAGTGTAAAAATCAAGAATATAGACACAAACTGCGTTGAAGACGAGTCTAAGAACACGAATGACGTCAAAAACAAAGTTCAACATGCAAATCAAGAAAAAAAAAAACTAATTAGTAGTTTAGAGGCCCACATATCATCTAAAAATTTCGACATTGTTCTCGCTAGGTGTCCAATGTTAGATATTATTGCTATTTATTACGTATAAGAGTAACATATGACATCTTATACATGTAACTTATTATATGTTACTGCTACCTTTTATATATAATGGACAATGGTCCATAATTTTAAATGATGTCAGATCGCAACACGGAGATGGTATGCAGATTCGTTGGTTTGAGACGAGTCCGTAGAAACGCAGCACGTCTCGATCATAGCTCGGTGGCACAAATGACACGAAGCTAGGTTGCACCCAAACAGAGACAAAATGGAGACCATAATTTGATCGAAGTGAAAGTAAAAAAAAAATCATATCTGAAGAACAGATGACAACTCTAGAGGGGGGTGAATAGAGTTTATTGCAATAATACCCAATAAAAATTAAACTTCTTTCACCAGCTGAAAGTAATCAGAGTAAATGCGGAAATAAATAAGGAGCAAGAAAGCATACGCAAACACAGTCGAATTTTAACCTGGTTTCCCTCGTGGAGGACTAGTCCAGGCCTGAGAACTCTAGCTCAGGATTAAATCCACTATTTGTGAAATAGTAGTTACACCCCGTGCCTTTTCTTCAGAAGAGCACGTCAATTTCTTACAAAAATCGCAGTGGCGATGCTTGGAATTTTCCAAGCGACTTCTTGAACTCTTGCACAATCTCCTAACTGAAAAGTACTGAGCACTTGAGGCTTAGGGAGCTTGTGACTAGTAGATGAAGAAGGGTATGGCTTGTATAGAGCTTTAGAGAGAAGGGAAGAAAAGATTGGATGAATGAAAATGAGAGAATTCATGACCTATTTATAGGATATCAGGTAGGCAGAATTCGGCCAGAATTCTGGTTGGAATTTTCAAAAAAATTGGCCGTTGGACAACTTGCAACCAGCCAACCCTAAAAATTAGGATGCTGATTTTTAGGAGACAGAGTTCGGCCCGAACTCTGTGTGGAGGCAGAGTTCGGCCCGAACTCTGTCTCCAGAGCACAGAATGGGTCAATGGTCCAATTGGCTTATTTGGATATGTGTGGAGCTATTGGATTTTGGGTATGGATATAGGTTAAGTCTCAGATGCTCAGCACAGCTCAGTTTACATAAGTCTAGACTCAATAAAATTGTAAAATACAGACTCAAAAAATAACTTGCATTGCAAATCCGAGCTGTCGTCTGACTTGTATTGGATGTAGTCTTCATGTGTCGTATTGAATTATCACAAGTATCATGTAGTCAATTTTATCAATATTTGGTTGACTGTGATTTTGTGTCAACAATCTCCCCCATATTGATAATTGACAAAATGATAGTTGTATATTCAATATTCATACCTGGACACATTTAAGAGAAATGGTATAGCTCCCCCGTAATCAGTGCCAAGCTAACAATAGCTCTCCCGTAAAGCAATAGCAATAGCTTTGAATCCTGTTGGCCTGATAAAAACATTCTTCCCCCAAAGCATAGAAACAGATACAAAACGAATATAGAATATACCAAAATTTCTCCCTATTTTGGCATTTAGCAATGAACCATAAACAAAAAGAACTGACAAGCACACCAAAAGATAATAGATGAAACTGCATAGAGACTGATAAAACTACTGAATGTCTCAAGAGTCACAAATAATAATAAGTCTAATACAACCAAAGTGCATAAAAACAACTAAAATCCAAAGTGCATAAAACATAAACTACGATCCTCAGTAGCAGCAGCAAGTAGAAGTCCATATCCATCATCGAGCTCGTGAAGGCCCAGCGTCGTCGGATGGATCAGTGAAGGAACGACGAGGGTCCACGAAGGCCGCATCCGGATCCAAGTAGCGGATAACCCAAGGGTCATCGATACGATATCCATCGCGAGCAGGGTCCCGCTCCATAGGAATAGGCATAGAAGGATGCTGGGACATGGAGTACCGAATATCGTGCAGCGAGTTGCTAATGGCACTCATCTGCAAGGTAGTCCGGTAGTCAAGCTGAGTCCAGCGATCATCCTCTAAGGTGAATCGATCGCGGAGCATAGTCTGGAGTGACTCTAGAATGGCAGCAGGAGGAGGAGGATCCTGTCCCAGAGGAGGGGCATCGGGCTCATCGTCAGAGTGCTCGGACACAACAGGTGAGCCAACTGCTGCCTGAAGCCGCCGTGCCTTAGAGAGGAAGGCAGGGGCAGGTAAGAACTGGCACTCATCAAGAGGTACACGAAAAGCACGAAAGACCATAGGAAGATACAAAGCATAAACCAAGGATCTTGGTTTCTTCCTAGAATTAATCATCCAGTCCATCATGGTACGTAGAAGATTAAATGGAACATGAAAGTGGAGGTGATACAACGCCGAGATTTCAAAGTAGGTGACCTCATCGGTGGATCCCGCTTTGGACAGAATAGTGTTAAAGATAATCCGATGAAGTTCATAAAAATAGGGATTGAGATACTTGGCCAAAAGCTTGCGAGGACGTGTGTTAGGGGTACACAAGTCGTCCTTGAAGCTTTCAAGGGAAGACCCATCGGAAAATTGAAACGATCGAGCTTCAACAAGCTTTTCCCATGAGTTTGGCTCCTGGAGTTCAAGGTGTTCGGCAAAATGGAAATCATCAAAAAGAGATGTCAATGTCCGCAACCCGTAAGAAAATATGTGTATCATCATGAGTTAGGTTGCAGTAGAACATTTGAATAGCATTGCGATATATAACCGAGTTGGTGGTGACAAGTTCGTCAAGACAAAGATCATGAAAAAGTGAATCATATTGAGAGAAAATAGTAAAATTGATAGGATGACCCGCAAACACCGGACGTGTCCGAAAATAACTAAACCATTCATTTGACGCGTCAAGTGATACAAATATCCGGTCGTCAAATATGTTTGGGTCAAGTGGACGAGGTGGGTTGAACAACGGGTGGATAGGTGATTGTTGTTCAACGGGCAGTTCAACACGAGGAGGAGCATTCGAAGAGGACGCTCCCTCGGTTCGAAGTCTCTTCCCTCGATTGAACAATCGTGGAGCCATGGAATAATAAAGACAATTGAGAAAATTGAGATGGAGAGAAGTGGTAAAATATACCTCAATGTGATGATGAACAATGAAGGAGAATAGTGAGGAAAGCCTTCTCCTTGAGTTTGGAGAATAGATATGCTCTATGGAGGAAGAACTAGGGTTAGGGTTTGGAGAAAATATGTTTGGAGAAGTGTAGAAGGTGGCAATGGAGGAGAAAGAAGAAGAAACACCGAATATATGTGTAGGGGTTCCAATGGTCGGAATAGATGTGGACCAGTGGATCAAAATTTTGATCAGCGGCTGAGGCTGCTCCCGGTTCTGGGATGACCAAGCCGAATTTGGCCCGAACTCTGGGTAAGGCAGAGTTTGGCCCGAATTCCGGATTCTGTAGTCAGAACAGAAATCAGGCAAAAACTTTTTGATAAAAAGTGAGAGATCAAAAGAGTATGATAAAGGAATATACAAACTTGAGAAAGACTAAATTTGAGAAAGAAAAGTTAACGCTGAAGCAAAGTGAAGTATGGAAAATCTGAATTTTAGCATGTGATAAAATAAAAATGAACCATGTAATAAACAAGAAATTATGCCATAATTCAATATTTTGAAGTTGCCATGGGTTAGCTGCAGGGGCCGGATCCCAGCTAGCGGTAGTCCTGAGGACTAGTGCACCGTGCCGCTTAGGCTTTTACGCCTTGTTGTCAGAAGGACCCTTTCGGCTTGTACCCATAGCAATTTCATCATAAAAGAATCAAGACATACTCGATATTTACGCAGGTTTATTTTAATTAATAACAGCTTCGTCCAAAATTCCAAGTTCACGATAGAGAAAATTGAAGCGCTCTTCGGATAATGGTTTTGTAAAGAAATCTGCTAGCTGATGATCAGTGTCAATAAATTCTAAATTAATAGTGCCATTTTGCTGATGATCACGCAAAAAGTAGTGACGTATTTCAATGTGTTTCGTGCGTGAATGACATATGGGGTTCTTAGTGAGATTTATAGCACTAGTGTTGTCACAAAAGATTGGAATGTGCATAAAAGATAAGTTGTAGTCTTCAAGGGTTTGCTTCATCCACAGAATTTGTGCACAACAACGCCCAACTGCGATGTATTCAGCTTCTGTTGTGGATAGTGCAACAGAATTCTGCTTTTTGCTAAACCAAGAGACTAAAACCTTTCCTAATAAATGACACGTACCGCTCGTACTTTTACGATCGACCTTGCATCCAGCGAAATCGGCATCAGAGTAACCAATGAGGTCAAATGATGTTGATTTGGGATACCATAGGCCCACTGTAACCGTACCCTTAAGGTATCGAAAGATACGCTTAACCGCAGTCATGTGTGATTCCTTAGGATTTGCTTGATATCTAGCACACAGGCAAACGCTAAACATAATATCAGGACGACTAGCAGTTAAATAAAGTAGACTGCCTATCATACCTCGATACTTACGTTGATCCACAGGTTTGCCGCTTTCATCTGGTTCTAGTTTAGTTGTAGTAGCCATTGGAGTGCTGATTGGTTTGACGTTGTCAAGGTCGAATTTTTTCAGCATGTCCTTTGTATACTTTGACTGACAGATGAAAGTTCCATTTGACATTTGTTTGACTTGCAGTCCAAGAAAGTAATTGAGCTCCCCCATCATGCTCATCTCAAACTCGGTCAGCATACACTTGGCAAAATCTTGACAGAGGGTTTCATCAGTAGAACCAAATATAATATCATCTACGTATATTTGCACTAATAGAATAGTGTCTTTGAAAGATTTTATGAAAAGTGTGGTGTCAATTTTCCCTTTTAAAAAATCTTTTTCAAGCAAGAAATTGCTTAGCCGTTCATACCAAGCTCTAGGGGCTTGTTTGAGGCCATATAGCGCTATCTTCAGCTTGAAAACATGGTCGAAAAATTTATGATTTTTAAAACCAGGGGGTTGTTTTACATAAACTTCCTCCTTAATAAATCCATTCAAGAAAGCACTTTTAACATCCATTTGAAATAATTTAAAATTTTGAAAATTTACAAATGCACAAAGCATCCGAATGGATTCCAATCTCGCAACAGGAGCATACGTCTCATCGTAGTCGATACCTTCCTCTTGGTTGTATCCTTGGGCTACTAGACGAGCTTTGTTGCGTGTAACTGAACCATCTTCATTTACTTTGTTTCTAACAACCCATTTAGTACCAATAATCGAGTGATTTGCCGGTCTAGGAACGAGTTCCCATACTTGGCTCCTCTCGAATTGGTTGAGTTCCTCTTGCATGGCAGAAATCCAAAATTCATCATTAAAAGCTTCTAAAATGTTTTTCGGCTCAATTTGTGAAATGAAGGCAGTACTAGCAATGGAGTATCTTAATGATGATCTAGTAGTTACTCCGCGTGAAACCTCACCTATTACCAAATTTTCTGGATGTGACGGCTTGAAAGAGAATTTCTTTGGCAAGCCCTCCAGAGAATTGGTTTTGGTGGTGGTATTCATTGGAGTAGAAGTTGATGGCTCAACATCATCATCAAGAGTGGCTGCTGCACTGTTATCCTCATCAAAAGTCACATTGGTAGACTCTTCCACAATTAATGAGCGTTTGTTAAATACTCTATATCCCTTGCTCTTGGCAGCATAGCCAAGAAAAATACCATCGTCAGCTTTGGCATCAAATTTGCCTAAGTTGTCTTTGGTGTTAAGGATAAAACATCTACAACCAAAAACTCTAAAATAAGAAACATTTGGGGCTCTTCCAAACCAAAGCTCATAGGGTGTTTTCTTCGTAATAGGACGAATAAGCACCCTATTTAAAATATGGCATGCTGTACTGACAGCTTTAGCCCAAAAGTATTTCGGAAGTGAGAACTTATTCAAGATGACTCTAGCCATATCGCCAAGAGTCCTATTCTTCCGCTCCACAACACCATTTTGTTAAGGAGTTCTTGGACAAGAAAACTCATGATCAAAACCATAGAGTCACAAAACTTTTCAAAATCAGTATTTTCGAATTCGCCTCCATGATCACTTCGGATTCGAGTAATCACGTAGTCTTTTTCGTTTTGAACTTTCTTAACAAAAATTTTGAAAACCGAAATAGCATCACTTTTATTTGTAAGAAAGAAAACCCATGTAAATCTAGAAAAATCATAAACTATAACAAAAGCGTAGAGTTTTCCACCAAGACTGGCTACTCTACTAGGGCCAAATAAATCTATATGGAGTAATTGCAAGGATCTAGTAGTGCTTACAGAGTTTATGGAATAAAATGAGGACTTGGTTGCCTTATTCAATTCACATTCGGCACATACAGTGTCCTTTTTGAATGTGATGTCGGACAAGCCTCTAACTAGCTTCTTAGTCGATAGCCTGGATATAGTATCCATGTTGGCATGACCAAGACGCTGGTGCCACAGTAATCTTTCATCCTTATGAACATATAGGCATCTACCTGCATGGTTAGTATTTCTAGACAAATAGAAAATATAAATATTATCCTCTTATCCCTTCAAAAGCAATGTCTCCCGTTGACCTATCATAAATAAAGCATTTATCTTGTCCAAAGTTAATGTCATATCCATGGTCAGTAAGATGACTAATGCTGAGCAGGTTATGCTTTAACTCGGTCACTAGACAGACATCCTTTATTACGGGAGAGGGAGGATGACCAATAATACCATTACCTATAATATACCCTTTTAGGTTGTTGCCGAAGGATACATATCCTTCTCTCTTCATCGATAGTGATGCGAAAAGATTTGCGTCTCCAGTCATATGCCGCGAGCATCCACTATCGAGAATCCACTTTCTCTTAGTTGAGGAGAGAAGGTCCACCTACATCAAGACTAGATGTGACCTTTGGTACCCAAGTTCTTGAGGGTCCTGAAAAGTTAGTTTTCGGAAACCATGCATATATATTTCTATCTACTAATCTTCTAACTCTACATTATGGTGAAATGTGTCCATGTAATCCACAATAAGTACAAATAGCATTTCTATTTATGTTAGGAGCATGATGATGGTATCTATATGTAGAGTGGTGTGGAGTAGCATGGTGATGATATGTAGAGTGGTATGGAGTGGCATGGTGATGATGTCTATGTGGAGCATGATGATGACTATAATCATAAGCAGTATGATGGTGATTTTGTTTATGTGCAACATAGTGATGATTGTATCTATGTGTAGCATGGTGATTATGTGTCATATTGGAGTGAAAGTTATTTCTACGTGCATGTGGTTTGTGTGCTTTATGAAAGTGGGTGTACATGAAAGCATGATTGCGTGCTGCAGGTGTATGACGTGTTTGAGTAGTATGAGAAGTGTTGTGCTTTGTGTGTGTCTCATGTGATTGGGTTTGAGGTCGAGCAACCTGTTTTCCCAATCTAATCTCTAATTTCTTAGAGATAGCCTGCAGTTCATTAACCTTAGCATTCAAACCATATACCTTAGTAACAGAAATCTTGTGTCTACTCTTTTCTTCAGCAAGCTCCGTGTTGAGTGCGGTGATTTCTTGTGTTTGTTGTTCAATACGTGCTTCGGCATCATGAAGGCTTAGTTTAAGCTTAGACACCTCATTTGTGACTTCCGTGGGTGACGTGTCTCTAAGGTGATCAAGCAATAAAGAAAGTCTTTGAATTTCGACTTCATGACTTTTGATCTTTTCCTTGGCATGTTTATATTTACCAATGACCTTGCATCGCCAAGTTCATCAAAAGTGAAATCATCAAGAGTTTCGTTTGATACCTTGTCGGACGTTGCCATTAGGCACACGTTTGCAGTGTCTTGAGGAGAGTCCTTTTCTTCCTCGGAGTCACTAGCTTCGCTTTCATGCCAAATGCTTGTGTTGGCATATTTCTTTGAGGAAGCCTTCTTGTATGGTTTCTCATAACGGTTGCTCTTCTTTAAGAATGGACAGTCTTTTCGGACGTGTCCAGTCTTCTTGCAACCGTAGCATGTTGGCTCTTCTTCATCATCTTCTTGTGGTTCCTTCTTTCTTCGGTTGAAGCGAAGGAATTTCTTGAAGTTGCGGACAAGGAGAGCTTGATCATCACCTTCCGAGTTGTCGTCATCCGTCTCTTCGGGATCAGCCCTTCGTCGGTGAGCTTTGAGGGCGATCTCCTTAGCCTTAGGAGCAGGCTCTTCGAAGTCTTTGAGGTCAAGCTCATGAGTCATCAGCTTTCCCATCAAAGTCTCTATGGACATAGTTGTGAGATCATTTCCTTCTATGATGGCTGTCACCTTAGGGTTCCAAATTTTTGATAGCCCCCTAAGTAGCTTGCGAATCTTCTCGTGATTTGTATATTGTTTGCCGAGCGAAGATAGGGAATTGATGATGTCGAGGAATCTTGTGAACATTTGCGTGATCGTCTCATTTGGCTTCATCTTGAAAGTCTCATATTCTTGAATGAGACGACTTATCTTCGATTCCTTGACTTGGGTGGTTCCTTCATGCGTCACTTCTAGAAGTCTCCATACTTCGTGAGAGGTGGTGCATGTTGAGACCCTGTTAAACTCATTCCTGTCTATAGCACAAAATAAGGCATTAATAGCTCTCGCGTCTAGACTTGCCTGTTTCTTCTTCTCGTCAGAATATTTGTCATGTGGTTTCTCAACGAGATCACCATTGACAACTATCCTGGCGGACTTTTTGTAACCATCGGTGACGATAGTCCACAGGTCGAAGTCTAGCGACTTGAGATAAAAGCTCATCCTTGTTTTCCAATAGGTGTAGTTAGTTCCATCAAATAGGAGAGGCCTATGAGTGGACTGCCCTTCACCGTGATTGGAAATCAAGGATTGTGTGGTTGCCATGGATCAGCTCTAGGATGTTAGTCCTTGTTGAGAGAACCGAGCTCTGATACCAATTGAAGAACAGATGGCAACTCTAGAGGGGGGGTGAATAGAGTTTATAGCAATAATACCCAATAAAAATTAAACTTCTTTCACCAGCTGAAAGTAATCAGAGTAAATGCGAAAATAAATAAGGAGCAAGAAAGCATACGCAAACACAGCCGAATTTTAACCTGGTTTCCCTCGTGGAGGACTAGTCCAGGCCTGAGAACTCTAGCTCAGGATTAAATCCACTATTTGTGAAATAGTAGTTACATCCCGTGCCTTTTCTTCAGAAGAGCACGTCAACTTCTTACAAAAATCGCAGTGGCGATGCTTGAAATTTTCCAAGCGACTTCTTGAACTCTTGCACAAACTCCTAACTGAAAAGTACTGAGCACTTGAGGCTTAGGAAGCTTGTGGCTAGTAGATGAAGAAGGGTATGGCTTATATAGAGCTTTAGAGAGAAGAGAAGAGAAGATTGGATGAATGAAAATGAGAGAATTCATGGCCTATTTATAGGATACCAGGTAGGCAGAATTCGGCCAGAATTCTGGTTGAAATTTTCAAAAAAATTGACCGTTGGACAACTTGCAACCAGCCAACCCTAAAAATTAGGATGCTGATTTTTAGGAGGCAGAGTTCGGCCCGAACTCTGTGTGGAGGCAGAGTTCGGCCCGAACTCTGTCTCCAGAGCATAGAATGGGTCAATGGTCCAATTGGCTTATTTGGATATGTGTGGAGCTATTGGATTTTGGGTATGGGTATAGGTTAAGTCTCAGATGCTCAGCACAGCTCAGTTTACATAAGTCTAGACTCAATAAAATTGTAAAATACAGACTCAAAAAATAACTTGCATTGCAAATCCGAGCTGTCGTCTGACTTGTACTGGATGTAGTCTTCATGTGTCGTATTGAATTATCACAAGTATCATGTAGTCAATTTTATCAATATTTGGTTGACTGTAATTTTGTGTCAACAATATCAAGATAAAGTAGAAATTTCAAAAGGGTTATTTAGTAATATGGTCTTACATAATAGTTGACATTAGGATTTAGGTTTCCAAAATGTCCAACGTTAATGTTTCGGTCTTCAAATCTCTTTTCATGTAGGCAAGTGAACAATGATTTTAAGACCTAAGCACTAACGTCGGACATCTTGGAGACCCAAATTCTAATTTCAACTATTATGGAGTCTCTATTACTAAATATCCCATCTCAAAACTATAAACCTAAAGGACATCAAAAATAGAGATGGAAGCACGATCAAGTGTCAAAAAAGAATTCGACACAAAACTTAACCAAAAAAAAACAAACTAATTAATATGCCAAAGGGGGGCCCACATGTCAACCACCGGTGGCATTGTTACAATTGGAGGCTTCCTTGGGAGATAATTACAATTAATGCACATGATCTCTCTTTCAAATAATTTAAAGGAGTAAAATAGGAATATAAATTGTAGAAAACGGGTGCCTTCGGGTTTTGGCAAGAGAAATTTTAAGAAATATTTTTTTTTGCATAGAAAAAACATTATGGTTCAAATAGAGGGTCTATAGTTTTTTTAGATATCTCATGTTACGCAAGAAACTTTGTGCATGTGACTCGATTCACTGATCTTCCGCCACTCAACGAGGGTCAGGAACTTTGCGCATGTGACTCGATTCACTGATCTTCCTCCCCTCAACGAGGGTCTTATGTCTCTCTCCGATAACCACAAGGTCGCTCGAGTTCGGCATATTACTCTATTGGTATTTACTATTTAGGCGTTGGGGGGAAATAAAACTAATAAGGGGCATGCACCGAATGACCTCTACAAACAAATCATCACATTTTCCAGTATCAACAAAGAATAGCTCTTCGTTATTTCCAACAATTCAGTGCACCAAAAAGAACAGAGCTTTTCGCTCACAGTGCAAAGTAAACCCTAGGTGAATCATCACAAACCCTAATTCCCACATAAATTATATAGGACCGAGAAATTGCCAGTGAAAGAAAGACCAAGTCCAAGACAACACGGATGAGAACAAACAAAAGACTCGAACTTTTTCGACAGAATCAACTCAGTTTTCAAAGAAAGAAATAAAAGAAGGCCGGGGTTAATTAGGGACCTGAACGAGCCAGAAGGCGGTGACGACGCCGGCGACTCCCCATCCAGCGGCGGCGGTGATGACTTCCGGCTGAGGACGGAATCGTGGCGGGAGGAGGAATTTCCGCATTTTTTTTCCCTATCGATGGTTAGTCTCGATCAAATTCTGCAGAGAATTATCAAGCAAGGGAGCAATCCCCACTAGAATGATCCGAAGAACTCTAGGAACTTTCGTGAGTCGACACGTAAACACCCTTTTTTTTTTTCAGAAACAGCCCCCATTTGCTTGAAAAAGTGACTTGTGCAGATAGGGGTGTAAAATGGACAAAGTAGTCCGTTGTCCGTACGTGTCCGGCTCGATAAATGGTTCGACCGCGGAACGTCCGATTCATTAACGAACAAAACTTGGACATTTTTTTTGGTCCGATTAAAAATCGAACCCGGACACGGTCATATCCATGTCCGGTCCAAATTCGTCCGCGAACAGTCCGATAGTGGAGACTCATTTTGGTTTTGTATCAATTATGTCAAAATATTTTGGTTTTGCATCAAATTTTTGTTGTCCCGTCTCGATCTTTGTTATCATTTTACTATTGTTTGTTGTATTCTATAACCTTCAATTGTATTTTCTTTCAACTAGATTTTTTGAACCAACTATTATGGCATCTTGATAAAATAATAACTTTTGGTAATATATTTAATTTGTCCGTGGATCGTTCGATTGAATTAACAAACAGTGGTTGTCCGTGTTCGTCCGGCCCGAACTTGAACAATGAACTGTCCGTGTCCGTCCGTACGAACTCATTTTCTTTAACGGATCGAACACGGACAGTGGACTGTCCGTGTCCGTCCGGTCCGTTTACACCCCTATGTGCAGATCAGTTCCCTGCATCTAGACCTGTCAATTGGGCCGGCCGGCCAAGTCCGACCCAAGTCCGGCCCAAAAAATTGATTCATGTGTCGGTTCGGTCCGGTTAATCGTGGGTCCAGGTCGGTCCGGTCCCGTTTGTTGGATCGTGTCGGGCTATGTATATTGGCCCATAATATAGACACGGCCCGGCACGATCCGAAGCCCAAGCCCGACATGGCATGGCCCAAAGCAAATAAGTCATTGGAATTACCCGGTGAGTATGATTTGACAGATCCTAAATCAAGTTTATAGATTACCTCACAATAATTAAGTTACTTATGATGTGTTCTTTTGGAGACTTTTCAAGGTTACCGTATTGGAGAGTGATGTACTCATGTAGTGAACAGGGGCAGCCCGGAGGAGGGGCAAATAGGTCTCCCCAAGAGGCCCCAAATTATTTTTAAAAGTTCAGTAAGGTTTGTTTTTAAGTCCTTTAAAAAAAAAGCATAATGGTCTGCAACCTTGAATAAACATTCCAGCAAATAGGGCATGGGAATTGGGACAGTCACAGCCGACTTCATTTCGAGTCAGCCCCTGTTTTTCAGTTTTAGTTAAATTAGTGCTAATTAAATTTTTTTTATGTCATTTATAGCCTTAAATAATTATTAGAAAATTTTAGAAATTTTCTAGAAATTTTAAATGATTTTTAAATGAATTTTTAGTACAAAAATATTGATCTGTAATTTTCTAAAAAGTTTTAATATCATTTTGTAAATTTTAGAATTGTTCTAATATAGATTTGCAATTGCTTCAAATGTTTTAAATAGTTTCTGCAATATTTAAATCTTTGTAAATATCGATTTGCAAATTTTATTTGCAAATTATCCTAAGTAAGGACCTAACCCTAATTTCCTAAAACCCTAGGGACCTAAATGTAAACTACTCTCTCTTCCCAGCCCGATCACCGCCTTCCCCCTAATTTTTCGGCGACCCTAAACCGAAACCCTAACCCTAATCCGGCCACCCACCGCCTTGGCTCCCCTATAAAAGGACCCCCTCCCCTCCTTCGACCAACCACCACCACTACGACCTAACCCCGACCACCGTAGCCCCCGTCTTCCCCAAATTAACCTCGCCGCAACCCTAGCTCCGACGAGCTCCTCGTCCAGCCTCCACAACAGTCGCCACCGCCCCCAACCGCCACCGACGTGTTCGCCGCGCTGAGCCGCGCCCAGCGCCACCCGAGCGCCACCGCCCCGACCGCTCCTCCGCCCAGTCGCCACCCCGACAGCAGCCCCGACCTGGACACGTACGTGTCATCTACCCCCCCCCTGTCCTGTTGTGTCTCGTTCTCATGCACAGGACTCGCCTACACACGACAACCCTAATGGTAAGTGCGGACACGGCAAACACGTGTCGTACGTGTCATAAATCAGCCCGACACATGAACTTCTGTGTCCCTAACTGTCAGGACACAGGATTATTATTTTTTTTTTTTATGTATAAACCTTTCTAAACTAAATAAAACAAACCTAAACTCTAATCCTAACACAAGCCACGGGCTGACCCCCTGGCCAGCCCGACCCAAGTCAAACCCGACCCCCCGCTGGGCCGAGTTCGAGCCCCCCCCCTGCTGTCTTTCCTTTTCTTTTTCTTTTCTTTTTCCTTTTTCTTTTCTTTTGTTATTTATGTATATTTATATATATGTATATACATATATTTGTATATATATATATAATTATATATACTGTATTTTTGTATATATACTTACTGTTTTTCTTATGTATATATGTATATACTTATTCTCTTGTACTTTATTATTCTATGTATATATATATATATATATATATATATATATATATATATATATATATATATATATATATATGTATTATGTATACATATATATATATTTATGTATATATATTTCCTTGTGTATATATATATATTACTATATATATATACTATTATATGTATATGTATACATTATTTTTGTATATATATATATATATATTTGTATATATATATATATATATAATATAGTTGGGTATTTTCTTATATGCATAAATATCTCTATATTTATGTATATATATATATATATATATATTATTTTTGTATTTCACTTAGCTTAGTACAAATTATCTTTATAAGATAATATTCATACTTTTATAGTTACTATGTAAAACTTTACCTTATTAAAATAATAATATTTATTTTGACTATTATCAAATTGTATTTTTATTGTATTTAAATTACTGCAACCATTTGGTGTCCAAGCCTAGCATGGGTATTTGGGCTCAAATGTGTTTTCACACATTCAAGACCTGTACAAGTCATATTGGACTTGATTCATGGCCTTGGGTCCTGTATTTGAACTTTGGTTCAAATTATATACATGGACAAAATACGCAGATAATTAATTATTGTGTACAAATGCTGTTTTTGATTTTCTAAAAATACTTAAAAGTGTTGTTAAATTATGGAAAAATAGTTTTTAGATACTATGTTAAGTTAGCTAATTTAGTATAATTTTTGTAATATTTAATTTACTGTTTTGCCCCTAGTTTGGCATATGAAACCAAAACTCATTTTCTTTATACATAGGAAAACTAATTTTTATAAAATATTTGTACTGGTTAATAAATTCCAGAAAAATTATAATAAATTTCTATAGTTAGCAAGGATCGTTTTGGTACTTTGTTTTATGTAAAACTAGGCTTTTTGTCTACTTCAAAAATTGTTAGAACACAATGGTCTTTTGATTTATTTATTGATTAATTACGACTTGTAGCTTTTTGTGTTATTTGGAGTTTTAGTCGTGTTGAACCCCATCCCTCACTAGTATAAAGACCCTAGGAAGTTAGTTAAAGTAGTGTGTCACCCCACATTGGTCTCCTATGCCAAAGTCATCATTTTGGCTAGGTACCCAGTCACAAGTCGTATTTTACCAATTAGTGTCCTAGTATTTTAGCTTAGTGTAAAACTAAGTTGTTGTATTTACTTCTACAGTGACGAGTTACCGGACGTCCATAGCACTTTTATCACAGCTTGTTTTGCTTTGCTTTGCTAGAGGCAAGTACTTTCTACGAACTTTACATACTGCTAGAACAATAAACTGCGACTTACCAACCATGTTAAATACTGATCCTTGGGGTAGCAAGTTAGAACTTTACATGTTGTATTACTTTCAGTCTCTACCATGTTTAGGACAGTATCTCATATCTCTCACATGCTTTATATCGTTCTCGTATCTTCCACATGTTATTACTGTTTTCATCTCTCACATGTTTAAAATAACGGGTTAAGGGGAAACTGCTAGTAGTATACGTGATCATGACCCCCTTCTCCGTATGTATTTACCGTGCTCGGGGACATTCTATATGTAACCTTGCCGTAGGTTCTGATCTCGCGTTTGTGTATGGATATACACCGATGCCGTTCGTGCACGTATGTGCATGCCAGAAAAACTTGATATGTACCGCTGTACATCCTATTCACCTATTGACCGATTCACGTACATGCTACAGTTTTAAACTTTTAAACTATATGTTGTCATTCCTAAAAAGAACCAATTAAACCATGATATGCCATGATTCCAGTTTATTACCTTCCTGTTCATGCTTTGTATATTTAGTTTGCTAGAAAACAGTACTTGCTCCCGTCCTGACAGGATAACGTTGTAGGTATACTTACTGAGGAGGAGTTGCTCTGTGATTTGTATTATGGAGTTACTGCCGAGGACCCGGCTCTGCTTTACGAGGATGTTCCTGCGGGGAACCTCGCCTAGTTGTCTTTTGTTTACTTAGACTTTTGAGAGTAGATATGTATTAGACTATATCATTTTGTAACTGGACATGTATCAAGTTTTATATTTCAGTTTACTTGTACTTGGATATTTTACTATATACGACGACTTTTGTGTTTGGAGCATTTATAATTCTTCTTCACTTATAGAACTGTTAGCACATTTTAGTCTTATCCTGTTGTCTCTAGAACAGCTTACTGCGCTTTATCTTAAGCGTAGGCTGGACATGGCTCGGCCCGGCCCAACAATTTGGGTAACGGGTCGTGACATGTTTTTTTGGTGGCCCATGCAGGTCCTGACTAAATTGTTTGGTTACGTTATTGTACCAAGCATACCTGCAATTAGGAACTTCAGGTAATTAGACAACATTAGGAAAGACGCTTAGAACACTTAGAGGAATGCTAGGATTGCAACATAGGAAATACATCACATGTTTGCTATTATAATTAGATTTTCTTGCATATGATTACTTACTTTAAATAAGTCCTTATAAGTCTTTTTATGTGTAATTTAGATGGTGCTTACTCGTTCATCCCAGTATGTTACCCTCGATAATGGGGCCCTCCATATCCAGTCAGCTGACCAGTTGACTGATACATCTCCACCTACCACATTCCTCCACTCCACAGATCCACAGACCCAGATACCACCTTCCACATCCCAGGCCCGGCAGGACCCGATACCTCCACCACACCCTATCACTATACCCACCCAGGCTTCCATCACACTCGACGGGACCCAGCTGCTCACACTGATCCAGGGGTTCCTAACAACCCATCAGGAGCAGACTACCCTACTCCGCCAGAGCATGGAGCGTTCTGAGGGACGTCCCGTGGTCCCACCATATGTAGAGCCACGGCAGAAAGCGGGGACGATCAAGGACTTCATGGGTCTGAATCCCAAGGAGTTCTCGGGGACTGAGGGCATAGTAGTAGCTGATGACTGGCTAGATTCGGTAGAGAGGAAGCTTCTGGGAGTTAGGATGCCGGATGACCTCCAGGTCGAGGCAGCAGGATTTCTGCTGATAGACTTAGCCGGAGTCTGGTTCAGGAATGAGCCGTTGTTCGCGAGAGGTAGAGCCACTTGGGACCAGTTCAAGACCCAGTTCAAGAAGAAATTCTTCTCGACCACTGCTAGAGTAGCCATGGGGCTACGATTCCAGAACATCCAGCAGGGAAACCGTTCTGTTGACGAGTATGCGGCAGAGTTTAGTCGCCTGAGCCGTTTCGCTCCTAGTCTGGTTGCTGATCCAGATGAGATGACCCGTAGGTTTTGCCATGGTCTAGTTCCAGACATTGGCATTCTTATAGTGGCGAACGGTACGACTGACTACTACTAGAGCCTAGAGTTGGCCCGGAGCATTGAGGAGCGTCTTCTGTC